>CM038671.1:351744352-352344352 GCA_021605145.1 Aegilops bicornis | reverse complement strand
CTCGTCTCTCCTTGGTTCCAACGCCGACCAATCCCCACCGGATTCCCTCGATCCAACCATGCACCGATCCATCCAACCACCACAGCCCACGCAGACCTCCTCGTTCCCCTCGTTGCGAGCCAGGGAGAGGAGCTCCCTGCCGCCTCCTACCTTGTGCCGTCCCCGCCGTCCACCGGTAGCAGCAGCAGCTCTGGCCGCAGCCCCGAGCCTCCCCGTGCTCCTCTACCGTCGCTGCCTCAGATGAGCACCGCGCTGCCCTGCCTTTCTCTTCCCCCTCTTCTAATATCTCTTTCTTTCTCATGTGACCTTCTCTCTATCATCTCTGTCACATACAGGAGCTGACTCCATGGCCGTCGTCCCGAACCTCTCCTTCGCCCTGCTGCACCTCCGCCTCAACTCCGGCCGGATCGGCTCGGTTCCCCGCCGCCCCGCCAAGTCCATGGAGCCGCCCCCCGTCGCACGTCCGGTGAGGTTACCGGGGAGGTCCGTGCCGTGCCCCTGCTGCCTCCCTATCCCGCCATCGCTCCTTGCTTTCCTTCCCTGTTCCCTCTCTGAACCCTCTCCCTGACCTTATTTTCTTGAGGCTACAATAGCAGCCATGGAGCCGCCTCCGCTTCGATCCGGCAGGGAACGAGACCCCGACAACCTGCACCGCCCAGATCCGTGCCTCCCATGCCGCCAGGTTTCGCGTCTGCTTCCGCTACCTCACGCCGGCGCGCCGCCCTCCGCCAAGTCCACCGTCGCCGGCCTCTGCTCGCTCTGCTTCGACCAGAGGAGCTTCGCTCGTCCCGCACGGGCCTCCTTCCTTGCTCGCGTGGGCTGTCCCCCTATCCAAGGCCTCAAGGCCCGATGTGAGAAGCTCCCCCGCGCCCTGGGCCAGATCTCAGTTTTGGCCTGCGTAATGTTTTTTTTTCGCCTGGACGAATTTAGTAATTATCCAGAGAACTGCAGTTTTACAAAAAAAACCTCAAACATCATACATATAATAACTCATTAACCGTGCATCATATGTAAATAATTTATATATGTAAAATGCTTAGAATTTCATCTAGTTTCCTAATATGCTGCTTTCTGTTGGTGCTAACCTTGTTACAAGGTCTGGTTTAGTGATTGCATTAGGTGAGTAGGCTAGTTTGTACCTGCATCTGTTTGGAATTTGTAGCCTGGAACGTGCCCGTTCGCGTTCAGGTTTGTTTTTTCTGGTTTTGTGTTGAGTCTGCATATAGTTGGTACAACACATGTAACGTGTTGCATGCATTAGACATGGTCTGACGTGGGTGTACACGCTCGGCCAGGTCATGGTTACGTTTTTGTAGCGTATGGGTGAGTCCACGATCCGAAGCCGTGGGATGGCGCGTGCATGCTGGATCGTGGCGTAGTTTTCGCCCAGTTTGTTTATCAATGAAATAAAAGGAAAGAGAACGAAACGCCGAGGAAGTTACGCGGCACAAAATACTCGTCTCCTTGTGTCGTACTGCTTTGTTTCCTTCCATCGTGTACGCGTGTGTTCGTCGCTGTGAGAGAGAGATATCCGGCCGGCGATCTATCAATTGGTATACAGAGCCTGGTTGTGGCCGGAGGCGAATCGGCGACGGTGTGCAGCGATGGGAGACCAGTCACCGACGAAGAGCGATGCTGGTGGCGGCGGAAAGTACACGCCGCCGAAAGCAAGAGGCTCGGTGCCGCTGCTCCGGCGATGGGACGATCGTCATGGCCGCAGACCGGCGAGGAGCGCCGAGTGCCGATCCAATACCCACAACCGGCGAAGGTAATTACTGGGCCAGGCGGCGAAAGATGAAGATCATCCTCAAGCCAATGGGCGTGTGGTCGGCGATCACGGAGAAGACGCCGGCGAGGCCAAGGATCAAGGAGCCATGGTTGCTATCTCGCAGTCCGTCCCCGACGACGTGATGATGTCCATCGTGGAGTACGAGTCGGCGAAGGAGGCTTGGGATGCGATCCGTACCATGCGCATAGGCGATGAGCGTGTGGTGCAGGCACGCATCAGCCACTTGACAAGGCGCTTTGAGCGGCTAACCATGGAAGATGGCGAAGAAGTTGCCGCGTTCGGGCGCCGACTCACCGCGCTTGTTGGAGAAATTCGAGCGCTTGGCGAGAACTTGCAGGAGCACGCCGTTGTCAAGCGGCTGTTCGCGGCGGTCTCGGATTGCTTCCTGCCGATAATCGGGACAATTGAGCAATGGGGCGACGTCAAGAAGATGTCACCGCCGAGGCCATTGGCGCGCTCGAGGAGAACCAGTCCGGACGGCGCCAAGACCGCGGGCGACGACAATGAGAAGTTGATGCCGGTCTCCGTGGCGCAGCTTGGAGGCACCGGTCCAGAAGAAAAGAAGAAAGGGAGGGTACCAGCGGCGGCAAGAAGAATGGCGACGGGCGTGGCGACAAGAAAAAGACGCGGCAAGTTCGACAAGTCGAAGATTACCCGCTTCGAGCGCGGAGAGAAAGGACACTTCAAGTCCGAAAGAGGCGTCGAAGAAGGAGAAGGCGCTTGCATTGCCGGCGTCGACTCTGACCACGAACCGGCCGCTGATGGCGGTGGCATGTGAGCTTGCACCGGTGGCGGAGGAGCAAAGTTGCGACGCCGTCGAGCCGTAAGATATGGAGGTGAAGGAGGTGCTTCTTGGCCATCGAGGCCGAAAGTTGAAGCGGCTTAGGGCCGAGGGCAGCAAAGATACGCCATGAATCGGCCAAGCCAATGCGGTCAGTATGTTGTGTCCCACGATGCAGGTGATGAGGCAAAGGATGTAGCGGTAAAGCGCCGATGACAAGCGTGATATTCAATGAGCAAAGACAGATAAGGCCGAGATGCAAGAATCACAAATATTCGCCCGTGAAGAGAATGCCGAGCTGCATTTTATGGTGAAGAAGGCAATGGCAATTGCTGCAAGCCGGGCACAGAAAGCTTATGACGACGCTGCGGCAACGACGCCGGCCGCAATAACAAAGGACTCAGATCGGCTTGGAGTGTCCAAATACCGGACCAAGGAGGGTTCATTCTTCCGGAAAACAAGGTAATGCCCAAGAGCTAGTATCATCCATATCTCGCTTATGCAAAGTGGAGGTGCATCCTATAGCAGATCGAGTAGAGAGGATTTTCTTGCATGAAAAGAAAGTGAAGCCCAAACTGGGCTCTAGTGATGTGAATCATAAGAACAACACTTGGTATTTGGATAGTGGTGCGAGTAACCATATGACCGGCAGCCGAGAAAGTTTTGTTGTGCTGGATGAGTCCATAAAGGGAAGTGTGAAGTTTGGTGATGATTCAATGGTGAAGATTCTTGGCAAAGGTGCAGTGTTGCTCCAGAGTGAAAATGGGAAGCACATACTCTTACATGATGTGTATTTTGTCTCAAAGCTCACAAGCAGTATACTGAGTCTTGGGCAGCTAGATGAGGAAGGGTGCAAATCAGTGCAACGCCGTGGGTTCATGACTGTGTTTGATCACTCCGGAAAGCTGCTAGCGAGAGCGAGGAAAACCAAGAATCGACTCTACGTGCTGAATCTGAAGAAAGCGGCAAACATATTCGATTCAGCTACAATGAAAGCAACTCAAGGCCAAGGTTCAGCTCCTGGCGATGCAGACGTCGAGCCCGCATGAGGGTGCTCGGTACCCAAAGAAATAAATTGAGTAATAAGATTAGGGAGGTGATTGTTGGTGCTAACCTTGTTACAAGGTGTGGTTTAGTGATTGCATTAGGTGAGTAGGCTAGTTTGTACCTGCATCTGTTTGGAATTTGTAGCCTGGAACGTGCCCGTTCGCGTTCAGGTTTGTTTTTTCTGGTTTTGTGTTGAGTGCAGATATAGTTGGTACAACACATGTAACGTGTTGCATGCATTAGACATGGTCTGACGTGGGTGTACACGCTCGGCCAGGTCATGGTTACGTTTTTGTAGCGTATGGGTGAGTCCACGATCCGAAGCCGTGGGATGGCGCGTGCATGCTGGATCGTGGCGTAGTTTTCGCCCAGTTTGTTTATCAATGAAATAAAAGGAAAGAGAACGAAACGCCGAGGAAGTTACGCGGCACAAAATACTCGTTTCCTTGTGTCGTACTGCTTTGTTTCCTTCCATCGTGTACGCGTGTGTTCGTCGCTGTGAGAGAGAGATATCCGGCCGGCGATCTATCACTTTCGTCCATGTTTAAAATGTTTAAATTGATGTTTGCATTAAGTTGCATAAAAGTCACGTTAAAATGGTTTATTTCATAACTAAATAACCGTAGCTCAGAATTTAGTAAACTTTATATGTAAATGGAGTAGAAAAATGCATATATGAACTTGGCGCACTTACTTTGCATGTTTAACAACTCTAAAATATGGTTTAGGGCAGAACAGTACCAAAACCAAAATATGCATATGGGGATTTCCCGGAATTGTTGTTTATTGTTTTCGGCCTCATTTAAACTTGAATAAATAGGTAGTTTTATTATGCTTCACCTCTTGCCATGTTTAACAACATTTAATATTGTTGGGTACATAAACGAGACTGAACTAAATAACTTTAATGTGGTGTTTCGAACTAAATAACGTTGCATATTGAGCTCCACTTAATTTGTAGTATTATTTGTTGCACTTTGCCATGCCATGCCATGCCTTATTAAACCGGACATGCATCATACTTGATTGTGCACCGTGCCATGTTTATGCTTGTTTGTTTACTATGTTGTTTGCTTCTTTCCGGTGTTGCTTCTTCTCGATAGTTCCAGTAACGTTGCGATTGTGAGGATTCGTTCGACTATACGTTGGTTCGTCTACTTCATGGACTCGGTCTTCTTCCTAGCGGGATTTTAGGCAAGATGACCGTCACCTTGGATCTCACTACTATATTTGCTATGCTAGTTGTCTCAATGCTATCGCTATGTCGCGCTACCTACCGCTTGTTTAAAGCCTCCCAAATTGCCATGATAGCCTCTAACCTTTTCCATCGTCCTAGCAAACCGTTGTGTGGCTATGTTACCGCTTTGCTCAACCCCTCTTATAGCGTTGCTATTTGCAGGTGCAATTGCAGGTTGTTCCATGTTGGGACATGGATATCATGGGATATCATAATATCTTTTATTTAATTAATGCATCTATATACTTGGTAAAGGGTGGAAGGCTCGGCCTTTTGCCTGGTGTTTTGTTCCACTCTTGCCGCCTTAGTTTCCGTCATACCGGTGTTATGTTCCTTGATTTTGCGTCCCTAAAATGGTGAGGGTTTATGGGTCCCTCTTGACAGTTCGCTTTGAATAAAACTCTTCCAGCAAGGCCCAACATTGGTTTTACCATTTGCCTAATAACAACTAAAACTTGCATAGGGACCGGCTAGCACCCGAGGACTCTTAATCAACCCCCAGGCCAGTGCTCTTCACGAGTGTTGGTCCAAACTTGTCAACCGCCGGTGGCCGCCAGGGGCAACTCTATTATTTTGGCCTACCGGAAGTTTGGACAATCCGGTCGTGGCCTAAGACGAGAAACGCACGGCTACTATCAGGGTGTCGGCACACCGGGAGGTCTTGCTAGACTTGTTTTACCATTGTTGAAATCTCTTGTGCACCGGGATTCCGAGTCTGATGGGAGGGTCCCGCGATGGAGGATTGTCTCCACGGATCGTGAGCTTGTCCTGGGCTAAGTTGGGACACCGCAGGTTTAAACTTTCGAGAGCCGTGCCCGCGGTTATGTGGCAGACGGGAATTTGTTAATATCCGGTTGTAGAGGACTTGAAGTAAACTCAATTAAAATACACCAACCACATGCATAACCGTGACTGTCTCTTTTCAGGGAAGTTCGAGAGGAGAACACGGTTGGGTTATGTTTGTACGTAAGTAGTTCAGGATCACTTCTTGATGATTTCTAGATTGCAACTGTTTGAGTCTCATCTTATTCTTGTGCTTGTAAGTTAGCCACCATACAATGCTTAGCCGCTTGCTGCAACCTCACCACTTATCCGTTCCATATACATTAAGCTTTGCTAGTCTTGATACCCATGGTAATGGGATTGCTGAGTCCTCGTGGCTCACAGATTACTACAACAACTGTTGCAGGTACAGGTAATGTGATGATCTGACGTGAGAGCGATGCTTGATTGCTTTTGGAGTTATTCTTGTTCTTCGATCAAGGGTTTAGGTTCCGGGTCGGGGAGCCTGGGATTAGCAGGGTGGATGTCGTTCTTCTTTTTCGTTTGATTTCATCCGTAGTCGGATCCTTTTCTTCTATATGATGGTTGCTATGTATTTATGAACTATTGTATTGATGTTGTAGCTTGTGGCGAGTGTAAGCCTTTATCTTGTATTCTCATCTATTCGGTACATGGTATGTTGTAATGATATCCACCTTGCTATGCGCCCGAAATGCGGTTGATCCCCAATCACGAATTCATCACGTGATCGGGATAGAATCGCATCTTGGGCGCTACAACTAGCTCCAATTCATCAATATAATGTAGGCATGTATTCCGTATATAGTCATATGTGCTTATGGAAAATAACTTGCATGACATCATTTGTCCTACCCTCCCGTGGCAACGGGGTCATAATGGAAACTAAGGGATATTAAGGCCTCCTTTTAATAAGAACCGAACCAAAGAATTAGCACTTAGTGAATACATGAACTCCTCAAACCACAGTCATCACCGGGAAGTGTCCCGACTATTGTCACTCCGCGGTTGCTGGATCATAACGTGTAGTAGGTGACTATAACTTCCAAGATAGGATCAAGAACACAAATATATTCATGAAAACATAATATGTTCAGATCTGAAATCATGGCACTCGGGCCCTAGTGAAAAGCATTAAGCTTAGCAAAGTTATATCAACATCAATCTCAGACCATAATGGATACTAGGGATCAAACCCTAACAAAACTAACTCGATTACATGATAAATCTCATCCAACCCATCACCGTCCAGCAAGCCTACGATGGAGTTATTCACGTACGACGGTGAGCATCATAAAATTGGTTATGGAAGATGGTTGATGATGACGATGGTGATGATTTCCCCTCTCCGGAGCCCAAAACGGACTCCAGATCTGCCCTCCCAAGGAATAACAGGAGGTGGCCGCGGCTATGTATCGTAAAACGCGATGAATCCTTCTCTTTGATTTTTTTCTCCCCGAACGCGAATATATGAAGTTGGAGTTGTGGTCGGTGGAGGTCCAGGGGACCCACAAGGCAGGGGGCACACCCTAGGGGGGTGGGCGCGCCCTCCACCCTTGTGGACAGCCGGTGGGTCCCCCTCTGTTGATTCTTTCGGCAATATTTTTTATATATTCCAAAAATATTCTCCGTGAAGTTTTAGGTAATTTTGAGAACTTTTATTTCTGCACAAAAATAACGCCATGGCAATTCTGCTGAAAACAACTTCAGTCCGGGTTAGTTCCATTCAAATCATGCAAGTTAGAGTCCAAAACAAGGGCAACATAGTTTGGAAAAGTAGTTATGATGGAGATGTATCAATGTCACGCCTTAGCAATCGCCAAACCAACTCCGACAGGTTATTGACCATGCCGGAGCACGATCAACCTGACCACGAGGGTCTATTTCCTACAAACAAACGAAGAACAAGCAAGAAACTGAAATTGCAATCTGGATATTGTGAATAAAAGACGAAAGCTTTATTGATTAAGTGGGGTTCTGTGACGCCTTGGTCTGGTTGTTGAACACAATCGAAGTACTGGAAGTTGCAGCTATGGCGAACTTTTAATCTAAACAAAACCCAAAGTCTAAACGATGCCCTAAGGGCTGTATATATGGAGGAAGAGAAGGGAATTTTGTGGCCCTTGGAGGAGGGGTCCAAAACCAACCCTAACTCTTGTTTCCCGACACATACAGACTCTAAAAACAGCCTATACTCAAGTATTTCGATATTACATGGGCCTGGCCCAATAATAAGGTGACACAGCACCTAGAATAGCCTCTGGACAAAATTTATGAAGTGGCATCTTGTGTATTTCGTCCAAGGCTTCATGCACTCATTATGGTGGCTTCAAAGTCCTGAAATCATCACTTGTAACTCCGTTCTTGCCCCCTTTGATACGTCTCCAACGTATCTACTTTTGCTAACGCTTTTCCTCTTGTTTTGGAGTCTAATTTACATGATTTGAATTGAACTAACCCTGGACTGACGCTGTTTTCAGCAGAACTACCATGGTGTTGTTTTTGTGTAGAAATAAAAGTTCTCGGAATGGAACGAAACTTTGCGAGGATGTTTTATACAATAAAAGAGAATTCCCGTAGCCAAAAGTTACCTGAGGGGGTCACCTGGGTGGGCACAACCCACCAGGGCGCGCCTGCTCCCCTAGGCGTGCCTAGGTGGGTTGTCCCCACCTGGTGGCCCCGCAAACCCTGAAATCGACACTATAAAATCCTATTTTTCCAGAAAAAATCAGGGAGAAAGAATTATCACGATCCACGAGATGGAGCCGCCGTCACCTCCTGTTCTTCATCGGAAGCCAGATCTGGAGTCCGTTTGGGGCTCCGGAGAGGGGGATCTTCGTTCTTCATCATCACCAACCCTTCTCCATCATCAATTCCATGATGCTCCCCACCGGGAGTGAGTAATTCCTTCGTAGGCTCGCTGGTCGGTGAGGAGTTGGATGAGATTCATCATGTAATCGAGTTAGTTTTGTTAGGGCCTGATCCCTAGTAGCCACTATGTTCTAAGATTGATGTTGCTATGACTTTGCCATGCTTAATGTTTGTCACTTTGGGCCCGGGTGCCAGGAACTCAGTTCTGAACCGTTTATGTTATCACCATTATATCCATGTTCTAGATCCGATCTTGCAAGTTATAGTCACCTACTACGTGTTATGATTCGGCAAACCCGGAGTGACAATAGTCAGGACTACTCCCGGTGATGACCGTAGTTTGAGGAGTTCATGTATTCACCGTGTGTTAATGCTTTGTTCTGGTTCTCTATTAAAAGGAGGCCTTAATATCCCTTAGTTTCCAATAGGACCTCGCTGCCACGGAGGGTAGGACAAAAGATGTCATGCAAGTTCTTTCCATAAGCACGTATGACTATTTACGGAATACATGCCTACATTATATTGATGAACTGGAGCTAGTGCCGTATCGCCCTAGGTTATAACCGTCTCATGATGAATATCATCCAACAAGTCACCAATCCAATGCCAACAAATTTATCTTATATTGTTCTTGCTAAGTTACTACTGCTGTTGTTGTTGTTGCACTCGTTACCAAACTACTGCTATCACTGTTACCAAACTACTCACGACAGAGAATTGTTCTTGCTAAGTTAATAGTGAATTCTCTGTCGACCCAGAGTTAATTACTTTGGTTGAATCTGATCCTTTCCATGGTTATGAAACTGAAACTGTTGTGGCACATCTTACTAAGTTGAATGACATTGCCACCCTTTTTACTCATGATGAGAAGACTCGCTATTACTTTATTCTCAGATTCTTTCTGTTCTCATTAAAGGGTGATGCTAAAGCTTGGTACAATACTCTTGCTACATCGGTTGTGTCGTAGTCCACAGGATATGATTTATTACTTTCTGAAAAATATTTCCTTGCTCATAAGAAACAAGCTGCTTTACAGGAAATATTTAACTTTGTGCAAATCAAAGAAGAGAGTCTCCCACAAGCTTGGGGGAGGCTTTGCCAATTACTTAATGCTTTGCCTGATCATCCTCTTAAGAAAAATGAAATACTTGATATCTTCTATAATGGGCTAACCGATGCTTCTAGGGATTTCCTAGATAGTTGTGCTAGTTGTGTTTTCAGGGAACGAACTGAAGAATTATTGAATAATATATTGAAAAACTATGATGATTGGACTCTTCCTAAACAACCGGTTAAAACCACTCCAAAGAAGAGGGGTATATTATATATCAGTCCTGAAGATATGCAAGAGGCAAAGAAATCTATGAAGGAAAAACGTATTAAAGCTGAGGATGTAAATTTTTTACCTCCTATTGAAGAAATACATGGGATTAATACACCACCACTGCCTGAGGTGATAGAGGTAAATTCTTTAATGAAGTTCAATGATAATGACAATCCTCACAATATGCACCCTAGTCAATGCCTTTATGAGTTTGAAAACTACATTAGAAAACAAGATCACTTCAATGCAATTGTTATGAAACAATTGAAATACAATTCTGATATGATTGCTCGCTTGAGTGCTTGTTATTTAGAATCTCAAATGATGTTAGAGGTGTTGGAAAACATGTTTCCATGGTTCAAACTCAGTTATAACAAGTTGCTAAATCTCAAAGAGAGTTGCTAGATGAAATGAATGATAATATACATGAATTTTTGCTGTTAGAGTTGCAACTAGAGGAGGTAAAATGACTCCGCAACCACTTTGTCCTGAGGGGCACCCAAAAATAATTGAACAAGATTCACAAAGAAATAACACTGATGCACCTAGTCCTTCTAGAAAGAAAAAGAAGAAGAAAAACGATAGGACTTTGCATGCTTCTAGTGAACCTGAAATAGAAAAACCTCCTAATAATGATAATGAAACTTCCATCTCTGATGTTGAAACCCAATCTGGTAATGAACACTCACTTTTTGATAATGAAAAAGATAATGATGAGGTTCATGAAGACACTCATACAAATAATAAAGAACCAGACAATGATGTTGAGATAGAACCACATGTTGATCTTGATAACCCACAGCCTAAGAATAAGAGGTATGTCAAAAGAGACTTCATTGCTAGAAAACCGGTAAAGAAAGAGAAATTTGGGTTCAAAAACCTATGCCTTTTCCACCTAAGTCAACTAAAAAGAAAGATGATGAAGAATTTGAACGCTTTGCTGAAATGCTGAGGCCAGTCTTCTTGCGTACTCGCTTGACTGATATCTTGAAAATGCGTCCTTATGCAAAGTACATGAAAGACATCATCACCAATAAGAGAAAAATACCGGAAGCTGAAATCTCCACCATGCTTGCTAATTATACTTTTAAGGATGGAGTACCTAAAAAACTTGGAGATCCGGGAACACCAACTATACCTTGCTCCATCAAAAAGAATTATGTGAAAACTGCTTTGTGTGATTTAGGAGCTGGTGTTAGTGTTATGCCTTTTTCTTTATATAAAAGACTTGATCTGAATAAACTCACACCTACTGAAATATCATTGCAAATGGCTGAAAAATCAACTGCCATACCTATCAGTATCTGTATGGATTTGCCCGTTGTTGTTGCTAATATTACTATTTTGACTGACTTTGTTATACTTGAGATGCCCGAGGACGACAACATGTTGATTATCCTTGGTAGACCCTTCTTGAATACTGCAGGGGTTGTTATTGATTGCAATAAAAGCAAGGTCACTTTTCATATCAATGGTAATGAGCATACGGTGCACTTTCCAAAACAATTCCAAATGAATGGTATTAATGTTGTTGAAAAATCTCCAACAATCACTATTGAAAGTTTTCAAGTACCTCTACCTACTGCCAAAAAGAAACATGAAATGCTTATTGTTGGGGATATCCACATCCCCGTTGAGGTAACTTAGTGAATTACGGAAGTTCTTAGGTTTCATGCTAATCGAAAGTGGTTGTTAATAAGACCTGATCAACCTTATTAATGAATCATTTTTGAGAGGTATGAAGTTGATGGATTTAGTAAGCACTACCTTCTGTCCCTACTTTTTGATTTCTGTTTTTATTAGTTAAATAAAATAAAATGCCATGTTTTGTCTGTTTTTGAATTTCCCGTGCAATAAAAAATGACCCAAAAATAAAAGTTCTCAGAATGCTCTGAAAATTTAATACGATTTTTTTCTGAATATTTAAGAATTTCTGGTGCAAATAATATCAGAGGGAGGTGCACCAGGTGGGCACAACCCTCCTGGGCGTGCCAGGACCCCCAGGCGCACCCTTGTGGGTTGTGGTCCCCACATGGGCCCCCACACATATCTCTTCACACCACATCATCACCTACCTCCAGAAAAAATTCTCCATTGCTCTCTCTCCCGTGTTCTTGCTCTTAGACCCGCGGATTTCGATCTCTTTGCTCGAAGCTCCGTTTACGAAACTGTTTCTAGGGATTGTTGCTTGGTATGTGACTCCACCTTTTTTCCAATTAGTTTTTGTTTTAGTGGTTTATATTTTGAATAATTAGCTACTCTTGGTGCTGCTATAGTTGAGCTTGCATGTTGAATTCTTAGAGTTCTAAGTAGTTTGAATGCTTGCTATGGCCTCTATGTATCCTATGAGTAGTTGCTATCAATCTTATAAAGTTTTGTTGATAAATTTTTGTCACTCAAAAATTTTCAGAAAATTGTACGCGAACATGATGAACCTATTTGGAAGGAGTTCTTCGAGGAGGAGATCCTCGGGGGCATCTTCTAGTGACAACTCCGCTCGTTTGTCTTATGTCGAACCAAGTGAAAGTTCTATTCGAGATGCAGCCACCAAAACATGATTATGGCCTTGCGATGATTATATGATGCGTGTGGGCATCAAGGAGGAATTTGAGCAATAGGTTCACAATGCCGGTGTCAGTCCCTACATTTCAGATAAGTGGGAGCAACGCCACACTCTTACCGAATCATTTGTCAAAGGATTTAAATTCCATCCCCGTGAGGCTAGGGTGTCGTTTAAACTTTATGAAAATTCATTTACCATTTCACTAGAGAGTTTTGCTCACCACTGTAAACTCCCATTCTGGGGTTCGCTTGACGAACCGCCAAGGGCTGAGTAACAATCATTCTTGACTAGTCTTTGCTGCGGTGAGACGAGAGGAGTGACACAAGGTAGAATAAAGAGCATTCCTTTTCCCACAATTCAGTACTTTGCTTTATTTAATGGGAAACGTATTGTAGGCAAACAAGATTGTAGTATACTTTGTGCTCCATACTTGAGCCTCATACGCACCGTTCTCACTGGTGATAGGAGTTATAATTTTGGGGCGATTGTTGCACGCAGGTTACAACATAACCCTAATAGTGGCTATTTCTATGGTGGAATTTATTCCACGCGTTTAGCACGAGGGATGGGTGTTTTACCTTTGCCCTTTGACCCTATCCTACCCACGCAGTATTTAGACTTTGATACTTTGAAAAGTCATAAGATCCTCACAGGAAAAATTTACAATTTCACTTACAATCTGTTGTTTAACCAAACATCTGTTGTGCACACATATTTGCCTGCGCCTGCTCTTTTTGACTATCACGACACAGGAAGATACTTTGTTCTTGAGAGCGAGGCCCGAGCTCACAACACGGCAGTGGAGGCAGCACGGCAGGCCGAGGCATCCACACAGAGAGCCTCCGTGACCTACCATGCCAACTACTATCTAGGCTACCGATCGATTACCAAGTTAGGCGAAAAGCCTAAGCTTGGGGGAGTACGTGTTTCTCACGGACATTACATTCATGTCCACTTATTCCATTTGTCGGTGTTCACACTTTTCATTGTATCATCCATGCTTAGATTTATTTTCTCGCTTTCTTCTTGTCTGTTTGAAAAACCATAGAAAAACCAAAAAAAATAGTTGTAGTTAGTTTACTTTCTATGCATGCTTAGTTGTGTTATTAAGAAGAAAACCCAAAAAGATTTCCTTGTTCTTCTTTTGCTTGTTGGGAGCTTTCCCGTGTAAATAGTATTTCTCATTTTTGCTTTTCCCTTTTATTTGCCTATTCAAGAAAACCAAAAACTCCAAAAATATTTTAATGTGTTTCTCTGAATTTCTTTTCTTTTTATTCAAGTCGTATCAAGGAGAAGACCACGATGAAAATGTTGAGTGGCTCTCACATGAATAACTATTGATCTAATAAAGAGCCCATTTTACTTTGTCTTCTCCTGTTGAATAAAATGTTTGCAGATTCCAGCTTAGTCCACGTCACTCTCGCACTGTTTTTATTTTCACATCATTCGGTCGTGCAAGTGAAAGGCAATAATGACGATATTCGATGAACTGGTCGTGGCAGAGAGAAGCGGGTATGAACTCGACTTGTTTTGTTTGTGTAAATATGATTAACCTAGTATCCATGATTCAGCCCATTATGATTAAACATGTTTTTAATGACAATTAGAGATTATAGTTTCTCATGCCATGCATAAGTAGCTAGGAGTGGATAATGATTTATCTTGGATATCAACATTGCGTTAAAATGATTGTGATGTAGTATGATGAATGGTATCCTCCTCTGAAGTCATATTGTCATAGATCCTTCAACATGTGGTGCTTGCCCCCTATCTTTGCTAGCCAAAAATTTCGCACTAAGTAGAGATACAACTTGTGCATCCAAAAACCCTTAAACCCAAATCTTATTTTCAAGTGTCCACCATACCTACCTAGGGATTGAGCAAGATACCTCAAGTAAGTTGTCATCGGTGCAAAAGGCAATAAAAAATGCTTCTATATGTGTGAGATCATTTAGTGTAAGAGAAAATTGAGCGTTGCAAGAACTTGTGATGGTGAAGAATAAAAGCGACAAACTGCATAATAAAGGTCGCTATCACAAGGGGCAATGTAATTGACGTTCTTTTTCACTAAGGGGTTGATCATACAAACAAATAAGCGCATGCCAACCTTTGCTTCCCTCTGCGAAGGGCCTATCTTTTACTTTTATGTATTTACTTTTATGCAAAGAGTCAAAGTTTTCCTTCCATTCCTATTTGTTTTTCTCCTTTGGCAAGCATCATGTGGTGAGGAAAGATCTAGGCACATATGTCCAGTTGAATATAGATAGCATGAGTTATTATTGTTGACATCACCCTTGAGGTGAGTACGTTGGGAGGAGAAACTATAAGCCCCTATCTTTCTATGTGTCCGGTTGAAATGTTTTGCTCATGTGTACGTGGTAAGTGTTAGCAATCATAGAAGACTATATGATGGTTGAGTATGTGGACTTGCCTAAAGGCTCCGATACGTGACCCTTCCTGAAAAGATGATGAACTGTAGTTGCAAAGTTGACTAAGAACATAGTTTGTTGGTTTTTAATAGAGTTTTTGCTTTATACTTTGATTGTGTGATGAATTGTTACTTATTCATGAGAAGTATATGATAAAAGTCCTATGATAAAAGTCTTATGTTTAATTTTGTTGCTGTTATAATAATCAACATGATGCTTCTATGTTCGTATTTTGTTTTTATCGACACCTCTCTCTCAAAGCATGTGGACCTGTTTTGCTATTTCAGTTTTTCGCTTGAGGACAAGCGAGGTCTAAGCTTGGGGGAGTTGATACGTCCCTTTTGCATCATGTTTTTTTACTGTTATTTATAATGTTTTTATCCATAATAATGCTTTTTGGAGTAATTTGAATGCCTTTTCTCTCATAATATGCAAGGTATACACAAAGAGGGAGAATTCCGACAGCTGGAAATCTGGACCTGGAAGAGCTACGTCAGGCCACCTATTCTGCACAACTCCAAACAAGATGAAAGTTCACGGAGATTTTTTATGGAACATTTGAGGAATATTGGAGCAAATAACTACCATTGGAGGCCTATTGTGGGCACAACCCACCTGGGCGTGCCCCTGGTGGGTTGTGCTCACCCAGGCCCAACTCTGGTGCCCATCTTCTGGTATATAGGACATTTTGACCTAGAAAAAAAAATAAGGAGAGGACTTTCGGGATGGAGGCCGCCGCCGAGGCGTGAAATGGGCAGAGCACTTTTGCCCTCAAAGTGAGCGATTCACGGGGAACTTCCTCTCGGAGGGGGAAATCATCGTCATCATCATCACCAACAACTCTCCCATCTTGGGGAGGGTAATCTCCATCAACATCTTCAACATCACCATCTCATCTCAAACCCTAGTTCATCTCTTGTGTTCAATCTTGTTGCCGGAACTATAGATTGGTGCTTGTGGGTGACTAGTAGTGTTGATTACATCTTGTAGTTGATTACTATATGGTTTATTTGGTGGAAGATTATATGTTCAGATCCAATATGCTATTTAATACTCCTCTGATCATGAGCATGTTTATAATTTGTTCGTAGTTACTTTTGTTCTTGAGGTCACGGGAGAAATCATGTTGCAAGTAATCAAGTGAACTTGCTATGTCTTTGATATTTTGATAGTATGTATGTTGTGATTCCCTTAGTGGTGTCATGTGAACGTCGACTACACGACACTTCACCATATTTGGGATTAAGGGAATGCATTGTGGAGTAGAAATTAGATGACGGGTTGCGAGAGTGACAGAAGCTTAAACCCTAGTTTATGCGCTATTCCGTAAGGGACCAATTGGATCCAAAAGTTTAATGCTATGGTTAGAATTTATTCTTAATAATTTTTGTCCTAGTTGCAGATGCTTGCGGGAGGGTTAATCATAATTAGGAAGTTTGTTCAAGTAAGAACAACACCTAAGCACCAGTCCACCCACATATCAAATTATCAAAGTAGCGAACACAAATTAAACCAACATGATGAAAGTGACTAGATGAAATTCCTGTGTACCCTCAAGAACGCTTTCCTTATTGTAAGAGACCGTTTTGGCCTATCCTTTGCCTCAAAAGGATTGGGATACCTTGATGCACTTTGGTTACTACTATCGTTACTTGCTCGTTATAAATTATCTTGCTATCAAATTAATCCGCTACTTACTATTTCAGCACTTGCAGACATTACCTTGCTGAAAACCACTTGTCATTTCCTTCTGCTCCTCGTTGGGTTCGACACTCTTACTTATCAAAAAGAGCTACAATTGATCCCCTATACTTGTGGGTCATCATGTAATAATCATATTTTGTAGCTTTTGTTTCAATAAAGTGCCAATTAAACCCTTTGAGATAGTGTGGATGATAGTTGACTTGATTATGTGCAAAAACAGAAACATTTGCTTCCAGTCACAGAATTGTTTAAATTCACCGGAGCATGATAAAATCCTGAACTTTTTATACAAGATGGATATACAAATTTCCTAGATTATCCTAATTTTTCATAATATTTGGAGTTACAGAAGTATATGAAGTTACTAGATTACTACAGGCTGTTCTGTTTTTGACAGATTCTGTTTTCATTGTGTTGTTTGCTTATTTTGATGAATCTATGAGTAGTATTGGAGGGTATGAACCATGGATAAGTTGAAATACAGTAGATATAACACCAATATAAATTTAGAATGAGTTCACAACAGTACCTAGGTGGTGATTTGCTTTATTATACTAACGGAGCTTATGAGTTTTCTGTTGAGTTTTGTGTTGTGAAGTTTTGGGTAAAGATTTGATGGACTATGGAATAAGGAGTGGCAAGAGCCTAAGCTTGGGGATGGCCAAGTCACCCCAAGGTAATATTCAAGTAATACCCAAGCATCTAAGCTTGGGATGCCCCAGATGGCATCCCCTCTTTCGTCTTCGTTCATTGGTAACCTTACTTGAAGCTTTATTTTTATTCACCACATGATATGTGTTCTGCTTGGAGTGTCATTTTATTTTATTAGGATTTGCTTTCTGTTTGAATAAAATATTAAGATCTGAAATTCTTAAATGTTAGAGAGTCTTCATATAGTTACATAATTATTCGACTACTCATTGATCTTCACTTATATCTTTTGGAGTAGTTTGTCATTTGCTCTAGTGCTTCACTTATATCTTTTTAGAGCACGGCGGTAGTTTTATTTTGAAGAAATTGTTGAACTCTCATGCTTCACTTATATTGTTTTGAGAGTATTGAAACAACATGGTAATTTTCTTAGGTTATGAATTCAGTTCTAATATGACGGGCATCCAAGAGGGATATAATAAAAACTTTCATATAAAGTGCATTGAATACTATGAGAAGTTTGATTCCTTGTGATTGTTTTGAGATATGAGGATGATGATATTAGAGTCATGCTAGTGAGAGTTGAAAAGGTTTAATGGTGAGTACATCAATACCGTTGTTACACCCACAACCCCTGCTACTATACATAGTGGACCAACTACTAGAGCTCGTGCACGCCAATTAAATTATCAGGTACTTTTGTTTCTTGGTAATGATTCTAATGTTCATGAGAATATGATGCTGCCTAAATTTGATAGATTTGTTTTGCTTACAAATGAAGGGCCTAGCTTGGAGAAGGATGAACATTGGAGCAAGAAGAAGCATGGACATGACGGCATACGCAAGGGAAACAAAAACGGAGTTTCAAGTGATGATTTCAGGACTTTGAAGCCACCGTAATGAGTGCATGAAGTCTTGGACGAAATATACAAGATGCCACTTCACAAATTTCGTCCAGAGGGTATTATAGGTGCTGCGTCACGTTATTATTGGGCCATGCCCATGTAATTTCGAAATACATAAGTATAGGCAGTTTTTAGACTCCGTATGTGTGGGGAAACAAGAGATATGGTTGGTTTCATACCCCTTCCCCAAGGGCCACGAAATTCCCCCCTCTTTCTCCAAATATATAGCCCTTAGGGCGTCGCTTAGACTTTGGGTTTTGTTTAGATTAAAAGTTCGCCATAGCTGCAACTTCGCGTACTTCGTTTGTGTTTAACGACCAGACAAAGACGTCACAGAACCCCACCTTGATCAATAAAGCTTTCACCTTATATTCACAATATCCAGATTGCAATCTTAGTTTCTTGCTTGTCCTTTGTTTGCTTGCAGGAAATAGACCCTCGTGGTCAGGTTAATCATGCTCCGACTGGTCAATAACTCCTCGAAAGTTGGTTTAGCGATTGCTAAGGCGTGACGTCTCGCACGTTCGTAGTCAGATCGTCAAGGTCGACTCCCACAGAAAACGATAGCTATCTCATCGAAACATCGGGACACCCTCGCCTCTATCATTTGAGAGCATCAAAAGTATGAAACAATTGCTTGGCTTGTCATCGGGGTTGTGCATGATTTGAATATTTTGTGTGATGAAGATGGAGCATAGCCAGTCTATATGATTTTGTAGGATAACTTTCTTTGGTCATGTTATTTTGAGAAGACATGATTGCCTTATTAGTATGCTCGAAGTATCATTGTTCTTATATCAATACCAATCTTTTGTTTTGAATCTTATGGATCTGAATATTCATGCCATAATAAAGAAAATTACATGGATGAATATGTTAGGTAGCATTCCACATCAAAAATTCTGTTTTTATCATTTACGTACTCGAGGACAAGCAGGAATTAAGCTTGGGGATGCTTGATACATCTCCAATGTATCTATAATTTTTTATTGTTCCATGCTATTATATTATCTGTTTTGGATGTTTTATATGCATTAATATGCTATTTTATATTATTTTTGGGACTAACCTATTAACCTAGAGCCCATGCAGCTTTGTTTTTTTTTTCCTTGTTTTTTAGTTTACAGAAAAGGAATGTCAAACGGAGTCCAAACGGAATAAAACTTTTGCGATGGTTTTTCTTGGACTAGAAGACACCGAGAAGACTCATGAGGAGCCCACAAGCCCTCAGGGCGCGCCCTGGGGGGGGGGGGGGGGCGCCCCCTGGCTTGTGGACCCCTCGGGAGTCCCTCTACCCTAATCTTTGCACTATAAATTCCCAAATATTCCCCAAACATTAGAAGCGTCCACCAAAATACTTTTCCACCGCCGCAAGCCTCTGCTCCCATGAGATCCCATCTTGGGGCCTTTTCCGGCAGCCTGCCGAAGGGGGATTCGATCACGGAGGGCCTCTACATCAACCTTGTTGCCCTTCCGATAAAGCATGAGTAGTTTACCACAGACCTATGGGTCCATAGCTAGTAGCTAGATGGCTGCTTCTCTCTCGTTGATCTTCAATACAATGTTCCCCTCGATGTTCTTGGAGTTCTATCCGATGTCATATTATTTTGCGGCGTGTTTGTCGAGATCCGATGAATTGTGAATTTATGATAACATTATCTATGAATATTATTTGAGTCTTCTCTGAACTCTTTTATGCATGATTAAGATATCTCTGTATTTCTCTTCGAACTATCAGTTTGGTTTGGCCAACTAGATTGCTTTTTCTTGCAATGGGAGAGGTGCTTAGTTTTTGGTTCAATCTTGCGGTGTCCTCACCCAGTGACAGAAGGGGTAGCGAGGCTTGTATTGTATTGTTGCCATCAAGGATAAATGTAAGGGCATATTTCTCCCTAAGTGGTTTTGGTGATTGATGACAATGCATTTGCGGACTAATCGTATGCATTGAGCATTTCAAATATCTCATGTCTAGACACAAGACGATTCGGTGCCCCTCGGAGCCTATCGAAGACGGCTGTTCTCTACGTTTCTTTTTGGTGGATTTGAGTCATAGGAAAGCCGTACTATTAAGAGGGGGTCCGCTTCGGAAAGGTTAGGGTGGAATCAACACGTACACATCTGTTCCTTTGCACCACCTTTCCCTCGCTTCAATGGAGCACCGTCCGTTTATCCATGTCTCTACGATATGAAGGCTGCCAAATGCTAAAGCCTCTGTGGCGTGCGGTAGTACTATTCAAGGTAGTAGTAGTACCGCAGGAGCGTGCGATAGTACTGCTCAAGGGAGCGGTAGTACCGCAGGGTGCAGCGGTAGTACTGCTCCTGGTGAGCGGTAGTACCACTGCCTCTGGCGCAGACGCAGACGCATGCGGTAGTAGGCGGGGATGTAATTTTTTACATCCGCCCCTACGCGGTAGTACCGCTCCCTATGAGCGGTAGTATCGTGTTAGACTTTTGCACTGACCCAACCTCAGTGGAAGTTGTTAAGGGAAGTAATTTATTACGTCTGTGCATTTTCAGTGCCAGTTGATGCCTGCCTTACGGTACTACCATAGGGGCGCACGGTAGTACCGCTCCGGCGGTTCTACCGCTCGCTGCCCTGTGCAACATGCCCTCATCTGGTCACTACCGTGCAAGCAGTAGTACCGCAACCGTTTGCGGTAGTACCGTGGCTGTGTGCGGTAGTACCGCGTCGCGCGGGCTGAGGGAGGGGATAACGGTTGGATCTTTTCCCCCACTATATAAAGGGGGTCTTCTTCCCAAAGAAGACCACCTCTTCCCTTCCCAAGCTCCATTGTTGCTCAAACCTCCATTTTTGCCCGATCTCTCTCCCTAGCTAATCAAACTTGTTGATTTTCTAGGGATTGGTTGAGAAGGCCCCGATCTACACTTCCACTAAGAGAAATTTCATTGCCCCACTAATCCCTTGTGGATCTTGTTACTCTTGGGTGTTTGAGCACCCTAGACGGTTGAGGTCACCGCGGAGCCATATTCCATTGTGGTGAAGCTTCGTGGTGTCGTTGGGAGCCACCAATTAAGTTGTGGAGATAGCCCCAACCTTGTTTGTAAAGGTTCGGTCACCGCCTTCAATGGCTCCAATAGTGGAATCACGGCATCTCGCATTGTGTGAGGGTGTGAGGAGAATACGGTGTCCCTAGTGGCTTCTTGGGGAGCATTGTGCCTCCACACCGCTCCAACGGAGATGCACTTCCTCTCAAAGGGAAGGAACTTTGGTAACACATCCTCATCTCTACCGGTTATCTCTTACCTTTACTTGTGCAAGAAGGTATTGTGTTGTACCCCTTGCTTTCTTGTACGCTTGTTGTTGGTGCATCATATAGGTTGCTCACCTACTTGCACATCTAATAAAAATATGGGGTTTATATCATATTGCTTGAGTTTATCCCTCTACATCATGTCATCTTACTTAAGGTGTTACTCTATTCTTATGAATTTAATACCCTAGGTGCATGCTGGATAGCGGTCGATGTCTGGAGTAATAGTAGTAGATGCAGAATCGTTTCGGTCTACTTGTCACTGACATGATGCCTATATTCATGATCATTGCCTTAGATATCATCATAACTTTGTGCTTTTCTATCAATTGCTCGACAGTAATTTGTTTACCCACCGTATGTTTTCTTTCAAGAGAGAAGCCTCTAGTGAAACCTATGGCCCCCGAGTCCATTTTCCATCATATATTTTCAGATCTATAAACCAAAAAACCCAAAAATACCTTACTACAATTTATTTATATTTACTTTAGTTTGATCTTTTATTTATCTTTTATACCTATCTCTATTAGATCTCACTCTTGTTCGTGACTGTGAAGGGATTGGCAACCCCTTTTTCGCGTTGTGTGCAAGTGTTTGTTAGTTTGTGCAGGTGCATAGATTGGAGACTTGATTGTGCCTCCTACTGGATTGATACCTTGGTTATCAACTGAGGGAAATACTTATCTCTACTTTGCCGCATCATCCTTTCCTCTTCAAGGGAAAAATCAACGCAAGCTCAAGAAGTAGCACGCTACTTCATCGTAGGTGATGCGGCTTGAACTACGTCGGTATTTCCCCAAAGAGGAAGGGATGATGCAACACATCTACGGTAGGTATTTCCCTCAGTGATGAGATCAAGGTTACCGAACCAGTAGGAGAACCATGCAACACCACGTAAACGGCTCCTGCACACAAAGAACAAATACTTGCAACCCGACATAAGAGAGGGGTTGTCAATCCCTCACGGGTAAAAAGATAGGTAAAATTGTAGTAGAATGGATAAATAGATCTCGTGGGAATGCGAGATAAAATAATAAATAATAAATTGCAGCAAGGTATTTTTGTATTTTTGGATTAATAGATCTGAAAATAAAAGCAATTAAAAATATATCGCGAAGGCAAATCTAATAAAGAAGAGACCCGGGGGCAGTAGATTTCACTAGTGGCTTCTCTCGAGAAAAATAGCATACGGTGGGTAAACAAATTACTGTTGGGCAATTGATAGAACTTCAGATAATCATGATGATATCTAGGCAATGATCATTATATAGGCATCACGTCCAAGATTAGTAGACCGACTCCTGCCTGCGTCTACTACTATTACTCCACACATCGACCGCTATCTAGCATGCATCTAGTGTATTAAGTTCATGGAGAAATGGAGTAATGCAATAAGAATGATGACATGATGTAGAAAAGATCTATTTATGTAGAAATAAACCCCATCTTGTTATCCTTAATAGCAACAATACACACATGTCGGTTCCCCTTCTGTCACTGGGATCAAGCACCGTAAGATCGAACCCATCACAAAGCACCTCTTCCCATGGCAAAAAAAATCGATCTAGTTGGCCTAACTAAACCAAAGATTCAAAGAAGAAATACGAGGCTATAAGTAATCATGCCTATAAGAGATCAAAAGACTCAAATAACTTTCATGGATAAAAACATAGATCTGATCATAAACTCAAAGTTCATCAGATCCCAACAAACACACCGCAAAAAAGAGTTACATCAAATAGATCTCCAAGAGACCATTGTATTGAGAATAAAAAGAGAGAGATGAAGCCATCTAGCTACTAACTATGGAACCGTAGGTTTACAATGAACTACTCACATATCACCGGAGAGGCACCAATGAGGATGATGAACCCCTCCGTGATGGTGTCTAGATTGGATGTGGTGGTTCTGGAACTTGCGGAGGCTGGAAATGATTTTCGTCGAATCCCCTAGGGTTTCTGGAATCTTGGGGTATTTATAGAGCAAAGAGGCGGTGCGGGAGGCCACCGAGGTGGGCACAACCCACCTGGGCGCGCCTGGGCCCTCAGCACGCCTGGTGGGTTGTGCTCCTGAGCCCCCTCCGTACTTCTTTGGCCCAACAGGTGTCTTCTGGTCCATAAAAAATCTCCAAAAAGTTTTGCCGCTTTTGGACTCCATTTGGTATTGATTTTCTACGAAGTAAAAAAACAAGCAAAAAACAGCAGCTGGCACTGGGCACTATCTCAATAGGTTAGTCCCAAAAAATGATATAAAGTTGCTATAAAATGATTGTAAAACAACCAAGAATGATAATATAACAGGATGGAACATTCGAAAATTATAGATACACTAGAGATGTATCAGCATACCCAAGCTTAATTCCTGCTCGTCCTCGAGTAGGTAAATGATTAAAACATATTTTTTGATGTGGAATACTGCCTAACATGTTCATCACATATTCTTTTCTTTGTAGCATGGACATTTGGAATTATTCAAAGCAATAGTATAGTTTTGACATGAAGATTTCAATACTCATGCATATCAACAAGCAACCATGTCTTTCAAAATATCAACACTAAAGCAAGTTATCCCTAGCCTATTATGCTCAATCATTGATCCATTCATGAAACAAACTACGCATTGATGCAGCGTCGATTGCTATACAAACGGTTTTTAACCCCTTTCCACGATGACATTTGGATCCGTCGCCAAGTGAGTGTGGGCGATAGGGGGGTCCTTCCCACACGACCCAGAAATCGTCGGAAATAGGCCCTCTTGGGACATAGGCTGGGGCCAAATGAGCTCGCGTGCGATTGGGAGAGGCATCGAAACCCAATCATTTCCGTTCGTATGTACATCCCACACGGTGAAACCCAATCATTTCCGTTCGTATGTACATTGTCACACAGTCAATCCAAGGAATACGTTTCTGTTCTTATGTACATCCCACACAGTCAATCCAGGGAAAATGTTTCCGTTCATATGTACATCCCAAACAGTTTTATGTATACGCTCGTGTGTGAAAGGTGTAACTATCACACACGCTCTGCCTTGGTTAACTGTTTGCTTTTATGAACTACATCACACACGATTTGATGTAGAAAACTGTGTGGCATTGGGCTATCCATAACAAACGCTTTTACTGCCAGAACCGTTTGCAAAGTTCCATGACCGTCTGTTCTCTTTTTACATCGCACACGCTGTTTTCTTTCTAACTGTGTGCACATTATTTTATTAGCTCCTGTATATTTTTATTTTTGCCTGTAATTTATTATTCGAATTGAAAATTTTGAAATATGAAACATGCAATTCAAATTCTCAGCACAATGGTTCAACAACGAATTCATAAATAAAATTGCCAGTACAATATGTTCAGTAATTACAGTATTAGGCAGCAATTAACTATGATGAACCACAATATTTAAAGGCTGTAAAGTTGAAGAGACAAGTGTAAATCATTTTGACTGCCGACGGTGTTGAAGAAGCGGAATGCCCATAATGTGTCTTCCTGCATGCCATAGGCACGAACCACTTTGTCCAACACCTTGTGACGATCGCGCCCATCCTTCACCGCCTTCAGAAGACTTCTAGAGCATTATCATGGTAGTATGAATTATATACTTTAACCTTAGTTTCCTCCACTCCGGTCATGTAGTTTGCCGGTAATCATCATAAATAGCTTGAAACCATCAAGAGAGAAAATATCAGAATCTTGATGTCTAATAGAGTAACTTGTTGTGGGCAGGGGGAAAAGGCAACACATTACTTACCATCCTAAAGTTCATCGTTGTCTTGGAAAAAGTGTAAATAAAGAGCTTAATTCCAATCACCCGTTTCCCTAACAATCTTTCTTAGTTTCCTCACTTGACGCTTGTTCATGAATATCTCATTGTCCCATACGCAAAAGGGATCGAAGCGTGGATCAGTGCTGCTCATATATGTACCTACAAGCAAGCAGTAAATGTTAGAAGCTAAACTGAGATTGCACAAATGATGTAAAATACAACTACCTATGTTCCTAAGTACAAGTATTTTTTTTGAGATTTCAATATGAACTACATACGAATGTATATAGAATTATAGATATACTTTAGATCAGAATCTAGATTCACTCATTTTGCTCCTTATGTAGTCTATATTGGAATCTCTAAAAATACTTATATTTAGGAATAGATGGTGTATAAGACATGGGATGCAGCTAACCTCGACGGCAAACAACAACATCGCCCATTGTAGCCCTGTGTAAGCACATGGACAGCCAATGTTAACTACAATAGGGTTAGCATCCACCAAAAATAGCAAATGGTAATAAAACGACAACATCTGTAGTGATATCTTCATTGCGAAAGAGTAGCACGGTAGCAAAGGGACGGATTAAAAAATGGATCCAAATGTTAATTGCAACAGGCTTAACAACATCCTAATTCATGTTTTGTAAGTTTGTAGCCATTGAAATACAACTCTTTAAAATGGATACAATCATTAATTGCAACAGGCGTAATGGCCATTGAAACCGGTACTGATAAAAATGCAACTGGCAGTGTTAAACATCACAGGGCAGGTGCTGCCAGAGCAGATAATGGCACAATTATCTATTAAAAGGCAGGGAAAATAGCTAAGACATGTTAGGCATGTTTACTACTACATGCTTAATACATCGACCGTACAAAACATAGCCATTAATTGCAACTGGTACTGGTAAGATTGAACTGGTGAGTACGTACTTGGTAAGTCCTGAGAGGTAGTTGCTGGGGCACTTCATCTTGGCCAGAGCCCGCCCAAAGTCAGCGGCGGTGGAGGCGAGGTATTCCTCCGGGTCGAAGCGTGGATCAGTGCCACTGACATGTGTACCTACAAGCAACCAGTAAATGGTAGAAGTTAAACTGCAATTGCACGAATGATGTGAACTAGTGTAAGACATGGATGCAGCTAACCTCGACGGCAAACAACAACATCGGCCGTTATGACCCAGCGTAAGTACATGGACAGGCATGTTAAGTACAACATGGTTAGCATCCACCAAAATAGCAAATGGGCAGTATCTCTAGTATATCTTCATTGCAGAGAGTAGCATGGTAGCAAATGGACAGATTAAAAAATGGATACAACTGTTAATTGCAACAGGCTTAACAACATCCTAAGTCATGTTTTGTAAGTTTTTAGCCATTGGAATACAACTGTTTAAAAATGGATTCAACTGTTAATTGCAACATGCTTAATAGACATTGAAACCAGTACTGATAAAAATGTAATTGGCATACTTAAACATCACAAGGCAGGTGCTGCCAGAGCAGAGAATGGCCCATGAAACCGGTACTGATAAAAATGCAATTGGCATAGTTAAACATCACAAGGCAGGTGCTGCCAGAGCAGAGAATGGCCCAGATGTCTATAAAAAGGTAGGGAAAGTAGCTAAAACGTGTTAGGCATGTTTACTAGAACATGCTTAATACATCGACCGTACAGAACATAGCCATTAATTGCAACTGGTATTGGTAAGATTGAACTGGTGAGTACATACTTGGTAAGTCCTGAGAGGTAGTTGTTGGGGTACTTCATCTTGGCTAGAGCCCGCCCAAAGTCAGCGACGGCGGAGGCGAGCTATTCCTCCAGGTCGAAGCGTGGATCAGTGCCACTGACATGTGTACCTATAGGCAACCAGTAAATGGTAGAAGTTAAACTGCAATAGCATAAATGATGTGAAATACTGTAAGACATGGGATGCACCTAACCTCGATGGCAAACAACAACATCGGCCGTTATGACCCTGCATAAGTACATGGACATGTATGTTAAGTACAACAGGGTTAGCATCCACTAAAAATAGCAAATGGGCAGCATCTCTAGTGATATCCTGAGTCATGTATTGTAATTTTGTTGCTGGTATTGGTGCAATTGAGCTGGACACAGTAATATTTGAACATCACATAGTGTGCAGCACTGAAATAAACAAGGCATGAACATGCTTAATACATCAACCATACAGATCATAGCCGTTGCAAGTGGTATTGGTAAGATTTAGCTGGTCGATCTTACATTAAGGCCGGGAGGTAGTCATTTGGGGCACTTCATCTGGGCCAGAGCCTGCACCA
This sequence comes from Aegilops bicornis, assembly GCA_021605145.1. Taxonomy (NCBI): domain Eukaryota; kingdom Viridiplantae; phylum Streptophyta; class Magnoliopsida; order Poales; family Poaceae; genus Aegilops; species Aegilops bicornis. The sequence continues at coordinate 352,316,907 of CM038671.1, read as the reverse complement.
TGTCATCGGCGGCGGCGGAGGCGAGGTGTTCCTTCGGGTCAACATGCACAGTGGCCATCGCGCCATGGACCGCCATCAGCTCCTGGCGGTGGGTTTGCAGGCGCCATTTAAGCAATCAGGCCGGGGCCGTGATAGAGATCAGTGGGTTACCTGACTGGATCTGAGGCGTAGATGTGGTTGAAGCTGTGGTTGTGGTGGCAGCGGTTTGAGATGCCGGCAGGGGGAGGCGCGAGGGGGGATACTGAGGGTGGGGATGTGGTTGGAGGAATAAATTCTGAAATCGCGCACCTAATGAAAATTTCGCTGCGAAACTTGAAACTTGGGCGGGGGAAACACACAACACAGACGAAGCGCGTAAAATACTCGTGTGCGAGAAAAAAGAATGTTGGCAGATCCCGTATCCAAAAAATGTACACGTGTAGTTGATTTTTTCGGTCAATGGTACACCTGGTTTATTAGGAAACATCGCACAAGTAACTGACTTATGGATCATTAACGCAAAAAACACAGACGGGTACGGCATAGAAACCGTGTGTTTTGTGATCTTCTAATGATTAACGCAAAAAACGCACACGGGCACATATGCTAATCAGCGCTCAAAGCCCTCAAAGGATGCTCTTACCGACATTGTACGTTAATACTACAAACTTAAAGTACTATTGGTAACTTGCTCGAATTCTACATACTTAATCTACTTCTCACATGCTGCCATCGGGGCATGCTAGCCAGATGCCGGTGTTCTCCTTCCCGGCCTTGTAGGAAGTAGCCCACCGTGCTTCGATCTCCGCTAAGCTATCCTCACCACGGCATGCAGCCTCTTTTTTATTTCGGCGGCGGGACTCTCTTTTCTTGACTTCTTTTTGCCTTTTCCGCTCCTTTTGTGCGACTTTGGCCGCCTCTAGATCCACCACCCATTCGGCCATGGCAGCCTCAAAGTCCGCCCATGTAACTGTCTGGCCGCTGGCGCGATGAACTCGGCGTGGCGAGATGCCATTGCTTCCTTACCATGTGTGCAGTCGCGGACGGTGAGGAACGCGGCGCGGCGGGATGCCATCGCTTCCTTACCAGTTACTCTGCACCGCGGTGCCATGGACGATGCCTGGAGAGAGCTCTGGGACGGAGGAGCCGGGCAGCCGTACAGTGCGATGGTATTCAAGAGCTCAACAGCAAACAACAACAAAAATTTGGCTTCCCTTACAATTTTGCTCGTTCATTATCGCACATGGTTCATCTCCATCGCTTCCAGAAACAGTATGCGTTGAGCCTATCGTGTGTTGCGTTATGATTGGCCGAAACCCCAGCCACGCGGATCGCACGTGTGCACTGTAGGATGCGCCGCGATGGAACGACAATCCACGTCCCTCACATCACACCCGTCACTTGTAGCTGGATTGGATTTATATGTGCTAAATGCCTAGAAAATAAACACAATCCCCCTAAATATGGTAAATGAGCCCCGAAAAATGTCAAATTTGAACACGGTGATTTGCAGGGAGTATGTTCGTCACAGAAAAAAACTCCAGGGCAAAGAATGAAGAAAATTTGGATTCCCCTTCAATCTTGGTGATTTCCCTCTCGAAAGCATGGAACTTCTTTGGTGATGGTTCGATTTATGAAGGGCGTGCATGATGACATAAGCCAAACCTTCTCAAATTTTACCAGGGCATGGTGAGGTCATACCATGGCACGCCATGCCATGCGTCATGTTTTTCAAGCATTTATTTCTTTTTTATAGTTGAAAACCCAATAAACAAACGTTTTGTGGTTGACTATTGCCACACATTTCATCAAAATATCTGTCCCTTCCTTGTAAAAGGCATGAGAATATACTAAATGTAACAAGCATGGTTTTCCAGGCCGTTCTTGTGCACCCTTTCATGCATCGATTGTTGGAACTTGAATTATGTGCATTAATGCCTAGGAAATGCACATAATCCCATAAACATGGCAATTGAACCCGGAAAAGTGCCAAATTTGAACACGGTGATTTGCATATTGTATGTTCATCATAGAAAAAACTCGTGGACAAAGGACAAAGGAAATTTGGATCCCCCTTCAATCTTGGTGATTTCCCCCTCGAAACCATGAAACTTCCTCGGTGATGGTTCGATTTATGAAAGGCATCCATGACGACATTTTTACCAGGGCACGGTGAGGCCATACCATGGCACCACACCAGGCGTCATGTTTTCCAAGCATGTATTTCATTTTTGTATAGTGGTTAACCTAGTAAACGACGCATTTATGGTTGACTATTGCCACACATTTCCTTGAAATATCTGCCCATTCCTTGTAAAAGGCATGAGAATGTACTAAACAACACGAGCATGGTTTTCTAGACCGTTCTTGTGCACCTTTTCATCCACCGATTGTTTGAATATGATCTATGTGCATAATTAATGCCTAGAAAATGCACATAATCCCCTAAATATGGTAAATGAGTTCGGAAAAATGTCAAATTTGAACACGTTGCATTTGAGGCGGTATGTTGATCGTTGGAAAAAGCTGAATGACAAACTAGGACGGAAATTTGGACTCCCCTTCAATCTTGGTGATTTCCCTCTCGAAAGCATTGAATTTCCTCGGTGATGGTTCGATTTATGAAGGGTGTGCATGATGACATAAATCAAACCTTCTCAGCTTTTAACCAGGGCACGGTGAGGCCATACCATGGCACCATGCCAGGCGTCATGTTTTTCAAGCACGTATTTCATTGTTCTATAGTTGATAACCCAGTAAATGACGCGTTTGTGGTTGACTATTGCCATGCATTCCATTGAAATCTCTACCCATTCCTTGTAAAAGGCTCAAGAAATTACTAAACACCACGAGTATGGTTCTTCCAGACCGTTCTTGTGCACCTTTTCAAGCACCAATTGTTTGAATTTGAATTATGTGCATTAATGCCTACAAAATGCACATAATCCTCTAAATATTGTAAGTGAACCCGGAAAAGTGTCAAATTTGAACACGATGATTAGCAGGGTTTATGTTCATCGTAGAAAAAAACTAATGGATGAAGGACAAAGGAAATTTGGATTCCCATTCAATCTCGGTGATTTACTATCGCACACGATTCATCTCCGCCGCCTCTGCGAACCGTGTGTGTTCACTCACACATGCAAAAGGAGAAAGGAAACCCTCGCCCACTTCGTCCCCACTCACTCGCAGCGGACTCCTCCGCAACTCTGCACCCTAAGCTCCACGACTGTTGGCGGCGGGCGTAGGTCGCACTCCAAATGACATGGGATTTCGCCCCTACCGCTTTCCGCCGCCTATCTGCACCGACATTCTAGACTACAGTCGTTGGGGTTTCTGCGGGCTTGGGCCGGGGATTTTTCTCATGGAAAAGGTAATCAACTTAGCGAAATATTCACTCATCTCTTATCGCAGTCCGTCCGTCGCTGTTAATCAACCGGCGCAAATCACCGTGGAATCATTTTTGTTCTAGCTGATTCGTGGGTGTTCATTCATGTGTCCACAGTGCGAGCACAAATCGGGCAACTGTGGTCGTGGCCAGTCAGAAATGAAGTTCTATCTCACCATTCCGGATGACTTCAGGGAGCGCTCGGTATGTTCAATCTCAACCTACCACGGTCGGCATGGCCTAAATTTGTGAACATATACCGTCTGTTGCTACATTATCTATATATTTGCATCAACTCTTTGTTACATTATCTATTTTTAATTTTATATTTTTGTACTTTGCTTTCATCTATATATTGATATGATTTATCAGTTACTCCCATATTTGCGTCTTGCTCTGTTATTTCAATATATCTAATTTACGATCTTAATTTTCATTTCAAGCAGTACGTCCCTTGCTTTGCAAGAACAAGAGTAGAAGGAAATCTTGGGCTTTACTTTGTTGATGACTCCCAGGATGTCATATTGACAACGCATCATGGATTTACAATGATGGTTAGCGTAAAACTTGATAAAGATGGTCACTCCTATTTTAATGCGGACATCTGGAGAAAAATGTCTAAGTGTTATGAACTGAAAGCTGGCGATAAAATTCTAGTGTGTGCACCACAGCCTGGTCTAATTAACATGGATGTTTACTTCCCCAACGTCATCAGCCAATCAAAGTCTGATCGAGGTTAGTGTCCTTTCAACTTTCTCCATGCTGTCATATTACTTAGCAAAATTGGGGTATTTGTTCTGACTAATTGCTCACTATTTAAGCAACCAATTGTGATTTCATATTCTGACTCTGTTCCTAGGCTGTAACAAATTCTATTTACCAATTTATGCGCACTATATATATTCTTCTGCCATGTTCTGAATAAATAATACCTTTCCACCTTTTAAGCAGGATATGTTGGATGCATAGTGAACGATCTGTATGTTACTAAGCATACCAAATTTCAGTGGAAGGACTTGAAGCATGTCATAAACTTTGTTGATAATCTGACAGAGATAGCACAATGTAGGAAAGCTGGATTTTGGATGGGATTAATTAGACCTATGGTGCACACACTGAACAAGACCAATTGTGTGTATGTAATTTGGTAAAAAGTCTTATTTTAATGTTGATGCTCATAAACTATATATATCTTCAACGATATGTTAAAATTGGTTTTTATTCTACATGTCAACATAAATTGCCCCCTGTAGCAGTTCCTGGATCGATTTCCCGGCGTGGTCGAATTACACTTGTGCCTGCTAATAACGCCAAAGTGATTGCAAGGTACTGCATTTCCCGCAGAAATGGAACCATTCAAATTAACAAGTTCTCGCTTCTCATGTCAATGCATCCATATTGGAAAATTGGAGACACTGTTCTACTCATGCTCTACCAAGGCACATGAGATCTCTTCCTTTTCATTGATGAGATGCCGAGTCGCCGTGGTCAAGCTGGTTCCAGTGGATAGTTGTGGTTGTTGGCCCTTAGCCTCTTAAAATGTGCTAGCTGTTACTATATATGTTAAGTATGTAGATATGGACCATATGGTTGTTGGCCCTTACCCTCATAAAATGTGATAGTTGTTACTATGTTAAGTATGTAGATATGGACCATATGGTTGTCAAAACCGTGTTACGAAGATCCTCCTTTTGTCGAATAGTGTAACCACTATATATATGTTACTCAACTGCTATTACCAAGTTCATAAATTTTCATGGAAAGTATTAGTATCGTACACAGTTCATTGAGTTTAAGCGTGTGCCCGATGTCCAGAAGGCATTTGCATATTAAATGTCCATATTGCAAATTCACACACATGTTAACATAAGGAAACGTATGTGTAACATACTAATCATCACACACGAGTACTCGCAGACGCTCGTGTGCGATACTCCTAGCAACCGCAAGCAACCAGTTTGCATTTTTCAAAGTTTTTGGTACACACAGAATTGCACACAAACTAACTGTATTGACCGTCCGTGTTGTAATTTCTCATCGCAAACAGTTCATCCGAGTAGGCTGTTTGCCATGTATCACACACATCTTGTTTACACGATCGCTTGTGTTCTTTTGGCTCATCGCAAATAGTTCATCCATGTGAACTGTATGCCGCATATTTTTTTTAGAGAAAAGGCATACACCCGACTTTATAAATAAAAATAAGGCAGGTAGCAACCACATAACAGAAAAGTACCACACAGCAACCAAATCCCAACGACGGGCGAGACAAAAGAAAAGACAGTCAGGTACATGGCTCCCTCGCCAGTACGTGGCACGCAGGCCAGAAGAGAAAGTCCCAAATAAAGCTAAAGCTGCCGGCCCAAAAGAAAACACTTAAACATCCTGCTCTTGTCTGCATAACTGAGAAGTTGAAGCCCGAACTTTGGAGATCAGCATAGAGAGCGCATCCTGGTCGTCGACCTTAGTCAACAATTTCCACTGCTGCAAGAAAGCACACGATTTAAATAAGCAGTCAACAGGTTTAGCCGGAAACACGTGCTCAATAGTAAATTTGTTCCTAGTCGTCCAAAGGGACCAACAAAAAGCCCCCAGGCCCACCCAAAAGATACGCCTGGAGACGCCCGAAAGGTTTCTTGCTAAGCTGCACAGCTCGGCAAACGAGGCAGGGGCCCAAGAGACAAGAAGCCAATCCCTCACGCAACTCCAAATGAGCTTAGCCAAGACACAATGGAAAACAATATGCTCCGTGTCCTCCACAAAGACCAAGACAGAGCACATAACTGGGAGCCCGGCCCATTTCTCTTACGAATTTGATTAGCCGAAGGCAGCCGGCCTCTGAAGGCTTCCCACAAGAAAATCTTAATCTTAGGGGGAATTCGGGCCTTCCAAATCTGGGAAAAATGATTAGTGGGCGTGCCACCAACAAGCTTAGAGTAGAGCGACTTAACAGAGAAGCGCCCAGAGGCAGACAGTGGCCAGAACACTGAATCCCTGTTCGTCGAGAGCATAGGGAAGAAGGTAGTAAGGCGTTGCCAGTCTTCAAACTCTACATGCGACAAGGAACGGCGGAAGACCAGGTTCCACCCATGGGAAGCCAACTCCGCAATAGAAATATTCGGATCAGAGCAATAGGAGAAAAGGGTGGGGAAGGTCACCGAGAGAGGTGAGTCTCCACACCACCAATCCAGCCAAAATCTAATCGAGGAGCCGTCCCCAACAACAAACTTAACAAAAGACTGGAACACAGGTCTAACTTTGACCAGGGATTTCCAAAACTGAGAGCCACCACGCGAGTGAGCAAATATCGGGCTCGAGGAAGGGAAATATTTAGCCTTAAGAATAGACAGCCAGAGGGGCTGATCCTCAGCACTCATAATCTTCCACCACCATTTGATCAACAAGCATTGGTTCATGATGGAAGTATTAAGAATCCCTAACCCCCCAAGGTTTTTGGGCCTACACATCAACTTCCATTTAACAAAGCGATATTTGCGGCGATTATCCGCAGCGTTCCAGTAGAACGCCCCACGGTGTTTATCAAAACCAGCATGTGTCCCAGCCGATAAGAGGTAGAAGCCTATCAGGAACATGGAGAGGGAGGATAGACAAGCATTGATTAGACCCACTTTACCCGCATTGGTATTATACCTACCCCGCCAGGGAAGGACCCTGTTGCCCACCTTTGTGACCACCGGGGCAAATTCTTTGGCATGAAGCACGTCCGGGGATATGGGCAGGCCTAGGTATTTGAACGGGAAATACCCCAACTTACAATTGAGAAGATGTGCCACTCGCACAGCTTCCGCCTCGTCCACACCAGTAACAATCACTTCACTTTTGGCAAAGTTAATCTTAAGGCCCGACATCGCCTCGAAGCAGAGTAGAATAAACTTGAGATGGGCAAGGAAGGCATCGTTCAACTCAACAATAATGATAGTGTCGTCCGCGTACTGAAGGTGGTTCATCCCTTGGGGAAGAAGATTAGAGCTAACCGTGAGATGTGCCCATAGGTAGCTGCCCTAGAAGCAAGCGGGATAAGGCATCCACAACGAAGTTGAACAAAATGGGCGAGGCAGGATCATCTTGCCGAAGGCCCCTATGATTGGCAAAGAACTTACTAACCTGACCATTAACATTGATGGCAGTATGGCCTCCCGAGACCAACTGCATGATTCTATAAACAAGGGGCCCCTCAAACCCTTTAGCCAGCAAGACCTTTCGCAAAAAAGGCCAGCTCACCGAATCGTAAGCCTTCTCAAAATCGAGTTTAAGAATCACCGCTTTCGATTCGCGAATCTTAAGGTCATGCACAATTTCATGAAGGCAAAGAACCCCATCCAAGATGAAACGACCTTTAATAAAAGCCGACTGAAAAGGACTAATGGTACGATGGGCAATGGGAGAGAGGCGTGTGGCTAGCCCGTTGGCAGGAAACTTGGCGAAATTATTGATAAGGGCAATAGGCCTGAACTGCGAAATCATGTCCGCTCCCTTGACTTTAGGTATAAGAGTAATGACAACATAGTTAAGACGAGAAATATCCACTGTTCCCAACCAGAAACCTTGGATGATTTTACACATGAGAGCCCTCAACTGTGGCCAAAATTTCTTAAAGAAGGGAATCGAAAAACCATCAGGCCAGAGGCAGCGTTCGGGTTAGCCGAACTAATCACCTGCCAAATCTCCTCGTCAGATAAAGGGACCATCAATCCCATGTTTTCGTCCGGAGAAATCTTACAACCCGCATCCCAGAAGTCAGAAGAGAGGGCAAGCCCATGGTCCGTCTTAGAGCCGAGGAGATTGGAATAAAACCCAACAATGTGATTCATAATGAGAGACTGGTCTGAGATTCTGACGCTGTCAATCAACAAACTGTCAATGAAGCATCTCCGGCGTCTGCCATTGGCGATCGGAAAGAAATAAGCCGTCATAGCATCACCCTTCAAGGTCCAATTAAGGGCACCGCGTTGACGCCTGTAAATTTCCGACTGCTGATGCAACAGCATCAAGGCGTCTTCCAGGGAGTAGCGAGTAGCTCATTGAGAAGCGGAGAGCCCGGACAAGTCAGCAGAATGATCCAGATCCCGGAGTTGAGATTCAAGGGTCTCTTTATCTCTACGGAGCTCAGCTGCCCTATTCGGAGATCAACCCCTTAAGAATTTACGAAGCTCATATGACACTTTGTGCCAGTCATCCATGGGGCCAAAGGAGCGACGAGGAGAAGAAAGAAGATTAGAGATCTTGGAAGCCATCATCTCACAGAATCCCTCCACTACAAGCCTGTTGGGGATCGTAGCAGAAATTTAAAATTTTCTACGCATCACCAAGATCAATCTATGGAGTAATATAGCAACGAGGGGAAGGGGAGTGCATCTACATACCCTTGTAGATAACTAGCGGAAGCGTTGCAAGAACGCGGATGAGGTAGTCGTACTCGTGGCGATTCAGATCGCGGTCGATTCCGATCTAAGCGCCGAACAACGGCGCCTCCGCGTTCAACACACGTGCAGCCCGGTGACGTCTCCCATGCCTTGATCCGGCAAGGAGAGAGGGAGAGGTTGGGGAAGACTCCGTCCAGCAGCAGCACGACGGCGTGGTGGTGGTGGAGGAGCGCAGTACTCTAGCAGGGCTTCGCCAAGCACTACGAGAGACGAGGAGTGAGAGAGGTAGGGCTGCGCCTTGGAGAGAGAGACTCGTGTGTTGGGCAGCCCCAAAACCTCCACTATATATAGGGGCAAGGGGAAGGGGGAGGCACCCTAGGGTTTCCCCTAGGGGGGGGGGGGGGGGCGGCCAGGGTAGATGGGATCTCCCCTTTGGGTGACTTGGCCCCCAAGCCAGGAGGTGGGAACCCTAGATGGGGCACCCCAAACCCCCTGGTCACGTGGGAATAGGTGAGGGGGGCGCACAGACCCTTAGTGGGCTGGTTTGCCCCCTTCCCTTGGCCCATGAAGCCCCCCCCTCCAACACTTGCCGGGGCTCCCGAAATACCTTTCGGTCATGCTGGTCATCACCCGGTACCTCCGGAACACTTCCGGACTCCAAAACCCTTCGTCCAATATATCAATCTTCACCTCCGGACCATTCCGGAACTCCTCGTGACGTCCGGGATCTCATCCAGGACTCCGAACAACATTCAGTAACCGCGTACATACTTTCCCTATAACCCTAGCGTCATCGAACCTTAAGTGTGTAGACCCTACGGGCTCGGGAATCATGCAGACATGACCGAGACATCTCTGCAGTCAATAACCAACAGCGGGATCTGGATACCCATGTTGGCTCCCACCTGTTCCACTATGATCTCATCAGATGAACCACGATGTCGAGGATTCAATCAATCCCGTATACAATTCCCTTTTTCTACCGGTATTGTACTTGCCCGAGATTCGATCGTCGTTATCCCGATACCTTGTTCAATCTCGTTACCGGCAAGTCTCTTTACTCGTTCCGTAACACATCATCCCGTGATCAACTCCTTGGTCACATTGTTCACATTATGATGATGTCCTACCGAGTGGGCCCAGAGATACCTCTCCGTCACACGGAGTGACAAATCCAAGTCTCGATTCGTGCCAACCCAACAGACACTTTCGGAGATACCCGTAGTGCACCTTTATAGACACCCACTTACGTTGTGACGTTTGGTACACCCAAAGCATTCCTACGGTATCTGGGAGTTGCACAATCTCATGGTCTAAGGAAATGATACTTGACATTGGAAAAGCTTTAGCATACGAACTACACGATCTTGTGCTAGGCTTAGGATTGGGTCTTGTCCATCACATGATTCTCCTAATGATGTGATCCCGTTATCAACGACATCCAATCTCCATGGTCAGGAAACCGTAACCATCTATTGATCAACGAGCTAGTCAACTAGAGGCTTACTAGGGACATGGTGTTGTCTATGTATCCACACATGTATCTGAAGTTTCCTATCAATACAATTCTAGCATGGATAATAAACGATTATCATGAACAAGGAAATATAATAATAATAACTAATTTATTATTGCCTCTAGGGCATATTTCCAACAGTCTCCCACTTGCACTAGAGTCAAAATAATCCAGTTCACGTCGCTATGTGATTAACACTCAAGGTCACATCGCCATGTGACTAACACCCAAAGAGTTTACTAGAGTTAATAATGTAGTTCACATTACCATGTGATTAACACTCAATGAGTTCTGGGTTTGATCATGTTATGCTTGTGAGAGATGTTATAGTCAACGGGTCTGCAACAATCAGATCCGCATGTACTTCGCAAAAATTTATGTCATATCATAGATGCTGCTACCACGGTCCACTTGAAGCTATTCCAAATGGTTGCTCCATTATACGTATCCGGTATCTCTACTCAGAGTCATTCGGATAGGTGTTAAAGCTTGCATCGACGTAACTCTTTTACGCCGAACTTTTTATCACTCCCATAACCAAGAAACATTTCCTTATTCCTCTAAGGACAATTTTGACCGTTGTCCAGTGATCCACTCCTAGATCACTCTTGTACCCCCGTGCCAGACACGTGGCAAGGCACACATCAGGTGCGGTACACAACATGGCATACCGTATAGAGCCTATGACTATGGCATAGGGGACGACCTTCGTCCTTTCTCTTTCTTCTGCCATGGTCGAGCTTTGAGTCTTACTCAACTTCACACCATACAACTCAAGTAAGAATTCTTTCTTTGACTGATCCATTTTAAACTCGTTCAAAATTATGTCAAGGTGTGTGCTCTTTGAAAGTATCACCAGGCGTCTTGATCTATCTCTATAGATCTTGATGCCCAATATGTAAGCAACTTTATCCAGGTCTTCCTTTGAAAATCTCTTTCCAAACAACCGTTTATGCTTTCCAGAAATTCTACATCATTTCAGATCAATATGTCATGCACATATACTTATCAGAAATGTTGTAGTGCTCCCACTCACTTTCTTGTAAATACAAGTTTCTAGCAAACATTGTATAAACCTAGCAAACATTGTATAAACCTGAAAGCTTTGATCACTCCATCAAAGCATATATTTCGACTCCGAGATGCTTGCTCTAGTCCATAGAAGGATCACTGGAGCCAACATACCTTTTAGCATCCTTAGGATCGACAAAACCTTTTATTGTATCACATACAACTATTTCTTACGAAAACTGGTAAGAAAACTTGTTTTGACATTCATCTGTCAGATTTCATAACCGAAAAATACAGCTAATGCTAACATGATTCCGACGGACTTAAACATCGCTACGGGTGAGAAAATCTCATCGTAGTCAACTCTTTGAACTTGTGAAAAGACTCTTTTACACAAGTCGAGCTTCATAGACAGTAACATTACCGTCCACGTCCGTCTTCTTCTTAAAGATCCATTTATCTCAATGGCTTGCCGATCATCGGGCTAGTCCACCAAAGTCCATGCTTTGTTCTGATACATGGATCCTATCTCGGATTTCATGGCTTCTAACCATTTGTCGGAATATGGTCCCACCATCGCTTCTCCATAGCTCATAGGTTCATTGTTGTCCAACATGATATCTAAGACAGGATCACCGTACCACTCAGGAGTAGTACATATCCTTGTCGACCCTCACGAGGTTCGATAGCAACTTGATCCGAAGCTTCATGATCACTATCATTAACTTCCTCTTCAACCGACGTAGGCTCCACAGAAACATCTTTCTGTGTTGCACCACTTTCCGGTTGAAGTAGATGTTCAACAACCTCATCAAGTTCTATCTTCCTCCCACTCAATTCTTTCGAGAGAAACTCCTTCTCAAGAAAGGACCCGTTCTAAGCGACAAACACTTTGCCCTCGGATCTGAGATGAAAGTTATACCCAACTGTTACCTTTGGATATCCTATGAAGATGTATTTGTCCGTTTTGGGTTCGAGCTTTTCCGGCTGAAGCCATAAGCATCGCAGCCCCAAACATTAAGAAACGACAACTTTGGTTTCTTGCCAAACCATAGTTCATTCGACGTTGTCTCAACGGACTTGGATGGTGCCCTATCTAAAGTGAATGCAGCTGTCTCTAACGCATAACCTCAAAATGATAGTGGTAGATCGGCAAGAGACATCATAGATCGCACCATATCTCATAAGGTTCGATTATGACGTCCCGACACACCATTATGCTGTGGTGTTCCTGGTGGCTTCAACTGTGAAACAATTCCACAATGTCTTAAGTGATTGCCAAACTCATAACTCAGAAATTCTCCCTCGATCAGATTGTAGGAACTTGATCTTCTCATTATGATGATTCTTAACTTCACTCTGAAATTGCTTGAACTTTTCAAACATTTCAGACCTGTGCTTCATTAAGTAAATATTCCGATATCTACTCAAATCGTCAGTGAAGATGAGAAAATAACGATATCCACCGCACGCCTTAATTCTCATTGGGTCACACACATCAGCATGTATGATTTCCAACAAGTCACTTGCCCGTTTCATTGTACCTGAAAACGGGGTCTTAGTCATCCTGCCCATGAGGCATGGCTCGCATGTGTCAAGTGATTCAAGATCAAGTGACTCCAAACATCCATCGACAGGGAGTTTCTTCATGCATCTTACACCAACATGACCTAAGCGGCAGTGCCACAAGAAAGTGGTACTATCATTATTAACTCTATATCTTTTGGCGTGAACATGTGTATTACCACGACCGAGATTCAATGAACCATTCACATAGGGTGCATGACCATGAAAGGTATTATTCATGTAAACAGAATAACCATTATTCTCTAACTTAAATGAATAACCGTATTGCAATGAACATGATCTAATCATATTCATGCTCAACGTAGACACCTGATAACATTTATCTAGGTTCAATACTAATCCCGAAGGTAGATGGAGCGTGCGATGGTGATCTCATCAACTTTGGCAACACTTCCAACACACATCGTCACCTCGCCCTTAGCCAGTCTTCGTTTAGTCCGTAGCTTTTGTTTCAAGTCACCAATAATAGCAACTGAAACGGTATCCAATACCCAAGTGCTACCAGGAGTACTAGTAAGGTACACATTAATAACACGTATATACTTTGTTGAAGTTGCCAGCCTTCTTATCTACCATGCATTTGGGGTAGTTCCGCTACCAGTGACCGTTCCCCTTACAATAGAAGCACTTAGTCTCGGGTTTGGGTTCAACCTTGGGTTCCTTCACTGGCGCGGCAACTGGTTTGCCATTCATGAAGTTTCCCTTCTAGCCCTTGCCCTTCTTGAAACCAGTGGTCTTGTTAAACCATCAACACTTGATGCTCCTTCTTGATTTCTACTTTTTGCGGTCTTAAGCAGTGCGAACAGCTCCGGGATCATCTCCATCCCTTGCATGTCATAGTTCATCACAAATATCTAGTAGCTTAGTGATAGTGACTAGAGAACTCTATCAATCACTATCTTATCTGGAAGTTTAACTCCCACTTGATTCAAGTGATTGTAGCACCCAGACATTCTGAGCACATACTCACTAGCTGAGCTATTCTCCTCCATCTTGTAGGCAAGGAACTTGTCAGATGTCTCATACCTCTCAACACGGGCATGAGCCTGAAATCCCAATTTCAGCTCTTGGAACATTTCATATGTTCTATGGCGTTCAAAACGTCATTGGAATCCCGATTCTAAGCCGTAAAGTATGGTGCACTTAACTATCAAGTAGTCATCAGGATGTATTTGTCAGATGTTCATAACATCCACAGACGACGCTGGAGGGGTTGGCACACCGAGCGGTGCATCAAAGACATAAGCCTTCTGTATAGCAGTGAGCACACTCCTCAGGCAACGAACCTAGTCCGCATCATTGCTTACAATATCTTTCAACTTAATCTTTCTCTAGGAATGTATTGAAACAAGGAGCTACAACGCGAGCTATTGATCTACAACCTTTTTTGCAAAGACAACTTAGACTATTGTTCATGATAAATAAGTTCATCTAATCAAATTATATAATGAAATCCCACTCAGATAGACATCCCCCTAGTCATCTAAGTGATACATGATCCGAGTCAACTAGGCCGTGTCCGATCATCATGTGAGACGGACTAGTCATCATCGGTGAACATCTTCATGTTGATCGTATGTTCTATACGACTCATGTTCAACCTTTCGGTCTTCCGTGTTCCGAGGCCATGTATGTACATGCTAGGCTCGTCAAGTCAACCTAAGTGTATTGCGTGTGTAAATCTGGCTTACACCCGTTGTATGCGAACGATAGAACCTATCACACCCGATCATCACGTGGTGCTTCGGAACAACGGACCTTAGCAACGATGCACGCTTAGGGGAACACTTTCTTGAAATTATTGCGAGAGATCATCTTATTTAAGCTACCGTCGTTCTAAGCAAATAAGATGTAAAACATGATAAACATCACATGCAATCAAATAGTGACATGATATGGCCAATATCATTTTGCTCCTTTTTATCTCCATCTTCGGGGCGCCATGATCATCATCATCACCAGCATGACACCATGATCTCCATCATCATGATCTCCATCATCGTGTCTTCATGAAGTTGTCTCGTCAACTATTACTTCTACTACTATGGCTAACGGTTTAGCAATAAATTAAAGTAATTACATGACGTTTATGTTGACACGTAGGTCATAAATAAATTAAGACAACTCCTATGGCTCCTGCCGGTTGTCATACTCATCGACATGCAAGTCGTGATTCCTATTACAAGAACATGATCAATCTCATACATCACATATATCATTCATCACATCCTTTTGGCCATATCACATCACACGGCATATGCTGCAAAAACAAGTTAGACGTCCTCTAATTGTTGTTACAAATTTTACGTGGCTGCTGTAGGTTTCTTAGCAAGAATGTTTCTTACCTACGCCAAAACCACAACGTGATATGCCAATTTCTATTTACCCTTCATAAGGACCCTTTTCATCGAATCCGATCCGACTAAAGTGGGAGAGACAGACACCCGCTAGCCACCTTATGCAACTAGTGCATGCCAGTCGGTGGAACCTGTCTCACGCAAGTGTACG
The DNA here is from genome assembly GCA_021605145.1 of Aegilops bicornis. Taxonomy (NCBI): domain Eukaryota; kingdom Viridiplantae; phylum Streptophyta; class Magnoliopsida; order Poales; family Poaceae; genus Aegilops; species Aegilops bicornis. Next base: position 352,301,534 of record CM038671.1, on the reverse strand, counting down.
CGTAAGGTCGGTCCGGGCCGCTTCATCCCACGATGCTGCCGAATCAAGATAACACTAGTAACGGCAAGTAAATTGACAAAATTGACGCCCACAACTACTTTGTGTTCTACTCGTGCATAGAAACTACGCATAGACCTAGCTCATGATGCCACTGTTGGGGATCGTAGCAGAAATTTAAAATTTTCTACGCATCACCAAGATCAATCTTTGGAGTAATCTAGCAATGAGGGGAAGGGGAGTGCATCTACATACCCTTGTAGATTGCTAGCGGAAGCGTTGCAAGAACGCGGATGAGGTAATCGTACTCGTGGCGATTCTGATCGCGGTCGATTCCGATCTAAGCGCCGAACAACGGCGCCTCCGCGTTCAACACACGTGCAGCCCGGTGACGTCTCCCATGCCTTGATCCAGCAAGGAGAGAGGGAGAGGTTGGGAAGACTCCGTCCAGCAGCACGACGGCGTGGTGGTGGTGGAGGAGCGCGGTACTCTAGCAGGGCTTCGCCAAGCACTACAAGAGACGAGGAGGGAGAGAGGTAGGGCTGCGCCTTGGGAGAGAGAGACTCGTGTGTTGGGAAGCCCCAAAACCTCCACTATATATAGAGGCAAGGGGAAGGGGGAGGCGCCCTAGGGTTTCCCCTAGGGGGGGCGGCGGCCAAGGCAGATGGGATCTCCCCTTTGGGTGACTTGGCCCCCAAGCCAGGAGGTGGGAACCCTAGATGGGGCGCCCCAAACCCCACAGTCACGTGGGAATAGGTGAGGCGCGACAACCCCTTAGTGGACTGGTTTGCCCCCTTCCCTTGGCCATGAAGCTCCCCCAACACTTGCCGGGGCTCCCGAAATACCTTTCGGTCATGCTGGTCATCACCCGGTACCTCCGGAACACTTCCAGACTCCAAAACCCTTCATCCAATATATCAATCTTCACCTCCAGACCATTCCGAAACTCCTCATGACATCCGGGATCTCATTCGGGACTCCGAACAACATTCGGTAACCGCGTACATACTTTCCCTATAACCCTAGCGTTATCGAACCTTAATTGTGTAGACCCTACGGGCTCGGGAATCATGAGGACATGACCGAGACATCTCTCTGGTCAATAAACAACAATGGGATCTGGATACCCATGTTGGCTCCCACATGTTCCACGATGATCTCATCGGATGAACCACGATGTCGGGGATTCAATCAATCCCGTATACAATTCCCTTTGTCTATCGGTATTGTACTTGCCCGAGATTTGATCGTCGGTATCCCGATACCTTGTTCATTCTCGTTACCGGCAAGTCTCTTTACTCGTTCCGTAACACATCATCCCGTGATCAACTCCTTGGTCACATTGTGCACATTATGATGATGTCCTACCGAGTGGGCCCAGAGATACCTCTCCGTCACACGGAGTGACAAATCCCAGTCTCAATTCGTGCCAACCCAACAGACACTTTCGGAGATACCCGTAGTGCACCTTTATAGCCACCCAGTTATGTTGTGACGTTTGGTACACCCAAAGCATTCCTACGGTATCCGGGAGTTGCACATTCTCATGGTCTAAGGAAATGATACTTGACATTAGAAAGCTTTAGCATACGAACTACACGATCTTGTGCTAGGCTTAGGATTGGGTCTTGTCCATCACATCATTCTCCTAATGATGTGATCCCGTTATCAACGACGTCCAATGTCCATGGTCAGGAAACCGTAACCATCTATTGATCAACGAGCTAGTCGACTAGAGGCTTACTAGGGACATTGTGTTGTCTATGTATCCACACATGTATCTGAGTTTCCTATCAATACAATTCTAGCATGGATAATAAACGATTATCATGAACAAGGAAATATAATAATAATAACTAATTTATTATTGCCTCTAGGACATATTTCCAACAAAGTCAAGATGCATCAAATTGAAAGCGGGAAGGAGACACAAGGGGAAGGATGCCCGCATCCACGACCAGGGGGACATGATCGGAGCCAACCGCAGGCCTGGCTTTCAGCATCGCACGGGGGAAAGCGAATCCCACCTGTCAGAGACAAAGACCCGATCCAGCACCGACCGCACAGGAGAGGACTGATGGTTAGACTAGGTGAACCGCACCCTACCCTAGGGAGCTCACGGAGCGCACAATTACTGATGAAGTCATTAAAAGCATTGGCAAGAGGCCAAGAAAAATTAGGACTATTCTTATCCGCCGGTGAGCATAACAAATTGAAATCACCCCCAATTAGAAGAGGAATATTACAAGCTTCAATCTTAATCGAAAGTTCATCCCAAAACAGAGGGGCAAGAGAGTGATCCGCGGGGCCATATACCACCATAAATTCCCATAAAGTGTTCAACTGGCGATGATGGACCACACAGCTAGCCCAAAAGATGCCATGATCAAAGGTAATTAAGTCAAACACGTCCTGCTTGGTCCCTATCAAGATGCCCCCAGAATGGCCCGAAGAAGGGAGAAAGTGCCAGTCGAACCTGTCCATGCCAGCCACCAAAGACAATTAATAAGAGGAGAAGGATTCCTTAAACGTTTCAACCAACCCTAAAATGTCCATCTGCTCTCCACAAACCAAGTCTTAAATCTGGTCTCGGCGCCTGAAGGAGTCCTGGATTAGGGGGTCCTCGGACAGCTGGACTATATACTTTGGCCGGACTGTTGGACTATGAAGATACAAGATTGAAGACTTCGTCCCCTGTCCGGGTGGGACTCTCCTTTGTGTGAAAGGCAAGCTTGGCGATTCGGATATGTAGATCTCCTTCCCTGTAACCGACTCTGTGTAACCCTAGCCCCCTCTGGTGTCTATATAAACCGGAGGGTTTAGTCTGTAGAACAAGAAGAACAATCATAACCATAGGCTAGCTTCTAGGGTTTAGCCTCTACGATCTCATGGTAGATCAACTCTTGTAATACTCATATCATCAATATCAATCAAGCAGGAAGTAGGGTATTACCTCCACCGAGAGGGCCCAAACCTCGGTAAACATTGTGTCCCCCGCCTCCTGTTACCATTAGCCTTAGACTGTAACGCCCCGGACTCGATGCGCCATGTGTCCTTCAGTTATTCGCCGTCGTTGCCATGTCATTTGCTTGCGTGTTGCACTTTGCCATGTCATCATCTGCATTTCATATCATGTCATCATGTGCATCGCATTTGCATACGTGTTCGTCTCATGCATCCGAGCATTTTCCCCGTTGTCCGTTTTGCAATCCGGCACTCCTATGTCTCCCGGCGCCCCCTTTTTTGTCTCTTCTTTTGTGCGGGTGTTAAACGTTCTCAGAATGGACAAAGGTTTGTCAAGCGGCCTTGGTATAGCACCGGTAGACCGCCTGTGTCACAGCCCTAGAGCTTGCTTGTAACTAGTGGCATTGCATCCATGCATCATATTTAATTTTCATGATATTTGAAATGGGGAAGACAGAAACCCCAGAACCCCTTTTAATCCAACTAGGGTTTACTAAAATTATTTTCAATGAACCTGAAATGCCCTTTAAAAATGCTCATCACTTTTGCTTTGGTTCAGAGCCTCTGCCAAAAATGGTGCACTATTTTCTAGGTCATCCTAAGGTCTTTGAATTAAATCATAAGTATTTGAGTTTGGGCATTTAAAATTATATAAAATATTTCAAATGCCCAAATATTGCCAAAACAAAATGTTTCATGTTGGAAATATTCCAACAATGGACCAGAGCAGTTTGGTGATTTTTGAAACTGTTTTGGTATTTTTAAAAACTCCACAAAATTACAGAATAATAGAAAACAGAAAATAAAGAGAAAGAGAGAGAATCTTACCTGGACTTACCTGGCGCTCACCTGGCAGCCCATCTGGCCCGCCCAGCCCACCAGGGGCAGGGAGGTCTTCTTCCTCCCTTGATCGGATGCACACGTGCCCGGCCTTCGCCCGCGCCACCTCCTGCTTGCCGCTCCCCTCCCCCGACGCTCTGGACGTCTCCCCCGAGTGCCACGCACCCCCCTGACCCTTCCCTCCCTCGCCCGTGTCCTCTCTCCTCCTCTGGCTCCCTCTCTCTCCCACCCAGCGGAGCTCATCGCCGCCGCTCGCCACCACCGCGGCCACAGGCCCTCCCTCGCTTCCCCGACCAGCCCAGAGGATCCGCCACTCCGTCCTCGACCCCCTCACTGAGCCACGCCGGAAGCCCCGAAGCGCCGCCCCGACGCTTTTCCCCTCCTCGGTCACCGAGGATCGCCGCCGTCAATTCGCCACCGTCGTCGCTTCCCCGAGCTCGCTGACCATCTCTACGCGACCCATGTGAGCCTCCGGTCGATTCCCCTCTCTTCCACGCGTCGTTTTCGCCTCGTAGCCGCCGCCATGGGCGAAGCTCACCTCCTTGGCGCTCGTGCCGGCGCTGCTCGTGACCATTTGGTCCAGACTGGCGCCCATCGCACTCACCGCATCACGTAGGCCACCCCTAGCGCTTCAGCCCGCTTGCTCGTGCACCGCAGCGTCGAGCCCGAGCTCGCCCGAGCTCCGGCGGCCGCCTAGGTCGTCGCCGGCGCCGATTCCGGCCGCCCCGACCCCAACTGACTCCACCAAGAGCTGCGGCTCGACTCCAGCTACACGTAGATGCCCTCCACGACCCATTTGGTCGCCGGAATGGCAAAATTCACTTGCGCCGCCGCGTCGGGCTCGCCGGCGGCTAAACGCCGGCAGCCGACGTTGACTTTGACCACGGTGGGCCCTGGTTGACCCTGTTGACCCTATGACAGGTGGGGCCCAGCCCTGTTAACTAAATAGGTTTAGTTTAATTAAAATTTAGTTAAGCTAATTATACTGACACGCGGGACCCACTGTCAGGTTTGACCCGGACCATGTTTCGTTGACCACTGACGTCACACTGACGTCAGTCGACGCAAAGAATACCCTTTTACGGATTTAATTTAATTCAGGAAATTTCAGAAAATACCCCAAACTTCAAATATTCATAACTTTTAATCAGAACTCCAAATTAAATAATTTATATATGAAAATGATCGAGAAAAATATGAAGAATCTGTTTATGGCTCTTTCATGCATGATTGAACAAGTTAACCTCACTGAATAGGATGAATCATGATTAGGGCAAATTATGAAATAACATTTGGAGTTGGAATTTACTCTTGTCTGAATTCCACTTCAATTAACTTGGCTAGACATTGCATTAGGTGAATTCAGTACCTTAACATGACATGTCCCTCATGTGAATGTGCATTGCATTGATTGTGTTCTCTCTTGTTTGCCGGTAATTGTCCCCTCTCAGTAGACGACATACCGACGATGAATTCGATGACACCGATGAAGAACTATATTATCTTCAGAAGTGCCAGGCAAGCAAAACCCCCTTATTCATTCCGATATAATGCCACTCTCTCGCTCCTGCTTTATTTTACTGCATTAGGAAAACAACGATTCAACTGTTACTTGCTGCGGTAGCTGAACCCCTTTATCCTCTACATGACCTGTCATTCCACAGTAATTAGATGAAACCCACTAGCATGAGTAGGAGTTGTTTGAGCCCTGTTGTGCCTACTCATTCATGCTTCTTGTCATGCACTCTTGCTTAGAGTTGAGTCAGTCCGATTCATCGGAATGAATTGGAATGGTTGTGTGAACATGTCCTCGTGTGTGAGCTAAGTGTGTGAATACGATTTGGTAAAGGTAGCGGTGAGAGGCCATGTAGGAGTACATGGTGGGTTGTCTCATTGCAGCCGTCCTCGTGAACCGAGATCTGTGTTTGTGATCCATGAAACAGTTACTACCACACATTGGGCCCGAAACCAATGGACCCTCTAAACTTCTTAACCACTCTTGTCCTCGGTCAAGAGTTGCAAGTAGTTTCGGTGTTTGTAGCATCTTTGGGGCCGCATACGCGCTGACCATAGGGGTGGGTTGTGTTGCGGTAGGCACCGTGGCCAGTGTACCGATTCGCCCGTTTGGTGTCTCGGGAACCTGTACACATCGTTCGGGGCTGTATGGGAAACCTCGGCGGACTCCTGCGGATGGAACCCGAATAGGCGATAAACCTGGACTAGGGACTTGAATGTTTAGGTAGGCCGTGGCCGACACCCACGTTGGGCTTCCGCTTGAAGGTTGCCGAGTACATGTCGTGTAAACGGTGGTAAGTGGTGAGAGCGTGTGTGTGAAGAAGTACACCCCTGCAGGGTTAATATGATCTATTCGAATAGCCGTGTCCACGGAGAAGGACTTACGGGTTGCCTATACGGTTCATAGACAAGTGAAAGTGGATACTCTAAAATGCGCAAGATAAGCGTGAGTGCTATGGATGGCGTTCTCGTAGGGAGGCGGGAGGCGGGTCCATAGTGGTGTATTGATATGGTGAATATGTGGACTCGTGTGCGCCACCTCAAAAGAGTTACTTGCGATCGTAGTTTAGGATAGCCACCGAGTCAAAGCTGGCTTGCTGCGGTCAAACTCCACCACCCCTTTTGATAATGATGCATATGTAGCTAGTTACGATGTAAGTCTTGCTTTGATGCGTTTGTACTCACGTTTGCTTATTTTATGTTTTGCGAGAGACTTCGGTCTCGCTAGTAGTTCCGCTTGGACTTGACGGTTAGCTTGTTACCTCGGCTACGATCTTGTGCCCTCGGCGGAATGCAGTAGATAGTCAGGCTTCTCGGCCTTCTTCATTTATAGTTATGCGTACTTTCGGACATGTTTAGCTTCCGCTTGTGCTTGTCTTGTATGCTTTGAGTGTTGGGTCATGAGACCCATGTTTGTAATATCTCGCTCCTCGGAGCCTAATGAATAAATATTTGAATCATAGAGTTATGTTGTGATGCCATGTTGTATCTACACATATTGAGCATATTGTGTGTATGTTTGAAATGCTTGGTATGTGTGGGATCCGACAAACTAGTTGTTTATCCTTGGTAGCCTCTCATATGGGGAAATGTAGTCTAGTGCTTCCTGAGCGATAGTAGTCCGCTATAGCCCGGTTCACCGGAGTCCTGCTAGCCCAGCACTACTGCTTGGACACTTGACTGGCCGGCATGTGTTTCACTTCGTTCCTATGTCTGTCCCTTCGGGGAAATGTCGCGCGGTGTTATTCGGAGTCCTGCCTAGCTCACAGCCCGGGATACCAGATTCCTAGCCCAAAGCTACAGCCCAATTTATCGTTGATGACCGACATGCTCGATGTGATTCATGTATGCCTGTCCCCATGGGTTAAGCGCGCTTTGGGTTCACGACTAGCCATGTCGGCCGGGTTCTTTGTCATATGGATGCTAGCGACACTATCATATCGTGAGCCAAAAGGCATAAACGGTCCGGGCCAAGGTAAGGCGACACCGTGGGAATACCGTGCGTGAGGCCGCAAAGTGATATGATGTGTTACATGCTAGATCGGTGTGACTTAGGATCGGGGTCCGACGGCGTTGGTATCGAGCTTGACTGCTGTGGGACTACCAAGCCAAACTGGTCGAAGTTGTGTCTAGAAATGCTTTAGTTATGTAAGGAATTGATTGTGGAAGGGAACGTAAGGCTCTTTTTACTCCTTATACCTCATGGCCTTCTGATCTGAGTCAACCTCTTCTTTTCTACGGGGTTAAGAACTAGGCTTCTCATCTATCTATCAGGATGACGTGTTACTAATCCATAGACCTTGAGATTGTTGGTTTTAAGCCTCAGTTCAGTTCCTATTATTTCTGTAAGATAATTGTTGATCTCGGAACCTTGATATTGTGATGTTGAGTGGTTATGCCACCCTTTTTGCAGGATGTCTCAAATCATTTTGAGCATTTACAGCCATTATCTTTGTCAAGTCATCCTGTGTCTCTAAATAGTCCGATGCATCTGCAAATCCTTTTCTTCCGTTCGATGTCCTTTTTGGTCGAATAAGCACACTAATCGGTAAGTTGAGGTATTTTGTTGCCTCGGCGTAGATGTTGGAGCTATTATTATGACCCTAGGTGTTTAGGAAGTCACCTAGCAATTTAGCAATGTTTTTGTATCCCCAGTGTGATGTTTCTGACCATTATTCTTGAAAGCATCCCGTGATGTTATTAGTTAGTAGGCATTCTATTCCTGGGTTCTTGAACCCGAGATTCACCCTACTTACTTCATGTTGATAGTAATTGCTAGTTTCCTTAGGATATTAGTAACCTTGCAATAGTCCTCGAAGTCCGTGGTATCTCCTTCTTCCAAATACCATGAACTAGTTATAGCAGAAGTTCTTTCAACCAAAAGATCACAATAAGAGTGCTCTTGAGGAGTTCTCCATTCATATTTGTGACTCCGCCGGTCTCACCTTCTCTGCATGGGTTATCCGGGAGAAATGTTGAGCTTTGCTCGACATACGAAATCTATGCATCCACAACTCGAAAAATTATATGTTCCTTTGAGTTGCTCTCTTTAGTTGTATCACGACCATCCTCTATCAGTTGATAACCAAGAGTATGTGTGCATTCGTTTATCGATGTCTATTATCCTTGTGGTCCGTCAAGCCATTACATTGCGGAATGACTAGGAGAAACAAACTCGATGCCTCATCCATTTCGTGATTGGGTCAAAGTAGTTGTATCCCGCAGATCAAAATGCCAATTCAGCTTTTGATGCTGTTCCACCTAGAGTGTTACCATCTTTATGTCAAGAATGTCATGAGAATTGCACCTTCTCTTATGAATTCTCGATGCAGTGATACTTCTCGCCATCATTATTCATTCCTCGGTTCCGAGTTGTTGAAACCGGAATGCCGACAAGTGAATTGTGATGTGTGAAATCAATACTCCGAGCAACTCGTTGCTTGGCAGCTAATGGACAATATCCTCATTCTTAGCGTGTTGGTTATTAAATCATCATCCTAAGATTGATCGTGCTACCTAGTCCTTATTTCTGGTGCACACTTCGATTGATGAGTTAGGATTATATCAAGTCCTCACGCATTTGATCATACCGTCTTGCCCTCAAAAGCAAGATTGATCTCGAGCTTAGTAACATACCGGTGGTTCATGACTTTCCAAATATCTTCCTGGAAGTGTTACCGGGTTGTCTCCTGACTGTTATGTTGAGCTCGTGATCAAGTTGTTTTCTTGTAAACCACCCATTCTCCAAGACTCTGTGTTGGATATCCCTGAACTAGTTGGTTGAGCTAGACAACAACTTGGAGAGTTGGAAGATAAAAGCTTGCCTGACTTAGTTCGTTCCAAAGGGATATTCTTGTGTAGTGTGTGTTGAAGAAAGATGATATCTTCATCGATTGGTCCTCGTGATCGATTCTTGGACCTATTGTCTTATCAATCGTTTGACTTGAGTATGGGCTATTATTAAGTCAAATCAGAACCAACGATATTCGTAATGTTGTCTTACTCGTGGTTGATCCCTCGAGCATATACCATTACATCTTTTGGTCTGACCAATGCTATCACCGTGTTCACATGATGGTGGAAGTCGATGATATGGAAATTTCGATGAGTTGTTGTTGAGCCCATCAGCAGCATGTTGTCTCCCCCATGAGTCATGTTGAACATCAATCTAGTGTTGGAAACTTTATAAGCAATGTCTTCGTGTTTCGTTCATGAAGCATATGTTTGGATGGAAAGGGTGACTTCCTCGAATTCATGTGCTTTAGGTGTAAGTTGCCGCCATGAATTTGAGAAGGGTTTGTTTTGTTTCCTTTGGAATCATCCCAAGTTAGTCATGCATGTGTGAAGTATTCTATGGTCTGATAGACTGGTCATCTTCATTCCATATGAATTCCATAGCACACCAAGCCACTGATTGATTTGTTCCAGGAGAAGAAGTTCCTTCCTAAGAGCTAATCCGGACTTATGTAAGGACTTCGATATCCTCGTTGAGGGTTCCCCACGAACTTCGGTAGTGTTTCATGATAAGACTACTATGTGGTCATTCTTGTCTTGGACAATATGTTCACATGTTAGTAGCAGAACCAGCTCATGTTTTGGAGCTTGCTATCGTAGTTCATTCCCGAGAATCTCGCAACATCCTCTCGTCGATTTGTGTTGCAAACTTTCATTTTTCTTTCTAGACTCGATGAGTCTGGAATATCCTAACACCAACCAGATATGAATCTCAGACAGATATGATGGTTGGAACATTCTAACGATTGCATGTTGTTCCCAGCTCGCACCGCCATTGCGCCAACTTCCATGGGCCGCCCTCTTAGTAATTGTTGTCCAGGTTCATCTTCAAAAGTGGACTTACCATGGGTCCCATCCATCTCCGGTGATAAGCAAAATTCATCCATTGCGTTGTCTTCAACAAGGTAGTCCATATCATCCATTCTAGTCTGGGTATGCCATTCCTTTGCACTCCATCAAACGATCGTTTGCGAATGCCTTAGGCTGGTATAAAGAGTTTCAATGATGTTATATCAAAAGTAATTCTTTTTGCCACTTAAGGGAATAGTTCCTCGCGTCACCTCCCCTGGGGTGCCCCGTTATTGAGTCGTGGCAATGTTTTTCCTCGCCACCTTGACACCATCCACCATCCTTCTAAGCATGGAATTGTTGCCCACCAATCAAACCCCGTCGTTTGTTCTTCCATCCCTCTCAATGTGTTTTATGTCTCAACTCGAGATGTTCACCCTCTCATTCCGTGAGTTGATCGTGAGTCGCTCGATCTTCAAGAAGATTAAATCCGGTAGGGTTCCCCCCCCCCCCTCTTTCTGTTGTCATGTTGAGTGAAGATCTCGAAAGCAAAGACGTCAAGACCAAGATGATGGAATGAATTAACATTTTCGAGAAGGGCAAATGGATCATGAAGATTGTGATAGTTCTGTGACTCCCCTTTTCCTCTTACTTCACGTCTTGAATCTCGGTGAGATTCTTGTTTTGTGGGGGTGAGTTGTCACAGCCATAGAGCTTTCTTGTATCTAGTGGCATTTCATCCATGCTTCATTTTTAATTTTCTTGAAATTTGAAATTGGGAAGACAGTAACCCCAGAACCCCTTTTAATCCAACTAGGGTTTACTTAAATTATTTCAATGAACCTGAAATGCCCTTCAAAAATGCTCATCACTTTTGCTTTGGTTCAGAGCCTCTGCCAAAAATGGTGCACTATTTTCTAGGTCATCCTAAGGTCTTTGAATTATATCATAAGTATTTGAGTTTGGGCATTTAAAATTATATAAAATATTTCAAATGCCCAAATATTGCCAAACCAAAATGTTTCATGTTGGAAATATTCCAACAATGGACCAGGAGCAGTTTGGTGATTTTTGAAACTGTTTTGGTATTTTTAAAAACTCCACAAAATTACAGAATAATAGAAAACAGAAAATAAAGAGAAAGAGAGAGAATCTTACCTGGACTTACCTGGCGCTCACCTGGCAGCCCATCTGCCCTTGACCCACGAGGCAGGGAGGTCTTCTTCCTCCCTTGATCGGATGCACAGATCGTGCCCGGCCTTCGCCGCGCCACCTCCTCGCTTGCCGCTCCCTCCCCAACGCCTGGGCGTCTCCCAGGTGCCACGCACCCTCGACCCCTCTCTCCCTCGCAGTGGCCTCTCTCCTCCTCTGGCTCCTCTCTCTCCCACCGGCGGAGCTCGCCGCCACCGCTTCGCCACCACTGCTGCCACAGGCCCTCCCTCGCTTCCCCGACCAGCCCAGAGGATCCGCCACTCCGTCCTCGACCCCCTCACTGAGCCACGCCCCGCCGGAAGCCCCGAAGCGCCGCCCCGACGCTTTTCCCCTCCTCGGTCACCGAGGATCGCCGCCGTCAATTCACCACCGTCGTCGCTTCCCCGAGCTCGCTGACCATCTCTACGCGACCCATGTGAGCCTTCGGTCGATTCCCCTCTCTTTCCCGCGCCGTTTCCGCCTCGTAGCCGCCGCCGCCATTGAAGCCGAAGCTCACCTCCGCCGCGCTCGTCGTCGGCGCTGCTCCGGTGACCATTTGGTCCCGGGCTAGCGCCCATCGCACTCACCGCATCACATAGGCCACCCCTAGCGCTTCAGCCCGCTTGCTCGTGCACCGCAGCGTCGAGCCCGAGCTCGCTCGAGCTCCGGCAGCCGCCTAGGTCGTCGCCGGCGCCGATTCACCGCCTGACCCCAAGCTCCACCAAGAGCTGCGGCTCGACTCAACTACGTAGATGCCCTCCACGACCCATTTGGTCGCCGAATGGCAAAATTCACTTGTGCCGCCGCGTCGGGCTCGCCGGCGGCTAAACGCCGGCAGCCGACGTTGACTTTGACCACGGTGGGCCCTGGTTGACCCTGTTGACCCTATGACAGGTGGGGCCCAGCCCTGTTAACTAAATAGGTTTAGTTTAATTAAAATTTAGTTAAGCTAATTATACTGACACGCGGGACCCACTGTCAGGTTTGACCCGGACCATGTTCCGTTGACCACTGACGTCACACTGACGTCAGGCTGACGCAGTAATACCCTTTTCTAGATTTAATTTAATTCAAAAATTTCACAAAATACCCCAAACTTCAAATATTCATAACTTTTAATCTGTAACTCCAAATTAAATAATTTATATATGAAAAATGATCAGAAAAATATGAAGAATCTGTTTATGGCACTTTCATGCATGATTGAACAAGTTAACCTCACTGAATAGGATGAATCATGATTAGGGCAAATTATGAAATAACATTTGGAGTTGGAATTTACTCTTGTCTGAATTCCACTTCAATTAACTTGGCTAGAAATTGCATTAGGTGAATTCAGTACCTTAACATGACATGTCATTCATGTGAATGTGCATTGCATTGATTGTGTTCTCTCTTGTTTGCCGGTAATTGTCCCCTCTCGAGAGCGACATACTGACGATGAATTCGATGACACCGATGAAGAACTATATTATCTTGAGAAGTGCTGGGCAAGCAAAACCCCTTGTTCATTCCGATATAATCCCACTCTCTCGCTCCTGCTCTATTTTACTGCATTAGGACAACAACGATTCAATCATTGTTACTTGCTGCGGTAGCTGAACCCCTTTATCCTCTACATGACTGTCATTCCACGATAATTAGATGAAACCCACTAGCATGAGTAGGAGTTGTTTGAGCCCTGTTGTGCCTACTCATTCATGCTTGTTGTCATGCACTCTTTGCTTAGAGTTGAGTCAGGTCCGATTCATCGGGAATGAATTGGAATGGTTGTGTGAACATGTCCCATCGTGTGTGAGCTAAGTGTGTGAACACGATTTGGTAAAGGTAGCGGTGAGAGGCCATGTAGGAGTACATGGTGGGTTGTCTCATTGCAGCCGTCCTCAGGAACTGAGATCTGTGTTTGTGATCCATGAAACAGTTACTACCACACATTGGGCCCGAAACCAATGGACCCTCTCGGCTTCTTAACCACTCTTGTCCTCAGTCCGGGAGTTGCAAGTAGTTTCTGGTGTTTGTAGCATCTTTGGGGGCCGCACGCATAGCTGACCATAGGGGTGGGTTGTGTTGCGGTAGGCACCGTGTCTGATGTACCGATTCGCCCGTTTGGTGTCTCGGGAACCCTGTACACATCGTTCGGGCTGTATGGGAAACCTCGGCGGACTCCTGCGGATGGAACCCGAATAGGCGATAAACCTGGACTAGGGACTTGAGTGTTTAGGTAGGCCGTGGCCGACACCCACGTTGGGCTTCCGCTTGAAGGTTGCCGAGTACATGTCGTGTAAACGTGGCGGTAAGTGGTGAGAGCATGTGTGTGAAGAAGTACACCCTGCGGGGTTAATATGATCTATTGAATAGCCGTGTCCACGGAGAAGGACTTCTGGGTTGCCTATACCGGTTCATAGACAAGTGAAAGTGGATACTCTAAAATGCGCAAGATAAGCGTGAGTGCTATGGATGGTGTTCTTGTAGGGAGGCGGAGCAGGTCCATAGTGGTGTATTGATATGGTGAATATGTGGACTCGTAGCGCCACCTCAAAAGAGTTACTTGCGATCGTAGTTCGGGATAGCCACCGAGTCAAAGCTGGCTTGCTGCAGTCAAACTCCACCACCCCTTTTGATAATGATGCATATGTAGCTAGTTACGATGTAAGTCTTCTTGAGTACGTTTGTACTCACGTTTGCTTATTTTATGTTTTGCGAGAGAGACTTGGTCTCGCTAGTAGTTCCGCTTGGACTTGACGGTTAGCTTGTTACCTCATTTACGATCTTGTGCCCTCGGCGAGATCTGGTAGATAGTCAGGCTTCTCAGCCTTCTTCATTTATAGTTGTCTGTACTCAGACATGTTTAGGTTCCGCTTGTGCTTGTCTTGTATGCTCTGAGTGTTGGGTCATGAGACCCATGTTTGTAATATCTCGCTCCTCGGAGTCTAATGAATAAATATTTGAGTCGTAGAGTTATGTTGTGATGCCATGTTGTATCTACACATATTGAGCATATTGTGTGTATGTTTGAAATGCTTGGTATGTGTGGGATCCGACAAACTAGTTGTTTATCCTTGGCAGCCTCTCATATGGGGAAATGTAGTCTCGTGCTTACGGCGATAGTAGTCCGCTTCTGTTTCGGTTCACGAGTCCTGCTAGCCCAGCACTCTTGCTTGGACACTTGACTGGCGGCATGTGTTTCACCGTTCCTATGTCTGTCCTTCGGGAAATGTCGCGGTGTTATTCGGAGTCCTGCCTAGCTCGCTATAGCCGGGATACCGAGTCCTGATAGCCCGATTACTCTGACCGAATTTATCGTTGATGACCGACATGCTCGATGTGATTCATGTATGCCTGTCCCCATGGGTTAAGCGCTGCTTTGGGTTCACGACTAGCCATGTCGGCCCGGGTTCTTTGTCATATAGATGCTAGCGACACTATCATATACGTGAGCCAAAAGGCGCAAACGGTCCCGGGCCAAGGTAAGGCGACACCCGTGGGAATACCGTGCGTGAGGCCGCAAAGTGATATGATGTGTTACATGCTAGATCGGTGTGACTTATGATCGGGGTCCTGACAGCCTGTCAAGTTTCGTGCCATTTGGAGGTCGTTTGGTACTCCAACTGTTAACCGGGTAACCGTAAAGCCCTCTTTGAGTTGCAGCCCAACACCCCTTCCTAAGTGGCCCAAAACCCAGCAAACTCCCCTCCATGCTCTCGGTCGTTCGATCACGATCGTGTGGGCGAAAACCGCTCCTCATTTGGACACTCCTAGCTCCCTCTACCTATATATATGTGTCTCCCTCCGAATTTCTTGTGATCCAACCCTAGCCATTTTCCTCCTCCCTTGACGGGACATGTAGTCCCATGCCGGACGCGTCCACCCCGCCGCCACGTCGCTCGGCGAATCGGGCCGCCACCTCAGCAGCGCCGCCCCGTCAACCGAGGAGCTGCCATGTGGCGCCCGCGCCGCGCCGCCGCCAAGCCCGCGCGGCCACTGCCCCTCACGGCAGACGCCGCCGCCGCCACCCGTGGCGCCAAAACCCCAGCCTTTCGCCGGGCAGCGCCGCCGCCCGTCGCAGCGCGCCTCGGCCGGCGCCGCTTCGCCCGCTCCTCCGGCGCCGGTCCCCGCCTCCGGCCGCGCCGCCGCGCCTTGGCGCCCGCGCCTCCTCCGACCTCCGGCCCCGCCTCCGGCTTCCGCGCGCCGCGAAACGCCGCCGCCTCGGCCCGCCCGCCCGCCTCGCCCTCGCCTCGCCCGGCGTCCTCCGGCGCCGCCCGCCGCCCGCCGTCCTCGCGGATCGGCGAGATCCGCCGCCGCCTCGGTTCGCGTGCCCACGGTTGACTTCTCCCCCCCCGTTTTTTTCGTCATTATTCTGCAGATATTTGTTGCATTTTCATCATGCCATAACTCTGCATCCGTAGCTCCGTTTTGGACGTGTAATATGTCGAAATGTTCACCTCGATGATTAGATCATTTCATCTCACTGCGTCATGTGCATTTGAGCTCATCTTGATGCCCGAAATGCTGTTAGAAGAGGGCTATGTGATGTTAGTTTCAGATTCTTATCAGTACATGCACTTTTGTCATTTTTGCCATGATTGTTGTGTGCACCCTATGAACTTGAGACCTACATGTGTTTTGTAATATGCCATGCCATCTTTACAGGGGTGTATGCCATGTATTTTTGTGATCTCTGTGATGACTAGCACAAGCATGCAAACTAGGCTTCATGATGTTGCTGATTTCAGCCCTGTTCTAGCTGATATTTTTATGCCATGTAAACTTGATGCTACCGAGAGATCCATGCTTATTTTGAGATACTTCAGTAAGGATGTTTTGAATATATGGTTATTCTCTATCCATCCATGCCCTTGTTTGCAATTATGGAGTGCCATAGCTTGAGTCAATCGAGCTCTACTTTTGCTATAAAATGTTCTGGCAGGTTGTTTACATGTTATTCAATTTTGCCAAGGTTGTTGTAGTTGATCCGTGTATGCTATGATGTTGTTCTTGCCATGTATAGCTTCTATGCCATGTCTTATTACTGTGAGTTGCCTTGCCATGCCATGTATTGTTCTGTGGTGAGTGGTTCAAGCTCACCAACATGCCTACTTATTGTTGTTCCTGCCATGTATGAATCTGTCATGTAACTTGCCATGTTTACATGGGTGCCATCATATTTTCTGTGCCCTTTTGGCTTATGGTCAGTATGAGACTTTTGTTCTATGCAATTATTAAATTGATTCCATGTCTTTGTTTTCCATGATAAGTTCCTGTAGCATGTTGTTTGATAGCTCTAAACATTGCAACCTGATGTTATTTCTGCTAAAGTCTGAAACTGTTATTATTCGCAATCTTGCCATGTCCTTTTGAGCATGTTCTAGTGATTTCTGGAGATAGCTCAGTGTTCATGTTTTGTTATGATTTACCTGTACTTCATGCCCATGCCTTTTGTTTTCACGTTGAGATGCTGTAGCATAGTGTTTTGGTGCTTGCCATATGCCTAGTTGCTGTTTTGGACAGATTGTTGCTATAACTTGTATTGTGTGTATGTGTTGAATCGTTGCTCCGTTTTGAGTGTGCTCTATATGGAACTTGCTTGATTTTGCATGTAGTTTCATATTATCATGTTGCATCCATGTTTTGAGGTGTTTGCTTGATGTTTGTATGCATTTTGCATCAATGCCATGTTTAACTTGTTTTGCTCATATCTTCTAGGCCGTAGCTCCGAATTTAATGAACTTTATATGTAACTTGACTAGAATTTCGTGTAGATCATCTTGGTGCATCTTAACTTGCTGTTTAAAAACTTGAACATAAGGTTTATTCAGATCTGGACCAATTTTGGAATTTGCATATGAGGACTTACCGGAATTGTTATATGTTGTTTTCGGCCTCATTTAAACTTGCTTTGATGTGTTGGTCTTGTATGCATCATCTTTTGCCATGAGTAGCCTCATCTAGCTTTGTCATGCATCATGCTTGTTCTGTATCACGTCTTGTTCATGTGTGGTGTGTTTACTATGTTGTGTGCTTCTTCTTGTTAGTTCCTGTTTCGTTGCGATCGTGAGGATTCGTTCGTCTACGCTTGGTTCGTCTTCGTGGCTTCATCTTCTTCATGGACTTGTTCTTCTTACTAGCAGGATTTCAGGCAAGATGACCGCTACCCTGGATCTCATTACTATCATTGCTATGCTAGTTGCTTCGTTCTTTCGCTATGCTACGCTACCTATCACTTGCTGCTCAAGCCTTCCAATTTGCCATGTCAGCCTCTAACCTTTGTCACCCTTCCTAGCAAACCGTTGTTTGGCTATGTTTCCGCTTTGCTCAGCCCCTCTTATAGCGTTGTTAGTTGCAGGTGAAGATGAAGTTTGTTACTTGTTGGAACATGGAGATGTTGTTCCTTGCTGGAATATGTTTACTTGTTGGGATATCACAATATATCTTATTTTATTAATGCATCTATATTCTTGGTAAAGGGTGGAAGGCTCGGCCTTATGCCTGGTGTTTTTTCCACTCCTGCCGCCCTAGTTTCCGTCATATCGGTATTATGTTCCCGGATTTTGCGTCCCTAACGCGGTCGGGTGATTTATGGGACCCCCTTGACAGTTCGCTTTGAATAAGACTCCTCCAAAGAAGGCCCAACCTTGGTTTTACCATTTGCCTCACCACCACCTATTTTCCCTTGGGAGTAATTAACCCAAGGGTCATCTATATTCAGCCCCACGGGCCAATGCATGTCTAAGTGTTGGTCCAAACCAGAACCACTTATGGTGCCGCCTAGGCAACTTGGGGTATCGTCGGTTGTCAGACGTAGTGTTCATCCGGTGTTGCCACGAGAACGAGATATGTGCAGCTCCTATCGGGATTGTCGGCGCATCGGGCGGCTTCTTTGGTCTAGTTTTATTCTTTGTCGGAATGTCTTGTAGCCGGGATTCCGAGACTGACCGGTCTTCCGGGAGAAGGAATATCCTTCGTTGATCGCGAGAGCTTATCATGGGCTAAGTTGGGACACCCCTGCAGGGTATAAACTTTCGAGAGCCGTGCCCGCGGTTATGTGGCAGATGGGAATTTGTTAATATCCGGTTGTAGTAAACTTGAAGCAAACTCTTCTAAAATACACCAACCGTGTGCGTAACCGTGATGGTCTCTTTTCAGGGTTGATCGAGAGGAGAACACGGTTTCGGGTTATGTCGGCGTAAGTAGGAGTTCAGGATCACTTCTTGATCATTACTAGTTGACGACCGTTCCTTTGTTTCTCTTCTCGCTCTCATTCGCGTATGTTAGCCACCATATTTGCTTAGCCGCTGCTGTAACCTCACCACTTTACCCCTTCCTTTCCCATTAAGCTTTGCTAGTCTTGATACCCATGGTAATGGGATTGCTGAGTCCTCGTGGCTCACAGATTACTACACCACCAGTTGCAGGTACAGGTTGCGATGATCATGACGCGAGAGCGATGTTTGCTTGTTTTGGAGTTCTTCTTCTGCTTCTTCTTCGATCAGGGGATAGGTTCCAGGTCGGCAGCCTGGGCTAGCAGGGTGGATGTCGTTTGAGTTTATGTTTATGTTTCATCCGTAGTCGGATGTTGATCTTGTATATGATGTTGATGTATTATTGTGGCATTTGTGCCTTATGTATGTATCCCCATCTATTATGTAATGTTGATGTAATGATATCCACCTTGCAAAAGCGTTTCAATATGCGGGTCTATCCTTGGTGGGACCTTCGAGTTCCTTTTGGATAGGGTCGCATATTGGGCGGCCTCCAATTCGTCGGAGCGACGTGGCGGCGGGGGTGGACGCGTCCGGCGGCGGGACAGACATGTCCGGCTGCGGGAGGAGGAAAATGGCTAGGGTTGGACTGCGCGCAAAATTCGGAGGGAGACACATATATATAGGTAGAGGGAGCTAGGAGTGTCCAAATGAGGAGCGGTTTTCGCCCACACGATCGTGATCGAACGGCCGAGAGCATGGAGGGGAGTTTGCTCGGTTTTGGGCCACTTTGGAAGGGGTGTTGGGCTGCAACTCAAAGAGGGCTTTACCATCTTACCGGTTAACCGTTGGAGTACCAAACGACCTCCAAATGGCACGAAACTTGACAGCGGTTCATCGGTGCTATACCAAGGCCGCCGACAAACCTCGGTCCATTCCGAGAACGTTTAACACCCGCACAAAAGAAGAGACAAAAAGGGGCGCCGGAGACATAGGAGTGCGGATTGCAAAAGCGGACAACGGGAAAATGCTCGGATGCATGAGACGAACACGTATGCAAATGCGATGCACATGATGACATGATATGAAATGCAGATGATGACATCGAAAAGTGCAACACGCAAGCAAATGACATGGCAACGACGGTGAATAACTGAAGGACACCTGGCGCATCGAATCCGGGGCGTTACATAGACGTATAGTTCGGGACCCCCTACCCGAGATCCGCCGGTTTTGACACCGACATTGGTCCTTTCGTTGAGAGTTCCACTGTGCCGTCACGATAAAGGCTTGATGGCTCCTTCGATCATCGGCAATGATGCAATCCAGGGTGAGATTTTTCTCCCCGAACAGATCTTCGTATTTGGCGGCTTCGTACTGCGGGCCAACTCGCTTGGCCATCTGGAGCAGATTGATAGCTACGCCCCTGGCCATCAGGTCAGGTTTGGAAGCTTGAACTATACTGCCGACATCCGCGGAGACTTGATCTTCGACGGATTCGAGCCCATGTCAGGTGCGTCGCACAGTCACGACGATCATGACTTAGATCTACTGTCGGACGGTGTTCAAGACACCACACCTGCGGCTACTCCAGCCCTCAATCCGGAGCAGATCGTGCCATCCGAGGACGGGTGGATGGACCCCGCCACGGAGGCCGCACACTCAGCGGTGATAGAGCCGAATACTGACTTCTCCTCCTATGAGACCTGTGTCATCGAACCCTTGGATTTGTCCCCGGCCACAGGCTCCGAACCGTTTGCGTCCGTGCCTATCGAATCTGATTGGGCACCGATCATGGAGTTTACCTCCGCGGATATCTTTCAGCACTCGCCCTTGGGAGACGTGCTAAATTCATTGAGGTCTCTCTCCTTGTCAGGAGACCCTTGGCCGAACTATGTCCGGGTTGAGTGGGAAGCGGACGATGAAGAAATTCGTTCCCCACCCACCACCCACTTAATAGCCACTATCGACGACTTAACCGACATGCTTGATTTTGGCTCCGAAGACATCGACGATATGGACGACGATGCAGGAGAAGAACAGGAACCACCGCCAATGTATACTGGAAAGCCACCTCGGCATATGATATATATATATATATATATATATATATATATATATATATATATATATATATATATATATGGTGGACAATTTCAAAGAAAGCGATGGCAATAAGGCAACGGAGGGTAATCCCCAAGAAGCAATCTAAGCACCGGCGTCATCGGCGCCGCTCTAAGCCCCGCCATAGCAAAAGCAGCGATACCGGCATAAGAGACAATAACGCTATGGATAGTGCCAAAGACGAAGACAATCCCCCCAGCCAGGCTTCGAGCGGGAGGACGGGGAAGCTAGCCCTAAGGAATAGGCGACAGACGGAGAGTCAAAGGATGACAATTACATGCCCTCTCCGAAGACGAGGTGAGCCTCGGCGATGAAGAATTCATCGTGCCTGAGGATCCCGTCGAGCAGGAGCGCTTCAAGCACCGGCTTATAGCCACAACAAAAAGCCTGAAGAAAAAGCAGCAGCAGCTTCAAGCTGATCAAGATCTGCTAGCGGATAGATGGACCGAGGTCCTGGCAGCCGAGGAATACGAACTCGGACGCCCAACCGAAAGTTACCCAAAGCGTAGGTTGCTACCCCAACTCGAGGAGGAAGCATTAAAGCCTACACTACCAGCGTATGATGTGGCTAACCGACCACCTCGTGGCCGAGACAAAGCGGCGTACCAGCCCGAAGTCCAGCCCACACCCCGTCGCCAGTCAAACAAAAACACCAAGGCCAGGGGCTACACGCAGGACCTGCGAGACATATTGGAAAACGAAGCAGGACATACAAGATCGATCTATGGATCACAGGGGCGCGCCCCAACGCATGACAACGACCGTCACGCCGGATATACTAAAAGCAAATCCGGCCGGGCCGAATACAGTAGACCAGACTCGTATGAACTGCGTCGTGATATAGCCCGGCACAGAGGCGCCGCACACCCCCTATGCTTCACCGACGAAGTAATGGATCACGAATTCCCAGAAGGGTTTAAACCCGTGAACATTGAATCATATGATGGTACAACAGACCCCGCGGTATGGATTGAAGATTTCCTCCTCCACATTCACATGGCCTGCGGTGATGATCTACATGCCATCAAGTACCTCCCACTAAAACTCAAAGGGCCGGCTCGGCATTGGCTGAATAGCCTACCGGCAAACTCCATTGGCAGTTGGGAGAACTTGGAAGACACATTCCTTGACAACTTCCAGGGCACTTATGTGCGACCACCAGATGCTGATGACTTGAGTCACATAACCCAACAGCCCGGGGAGTCAGCCAGGAAATTCTGGACTCGGTTCCTAACTAAAAAGAACCAAATTGTCGACTGTCCGGATGCCGAGGCCTTAGCGGCATTTAAGCATAACATCCGCGACGAGTGGCTCGCCCGACACCTCGGCCAAGAGAAGCCGAAGTCCATGCAGCCATCGCGACACTCATGACCCGCTTTTGTGCGGGCGAGGACAGCTGGCTGGCTCGCAGCAACAACACATCAAGAAATCCTGGCAATTCAAATGCCAGAGATAGCAACAGCAAGCCACGTTGCAACAGACACAAGCGTCGCAACAACGACGACAATGCCGAAGACACGGCAGTCAATGCCGGATTCAGTGGCCCTAGGTCCAGTCAGCGGAAAAAGCCGTTCAAAAGAAGCAATCCGGGCCTATCCAGTTTGGACCACATACTTGATCGCTCGTGTCATATTCATGGTACCCCCGATAAACCAGCCAACCACACCAACAGAGAATGCTGGGTGTTCAAACAGGCCGGCAAGTTGAATGCCGAAAACAAGGAAAAGGGGCTGCATAGCGACGACGAGGAGGAGCCCCGGCCGCCGAACACAGGAGGACAGAAGAAATTTCCTCCCCAAGTGAAAACGGTGAACATGATATACGCAACCCATATTCCCAAGCGGGAACGGAAGCGTGCACTAAGGGACGTCTATGCGATGGAGCCAGTCGCCCCAAAGTTCAACCCACGGTCTTCTTGTCCGATCTCTTTCGATCGCAGGGACCACCCTACCAGTATCCGTCATGGCGGTTCTGCCGCATTGGTCCTTGACCCCATCATTGACGGATTTCACCTCACTCGAGTCCTTATGGACGGTGGCAGCAGCCTGAACCTGCTCTATCAGGATACAGTGCACAAAATGGGTATCGACCCCTCGAGGATCAAACCAACAAAAACCACCTTTAAAGGTGTCATACCAGGTGTAGAGGCCTGTTGCATGGGTTCAATCACGCTGGAAGTGGTCTTCGGATCTCCGGACAACTTCCGAGGCGAGGAGTTAATCTTCGATATCGTCCCCTTCCGCAGTGGCTATCACGCACTGCTCGAACGAACCACATTCGCCAGATTCAATGCGGTACCGCATTATGCATACCTCAAGCTCAAAATGCCAGGACCTCGCCGGGTTATAACAGTTAATGGAAACACAAAGCGCTCGCTCCGTACGGAGGAGCACACCGCGGCCCTCGCAGCAGAAGTACAAAGCAGCCTTCTGAGGCAAACCGCCAATTCGGCGATAAAGCCCCGGACACCTTCAAGTGAGTCCGGAGTACCTCGCAACAGATCGCTCGACACGCCCGTCGAGCTCGCCTAGCAATTCGGCCTCCGTCCTAGTCCCAGTCAAGCGGCGAAATTTGTGCCGCGCGTACATAATTACACACTCAAGATACCATGGGCATAGGCGGAGGCACGGCTATGGCACGACCCACAATGCGGCTCAACCGCCTCAGGACCCGAATATCTTTACCATCTTCTTCCTTTCAGGTCCCTATTCTCTGGAAGCCCTTTCCGATAGCCTGATTATCGGATCCATCATGGGAAGGAAACACCAAGGAAGCAAGAAGCTTGGACGTACAAGGGAATCCCCAGGTGGTCTCTGATAACGATCGCTATACCTGTTTTACATACCCACACGCAGCTTGCCCTTGGATAGGACATGTCAAATAGTCCTATTTTTGCTTATTGCACTACTTGTATACTACGCTTTGACGTATCATTTAAATAACAATGTACAATGTTAGCTTATTATTGCATTCCTTCATCTTTTTTACTTGTCTGCTTATTTACGATAAATTGCACCCGTACATTCTGGTATGTCCAGTGCACCAGGGGCTTCAGTGTACCCCATAACACGGCAAGAAAAGTCCAAACACTTTCGATAGTGCGGCACCCCGAACTTATAGCATTATATGCATCAGCTCCGAATCATGTCTTGGGTCAATAGTTGGGTTTGCCCGGCTCCCATGTTTTGGTACCTTACGTTCTGCTATATCGGCTAAGGTAGCATTGGGAGAACTACTGCGATTGTGTCCCGGTTCTTCCGGACGAGCACCTCAGTAGAGAAAGCTGAAAACTAACTGTCATGATGCGGTGAGAGCTGGTCGCTGTTCGAGAGGTCTCAAATCCTTAAAGATTTTTTCCGCTTCGGGCGAGGAATCGGCCTTGTCCGATTTAGGCGTATATAGCGCCCCAAGTTCGGCCTTCCAAATACTAGGGGCTTCGCTAAAATTTAAAATTGTAGACTTCTATGGCTAAGTGAGAGTGATAAAGCTGTATAGTCCGATTGCCTTGTTCGCTGCGCTAAACACCTCCTTAAAGGACCAGTTCTTTTGGATAAAGAGTGTTTAAGATTTATCTCGAACACCTCAGTACTAGTTACATGGGGGAAGAAGCCGACGATCAGCCAACTCTCAGATTTTATAAACGGCCGCACAAAAGGTAATATTTTAAATCGACAAGCGTTATATAGCGCACATGAACTCGTTTTCATATTACAGGATCACATGAGTACATTCATTCAAATATTACATCCTTAGCACATCACTCCGCCACAAGGCGGGCACCCTTCAGGACACTGTCATAATACTTTTCGGGGTGGCGATGCTCCTTGCCCTCCGGTGGCCCCTCCTTCACCAGCTTTTTGGCATCCATCTTCGCCCAGTGCACTTTCGCACGGGCAAAGGCCCTGCGCGCACCTTCAATGCAGACAGACCACTTTATGACTTCAAGCCGTGGGCAGGCATTCACAAGCCATTTTACCAGGACGAAGTAGCTGCAGGGCAGGGGCTCGCCAGGCCACATCCGGACTATGAGACCCTTCATGGCCAGTTCGGCCGCCTTGTGAAGCTCGACCAGTTGCTTCAGCTGGTCGCTCAAGGGCATCGGATGTTCGGTCCCAGCATATTGAGACCAGAACAACTTTTCCGTCGAGCTCCCTTCCTCGGCCGGTAGAACTCCACATCCGATCTGTTGTCTGCGGTAGATCTGCGAACGCTCCTGGAGAGCTCTGAATTCGGGTAAGTAAAAGGAAAGTCTCCTTCACATGCTTGCTTTGCATAATGAATGCCTTACCCGCCGCTATCTTCTTCACCGCCTGAATCTCCTGGAGGGCCTTTTGGGCTTCGGCCTTAGAATTTTGTGTGTTCTCGAGGGCCTTCGCAAGCTCGGACCCCTGCGTCTTAGAGTCACGCTCCAAGGACTCGTATTCCTTGATGAAATCCTGGAGCTCTTGCTGGACCTCGCCGACTCGGGCCTCTTGCTTCTCGCGCTCGATGCGCTCCTTGGCCGCTTTGTCTTCGGCCTCGGACAATGCCTTCTTCATGGCCGCCACTTCGGTCATGGCCCCTAGCAAAATTCATGGTGATCCCATGATCTTAAAACCACCTTTTCTTTATAAATATACAGACGGGGTATCACTTACCTTTGTTCTCTTCGAGCTGCCTCTTGGTAAGGCTGAGCTCTTCCTCGAACCGCTCAAGGTCCCGCTTCAGTCCGGAGACCTCCGCAGTACGAGCGGCAGCGGCCAGCAGCGAAGCCTACTTATTCACATAGACATATTTTGATTAGACTCCTGTGATTGTTATTTGATCCTCTGTTCGGCCTTTCTTTCCGAACACCAAACAGAGCATCAGGGGCTACTGTCTATGCCGTGATACTTTCTCATAATTTGATTACTTACCTCAAAGCCTGTTAGGAGGCTGACACAGGCTTCGGTCAATCCACTTTTGGCGGACTGAACCTTCTCGACCACCGCACTCATGATGGTGCGGTGCTCTTCGTCAATGGAAGCACCGCGAAGCGCTTCCAGCAAGTTGTCCGATGCCTCTGGATGGACAAAGGCCATCGGCACAGATGGCTCGCCCCCCTAGAGAGGGGTCGCCTGTCAGAATCCGAAACCACTGGAGGTTCTGGCGCAGTATCCGGCTGGGGGCCAAACTTGCTGCGGCCCCCGTCATCAGAACCCATGGGATTCTTTCCCCCCATGCACCCGACGTCTGGGAAGTCGCCTTGGGGCGCCTCCAGAACTATCTCCCCTTGGTCCGGTATCCTCTGAGACAACACCTTGATGTCGTCCGTGGGCCGGGGGGAGGTGGCTATCGGGAGTGAATCGCTATTCATCGCCGACTGGCCCAAATACCCATCTGAAGAGGATACGTCGATGTGGGCTTTGGACGTACTGCACGATCATGTTTAACATGATAAGAAGCAATAAAACAAAATGTACCAGAACTATTATAGTATCCGGATACTTACGACTTCGCCAGGGGCTTGTCCCTGGGCAACCACTCCTCGTCGCTGTGAGCGGCTGTTGTGGAGTGGTCCGGAAGGAGGGTCCTTCCCTTCTTGGACCCTTCGGCCTCCCCAGATGGGGCGGCCTTCCTTTTCTTGTCACCCCCGGTTGGGCGGGGGGAGCTTTCCTCTTCCTCCTCCTCGTTTTCGTGGGAGGAGTGCGCCTCGGTGTTTTCGGACGATGAGTCCGATACAACCTTGCACCGGAGACCTTTCCCGGTCCCCGCGGCCTTCTTCTTGGCCTTCTTCTCTGGCGCCTCATAGGGCGCCGGAACCAACATCTCCGTTAAGAGAGCCTTTGCTGGATCTTCGGGCAGTGGAGCCGGACAATCGATCCGCTCCGCTGTCGCTACCCAATCCTGTTAAAATGGCGTGGAGGCTCAGATCCCTCACACGATTATACTGGGGAAAGGAACATCTTGTGAGATATAAAGAGCTTACTGGATTGGCAGGGCGCTTTGCGCTGAGTCCGTGATCCTCGGTACATGGAGCGATTATTGAGAGAAAGCCGAGCATAATAAGTTATCAATCAATCCCTAGCCTCTCCCTAGCCTCTCCCTAGCCTCTCCCGCAGGTGGCCACTCCGGCCTCTGCGGCCACCCCTCCCGCCAGTGGCCACTCCGGCCCCGGCGGCCACCTCTTCTCCTACCACCCACCAGTCCAGTGGTGGCAGCCACCATCCCTAGAGTTTCTCTGTTTTGGTGCTGGATTCGAGACTTTGGCCATGGATCCTCCATCGCTCAACTTTGCAAGAGGTAAAGACTTTCAACATGCTATGAGGGAAAATTTTGGTCATCCGGTGGTTTTCTCTCCTGGTTTTCGTCAACGGGAGTTCACTTTGGTGGTTTCATTCTGTCGTGCTCGCTTTCGGTTGGATTGCCACACGGTTAGCGTCACTTTGCAATCTTGCTTTGGTGGTTACCCACAAGGTTTTCGTGTCCATCATCTCAAGGACAGATCATTCAAATTTTTGGTTGCTTCTAAAGCTGTGGGTTTTGAGATCTACAATCATGGCCGCGTGGTTGAAAAGGATTTCGAACTAGTGTTTAATCTTTGGGGTTTCGGTGGCCCCAACTGGTTGCGTGAAGAACAACTATTTTATCGTGAGGAGGAATCTTCTTGGACTTTGGTTACCAATGGTCCGCGTGCTCGAGCTGTTGCCACTTCCTCTAGCTCCGGCGATCAACGCCGGCCGTCGGTTTTTGCCCGTCTCGCGAATATTCCGAGTTCTTGCAATAATGTGGTCTCTGACAATAATGCGGTCTCCGACAATAATGCACCTTCAATGCAGAATCTTAATACCTCAGAGAGGTTAAGCTGCGGTTTCTCAGAGCAGCAATCAAGGTTTTTCAAATGGAGCGCTTACGTGTTATTCTTGTGGTTTATTGGGCCACTTTGCCAGGGAGTGTCACGTGCAAAGGCTACCTGGGCTGTTCCCATTTCTTCGGTTTGCTACGTTCGCTAGCCCACCCGTTGAGGCCTGGAGCATGGACGCAGTCCAGGATTGGTTTAAGTCAGTCGGCCCGGCCCGCGACCCACCGGTGGTTTCCTCTTTTAGAGAGCTCGCCACGGGATCTTTTCCTAATTTCCAGCCTCGATTGGCACTTGCTTCCTCAACTTCTCCATAGTCAGCCTCTACTTCTCCACAGTGCCCAAATTCTGCTCTTGTCACCTCCTGCCCGCCGGTGACAGGGTGCGCCTCTGCGGCTCCTCCGATGGCCAACATTCCGATCGACCCGCGGCCATTTGTGCCGCATGGGTTCGCTATCCAGCAGCTTCCGGGCTGCAATGGGGTAGCTCGTGTGGTGCTTCCGCATCGTCCTCGTCGCCATGAAGACTGGGCTATCGCAACCATCCATCCACTCCCAGTCGATGCTCCGTTTCCCAATGTAAGAGATGTTCTCGAAGAGTTTATCGTTGAGCATAGGCAGCTAGGGCTGCGGGACATCCAGGGATGCCTGTTTGGTGAGGCGTATGTGCGTCTGACAAGGGTCAGAGATAGGGACAAGCTCATGCTGGACAACCCACATGAATTTGGTGACGTTTTCATCTCCTTTGTGAAGCATGATGAGGGTAGGAATCATAGGCGGGTGCATTTCAATAGAACAGTTTGGTTGTTGCTGATGGGAGTCCCGTTTGATTTTCGAAATACTGAAGATTTGGCCTGTGCTGTCAGTAAGTTTGGTCTCATGATTTCCTGGGACAAGGAGGATGACCACATGGGCCGTATTGTGGTCAAGGCTCGTGTTTTGAATTTGTATATAATCCCCAAGAGCATGAGATGGTCAGAGGGAGATGAGTTTGAAGAGGAGGGTTGGTCCTCTTCCATTGAAGTGTTGGCTAGTGAGCTTCTTGGTGGGGGCCCAGCAGATGAAGACCCGATCCCACCAGACAATGTGGATCCACACCCATTGCCAGAGAATGCTGAGCCTGGTGCTGGTTTTCACAATGCTACTCTCAACAACAACATTTTAAATGCTCAACAGGAAGACAATTGGGAGCAAGAAGGAAATTGGAATAATCCACAGCAGGATAACTTGCAGGCACCCCTTGATGACATCACGGATGTTAAAAGACGAGGAGATGGCTTGGGCAAGACGGTGAGGAGTTAGTTCCTGCTTTCAAGAATAAAGACCTTTCTTCAGATATGTCTTTTCTCAAGGAGTGAATTCCAACACTTTTCTCGCCAATTGTGATTGCCGGGAATGTACACCACATAGATGTTGAACCTATTGCCCCGCCTCCTCCCCGCCAATGTTGTGGCCAATGGGCTCCGAACATTATTCAATCTTACCTCTACGATGATGAAGAACCCGGTGTCAGCTGTGCAAAATGAGGCTGCAGCAATCACAGATGTAGCCTTTCCTGTTCAAGTGCCTGCAAGTCAGGTACATCTTTTGGATGCAAGTAACCCTTCTGGGGATGTAGAGGTTGCGGCTAATGCTGAAGATCAAGTCCTAGGCCTTAATCCCAATGCTCTGCAACTTTGTCCTGTTATGGAGAACAATTTGCCTCTTGACTTTCCTCAAGGAGATCCTGTGTCAGGCTCTGAGTCTGTTTTGGCAGCTGCAGTTGGTTCTTGACTGTGTATTTCAGTCAAGTCCTTCTCACATCAATTCTCTCAGAGGAGGGCTCGATCCTGTCACCAGTTTTGAGAATCTTCAGTCTGGTTTGCAAGGTAAATGGGTAAATCAAATCAACGAGCATTTCAGCATGGCACCCTCCCTCCTAGGTTTGAAATGTATTCAGCTTGCTGCTACCGCAGATAATGACAAAGTGATTTCTGAAGAAGGTCTATTGCTGTGGAAGAAGTACTTTCAGGAGCAACCTGTGGATAAGCAAAGTTCTTTCTCTGCCAACATTCCTGTAAGTTGGTTTAATTTCATTGTCCACCTTCTATTGACTCCTGATAAGTTTGAATGGACTGTGAACATGCTTAAGTCTGGGATGTGGGAACTTTTCTCTGCTGTTGAGAACATGGAAAAAGCTATTCTGTTTCATATACCAGCTAAATGCCCTGCTTCACATGCTCCTATTTGTCAGGCCATTATACTGGAAAATCAGGTTGCAAAAGGATAAGGGTAAGGAGAATGTTGAGGTGGCTTCCAACATGCAAGATTTGGAGTCTCGGGCCCTTCTGCAGCCTTTTGGCTCTGACAACCTCAGAAGAGAAGGAGTGGTAAAACTCCCCTAGTGGAAACTGAGGTAAGGAGAAGTGACAGAATTAAAAAAGTGAATGATGGATATAAAAGAAATTCCTGCTCAAATACTGGTTGTCTACCTTGTCATGCTATTCCTCCTGTCATTCAAAACTCAGCTTGTTAGAAACCTCACGCATCTTTCTCGTAAGGTTCTTTGATGGGGAGCTGGATAACAAGCTGGCCAAGAAGCCAAGAAGAAAGCTAGCTGAGGACTTGGTCAAGGTGCCCTTGGCCACTGGAGAGCATAACACACCAACATCTTCATGATGATTACTAAACATCACTGGACTAGTGGTTGGGGGGGTAGTTTGGATGTAATTTCATGAGCTCTTTTGGTCAATCTGAATTATGCTGTAATCTTTGAGTGTTGGTACATTATGCAACTCTTTGCTCTGGAGATGATTTACCTTAATGGAACCTCTATGGTGTATGCTACTTGGATGTTTTGCTGGTTTTGTCATATGTCAGTGGCCTGTAATCTCGAGATAACCTTTTCTTCACTTTAATTATGAGTCAAGTCTTTGGTGCTTGACCTCTGCAGATTCACATCTTTGACCCCATGAATAATACAAATAGAAGTTGGAACATTATGAACTGGAACATTAGAGGGATGAATTCACAGGACAAATGGCTGGCTTTAAGGCAGAAAATTGATGAGAGTGACTGCAATATTCTGTGCTTACAGGAAACTAAGAGAGAAAACTTTGATGCTACTTACATGAAAAATTTCTGTCTCAATAGAATCAATAAGTTTGCTTTCCTTCCTTCTATTAGAGCTTCAGGGGGTCTCCTAGTGGCTTGGAATGGCTCTCTCTTTGCTGGAGAAGTAATTTCTCAAAACTGATTTTCACTCTCCCTCAAATTCACAAGTTTGCTCTCCAATCAGTCCTGGCTTCTCACAAATATCTATGGTCCTTGTGACCCACAAGACAAAATGGAGTTCATTGAGTGGTTTTTGAATATTCATATGCCTGATGATGTGGACTGGATTCTTATGGGAGATTTCAACTTCATGAGGGATCCATCAGACAGAAATAAACCTGGTGGAGATGTTAATGAGATGCTCATGTTCAATGAAGCAATTAGTAACCAAGGTTTAGTGGAGCTACCTCTGCATGGAAGGAAATTTAGTTGGAGTAACATGCAACAAAATCCTCTGCTGGTCAAGCTTGATTGGTTTTTCACTTCACCTCTGGATGACCACATTCCCAAATACTTTGGTTCTACCTCTTGCCAAACCAATTTCAGACCATTTGCCATGTGTTATCAAAGTTGGCACCTCAATTCCCAAAGCAAAAGTTTTAGATTTGAGAATTACTGGTTGCATCACTAGGACTTCAAACAGGTAGTTCATGCTTTGCTTGGAATGTTCCAGTAGGGAATCTGGACTCAGTCAAAAAGCTGAATGCAAAGTTCAAAAATTTTAGGAGAGCCTTGAAATTGTGGGCCAGATCCCTCCCTTGTCTGAAAACTCAAATTGCTAAAATCAATGAAATCATTTTCCTTTGGGACTTCTTTGAGGAATTTAGACCCCTGGACACTTATGAATGGAATTGTAGGATTCTCCTTAAAGAACATCTGCTAGTTCTATTGAAGAACCAAAAGATCTACTGGAAACAGAGGGGGAAAATTAAAGGGGTAAAGTTTGGGGATGAAAATACCAAATTCTTCCATACCAAGGCTTCTATTAATCACAGGCATAACCATATTGCTGTTCTGCAAAATAATGATCAAGTTGATATATCTGATCATGCTGGGAAAGCTGCAATACTTTGGGACACCTATAAGAAAAGAATGGGGACTTCACACAAAACTTCCATGCACTTTGACTCACAGTCATTGTTTCATCCAAGACAGGATCCCACACTTTTTGAGTCATTGGAACTGCCTTTCTCTGAAGAGAAATCAATGAAGTAGTGAAAGAATTACCTATGGACAAATCACCTGGTCCTGATGGCTTCAATAATGAGTTTTTTAAATCATGCTGGGACATAATTAAAGGAGATGTGCTGAACTTCATTTCTGACTTCCATGCTGGACAAATCTCTCTGGAAAGTTTGAACACCTCATTCATTACTCTTATTCCAAAAGGAAATTCTCCTCTCACAGCAAATGATTACAGGCCAATTTCCCTCCTCAATTGTTGTCTCAAGCTAGTCACTAAGCTGTTGGCAAACAGGTTACAGAAAGTCATCCTAAAGCTGGTTCACATTAACCAATATGGCTTCCTCAAAGAGAGATCTATTCATGACTGCTTGGGTTGGGCTTATGAATACTTGCATCAGTGCCATAAATCAAAGGAAGAGATTATTGTACTGAAACTGGACTTTGAAAAAGCATTTGACACCATTGAACATCATGCAATCTTGGATATTCTAAAAGCTAAAGGATTTGGTGATAGATGGATTAATTGGATCAAAATGCTGTTCACTTCTGCCTCATCTGCCATTCTGCTCAATGGTGTGCCTGGTAAAAAGTTCTATTGCCTCAGAGGTGTGAGACAAGGGGACCCTCTGTCACCACTACTGTTTGTACTTGCTGCAGATCTTCTTCAGACAATCCTCAACAAGGCCATGCAAATGGGATTACTTTCCTCACCTCTGCAAGTGAATTCCTGCCCTGATTTCCCAATAGTTCAATATGCAGATGACACTTTGGTCCTCCTTCAAGCAGATGCCAAACAACTACACTGCCTCAAAGCCCTCCTCAATACTTTTGCAGATGCTACTGGACTGAAAGTCAATTATTCTAAATCTAGCCTCATCCCACTCAATGTACCTGAGGAGAAAGTTGAAATTCTGACTAATACTTTCCAATGCAAAAGGGAATCCTTTCCAATCCAATATTTGGGTGCACCCTTGGGTATTTATAAACCAACTGTTGAGCAATGTTTACCTACGGTCACAAGACTTCGGAAGAAACTTATGGGCCTATCTTCTTTTTTAACCATGGTTGGAAGACTATTGCTTGTAAAGTCTGTGCTCAATTCCCTGATGATTTATCTTATGGGGTGCCTAGATGTGCCAGTCACCATTAAAGCTCAAGCAATTAAATTGTTGAGGCATTGCCTCTGGAGAGGCCCTGATTTGGAGGATCATAGGCCTGCCATGGTGGCATGGAGTACTGTGTGCATGCCAAAGGATCAAGGAGGATTGGGAGTAATGGACAACTTTGTCCAAAACAAAGCTTTGCTCCTCAAGAACTTGCACAAGTTTTATAACAGACACAACATCCCATGGGTTAACCTGATTTGGGAAGCATATTACAGTGCTGGTTCACTGCCTGGCAACAGTTGGATAGGATCCTTTTGGTGGAAGGCTAATCTTAAGCTCATTGACAATTTCAAATCCATGGCCAGATGCCACATTGGAGATGGCAAAAGTGCCTTTTTTTGGTCAGACCTTTGGCACTCAGCCTGCCTTCAGGACATGTTCCCTCATCTCTTTTCTTTTGTGAAAAATAGAAACTCCACTATGCATTTCATTATTCACACTGATTATCTGGAAGATCTCTTCCACTTACCTTTGACAGTGCAAGCATTCCAAGAATTTCAAGCAATGGAAGACATATGTATAACTTTGAGGGGTTCTGAATATCTAGAATGCACAGACACCTGGAGCTATATTTGGGGAAGTGATCAATTCTCTGTTGCAAAGGCATATAAACTGATGATGGGAGTTAAAATAGTGCCACAACAATTTAACTGGATTTGGAATAGCTCTTGTCAACCCAAGCACAAGGTTATTTTATGGAGGCTACTTCATGACAGACTCAATACTGTGAATCTTCTTAGAAGAAAATCATTTCATTTGGACAACTACAATTGTCTTTGTAAACAATTGCCAGCAGGAGGAAACACTGCAGCACCTCTTTTGGACATGTCCTTTTGCTGCACAGTGTTGGGACATGATTTGCCCCACTAGGCAGGCAAATGTCTCAGTTCTTGAAGCTTTTGCTGACCTAAAACTTAAACTTCATGTGCCTTTCTTCATGGAAATCATCATCCTAGCATCATGGGCCATCTGGATCTCCAGGAACAACCTCATTTTTCAAGACATCCAACCAAGCATTCAGGGATGGAAAGTCATCTTCTTGGAGGAGCTCAATATGCTTAGGTTCAGAATTAAGAAGAGCTATGCTAGAGCTTTCTGTCTCTGGCTTGATAATCTTGTCCTGTAATCTTTTGTTTCTTAGTAGCTGCTAGTTTCTTTTTTCCTTCCTTCTTTCTTCCTTTCTTTCTTTCCTTCTTTCTTTCTTTCCTTCTTTCTCTGTGTTTTTTGGCTTAACTCAAGCCTTTTGTACAGCTGGACCTCTTTGTTTTAATATAAAAATTGCAGTGGGGTTTTGCCCTACTGTGTATAGTCAAAAAAAGGGGAGGAGGTACCTCGGCGGCCTTGAACAACACCTTCCAGATGTCTTTGTGCGTCGTGTTGAAAAGCTCTCGCAGCGTCTGGTGCTTGGCCGGGTCGAACTCCCACATATTGAATGCCCGTATTTGACACGGAAGGATCCGACGGAAGAGCATGACCTGGACCACGTTGACAAGCTTGATTTTCTTGCTTATCATATTTTCGACACAGCTCTGGAGTCCGTCCAGCTCCACCGACGAACCCTAGGATAGGCCCTTCTCTTTCCAGGAGGTGAGCCGCATGGGGATGCCGAATCGAAATTCGGGGGCCGCCACCCAGTTGGTGTCGCGCGACTTGGTGATGTAGAACCACCCCGATTGCCACCCCTTCACAGTCTCCACATAGGAGCCTTCGAGCCAGGTGACGTTGGGCATTTTACCCACCATGGTGCCTCCGCACTCCGCTTGCTGGCCGACCACCACCTTCGGTTTCACATTGAAGGTCTTCAGCCACAGGCCGAAGTGGGGCTTGATGCGAAGGAAGGCCTGGCACACGACGATAAACATCGACATGTTGAGGATGAAATTGGGGCCAGATCATGGAAGTCCAGCCCGTAGTAGAACATGAGCCCGCGGACAAAGGGGTGGAGGGGAAATCCCAGTCCGCGGACGAAGTGGGTGAGGAATACAACCCTCTCATGGGGTCTGGAGTAGGGACGATCTGCCCCGTGTCTGGGAGCTAGTACGCGATGTCTGCGGTCAGGTATCCGGCTTCCCGGAGCTTCCTAATGTCCTCCACCATAACGGAGGAGACCATCCACTTGGCTCCCGCTCTGGACATGTTTGGAATGGCCTTGCGGAGAAGATGAGAGCTTGGGCGCTGGAGCTCGAGTGCGTGAGAATGGGTGGGCAGGGGAAGAAGAAGGCATGGGTGAAAAACAGGAATCCTTGTCCCTTTATAAAGGCGGTAGAAACTGTGCGCCTCCCCACTTGCCCCGTAAAATCACTTATTCTCCAAGCGCTGCGATTTATGGCACGGTTGGTTTACCCATACCCGTATTGATGAGAATCCCATGATAAGGGGACACGATCTCTTCTTCGACAAGACGTGCCAAGGAAACCACCTCGCAACATGTGTAGTAGCTGGTTGAGGAAAACGGTTCGAATAAAGACCGGGTCGTGGCATGATGTCACGTTATGAAAAGTTGTCAGCAGATTGGATTTTTGGAATATTGCACTCTCTACGGTGGTATGTGGAATTTGTTTTGCAGATCTGGACACGATCCTTGTGTTCAAAATCTTCTATGGAGTATTCGGAGAAGGAACTCGCCTTGCAATGCCGAAGACAATCTGCGCGCCGGACTCATCGTCATTGAAGCCTGGTTTAGGGGCTACTGAGGGAGACTGCGGACCATGCGGCACATCTCTCCGGTTAGCTCTAATCTTCTTCCCCAAGGGATGACCCACCTTCAGTACGCGGACGACACTATCATTATGGTTGAGCTGAATGATGCCTTCCTTGCCCATCTCAAGTTTATTCTACTCTGCTTCGAGGTGACCGCACAGGAGAGGACTGATGGTTAGACCAGGTGAACTGCGCCCCCACCCTAGGGAGCTCACGGAGCACGCAATTAGTGATGAAGTCATTAAAAGCATTGGCAAGAGGCGAAGAAAAATTAGGACTATTCTTATCCGCCGGTGAGCGTAACAAATTGAAATCACCCCCAATTAGAAGAGGAATATTACAAGCTTCAATCTTAATCAAAAGTTCATCCAGAAATAGAGGGGCAAGAGAGTGATCCACGGGGCCATATACCACCATAAATTCCCATAAAGTGTTCAGCTGGCGATGATGGACCACACAACTAGCCCAAAAGATGCCATGATCAAAGGTAATGAAGTCAAACATGTCCCGCTTGGACCCTATCAAGATGCCCCCAAAATGGCCCGAAGCAGGGAGAAAGTGCCAGTTGAACCTGTCCATGCCAGCCATCATAGACAATTCAGGAGAGGAGAAGGATTCCTTAAACGTTTCAACCAACCCTAAAATGTCAATCTGCTCTCCACAAACCAAGTCTTGAATCTGGTCTCGGCGCCCCCTAGCACTGAAACCACGAACATTCCAGAAGAGAGCTCTCATTTGAAGGTAAGGTTTTTAATACGAAGGATCGATCTCCACAGGGCCAAACAAGACTTAGAGCGCTTGGAATGACCTCTCTTAACTTTAGCGAGAGGTGTATACGACTGGCCACAACCATTTGTCGCTCCACCCTCCCCAGACTGAACCTGGGCCCCAGCAGGGCCAGCAACAGGGCAGCCTCCATGGCCTTTGCAATAGCAGCCTGGGCAGCCTCATTCGCCCTAATGACAGAAAGAAGACGAGAAGGAGAGCCCAACCCCGGTTCAACAGCCACCCCAACATCAGACATAATATGAAGCAAATGATCATCCAACAGCGTAGGTAAAACAAGGCGAATAGGGGAAGCAGGGAGAGGGGGTTGGACAGACGAACCTGGAGGAGGAAGATCCCTGGCCGCGGTGCGCCGCTCAGCCCGCACCACCACTGAAACGCCAGAGTTGCGCATGCGCCAACCCTTTCGTACCATGGACGCCGGAGATCGCAGCAACGGGGAGCACCGCATAGGTGACGCCGGACCCGGGCCAGATCCCGACGCAGAGCCCAGATCCTTATCCAGGCGACGAGCCAGACCCACCACCGAATGCTTGGAGGAAGAAGATGCCCGACTCCTAGCAGAAAATTTCCGAACCAACGACTTCTTCTTCTTCTTAGTTGAGTGCTCATTGGATTGCGGGGGGGGGGGGGGGAGCGGGAAGATCCACAATCCCAGAGAAGGAAGGAGATTGCGGGCGAGTAGGCACGTTGGAGCACACAACAGAGAAGGGGGTCCCCTTACAAGCAGCAGATTCACGGGGAGCCAGGCCCTCCTTCTGAGGATTAGCAGCCGGGGCATTGTCCCTGAGCAGCTCCTGTTCATCAGGCTCCAGTTTATCCCATTCAGACTGAGTAAAACGAGGATCCGTGCCACCACTTGGATTTTGCCCCTGGCCGAACCATCCCCC
This sequence comes from Aegilops bicornis, assembly GCA_021605145.1. NCBI lineage: Eukaryota > Viridiplantae > Streptophyta > Magnoliopsida > Poales > Poaceae > Aegilops > Aegilops bicornis. The sequence goes on along the minus strand of CM038671.1, from coordinate 352,264,265 downwards.
TGCATGTCATCTTGATCAGAAGGCTTGGAAGGAGGGGGCAGAGGGGGAACATGGAAATCAGCACCCTCGACCCGAACTCGTAAGCGCACACCCTGAGGAGATGGAAAAACATCCACCGCACCATGAACACAGACAGGATCAATACACCACACATTGAGACGAACCGGACCAACCTTGCCCAAAGACTCCGCATCAACTTCCATAGGCTTGCCAATGAGATTACCAAAAGCCATCATGAACTCCATAGAGCGTAAACCAACTGGCACGTTATCCACTAACACTCAAGTCTTGGTGAGAGGGCCCACCGCTTCGCACCACAAGTAGCCGCCTTGACTGACACCACAAGTTGGTTTAGAGGAAGAGTAAAGATGGTGCACGAGGAGATCATCCTTAGACAGTCCTTGGAGGGGAAGACCACTGCGAACTCATACTCTGAAAGCTGGCGCACCTGCCAGTCCCAACCACCATCGTCCCAAATTTTTAGACCATCCAGGAGGATCTGCGGGAAAATCTTCTGACCACAAACCGTTATGATGGTCGCGTTAGAGAGAGACGGCGCATCCATCACCACAGGAACATCAGCATCCAAAGCGAAGAAAGAGCATCCTGGCAAACCCATCCCAAACTGTATGAAGGAAGGGCCCTTGGATCGATTGCGGAAATCCACCGTAAGATGTCCATACGACCGACAGATGAGGCAGAAGGGTGGATTGGTGCACCTGGACTGGAAGTGGTTCGGGCGATGGCAGGCGAAGCAGGTCCGAAGCGCGGCCCCGAGCGAGAGGCAGCACCAGCCGTGAACGAGCAAGGAGGCGGCCGAGGCGGAGGCGCCGGACCCCTGGCCGGAGCAGGACGCGGCGCCAACGAGGAGGAGCCACCACCCACCGAAGCAGCGGCAGCCTCCCACGGATCCGCCCCCGACCCCGTCACACCACCAGATCTAGGGAGCACCGTCCCAGATCTGGCAGCCGAGCGCTCCTGCTCGTCGCTAAGTAGCCGCTCCGGCCCCGCCTCCCAGGCCTCCCGCTCGCACGACACCTCATGCGCCGCCCGCTCAGCCTCGAGCTTCGACCGCAGCTCCACTTCATACGCCAGATCGTCACCATTGCCCGACAAATCTTCACCGGCCCGCTTGCTACCCGAAAGGGCCTCGGAGGAGGAGCCCTTGGACTTGTCCATGGCGAGCACTTCGGTGAAAGAGAGGAGGAGAGGAGGGGGAAGAGGAAATGGATCTGGAAAAATGGCGGATAGGACGACGCGCTCTGCGAATATCAGCAGCGGAGGCCAGAAACCCTAGGAGGGGGGAGTGGAACCGCGGCGCACCCATATATAGCTAAGGCAGGCCAGGCTAGACTGGGCCGGAGCAGGACAACGGGCCGGGGGAGGGGAAGGATGTGAAGCAATGGCCACAACCAACCGCCCGGGCCCACAGACGGGAGGGGGAAGCATCGAAAGAAGACAAAACCGGGGGCCCAGGCGGCACAACCCGAACCAGTCCAGGAGCCACTAGGCCCAATTGCCCACAGGGCCCGCCTCCACCACAGGGCAATCCGGATCTAGGGTTTGGCCACCAACTGCCCTCGCACAGCCCGCACGTCCGCCGCCACCGGCAACAACCCCGGCCGGAGAGGAGGAGGATGAGCGACACCAGCATCCGGAGACCCACAGCATCCGGATCCATCGCAACGGAGGAGGGAGAAGGGCCGAGGAGACCATGATCTGAGGAAGGAGCCGGGCCCCGACCTGCCATGCGCCGGCGTCGACCAACACGCATCCACCACGACGACCCAGAAGGCACCGACACCGGCCGGCCCCGCCCCCCCGGAGAAAATTTCCAGGCACGGCCCAACGCAGGGACGGCCGACACCAACGCCACCACCACGGATGAGACGCACTCCTCCGAATCAGAGGCCGAATCATCTGCGTCGCCCAACGCCCAGAAATGAGAACCAGGGAAGGCCGACGGACCAGGCGAGGACAACGAGCGAGCCGCCGCGCGGCCGGAGCAGGGAGAACCACCCCGCACCGCAGGCGGCAGGGGGGAGGGGAGGGGAAGGGAACGCGCCGCTGGGGGGAGCCATGGCCAGCGGCGAGAGCAGAGGGAGAGAGAGACGGGGAGCAGGGAGGAGATGGGAGAGGGGGGAGGGGAGACCGCCATGTCTGTGGCGCGTTTATGATGTTTTCGTATGCCGCATATCACACACATCTTGTTAAGTTGAACCGTTTCTGTTGTGTTCCCTAATTGAAAACAGTTCGTCCGAGTGAACCGTATGCCGTATATCGCACACACATTGATATGGCTACCCGTTTCTGTTTTTCTACCTCATCGCAAATAGTTCGAATGGATTAACCGTGTGTCCTGCATCGCACACACATTGATATGGCTGGCCTTCTATTGTTCTGCCTCATCGCTAACAGTTTGAATGGATTAACCGTGTGCCCTGCATCACACACGCAACTAAAATTTGAACCGCGTTTGATGGCTCCGCCATCGCAAAAGTTTTGCACCTTTTTTGATGGTTTTTTTACACCACCGTTTGCGATTATTGCATCAGACACAGTTTCGGCAAAGGGTCTTTGATCTTAGTGTTGCGTTAGCAGTATCCTGCAGTAGTGGCATATTAGCTACACCCAATGCTCAAGTACGGTCATATTGCCCCTTAGTTGGTGCTTTATAAGAGAAGATGGAGACTCAAAATAAAAATTGCATAAAGTAAATAGAAAGGCCCTTCACGGAGGGAAGTAGGGATTTGTAGAGGTGCCAGAGCTCAAAGCGGAAAAGATAGAGATAAAACATTTTGGGTGGCATGATTTTCTTGTCAACGAAAATGATCGAGTAGTTCCCAATACTTACCATGCTAGATATATCATAGGAGATTCCCAAATAGAAACTAAGGTTTATTCCTTTTTCCCCCATACTTTCACTTTCCATGGCTAGCCGTATCCACGGGTGCCTTCCATACCAACACTTTCCAAGGAATTTATTATTTGACAACATAAAGTAAATTCATTGTTTTTCATTTTGAGACCGGGCATCCCTAATACCTTTGCCGAACTCTCGTGCAATGACAAGTGAATAAACACTCATCTTGAGAATAACACATCTAGCATGGAAATATATCAGTCACACCCTACCATTTCATGAGCGGTACGAGCACACAAAATAGAAATTTATTTTAAAAACTAGAGATGGCACATACAAATTTGCTTAGGAAGGCAAAAGAATACCACATATAGGTAGGTATAGTGGACTCATATGGCAAAACTGGTTTAAAGGATTTTGGATGCACAAGTAGTGATCATACTTAGTGCAAATGAATGCTAGCAAAAGATTGAGAAGCATCCGACCAAGAAATGAAAAATCTCATAAGCGAGCATTAAGCATAACTAACACTGAATAATGAATCACAAGTAGTATGTAATTTCATTACATAACTATTAACTTCCGTGCTTGCACAGGGAATCACAAACCTTAACACCAATATTCTTACTAAAGCATAATTACTCATCAACATGACTCACATATTATATCATCATATCGCAAAACTATTACAAGAATCAAGTTTATTTTGTCCAATGATCTTCATGAAAGTTTTTTATTATATCCCTCTTGAATATCTATCACTTTGGGACTAATTTCATATGTTACTTTTGATAGCTCAAACAAATCTAAGTGAAGATGAGCACAAACGTTTCTTCTCTCAAAATAATTTAAGTGAAACAAGAGAGAATTTCTAAAAAAATTACTAACTCTCAAATAAATCTAAGTGAAGCATGAGAGCATTTCTTCGAAAATACTAAAGCACATCGTGCTAAAAAAGAAATATAAGTGAAGCACTAGAGCAATTCCATAGCTCATAAAGATTTAACTGAAGCATAGAGAGCAATTCTAACAAGTCATAGCATATTTTTGGCTCTCTCAAATAGGTGTGTCCAGCAAGGATTCAAGACTAAAAACAAAAAGCAAATAAAGCAAAGACTCATACAATATAAGACGCTCCAAGCAAAACTCATGATATGTGACGAATAAAAATATAGCTCCAAATAAAATACCGATGGTCGTTAGAAGAAAGAGGGGATGCAACTCGGGCATCCCCAAGCTTAGTTGCTTGCATATCTTTAGATAATAGCTTGGGATGCCATGGGCATCCCGAAGCTTAGGCTCTTCTTACTCCTTATTCCTTCATCCATCGTGATCTCACCCAAAACTTGAAAACTTCAATCACACAAAACTCAACAAAACCTTCGTGAGATCCGTTAGTATAGGAAAGCAAATCACTCCTATAAGTACAGTTGCAAACCCATTAATATTATATTTTTGCATTATCTGTACTGTATTCCAACTTTTCTATGGCCCAAACGCCCCAAAAGAGTCCACATATTCATCAAAATAAGCACACAACACAAAGAAAACAGAATGTCAAAAACAGAACAGTCTCTAGCAATCTGAAAACTTTCAATACTTCTGTAACTCTAAAAATTCTGAAAAATTAGGACAACGTGGGAAATTTGTATATCAATCTTGTGTAAAAAACTCAAAGCAAAATCACGTTTATGTGATTTATTAAAGTTACTTTTCTAAGCGCAAAAGTTTCTGTTTTTCAACAAGATCAAAAGAGAGAGAGGAAGCCATCTAGCTACTAACATGATCCCAAAGGCTTTGCTTGGCACAAACACTAATTAAAATATAAAAACACAATCATAAAAGTAGCATAATTGTGAAAACACTCAAGAACAGAAAGAAAAAGACAAAAATAAATTTTATTCATTGGGTTGCCTTCCAACAAGCGCTATCATTTTATGTCCCTAGCTAGGCATAACTCCTAAATCTAAGTATTGTCATATTTGGTTTTTTCAACTTTTGTAAGGGACTTTTCAAACCCGGGAGGCTCTTTTCGCTTCCCGAGATTTTCAGGAAAAGAGACCATTTTGAGATCCAAAATGTCCAAACGCTTATTGAAAAAAGTAATCAAGGTATTCATTCAATTGAGGTTCCCACTGATATGTTTCAGAGGTTCATTGTATTTCTGTAACTCAACCAAATGTTTATCCAAATCACTCAGCCTATCCAAAATTTGGGCTCCTTCTTGAGTAAAATAAATCCCCTTTTTTGTAAGGGAATTCCCAAAATCCCTTCTAGGATCTCATAAGCGGTATTGGCATCAAGCTCAATAAAATTCCCTTTAGCAGCAAAATCCAAAAGTTGTCTATGATGCAAGGCTAAACCAAGCATATTTCAAATCCGGATTGGGTAAATTCCCTTTTGGGGAAATTCACGCGTTGATGGGAGACTATCTTGACTTGATCCTCACCGGCAACTGCGCCAGAAATTCCTTTTGATGCGGCTTGAACTACGTCGGAATTTCCCCAAAGAGGAAGGGATGATGCAGCACAACTACGGTAGGTATTTTCCTCAGTGATGAGATCAAGGTTATCGAACCAGTAGGAGAACACAAAGAACAAATACTTGTAATCCGACATAAGAGAGGGGTTGTCAATCCCTCACGGGTAAAAATATAGGTAAATTTGTAGTAGATTGGATAAGTAGATCTCGCAGGAACGCGAGATAAAATAAATCATAATAAATTGCAGCAAGGTATTTTTGTATTTTTGGATTAATAAATCTGAGCAAATAAAAATTGGTCGAGAAGGCAAATATAATAAAGAAGAGACCCAGGGGCCGTAGATTTCACTACTGGTTTCTCTCGAGAAAAATATCATACGGTGGGTTAATAAATTACTATTGGGAAATTGATAGAACTTCAAATAACCATGACGATATCCAGGCAATGATCATTATATAGGCATGACGTCCAAGATTAGTAGACCAACTCCTGCTTGCATCTACTACTATCACGCCACACAATGACCGCTATCCTGCATGCATCTAGTGTATTAAGTTCATGGAGAAACGGGTTAATGCAATAAGAACGAAGACATGATGTAGACAAGATCTATTTATGTAGAAATAAACCCCATCTTGTTATCCTTAATAGCAATGATACATACGTTTCGGTTCCCCTTCTGTCACTGTGATCAAGCACCGTAAGATCGAACCCATCACAAAGCACCTCTTCCCATGGCAAGAAAAATCGATCTAGTTGGCCTAACTAAACCAAAGATTGGAAGAACAAATAAGAGGCTATAAGTAATCATGCATATAAGAGATCAAAAGACTCAAATAACTTCCATGGATAAAAATGTAGATCCAATCATAAACTCAAAGTTCATCGGATCCCAACAAACACACAGCAAAAAAGAGTTACATCAAATAGATCTCCAAGAGACCATTGTATTGAGAATCAAAAGAGAGAGAGGAAGCCATCTAGCTACTAACTACGGACCCGTAGGTCTACAATGAACTACTCACGCATCATCGGAGAGGCACCAATGAGGATGATGAACCCCTCCGTGATGGTGTCTAGATTGGATCTGGAGGTTCTAGAACTTGCAGCGGCTGGAATTGATTTTCCTCGACTCCCCTAGGGTTTCTGGAATATTGGGGTATTTATAGAGCAAAGAGGCGGTGCGGGAGGCCACCGAGGTGGGCACAACCGACCTGGGCGCGCCTGGGCCCCCAGGCGCGCCCTGGTGGGTTGTGCTCCCCTCGGAGCCCCCTCTAGTACTTCTTTGGCCCAACATGTGTCTTCTGGTCGAGAAAAAATATCCAAATTTTTTTGCTGCGTTTGGACTCCGTTTGGTATTGATTTTCTCGAAGTAACAAAAGCAAGCAAAAAACAGTAACAGGCATTGAGCACTGTTTCAATAGGTTAGTCCCCAAAAATGATATAAAGTTGCTATAAAATGATTGTAAAACATCCAAGAATGACAATATAACAGTATGGAACAATAAAAAATTATTGATACGTTGGAGACGTATTAGTAGGCAAGTACTCGAGGTGACCCGTATATGAGTTTTGTGTGGAGCATTGCTTCTATACCATATATCAGGGAGAAGGGAGTCTGGCCAGTAGCTCGATTTGGTGTCGTCTTGATTGACCAAAGAACCACCGGCAACTCATCAATCCAGCGCTTGCCGCATTTTCGCAATCTATCAAAGGTTCTTGTCTTCAGCCCCCGTAGCACTTCAGCAATCATTGTTTCTGCCTGTCCGTTTCTCCTTGGGTGCGCAACAGAGGCTCTGGATGTACTGTATGAAGGCGCGGCTTGTGAACTGGGTGCTGTTGTTGGTGATCACCCTGTTGGGTACTCCAAAACGACACACCAATCCCTTGAAGAATTTGATAGCTGACTGCGTCGTCACCTTTCTCACTGGCTCTACTTCGGGCCACTTTGTAAACTTGTCGATTGCCACATGAAATAATTCAAAGCCCCTGGTAGAACGGGGAAAGGGGCCCAAGATGTCAAGCCCCCAGACCATGAAGGGCCAGGATAAAGGGATGGTTTGAAGGGCTTGAGCTGGCTGATGAATATTCTTGGAGTGGAACTGGCATGCTTCACACTTGGTGACGAGCTTAGTTGCATCCTGGAGGGCGGTGGGCCAATAGAATCCTTGCCGAAAATCTTTCCCGACAAGTTCTCTTGATCCCGGATGCGAGCCACACACACCTCCATGTATCTCTGCCAACAACGTTAGTCCATCTTCTTGACTGATACACTTCAGCTTCACACCACTTGGCCTCTTTCTGTACAGAATGTCGCCCACAAACTGGTACATACTCGATTGCCGAGCCACTTTCTCAGATTCCTCTGGATTGTCAGGAAGTTCTCCAGTTTTCAAGAATTGGACTATATGTTGCGCCCATGCCGGAGCTTGAGGCTCGACGACAAAGACTAAAGGCGTCTCCTCTGCCGTGGGAGAGCTTGCCTCGATAGCAAGAACTTGAAGTTCTGCCGGAGAACGCAGCTCGCCAGCTAGCATAGGGTTTCCCCCGGCAACCTTCTCACCAGCGGCTTTAGGGAGCTATGCCGGGGAATGTTTGCCAGTGTTGAGTTTTCTTCTATTCCCGGTGTCGGTGTCAAAACCGGCAGATCTCGGGTAGGGGGTCCCGAATTGTGCGTCTAGGCGGATGGTAACAGGAGACAAGGGACACGATGTTTTTACCCAGGTTCGGGCCCTCTTGATGGAGGTAAAACCCTACTCCTGCTTGATTAATATTGATGATATGGGTAGTACAAGAGTAGATCTACCACGAGATAAGAGAGGCTAAACCCTAGAAGCTAGCCTATGGTATGATTGTTGTTCGTCCTAGGACTAAAACCCTCTGGTTTATATAGACACCGGAGAGGGTTAGGGTTACACAGAGTTGGTTACGATGGAAGGAGATCTACATATCCATATCGCCAAGCTTGCCTTCCACGCCAAGGAAAGTCCCATCCGGACACGGGACGAAGTCTTCAATCTTGTATCTTCATAGTCCAGGAGTCCGGCCAAAGGTCAGAGTCCGGCCATCCGGACACCCCCTAATCCAGGACTCCCTCAGTAGCCCCCGAACTAGGCTTCAATGACGATGAGTCCGACGCGCAGATTTGTCTTCGGCATTGCAAGGCGGGTTCTTCTCCAAATTCTGTGTACCTGTTGAATAGTGTCCTGCTTTTCGTGAATATTGTGCTCCTTGGCTTCCATGCCCAATAATGGCCATCTTCCACGTGTCAAACGAATTGAAAAAGCCAGGGTGTTTTTACTTTTACCCCCCTAGCTGCGCAAGTAAGCTGCCTTATAAAAGAGACGAGGATTTAGATCCGAATCACACAATCTTCCCTTCGCGAGCATTCATCGGAGCGCATCCGGTAAATCCATTCCATCATGGCTACCGACGCAACTCCTCCTCTCGCCCTACCAGCCCTCAGCCTGGAGATTGGGAGAGATGTTCCGTCCCACACAGCGAGCTAGTGACGCTCCAAACCAAGGGATTCTTCCCCCAGCCTTCATGGTCCCGGTTCAAGGCAGACTCGCCACCTATAATGGCGGAAAGCAGGCGGAGAGCGTCCCCAATCCCTCCAAAGGAGAGCGGGTATGCCTTGTCCCTTACTTAATAAGAGGGCTCGGATTTCCAATTCATCCGTTTCTCTGGGGGCTCCTGGAGTTCTACGGCCTGCAGCTGCATAACCTTACGCCTGCCTCCATATTGCATATTGCGGGCTTCGTAGCCCTTTGCGAGCTGTTCTTGACCGTCGAGGCTCATTTCGCGTTGTGGAAGAAGCTGTTCTGCCTTGTGCCCCGTTCTCAGGAGGGGTCAATATATCAAGTGGGCGGAGCCGAACTATGGCGCATCGCCGGGACCGGATATCTATCCGGAACCTCAAGAAGGCGCCCAAGACCGGGCCTTCGTAATGGTTTTATATAGAAGATGTCCTTCGCCGGACCCTGCTCGGATCGGCCTTCCTGAGTTCAACAATGCTCCTTTGAAGAAGCGCCTAAGCCGGGCGCCCAAGGAGCCCTCGGAAGGAAAAACGACAGGACGTCCTTTACCGATGAGCCGGATAAGATTATTAGCTCATTAGGACCGACCATGATCGGGTCATGGCCACATGCATTATGCGGGGGTGCAGCCACTTCAGTATAGAGGCCACCCCATGTGGGATTTCAATGGGGAGGATGATGCCACGCGCTGCGGCCCTAAGGGGTCGGGATCGGCTACTGCTCTGACGAAGGCCTTGTCCGCATTATACAAGGGAGACGAGGAGGATTTCCTCCGTGTCAATCCACAGGGCGGATTTTCTATGTACGATCCTCCAAGCTGGGTAAGCGGACACTTCTTTATGCCCATCCGTTCCATATTCCCATAGTTAAGTACCTTATTTTGTGATTTCGACGCAGGAATTGCGCCGGGCCGTAAAGGATATAAACAGCCCTCCTCCACAACCCGAGGATCCGGAAAGGTCCCTCGGCCTCCCAAGAGGATCCGGACATATCCGTGGAGCTGATCGATGGGGTATTTTACCAACTAAGCATCGACAATGCCTTGGTCGCCATTACGGCCGATTACCCCGGAATATTTCCAGCCTCACAGGTAACTGAGACGGAAGTCCCAATACTTTGAAAATGATCCATCCGTGCTTATCTTTGATCACTGTATATCAATGATGTTTTGCTGGGGGAGCCCTCGAGGCGGAAGGCCGAGCCTGTGGTGGCTAGCCAACAAGGGGCAGCAAGGCCCAGCAGGCTGAAAAGAAATACGGTCCGGATTGAGACGCCGGCGCAACGGTATGGCATGCCATCTTGTTCCCAGGTTTTATTCCCGGAAGGTATACTAATGCTCGTGCTCCCTTCAGGAAAAAGAGCGCTCGCCGGACTATATCCGGCGAGGCTGCCAATCGAGCCTCCACCAGCCAGGCTCCAAAGCCAGGCCCAGAAGCGGAGGCGAACACGAGGCGTGCGTCGGACACTCCTCCGACAGAGGATGCGGTCGGACTATCTGCCACCAATTCCGAGGTGGAGAGTGCCATGAATCACAGGCGTCGCCGGACAGTTCTTCGTGACGCATGTTTCTCCCAAGAGGCATTGGATGCCTTCAATTCGGGAGATGCGCACCTCCGTGCCACTCAAAATGGCCTAGCCAGAGCTAATGAGCAGTATGTGAAAGACATACGGGTGAGAAAATTTGATGGTTATATATACCAGTAGCCCCCGAGACTTGAAATAGTTAGAATAACTGATTTAAGGATCATTTGTTATGCAGGATCTTACAAAAAAGAATACCCAACTGTCCCAGGAGCTTGAAGAGTGCAGAGCCCAACTTGAGGCCGCACTAGCCGCTGCAGGAGAGGCCAAAGAGACCCCCTCTGGTAATATATGCTTCGAAAGATAACTATGTTGTGAAGTGCGGCGTATGTGTAAATGTGACAATATCATTGCAGATGGCGCCCCAGTAGATCCGGACAAGCAACAACTCTTGCGCCGGTTAAAAGCCGGGGAGAGCATGCTTACGAGGGTGAGGCAGGACAAGAATAATCTCCAAGATGCCAACACCCAGCTAGGAGAGGAACTCAAAGATGTTCGTGCCCAGCTGGCGGACTCCGTGAAGGAGAATCGACGGCTTCGACGCGGCATTTTTAGTAAGTGCTTGAACGAACTTTGAAAAAGAGTTCGGCGAAGAAGTGGACTAACAGAGTTATGTCTGTAGGTATACTCACAAGTCGTCCTGCAGAGGAAATGCCCGGTTCTACGGGTGACCTTCTTCCCGAGCTCTTACAACTGCATTTAACGAAGTTCGGCAGTGATGAAGGGCGTCGCCTGTGCCTTGTGGGCTATCTGTCTCCCTGTCCGAAGGCCTTGGAGAGCTTGCAGAGAGGCTTAAGGGAGCGCGACGACGCTTCCGATTATGGAAGATATCGGCCTGCCGTCAAGGCGCCAGGGAGGCCTGGGCCATGGTGAAGACGCGGTACACGAAGGCTGACCCAAACCACATGGCCGAGGTCGGATTTGTGGGGCCCGATGGGAAGGAGATCCCTGTGAGCTTAGTGTACGGCCAAGTAGAATTGGCCGCAAAGTATTCCCAACAGGACTGTAAACTAGACAACCTATTAGATGGTATTGAGGAGGAATACACCCACCAAATTGACTATGTAATTTAAGATGACATGTAAAAATGCCTTCTAGCGGATTGTAGATCGTTTGTCATGGCGGACCTTTTGGCTTCAACCTCGGGACCCTATAGTCCGGAGTGTGTCCGAATACCATCATGGTTATGTAAGAACCGGGGTATGCGTGTAGACCAGGCGTAGGGGTCATTAGTGCTTTATCAGACAAGTGCCCAACTAGTTATGTTATATTACATGGTTAGTAAGAAACATCTTCCAGGGAGAATAGTTTCGTTAGGGGTTCCTTTCCCTGGGAGGCATGCCTTAAAGTGCATGTCCGGACTACGAAAAAAGCAGAAAAGCATCTGGGGGTGGATAAATAAATAAGTGAGAAATCATCTTTACTTCACCGACCGAATATTCCCTTAAGAATGCTAGCTTTCGGCTTCACCCAGTCTGAGGTACACATCCGGCTTACCCGGCAGTAACAATTGCAGGGGTGCTCCCTTTACCACCTAGCCGAACAATCGGGAACGTAGGGGTAAGCACATGAGCCAGGCAACCCAGCTTGGCCAAAACTTAAGTCATATCGATGCATATAATGGTGAATAAAAGGTACATGCGGAAGCGTTACACATGTGTTAGGCATGAGGCCCGTACAAATAAGCTTCTCTTAAAGAAGCCCCCAGGTATAATGAGCGCGGATAGCGCGTCAAGTGTGTGCGAACAATGCGCGAACGAGCCTTCAAAGGCTGTAAGGGAAAAAAAGAGGGAGAAGGAGAGAAATATAAGACATCTAATGTGTAAAAAATAGACAGAGGAAGGAGACGAACTCAGAATCCGGTGCTAGGCACAGAATCTTCGGAGACGGGCTGCGTTTCATGAGTTCGGCTCGAGTCGGTTATCCGATGCATCTCGCAGACGGTATGCTCCACCGGTCAGGACTTGGTCGATGATAAAGGGACCTTCCCATTTGGGCTTGAGTTTGTCCTTTTTCTTGTCCGGCAAGCGTAGAACTAACTCGCCAACATTGTAAGTTTTGGCCCGTACTTCTCTGCTTTGATATCTTCGAGCCTGCTGTTGATAGAATGCGGAACGGGCTTTTGCCACGTCACACTCCTCCTCGAAGGCGTCCAAACTGTCCTGCCGATCGAGCTCGGCTTCTCTTTCTTCGTACATGCGCACGTGAGGTGAGTCATGAATTATGTCGCAGTGCAGAACTGCCTCTGCGCCGTATACCATAAAGAATGGTGTGAATCCAGTGGTGCGATTCGGCGTGGTCCGCAGCCCCCAGAGTACGGAGTCGAGATCCTCTACCCAGTGCATGTTAGATTCCTTGAGGGACCACACTAATCTGGGTTTGATGCCGCTCAGGATTAGACCGTTTGCTCGCTCGACTTGACCGTTAGTTTGAGGGTGATAGACTCAAGCATAGTTGAGCTTAATGCCCATGTTTTTGCACCAGAGTTTGACCTCGTCGGCCGTGAAGTTCGTGCCGTTATCAGTGATGATGCTGTGGGGGACGCCGTAACGATGTATGACCCCTGATATGAAGTCTATCACCGGTCCGGATTCGATCGTCTTAACAGGCTTGGCCTCTATCCATTTGGTGAATTTATCCACCATGACCAATAGGTATTTTTGCTTGTGGGTTCCTCCTTTAAGGGGTCCAACCATGTCAAGCCCCCAAACCGCGAAGGGCCAAGTGATGGGTATAGTTTGGACGGTGATGGGTGGCATGTGGCTTTGATTAGCAAAGAGCTGGCAACCGACGCATCGTTGGACTAAGTCCTGAGCATCTGCCCGGGCCGTCGGCCAATAAAATCCTGTACGGAAGGCCTTGCTTACAAGGGCCCGAGCTGCGGCGTGGTGCCCGCCGAGTCCGGCATGAATTTCAGCCAGAAGATTCCGCCCTTCCTCTTCGGAGATACACCTTTGAAGAACTTCGGTCGTGCTTCTCTTATAAAGCTCTCCTTCATGGACTTTATAGGCTTTAGATCGCCGCACTATGCAGCGTGCCTCGTTTTGGTCCTCGGGAAGTTCCTGCCTGGTTAGGTAGGCTAGGAATGGTTCCGTCCACGGGACAATGACTGCCATTATTACGTGGGCTGAAGATGTTACTTCGTTGGCAGAGCCTCCAATTGTGTCAGAATGTTCGGTGCGGGCAGTCTGTTGGGTCCGGGCTGTTATTTCCAGACTCCCCTTCCCATAATACGGATGGCTTGAATAGCATCTCTAAGAAGATATTGGGGACGGACATCGCGCTTGCGCCAATGTCGTGCCAAGACGTCTGCTGCTGATTGTTTTCCGGGCTATATGGTGAAATTCGAGCCCTTCGAACCGAGCTGACATTTTTAGGACGGCGTTGCGATAAGCTGCCATTTTCGGATCCTTGGCATCAAAGTCTCCATTTATTTGGGATATCGCGAGGTTCGAATCCCCGCGCAACTCTGGGCGTTGAATGCCCATGGATACTGCCATCCGGAGGCCATGTAGGAGGGCCTCGTATTCGGCTGCGTTGTTGGAGTCCGTATACATTATCTGGAGTACGTATTGAACTGTATATCCTGTTGGGGACGTAAAAACGACGCCAGCCCCCAGACCAGCCAACATTTTGGAGCCGTCTAAGTGCATGATCCAGTTGGAATATGTGCCGTACTCTTTAGGGAGTTCGGCTTCAGTCCATTCGGCGACGAAGTCAGCCAAAACTTGTGACTTAATGGCTCGCCGTGGCTTATAGGTTATGTCAAATGGGAGGAGCTCAATGGCCCATTTGGCAATCCGGCCTGTCGCGTCACGGTTGTTTATAATGTCGTTAAGAGGTACTTTAGAGGCTACTGTTATTGAACACTCTTGAAAGTAGTGTCGCAGCTTCCGGGATGCCATAAACACCGCGTACGCTGTCTTTTGATAATGCGGATACCGTGACTTGCATGGAGTGAGGACAGTGGACACGTAGTAAACTGGTTTTTGAAGGGGGAACTTGTGTCCGTCCGTTTCTCGTTCGACGACGAGCACCGCGCTTACAACTTGATGAGTTGCCGTGATGTATAATAGCATTGGTTCGCCCATGTTGGGTGCAGCAAGGACCGGGTTTGTTGCCAATATGGCTTTTATTTCTTCGAGTCCAGACATGGTGGCATCCGTCCACTCGAAGTGTTCGGTGCGCCAGAGGAGGCGGTAAAGGGGTAATGCCTTTTCGCCCAAACGGGAGATAAAGCGGCTTAGAGCCGCCATGCATCCAGTCAATTTTTGTATTTGTTTGAGGTCCTTTGGGATATCCAATTGTGACAGAGCTCGGATCTTGGCTGGGTTTGCTTCAATTCCTCTACCGGATACAATGAAGCCCAAGAGCTTTCCAGCTGGTACGCCGAAAACGCATTTTCCGGGTTAAGCTTGATGTCATATGTTCGGAGATTATCGAATGTGAGCCTCAAGTCGTCTACTAGAGTTTCGACATGCTTGGTTTTGACGACCACATCATCTACGTATGCCTCCACTGTTTTGCCAGACATGTCTGAATCATGCGCTGATATGTTGCGCCGGCGTTTTTGAGCCCGAAGGGCATTGTGTTGAAGCAGAATGGGTCGTATGGGGTGATAAATGCCGTTGCGGCTTGATCAGGTTCTGCCATCTTAATTTGATGGTAGCCAGAGTATGCGTCGAGGAAACACAATGAATCGTGTTCTGCGGTAGCGTCGATAATTTGATCGATGCGGGGGAGGGGGAAGGGATCCTTTGGGCAAGCCTTGTTGAGGTCCTTGAAATCGACGCATAGGCGCCACGATTTGTCCTTCTTTGGTACCATCACCAGATTTGCTAGCCAGTCCTGATGTTTTATATCTCTGATTAATCCGGTCTCCAATAGTTTGGCTAGCTCCTCCCCCATGGCTTGTCTCTTAGGTTCGAAGAAACGCCGAAAAGCCTGCTTGACTGGCTTGAATCCTTTTAGGATGTTTAGGCTGTGCTCGCCAGCCGGCGTGGGATTCCTGGCATGTTTGAAGGGTGCCAGGCAAAAATGTCCCAATTTTCGCGTAGGAATTCTCATAGTGCGGCATCTACGTCCGGGTTTAGTTGTGCCCCGATGGAGGCCGTTTTTGTAGAGTCCGTTGGGTGGACTTGGAATTTGACTATTTCGTCCGTTGGTTTAATGGAGGTGGACTTGGGTCTTTTATTGAGTATCACATCGTCCCTGTTCACCGTGGAGCGCAGCGTAGTCAGTTCCTCGGCCGCTAGGGCTTCGGATAGTGCCTCAAGGGCTAGTGCGGCTGTCTTGTTTTCGGCGCGGAGTGCTATGTCCGGGTCACTAGCAAGAGTGATGATTCCGTTGGGCCCGGGCATTTTGAGCTTCATGTACCCGTAATGGGGTATAGCTTAAAAAATTGTGAATGCCTCTCGCCCTAATAGAGCGTGGTATCCGGCTGAACGGGCCACTTGGAATGTGACCTCCTCGGACCTGTAATTATCCGGCGTGCGAACACCACATCCAGGTGATTTTTCCCGCAAAGACGCTTCCCGACTGGGTATTATTCCTCTAAAGGTTGTGCTGCTTCGCTCAATGCGGCTCCAGTCTATTTCCATTTTTCGAAGGGTTTCCTCATAAATGAGGTTCAATCCACTGCCACCGTCCATGAGTACCTTGGTAAGGCGAAAGTCGCCCACTATTGGACCGAGGACCAATGCCGCCGGTGCTCGGGCTGTTCGGAGTTTAGGTTCATCACCGGCATTAAAGGTAATAGCCGTGGTTACTCCATGGATTTATTGTTGCTACTTGGTAGACTTCGCAAGGCTGCGGAGTATTCGTTGCTGCATATTGTTTGATGCGAAAGTCTCAAGACTATTAATACCGTCTTGGTATCCCCGAAATGGTGCTCTGTGGATGCTGGGGTTAGAAGCTCTTCGCCACTTTTGGCCACCTGCCGGAGTATCCAACATGCTCTAAGGCTATGAGTTGGTGTGGCGCCCTCTGTACTATGAATTTTACAGGGTCCGTTGAGCCATCCCTCCAGTACGGTTCCATGCCCCGTAGGGGTTTTTTGTTTTTTGGTGTTTAACCCGGGTGATTGGCGATAATGCGCCCTTTTATTTCGGACTGGGTTTGTATTCGGGGTCGGATTGTCCCAAAATCTTACTTCGGTTTTTCAGGCGCTTTCCATCGCACAATACTTTCGTACTATGGACGCCAAGTCAGCAAAGCGTGTAATTTCACGGTGACTTACGGCGTTGAGGATTCCCTTGTCCGTGCAATTATTGCAAAAGAACAAAATTGCGTCTTCCTCTCGACAATCCTTTATCCTGTTCATAACCGGGAGGAATCGCCCGATAATGATGTATCGCTTTCTTCAGGCTCTTGCCTAATATTGGATAGATCGCCTATGTTCGGGTGGGTGGGTGGAATTAGATCCGAAACCCCACCCAATCTGAGGCTAAAGGGCCAAGGAGTTTCCGAACTCAGAAGCTTGGATTCTTGGATGTCGTCCACTGAATCTAGCCCGTTGCCTAACTCTAAGTCCAGGTCTTGAGTGACGTCCTCCCCTCCGCGGGTATCCGGCTTGGAGGGATTGGGAATCCGGACATAGTTAGTCCTTAAGATAGATGAAGGGTCGCCGCATTGTTCCTCCACCACATCAACGTGATGGGTGACCTGGGGAGAGTTAATCTCTCTTCGATCGGGTTTAGGCCCAATCTGATCATAGTCTGTCGCGACTTCCTGGGCGGTGATGCGATCCAAGAGCTCGTTTAAAGAAGAGAGCTCCATCGGATCTAACTGCTCGGCGAGTTCCGAGTTGACGTGAAGATTGCTTTTGATGACCCGAGAAGTCATCGTCGGCGCGGCGACCGAACAGGCGGTCATAAGAAAACCGCCTAGCCGGAGAGTTTGGTCGATAGCCAAAGCTCCTTTAGCAACAGAGCCGTCTTTAAAGATGGGATGAGGCATCCTTCCTGATGGCGACAGCATAGCGGAACTCTCAATGAAAGCACCAATGTCAGTGTCAAAACCGGCGGATCTCAGGTAGGGGGTCCCGAACTGTGCGTCTAGGCGGATGGTAACAGGAGACAAGGGACACGATGTTCCTACCCAGGTTCGGGCCCTCTCGATGGAGGTAACACCCTACTCCTGCTTGATTAATATTGATGATATGGGTAGTACAAGAGTAGATCTACCACGAGATCAGAGATGCTAAACCCTAGAAGTTAGCCTATGGTATGATTGTTGTTCGTCCTATGGACTAAAACCCTCCGGTTTATATAGACACCGGAGAGGGTTAGGGTTACACAGAGTCGGTTACAATGGAAGGAGATCTACATATCCGTATCGCCAAGCTTGCCTTCCACGCCAAGGAAAGTCCCATCCGGACACGGGACGAAGTCTTCAATCTTGTATCTTCATAGTCCAGGAGTCCGGCCAAAGGTCATAGTCCGGCCATCCGGACACCCCCTAATCCAGGACTCCCTCACCCGACCAATGCAGATGGAGAAACTGATGGTTGGGTTAGGTGGAATAGAAAAGTTCCTGGTTCCACAGGAAGCTTCTACGCAGCGCACTTTGACAGGTGGTCAGCAATGCTGTTTTCCGCACGGGGTACGTGTTCTATTTGCAACCCATCAAAGTGTTCCTCTAGCCTCCTCACCTCTTCCATGTACGCCTCCATTTATGGGCTCTGATAATCCTTATTCACTTGCTTCACAATGAGCTGAGAGTCACTGTGTATGATCAACTTCTTTATCCCCAACTCCACTGCAATTCTGAGCCCGACAAGGAGTCCTTCATACTCTATTGTGTTGTTGGTGGCATCTTCCCTGGGGAAATGCATTTGGATAACGGTGACATCCAAATTTTTTTGATTTGGTTTTTATTAAATTCTTTATTTGATTTAAAGGAGGTTATTTGAATTTTTCTAAAAGAGGGACTCTCCTTCTCAAATCTTTTTACGACAAATATCTTTTTTTAAAAAAGGTCCTTCTCAACCTTGATTTTTGGTTCTAAGGGTTTTTCATATTGTGTTGGCTCAACACAAATAATATTGGAAGGTTTTACAATTCTTTCTATTAAAAAGAAATACTATGGATTATGGATTTATTCTTTTCCCATTTAAAAATTTCTCTTTTGCCATGACATATGTTGATATCTTTCTTCCCAAACCCACCTCCCCACTTTGGATCAAGTCAAACACCCAATTCCAGCAAGTTTCAACCTCTTTTAGATTTTTTTTCTATTTATTTTATCCTCAAACCTTTTTCTGTCATTTAAATTGCACTCTTGGGATTTACAAAGGAAGTACCAGATCCTTAAGTTTCTGAGCCCAAGAAAATTTCCCTAGCTAGTCCTTAGTACCCTCAACCAAGATCCATCAAGATCCACTGGTCCATAGTTCAAAATTTTCAAAATATGCTCGCTGCAAGTTTGAACCAGATTTGCCATTTTTGGCGAAATTCATTCTTTTTCTTCTTCTAAAAATCTGAGATAAATCAGGCAGTCTCTAGATGCTTCAAGAGGTCACCTCACCAAGGATCAGCTCAAGAAAAAATTCCAACATGCCCAAAACATTTCGTCGAACACCGGGCGGTAATCGCTCTCGCCAAAATCGAGTTCGATGTTCGATCTTTGTCGTCCGTCGTTTTCTTGAGAGCTGACGTCAATCTCGCCATGCTCGCCCGGCTTCTTGCTCCCTGCTCCTCCTTCTTATCCGGCGCCAAGACGGCGATCGTTTTGGACGGACGCAAACGTCGGTGGCGACGTGTCTCGCCAACGCCGGCGTCTTCCGTGGTGGCAGAACCACCCGTGGCGGCCAACAGGGGCCAGCCCTGCCTTTCGGCGCCGTCCAGCACCGCCCACGCCACCAGGACCCTCCGCGTGGCCGTCCTTTCCCCCTATGCGTGTTGTAGAGCCGTCGCCGTGGCCTGAGAGGCATAGAGCGCGCTCTCTGCTGCCGACGAGCCCATGAGGCCGTTTTGTCGAAACCACGGGAGCAGAGCAAATCCAACCAAGGTTAGGCGTTGGATGGAACCAGTGGACCTATCCGCAGCTGCCTAGCCACCTAAACCGCCTGCCCAACCACTGCGTCGCCGTAATTGCTCGCCGGAGATACTCCGTTCTCGGCAACCGCCTCGGACCGGCTATAAAAGGGGGCCTCGAGCTCGTTCTCGACCCAGCACTACCCCTCCACCTCGCCAGAACTGCGCCTAGCCACTAGGAGGACCTCGAGGAGGCCTTCTTCCCCGACTCCGGCCGCCCCGATCCGCTTCGGGCTCCAGCAAGATCCTCGCTGGTGAGAGCACCTCCGCCTCCCAAACCGCATCAGCAACCTCATGGTCCACTACCTAGCCTAACCTGAGCCCCAATTTAACGTTTGCAGCCCTTCGCGGCGAGATCCATCACCGTCCGAACCACCGTCCGCCGGAGTGGAGGCCGCCGTCGACGACCAACTCCACCACCACAGACGCGGAAGAACTCAGTGAACCCGTAGGTACCCTCCGTTTCCCCTACCTCGCCGTGGATCGACGCCGGCGGCCACCGCGGTCCTCGGGCGTCGGTGTACTCTGTTTCCTTTTCAAAATTTTAAACCTGACATGGGGACCCCCTCGTCAGCCTCTCTCTTTTTATTCGAATCGTTTTCTGAAGGAAACACCTTTGGGCAAAATACGTTTTCCCTTTGGGTTGGCGTATTACTATCCGAAGTGTTTTCTATTTTTCTAAACAAGCCCCTGGAAAGTTTCTGTTTCATCACAGATTAGTCCCTGGACTAAGACCCTTATAACTTTTAAACAAAAGATGATTTTGAGTTGATTCTTTTTCTGTCATCTTTATTTTTCTGTCTAGTTTTTTATCATATTTATTTGAAAAATATTTGGAACAATTTTATTGCACGCACGGTATTTACGTTAGTATTCGATTTTCTTTTATAACGTAGATACTGAAGGAGGTGACGGAGCCGCAAACTTCACCTAGCTACACTCCGACTACTCCGGTCCAGGCAAGCATGTTTGAACCTTTGATATGATGAGTGTTTTGCATGTTTGCTTGAGTAGTTATTTCATGGCATGTTTATATAAGCATCAGTAAGTGTTATATTGCATGCAAGGCAACTATGAGTGAGCTTCGAAACTTGATGTGTTCATTTGATGGGAGACAACATGATCATGTGGTGACATGAAAGGTGGTAAGCTAGTATTGTTAAAGCATGCCAGTCTTATGTCAACCGTTTAACTCCAGTGTTAATGTGGATCAAGTCATGTTACCGTTCGTCCCCTTTTCGTACTGCCACACGTTTTCTACAAAGAATACGGTTTAGTAAGTTGCAAACCTCTTTCCATGTACACACCAAATAGAGGGGCCGTGATGAGGGTTCCATGGCCCTGGATTAAAACCCGTCATCCGGTCAGGGGGCATTGGTGTTTCCGGTTGGGACCGAGAGGGGGGCACCCCTTAGAGCGCGCGATATAAATTTGAACCCATGCTATTCGAGGTTGTGGCCTCCCCGTCTTAGAGTTTTTGTTGAACGTTGCCTAGGGTGATTCCTGGCAGCGGAATGTGGAATGGGTGTGTACTGGTTGGATGTGTTTTCTTCTAAAAAACCGTAAACATAACTAGTCCTTTGGGACTACTGAAATCCGTTGGCTGTGGGTAAAGAGTACAAACTCTACAGAGTCAAAACCATTCGAATAACCGTGTCCTTGTTCAAGGACTGTGATCAACATATCACTGTCAGTATCAGTGTCAGTCTCAACGTCCGTCTCAGCGTCAATCTCAGTGTCAGTCTCAGTGACAATCTCCGGTGAATAAACATGAGTGGTAAACCCGACTGATATTCCTGTGGATTGACTAACCAGTTTATTATTATGTACTGAGTATTTCCTTGGGATGATTTAATTTCATAAGCTACTTGAATTAGAATGGTGAAATATAAGCCCTTTATGTGATGTCGCTCAAACGTCCGACTGTGGCATTCTTGTTGTTTACTTTTGATATAAGCCCTTTATGTGATGTCGCTCAAACGTCCGACTGTGGCATTCTTGTTATTTACGTTTGATATAAGCCCTTTATGTGATGTCGCTCAGACGTTCGACTGTGGCATTCTTGTCATTTACTTTCGATATGAGCCCTTTATGTGATGTCACTCAGACATCCGACTGTGGCATCCATGTTATTTACTTTCAATCTATGCCCTTTTCGAGATGTCGCTTAGACGTCCGACACTGGCATGCACTGTCATTTTATATTTCAATATAAGCCCTTTATGTGGTGTCGCCCTGACGACCGACTGCGACATGCTAATTTATTTTTACCTTTCGAGGCGTCGCTTAAGACACCCGATCGGTCTTCAGTTATTTTCATTGGGATTTCGGGAGGACTACCGCCTGACTTCCCTTTTATTAAACATGCAGTGCAAATTTATTGTCTGAGTGTGCATTACTAATCTGCTCATGTGCATCATGTTTGCATTTGTTATATCTTATGTCCAAACTGTCTTGCGAGTACATTCAAAGTACTCACCTGGCTTGTTGATTTGGCCAGATGTTGACGAAGGCGATCTTATGGATGAAGAGTACGATAGCGAGTCCGACGCCTAGAGGAGTCCCAGTCAGTCTCGTGCGATCCTGGAATTGGTCACTTGTATTATATACGCTTCCGCTACCCAAATAAATTCATCGAGCCTCACTCCGGCGCTCGATGAGCTGTAAGATTTTTGAGTCATGTCACCCACTTCACTATGACATATCCACCACCACTTTTATTGCGAGTCAGTAGTTATGCCACCATACTCCTTGTGTCATATCCGCCCTTATGTATTATATCGGCGTGCTTGTAATAAATTGTTTAGCAGCCTCAGCTCAACCTTGTATAATATTTAGTACTTCTAGATTTCTGTATCAAGGATTTGTCCACCAGTAAGGAGGATTCTTCTATACTGATCCGATAAAAGGGTCGATTTCTCAATAAATGTTTTGTTGGGAAAACCGGTCCTGACAACCTTGGTACCAGAGCCAGGCTGACTGTAGGAAGCCACTAGGTGCGATCGCTAATTGGTTATTAGCGTCTTAAATGTTATTTTTACATTTTGCAAACGTAGCAATTTTTTGTTAGTCATCATAAATTTATGATTTGACTATTCGGAATTTTTGTCTACCTTTGTAGATGGCTGGCAGCGACTGTGAGTCACAGGTGTTCGCCAATGTACCTGAGGCGTTTTTCAAGCTTCTCGTCTCCATTGTCAAGATCAGCGACAGTGTGTCTATGCACCAGGCCGCGGTGCAATTCAAGGGAGGACGTTCCGATTCACGCTGCTTCTGATTTGTGGGAAGGGCCATGCCTATGGAGAGGCATGCCATGCAGATGGCTACCCGTGAGGCGATAGCTCGTCTCCGGGATGCTCTTCCTTCGATGAAGACTCGTCGCTACCGCTACCTCCCATGCCACGTGCCATACACTTGTCACTATGCATTCGCTTGCCCTAGGGGAGAGAGAGATGAGGCTATTGAGATGCTTGTTGAATATCTCAAAGCTCTTGAGGCAGCTTTTGACAAACTCGTGGACGACCTTGTGGCTGCTCGTATGGACTCTGTTCAAGGCTGTTCCGCCAATAGGAGGGAACTCCTCCGTACAGCACCACCACTGTCATACATCTTGTCCTCAACATCCTATGCACCTGCCATCTTAGCCACCGCTCGCCGCCTGCCTACCACTGAGGAGTTTGACCAAGTCATTGCTCCTACTCCAGTCCGTGCTGCACCACATGCCGCACCCGCACCAACTCCTCATCTCGATGCCGTGCTGGAGCCTATTAGTGAGGAGGAGGTTGAGTCTCGACATCACTTTGGGTCTTACCCTCGGCAGACCGAGGGGAGTTTTTACCATCTCCGACTGAGTGCGCCTAGCAGCCGTGCGATGTACCTGCTTGTATGATATGTTTATATGTATATAGGTTTGGTGAGAAGTAGTTTGTGTGCACATCATGTAGGAACTCGGAGAAGTGCACTAGCCTAAATAACATGTCAGGAAGGTGTACGCACATCCTGAGTGATGTATTGTATAATTACGACTCGCGTGTAAGATATGTACTGAGCAGTCCTTCTCCATGCGTAATCAAAGATTTTCTTGAAAAATCTTGGAGTCTTTAAAAATTCTGCCTTTGCGAAATTATTTATTTTTGCGACTCAAATTTCTTTCTCATGAGTTCTGCAAAAATACCCCAGAGTGGAAAATGCCTCGTCCCTAGACCCATTCCATGCCAAGTCCGCCGGAAGAAAATTATGGTACCCAGACAAGCAACAATTTCACGGGCAGTCAAGTCAGCAAGGCAGTGAAGCAGGATTTTCTCAAGTATGCCGCCTTTATGAGCAAAGCCAGCAGCAGCATCAAGAAATGATGAACCATGTTATCAATATGGGAAATCACCGTGAAACATATCAGCAGCATTCCAAATTGTCTGAACTACAAAAGACACGTCCCCCAACGTTCTCTCACACTGATAGACTGCTTGAGGCCGATGATTGGCTTCGAGACATTGAAAGGAAATTAATTTTTGCACAATGTTTGGACCGTGAGAAGGTACTTTATGCACCTCACTACCTCACTGGAGCAGATGCATCATGGTGGGAGAATTTCCTACACATGCACCCCAATGAAGTTAACATCACCTGGGAAGAATTTAAAGAAGGTTTTCGTGGGGCGCACATCTCCAGAAGCATTATGAAGATCAAGAAAAGGGAGTTTGATGACCTCAAGCAGAGAAGCATGACAGTGACTGAGTACAATAGCCAGTTTACTCAGTTATCTCGTTATGCCAACGAAGAGCATATGACTGAAAATAAGAAGGTGGAAATTTTTTTGGACGGTCTGGCACCAACACTTAAATGCCAGCTGGTTGAACACACCTTCCCGGATTTCAAAAAACTTGTGGACAAGGCTATTACATTGGAAAATGAGCGCCGCAGCTTGGAGGATTTTCGCAAGCGCAAAAGGGACAAGACTACTCACGCCCGCAACAACCGGAACAAGACGGATAGTCAGAAGATTGGAGCAAACAGACCCACAACCAACGTTCCACGCCCAAACAAAAATTTTCATGCAAGGGACAAGGATTTTACGTATCACCCAGGTGTTACTTGCTACGCTTGTGGAGAGGAAGGACACTATGCCAAATAGTACCCAAAACCAAGGAACTCGGCCCCAAGCGAACAACAACGGTGGAAATAATCCAGCTCCCAAGCGTAACAACTTCAACCCCAATAACAACCACAAGAAGGGTCACTTGAACCATGTGACCAAGGAGGAAGCACATGATGCCCCGGATATCGTACTCGGTACGTTCCCTGTCAACACAATACCTACCACGGTTTTTTTTTCTGGAGCTTCTCACTCGTTCATTTCAAAGAATTTTGCTCTGCAACATGATTTTTCGATGCTTCCCTTGGAAAAATCCTTGATCATCAAGTCCCCCGGGATTAAGCAAATCACTCATAGTTACTTTCAAGGTGTGGTTATTGAGATTGAGAGATTAAAGTTTCAGGCAAACCTCATTGTATTAGAAAATAAGGGACTGGATGTTATCCTAGGAATGGACTGGTTAACCACCAACAAGGGATTTATCGACTGCTTCAATCGGACTGTAATTCTTACTCATCATCACGGGAAGACGATAAAGGTTGCAGCTCAAGAAAGACCAGTATCATGGCAACCAAGGTTGAACAAGGTGGACATTTCAGAGTTAAGGAAAGTTCCAGTGGTGTGTGAGCTCCCTGATGTATTTCCCGAAGAACTACCAGGCATGCCACCAGACTGGGAAATAGAGTTCATCATTGAACTAGCACCTGGAACCACCCCCATTTACAAGAAACCTTACAGATTGGCACCCTCCGAGTTGGTAGAATTAAAAAAGCAAATAAAAGAATTACTGGACAAAGGATTTATATGAGCCAGCCTCACCTTGGGGTTCACCAAAGATTATTTGCCAAGAAAAAGGACGGGACACTGAGATTATGTATAGACTATCGAGCACTCAACATGGTCACCATCAAAAAAAAATATCCGATGCCACGGATAAATGATTTATTTGACCAGCTCGCACAAGCCAAGGTTTTCTCGAAAATTAATTTAAGATCGGGATATAATCAATTAAAGGTACGGACAGAAGATATCCCTAAGACAACATTCACCTCCAGATACAGATTATATGAATTCGCAGTAATGCCGTTCGGACTGACAAACGCCCCCACATATTTTGTCCACCTCATGAACAAAGTGTTTATGAAATTTATGGACAAATTTGTTGTGCTGTTCATTGATAAGATTCTGGTATACTCTGAGACACCAGAAGAACATGCTGAACATCTCAGAATTGTACTGGGAGAATTAAGGAAACATCAATTATACGCCAAGTTCAGCAAATGTGAATTTTGGTTAAGACAGGTTGGTTTTCTAGGCCATGTATTGACCCAAGAAGGTGTTGCCGTAGACCCGGAAAAAGTCAAGGCCGTACTTTGGTTGAAACCACCAGCCAACGTAATGAGAGATGTACGAAGTTTCCTAGGAATGGCTGGATATTACGAAGGTTTGTTGAGGGTTCTCCACCATAGCAAAAACCAATGACACGCTTACTCAAGAAGAATAAGAAATTTGTATGGATCAAGCCTGCTAGAAAAGTTTCCAAGAACTCAAAAGGAAGTTAACAACAGACCAGTATTGGTAGTACAAGACAAACACAAAAGCTTTGAAGTATATTGTGACGCATCCCGGAAGGGCCTCGGATGCGTACTAATGCAAGAAGGCAAAGTAGTCGCATATGCTTCCAGGCAACTACGAAAGCATGAAGAAAACTACCCTACTCACGACTTGGAATTGGCAGCAGTCATTCATGCACTCAAAGAGTGGAGGCACTTTTTGCTTGGAAATCGTTGTGAAATAAATACGGACCATAAAAGCCTCAAATATAACTTCACACAACCAGAACTCAATTTGCGACAACGGCGCTGGTTGGAATTAGTGAAAGATTAAGATGTTGGCATTCACTACCATCCAGGAAAGGCGAATGTAGTGGCAGATGCTCTTAGTCGCAACCCCAGCTCGGGCAACGGCATCTCTGTAACACGAGACCTGAATTTCAGCAGGAGTTCGCCAAACTCAACTTGGTGATGGTCACTGAAGGCAATGTGTCAAATTTGGAAATACAGCCCACCCTGATGGAACAGATTAAGAAGGCTCAACATGGACACCCCAGCATCAAAGGCATAAAGAGAAAAGTGAGTCTGGGCAAAGCTTGAGAATTCGTCGTAGACGATAAGGGAATATTATGGTACGGAGATAGACTTTGCGTGCCAAATATAGAGGACCTCAAACAGCAAATTCTAGCCGAAGGCCACACCGCTCCGTATTCAATCCACCCTAGAGGAACCAAAATGTATAAGGACATTCAGGAAAATTTTAGGTGGCACGGTATGAAGAGGGATATAGCCACATTAATTGCATGTTGTGATTCATGTCAACGCATTAAAGCCGAGCACCAAAAACCAACATGACTATTGCAGCCAAACAGGATACCTGAGTGGAAATGGGACGAAATTGGGATGGATTTTATTGTCGGACTACCTCGGTCACAACACGGAAATGATGCCATATGGGTCATCACAGATAGATTAACCAAGGTGGCACATTTCATTCCCGTAAAGATAACCTACACCACTCAAAGCTTGCCAACCTTTATCTCTCCCTCATAGTTTGTCTGCATGGAATCCCAAAGACTATAATATCCGACATGGGCACTCAATTCGTCTCTAATTTTTGGGATCATTTACAATAGGCTCTGGGAACTCAACTAGTATTCAGTACAACATACCACCCCCAGACTGATGGACAAACTGAACGCGTGAACCAAATTCTAGAGGACATGCTGAGAGCATGTGTTCTCACCTATGGAACCAGTTGGGAAGAAAGCTTGCCTTATGCCGAGTTCGCATACAACAACAGTTACCAAGCCAGTCTACAAATGGCACCTTTTGAAGCCTTGTACGAGCGTAGATGTCGTACTCCATTAAATTGGTCAGAAACAGGAGACAGTCATATCTTCGGCCCAGACATGCTCAAGGAGGCTGAGGAGAAAGTTAGACTAATCAGGGACCGACTCAAGACAGCTCAAAGCCGACAAAAGAGTTATTACGATCGAAAACATCGGGAAGTCAGCTTTGAACCCAGTGAATATGTGTATCTACGAGTATCTCCTATGAGGGGTCTGCAACGGTTCAAAGTTAAAGGAAAGCTAACACCAAGATTTATCGGACCCTTCTGTGTAGTTGCGCGAAGAGGCACAGTAGCCTACCAGCTAGACCTACCCGAAGAGCTGTCAGACGTGCACGACGTGTTCCACGTCTCACAGTTGAGGAAATGTGTAAGCAACCCAGAGAAGCATGTATCTCATGAGAGCATTGACGTGCAACCAGACCTCACCTATAGGGAGCATCCAATAAAAATACTGGAGGAGTCTGAAAGGAGGACCCGTCAGAAAACAATTAAGTTTTTCAAGGTTCAGTGGAGCAATCACACCGAAGATGAAGCAACATGGGAAAGAGAGGACTTTCTTCGGGCAGAGTACCCACACCTATTTGAGAATCAGCTGAAATCTCGGGGACGAGATTTTTCCTAAGGGGGTAGGTGTTGTGACACCCAAAAAAATTTTGATTTGGTTTTTATTAAATTCTTTATTTGATTTAAAGGAGGTTATTTGAATTTTTATAAAAGAGGGACTCTCCTTCTCAAATGTTTTTATGACAAATATCTTTTTTATTTAAAAAAGGTCCTTCTCAACCTTGATTTTTGGTTCTAAGGGTTTTTCATATTGTGTTGGCTCAACACAAATAATACTCGAAGGTTTTACAATTCTTTCTATTAAAAAGAAATCCTATGGATTATGGATTTATTATTTTCCCATTTAAAAGTTTCTCTTTTGCCATGACATATGTTGATATCTTTCTTCCAAAACCCACCTCCCCATTTGGATCAAGTCAAACACCCAATCCAGCAAGTTTCAACCTCTTTTAGATTTTCTTTCTATTTATTTTATCCTCAAACCTTTTTGTGTCATTTAAATTGGACTCTTGGGATTTACAAAGGAAGTACCAGATCCTTTAAGTTTCTGAGCCCAAGCAAATTTCCCTAGCTAGTCCTTAGTACCCTCAACCAAGATCCATCAAGATCCACTGGTCCACAGTTCAAATTTTTCAAAATATGCTTGCTGCAAGTTTGAACCAGATTTGCGATTTTTGGTGAAATTCATTCTTTTTCTTCTCCTAAAAATCTGAGATAAATCAGGCAGCCTCTAGACGCATCAAGAGGTCACCTCACCAATGATCAGCTCAAGAAAAATTTCCCACGTGCCCAAACCATTTCGTCGAACAGCTGGCGTGCATGTTTGTGTCAAAATTCAGAGTTCAGTGTTCAGTACCGTCGTCAGCGTCGTTTTCTTCAGAGCCGGGCGTCAATCTCGCCAGTGCTCGCTCTGGCTTCTTGCTCCCTGCTCCTCCTTCTTATCCAGTGCGTCGCATGGTCGTTTGGACAGACGCAGGCGTCGGTGGCGACGTGTCTCGCCAACGCCGGCGTTTTCCGCGGTGGCAGAACCGCCCGTGGCGGCCAACAGGGGCCAGCCCTGCCTTTCGGCGCCGTCCAGCACCGCCCATCCCACCAGGAGCCTCCGCGTGGCCGTCCTTTCCCCCTGTGCGTGGTGCAGAGCGGTCGCCGTGGCCTGAGAGGCGCAGAGCATGCTCTCTGCCGCCGACGAGGCCGTGAGGCCGTTCCGTCGAAGCCACGGGAGCAGAGCAAATCCAACCAAGGTTAGGCGTTGGATGGAACCAGTGGACCAATCCGCAGCTGCCTAGCCACCTAAACCGCCTGCCCAACCACTGCCTCGCCGTAATTACTTGCCGGAGATACTCCGTTCTCGGCAACTGCCTCGGACCGGCTATAAAAGGGGCCCTCGAGCTCGTTCTCGACCCATCACTACCCCTCCACCTTGCCAGAACTGCGCCCAGCCACTAGGAGGACCTCGAGGAGGCCTTCTTCCCCGACTCCGGCCGCCCCGATCCGCTTCGGGCTCCGGCAAGATCCTCTCTGGTGAGAGCACCTCCGCCTCCCAAACCGCGTCAGCAACCTGATGGTCCACTACCTAGCCTAACCCGAGCCCCAATTTAACGTTTGCAGCCCTTCCAGGCGAGATCCATCACAGCCCAAACCACCGTCCGCCGGAGTGGAGGTCGCCGTTGACGTGGTGCTCGCCGATGACCAACTCCACCACCCACAGACGCGGAAGAACTTAGTGAACCCGTAGGTACCCTCCGTTTCCCCTACCTCGCCATGTATCGACGCTGGCGCCACCGCGGTCCTCGGGCGCCGGCGTACTCTGTTTCCTTTTCAAAATTTTGAACCTGACATGCGGGACCCCCTTGTCAGCCTCTCTCTTTTTATTTGAATCTTTTTCTGAAGGAAACGCCTTTGGGCAAAATACGTTTTCCCTTTGGGTTGGCGTATTACTATCCGAAGTGTTTTCTATTTTTCTAAACAAGCCCCTGGAAAGTTTCTGTTTCATCACAGATTAGTCCATGGACTAAGACCCTTATAACTTTTAAACAGAACATGATTTTGAGTTGATTCTTTTTCTGTCATCTTTATTTTTCTGTCTAGTTTTTTTACCATATTTATTTGAAAAATATTTGGAACAATTTTATTGCACGCACGGTATTTACGTTAGTATTCGATATTCTTTTATAACGTAGACTCCGACTACTCCGATCCAGGCAAGCATGTTTGAACCTTTGATATGATGAGTGCTTTGCATGTTTGCTTGAGTAGTTATTTCATGGCATGTTTATATAAGCATCAGTGAGTGTATATTGCATGCAAGGCAACTACGAGTGAGCTTCGAAACTTGATATGTTCATTTGATGGGAGACAACATGATCATGTGGTGACATGAAAGGTGGTAAGCTGGTATTGTTGAAGCATGCCAGTCTTATGTCCACCGTTTAACTCCAGTGTTAACGTGGATCAAGTCATGTTACCGTCCGTCCCCTTTTCGTACTACCACACGTTTTCTACAAAGAATACGGTTTAGTAAGTCGCAAACCTCTTTCCTTGTACACACCAAATAGAGGGGCTGTGATGAGGGTTCCATGGCCCTGGATTAAAGCCCGTCATCCGGTCAGGGGGCATGGGTGTTTCCGGTGGGGACCGAGAGGGGGGCACCCCTTAGAGCGAGCGATATAAATTTGATCCCATGCTATTCGAGGTTGTGGCCTCCCCGTCTTAGAGTTTTTCTTGAACGTTGCCTAGGGTGATTCCTGGCAGCGGAATGTGGAATGGGTGTGTACTGGTTGGATGTGTTTTCTTCAAAAAAACCGTAAACGGAACTAGTCCTTTGGGACTACTGAAATTCGTTGGCCATGGGTAAAGAGTAAAAACTCTACAGAGTCAAAACGATTCGAATAACCGTGTCATTGGTCAAGGACTGTGATCAACATATCAGTGTTAGTCTCAGTGTCAGTCTCAACATCCGTCTCAGCGTCAATCTCAGTGTCAGTCTCAGTGACAATCTCCGGTGAATAAACATGAGTGGTAAACCCGGCTGAATATTATTCCTGTGGATTGACTAACCAGTTTATTATTATGTATTGAGTATTTCCTTGGGATGATTTAATTTCATAAGCTACTTGAATTAGAATGGTGAAATATAAGCCCTTTATTTGATGTCACTGAGACGTCTGACTGTGGCATTCTTGTTGTTTACTTTTGATATAAGCCCTTTATGTGATGTCGCTCAAACGTCCGACTGTGGCATTCTTGTTATTTACTTTTGATATAAGCCCTTTATGTGATGTCGCTCAGACGTCCGACTGTGGCATTCTTGTCATTTACTTTCGATATAAGCCCTTTATGTGATGTCGCTCAGACATCCGACTGTGGCATCCATGTTATTTACTTTCAATCTAAGCCCTTTTCGAGATGTCGCTTAGACGTCCGACTGTGGCACGCACTGTCATTTTATATTTCAATATAAGCCCTTTATGTGGTGTCGCCCTGACGCCCGACTGCAGCATGCTAATTTATTTTTACCTTTCGGGGCGTCGCTTCAGACACCCGATCGGTCTTCAGTTATTTTCCGTGGGATTTCGGGAGGACTACCGCCTGACTTCCCTTTTATTAAACATGCAGTGCAAATTTATTATCTGAGTGTGCATTACTAGTCTGCTCATGTTCATCATGTTTGCATTTGTTATATCTTATGTCCAAACTGTCTTGCGAGTACATTCAAAGTACTCACCTGGCTTGTTGATTTGGCGGATGTTGACGAAGGCGATCTTATGGATGAAGAGTACGATAGCGAGTCCGACGCCTAGAGGAGTCCCAGTCAGTCCCGTGCGATCCTGGAATTGGTCACTTCTATTATATACGCTTCCGCTACCCAAATAAATTCATCGAGCCTCACTCCGGTGCTCGATGAGCTGTGACATATCCACCACCACTTTTATTGCGAGTCAGTAGTTATGCCACCATACTCCTTGTGTCATATCTGCCCTTATGTACTATATCGGCGTGCTTGTAATAAATTGTTGAGCAGCCTCAGCTCAACCTTGTATAATATTTAGTACTTCTGGATTTCTGTATCAAAGATTTGTCCACCAGTAAGGAGGATTCTCCTATACTGGTCTGATAAAAGGGTCAATTTCTCAATAAATGTTTTATTGGGAAAACCGGTCCTGACAATAACGTACTTGAGGTGTTCTCCGATGGGTGCAATGAGTAACACTCCTTCCCTAGCACCTTGGAGCGAGAAAGCACCATCAAAGTACATGATCCATTCCCCGGGGGCTTCCTAGTCGAGGAGGACCTTTTCCACAACCTCTTCATCGAGCGTCGGTGTCCATTCTGCTATGAATTCTGCCAGTGCTCTACTTTGGATAGTTGTCGTGCTTTCAAACGTCAATACAAAACTTGTCAGTTCCAATGCCCGTTCTACTATCCTGCCGATGGCCTCGGGGTTCCTCAGAATACCTTGACCTAGCCCCCTGCAAGAGGGAGCTAACAAAGTAAACTGGTCGCTGCACCATCTTCTTTCTTGCTAACGCCTTCCGCTTATCAGCACCGATTTGTGGCTTCCCTTCATTGTCACCATCAGGCCCTGCCAGGGATAAAGTTGGTTCATCACTGAGTGGTTCTGCCGCAGTAGTTTCTTGGCTATCCACTTCTCTCTGCACCACCAAGGCAGCACTAATCACTTGGTTCGTTGCTGCCAGATACAGTAGCAACGACCCTTGTGGTTTAGGTGCGACCAGGGTTGGAGTAGAGGACAGGTAAGCTTTCAATTCCCACAGCGCAGCCTTCGCCTCTGGAGTCCATTTTATTGGACTAGCCTTCTTCAAGATTTTGAAGAACGGAAGGGCACACTCAATGGATTTTGAAATGAACCTACTTAGTGCGGCAACACAGCCGGCCAGATGCCTCACATCCTTGATGGTCTTCGGGGCTTGGATCTGTTGTATTGCCTTGATCTTGCTGGGGTTAGCTTCTATCCCTCATTGAGACACAAAGAACCCAAGGAGCTTGCCGAACGGAACACCAAACACACATTTCTCTGGGTTGAGCTTCAAGTTGATCTTCCGCAAATTTGCAAAGGTTCCTTCCAAATCTTCAATGAGTGTAGACTTGTCCTTGGTTTTGACCACTATATCATCCATATATGCTTCAATGTTCCTGTGCAGCTTAGGTTCGACACCAATCTGTACGGCCCTTGCAAATGTGGAACCAACGCTTTTTAGCCGAAACGGCATACATACAAAGCAGTACGTGCCACATGGGGTAATAAACACGGTCTTCTCTTTGTCTTCCTTGGCCATGAAGATCTGATGGTAGCCAGAGTACGCATCAAGGAAGGAGAGCCAATTACATCCTGAGGTGGAGTCAACGATCTGATCAATGCAGGGTAAGGGGAATGGATCCTTTGGACAAGCTTTGTTCAAGTCAGTGAAGTCAATACAAAGTCTCCACTTCCCATTTGCCTTGCGTACCACCACTGGATTTGCTAACCAAGTTGGATGCAGTACTCCTCTGACCAAACCTGCTGCTCCAAGTTTCTTAATCTCCTTGGCAATGAACTATTACTGTTCCAAGGCTTGCTTTCTGACTTTCTGCTTGATAGGACGGGCATGAGGGTAGACAGCAAGGTGGTGCTCGATTACCTCCCTAGGAAAACCGGGGATGTCAGATGGTTGCCAGGAAAACACATCAACATTCGCCCATAGGAAGGTAACGAGCGCGCTTTCCTATTTGTAGTCTAGTGCCATCCTACCGCGCCGGAACTTTCTTGGTTGCTGGAGGGGCAGCCTTGGATCTTTTGCCAGCCGAAGGAAAGTCGTTTCCAGGCGCAACGCACTCTGGAGAAGCGCGCTTCCCCGGTTCCTTGCCGGTGTTCTTGCTGGTTACCTTAACTTTCTTCTCCTCCTTGGCAGGAGCCGAGGACTTGACGGCCTCTGCTACTACCGCGTCTCTATACAACTTATCCACACAGATGGCTGCATCTTTCTTATCCGACGGGATGGAGATGACTCCCATAGGACCAGGCATCCTCAGAGTGTGTAGGATCGGAAGTATGTCTAGAGGGGGGTGATTAGACTACTTGACCAAATAAAAATACAACCTTTTCCCAATTTTAGTTGTGGGCAGATATTAGCAATTAGCACAAGTCAAGAATTCAACCTACACATGCAATTCTAAGAGTGTAGTAGCGGAAAGTAAAACATTGCATATGAAGGTAAAGGGAAGGGTTTGGAGAAGGAAAACGCAATGGAGACACGGAGATTTTTGGCCCTTACAAACTTCTTGGTTCAACTCCACAACTTGACGGAGGCTCCCAAGCGACACCTAACCAATCTAGGAGACACCACTCTCCAAAAGGTAATAAATGGTGTTTCGATGATGAACTCCTTGCTCTTGTGCTTCAAATGATAGTCTCCCCAACACTCAACTCTCTCTCACAGATTTGGATATGGTGGAAAGATGATTTGATTGGAAAGCAACTTGGGGAAGGCTAGAAATCAAAGATTCTAGTGGTAGGATTGGAAGATCTTGATCTCAACATATGAGTAGGTGGTTCTCTCTTAGAAAATGTATGGTGGAAGTGTAGGCATGTTTTGATGGCTCTCTCTCATATGGAGAGGGGGGTGGAGGGGTATATATAGCCTCACACGAAATCCAACCGTTACACACATTTAACCCATCTTGGTGAGACCGAATAGCTAAGCTTGGTGGCACCGATTAGTTCAAAATGTGAACATTAGGAATATCGGTGGGAGCGACTGGAACAACTCGATGGGACCGATGTGCTAGGGCTTAGGGCAAACCTCATCTCGGTGGCGCCGATTGCGTCAACTTAGTGAGACCAAAGTGAAGCAATAGGGCAAAATAGAGTTGGTCAAGCCATCTCGGTGAGACCGATTGCAATTTCAGTGGGACCAAAATAATTGCAACTAATAATAGTGAGTTGGCAAGGCCATCTCGGTGAGTCCGAGATCCGTATCGGTGTGACTGAATTGTTAGGGTTTCTGGTTGTAGCTATGTCATATGAACTCGGTGGCACCGGATAGAAAGAATTGGTGGGGCCGAGTTGGACTTTAGGGTTTTGACATATTTGGATGGAGAAAGTGGTTGAGGGTTTTGGAGCAATATCATTAATCATTTGAGCAAGCAAGTCATTAAGCAACACCTCATCCCCTTTTAATAGTATTGGTTTCCTATGGACTCAGTGTGATCTTGGATCACTAAAACAAAGATGAAGAGTCTTGAGCTTTCGCCAATATATGTCCGTAGGATTTTGAGGGTTCCACATTTCTACTCCTTGCCATGCCAGTGATTGAACTTCCTGAAATATTTATCTTGAATGGATATTATTCCAATGAGCTATATGTTGTTATGAATTACCAAAACCACCCGGGGATTAGTTGCACTTTCAGAGTGTTATATGCATAATGGGATGCCGCCATGAACTTGGCCAGTGCTGGACGACCAAGGATCCCGTTGAATGCCAGGGGAAGCTCAACGACATCGAACACAATCTTCTTAGTCCTGAAGTTTATTTCCCTGCCAAATGTTACCGGCAAGGTAATATTTCCCTTCAACTGGCTCCTCCCTTGGTTGATCCCCTGGAAGGTGCCAGTCGTTTTCAGGTCCTCATAAGGAATTTGGAGCTTCTTTAGCACATGAGGGGAAATCAAATTCAACCCTGCCCCACTGTCAACCAACATCTTGGTGACCTTAAGGTTGCGGATTGTTGGGAAACCATCAACGAGAAGCATCCAACTACAGTAGTGCGATCTGGATGATCCTCAATGTCAAAGATGATGGGCGTGCGGGACCACTTAAGTGGTTCTCGAGCGCTTGCTACTAGTTCTGTCCCATTAATCTCACACGCCCATTGCTTGAGCTGGCGGTGAGAGAAGTGCAAGGATGCACCCCCGTCAATGCACATTGCTCAGTAGCTTTTTGAAACTCCTGCTCACTGGTCTCGTCATCCTCTTCTTCACTGTCAACTTCATTTTCCTTCTTCTCACGACCCCTGGAGGGCTTCTTTCTGCTAATCGGGCTTGCCACGGTGCCACCATGGCCACCTCGGCCTTTCCCGCCAGCGCCGTTCTGACCTCTCTCCTTGTCGTGCTTTTCATACTCAGTTTTCTACTTTTCCACCAACTATTCAACTTGTTTGCAATCCTGGAGATCATGACCCTTAGTCCTATGGATCTTGCAGTATGGTCCGTTGGATTTGCCGGTTTTCTCAGCAGCTGCTACCGCCCGACAGTCAGCGCAAGTAGAAGCCTCCTTGCTGGGCGCCCTAGTCTTTGCTTTCTTGCCGGCGCTAAGATCACCAGAGCTCTCAATGACCATCACTGCTTTGTCCTTATGCTTCTTGTTGCACTTTCTATTCTTTTTCCTAGGGGTGGTAGTGTCGTCGTCGTCTTCCGAATCGACTTCGACACCAACCTCCTCCCCTGGAAGTCTTCTCCCTTCTTCGGCACGAGCGCACTTGTCCGCCAACTTGTAGAGTTCGCTGACAGTTTTGGGAAATCAAACATTCATCTTGGCCCGCATCCTGCGGTTGCGCACATTCATATGGAATGCGGCAATCACAGTTGTTGGGTGTATCTTCAGGATGTTGCGGTGCACTCGGCTGAACCTCTGAAAATACTTGCGCAAACTTTCCCCTTCTTTTTGTAGAAGGGCTTGCAAATCCTTTGGGTTGCCCGGTTCTTGATGGTCACTGTGAAGGCGCCAACGAACTCGTTGCATAAGTCTGCCCAGGAGGAAATGGAATTCTCCGGCAAGTGCATCAGCCAAAACCTCACATTAGGCTTGAGAGCCAATGGGAAGTAATTGGCAAGCACTTTCTCATCCCTTCGCCCGACAGCTTGAGCGGTGATTGTATAGATGCCTAAAAACTCTGTCGGGTTCAGTTTTCCATCATACTTCTCCGGCAGGTCAGGCTTGAAGGTGCTAGAAGATGGCCAATGGACTTGCCACAACTCGCGAGTGAAGGCAGGGCATGAGGGAGTCCTGGATTAGGGGGTATCCGGGCAGCCATACTATATACATCGTTTGGACTATTGAAGCGTGAAGATACAAGAATCAAGACTTCGTCCCGTGTCCAGATGGAACTCTCCTTGGCGTGGAAGGCAAGCTTGGCGATCCGGATATTGTATTTCCTTCCTTGTAACCGACTCCATGTAAACCCTAGCCCTCTCCGATGTCTATATAAACCCGGAGAGGTTGGTCCTTAGAAGGCCGATCAGAATTACAATCATACCATCATAGGCTAGCTTCTAGGGTTTAGCCTCTACGATCTCGTGGTAGATCTACTCTTGTACTACCCATATCTTCAATATTTATCAAGAAGGAAGTAGGGTTTTACCTCCATCGAGAGGGCCCGAACCTGGGTAAACATTGTGTCCCTTGCTTCATGTTACCATCAACCTAAGACGCACAGATCGGGACCCCCTACCCGAGATCCGCCGGTTTTGACACCAACATTGGTGCTTTCATTGAGAGTTCCTCTGTGTCGTCGCTGCAAGGCTCGATGGCTCTTCTCGTTGCCAGGGACAACATTACCGCGGGGGGAGCTCTGGCTATAGGCCAAACTCTCCGACTAGGCGGCTTCGTCATGGCCGCCCCATCGGCTGTCGCGCCGACGATGGCCTCTCGGGTCACCACGCATAAACTTCGCATCAATTCGGAACTCGCCGAACAGATGGATCCGATAGAGCTCTCTTCTCTTAATGAGCTCTTGGATCGCATCGCCGCTTTGGGAGTCGCAACGGACTATGACCGGATCGGGCTTATACCCGACCAAAGGGACATTAAATCCCCGCTGGCCACCCATGAGATAGCACTAGCGGAGGAACCACACAGGGAGTACCCCTCTATTTTGAGGACGAATTATGTCCAGATCGCCGAGCTCCCGAAGTCGGACACCCGCCCAGGGGAGGATATGACCCGGGTCCCGGACTTAGAATCGGACGCAGGGCGGAAAAATTGGGCAGCGTCCGGATCCCGAGCTGTCGAACTCGAAGCTCCATGCTCCAGGGTGCTAGATCGGATCAGAATCCGGATTCAGCTATAACCACCCACACGGACTTAAATCGTCTCTCCCATATCAGGCAAGAGCCCCAGGAGACAGTGCATCATTACTGGGCCAGATTCCTTCTTGCGCTAAACAAGGTCGAGGACTGCCACGAGGAGGACGTAGTCTCACTCTTCTGCAAAAATTGCATGGACAAAGGAATCCTTAATGCTATAAGTCACCATGACATAGTACGCTTATGGACTTAGAAACCATAATCTGAATGCTTGTATGCGATGGAAAGCGTCTGGAAAACCCAAGCTGAATTTTGGGACAGTCCGGCACCAAAACCTTTGTCCAGACTAATCGGGCGAACTCTCGTAAGTCGGGCGATCCAATCCCCAAGAAACCAAAGCCCACCCCAGGGCGGGGAACCGTATTGAAAAAATGCCTCAATGGGCCATGTAAACTCCACAGCACCCCGGACACAACACCAACCCATAGCCTTAGGGCATGTTGGATACTCCGGCAGGTTGCAAAAAGTGGCGATGATCTTCTTACAGGACAACATCCCGCCAACGAGCACAATACGGTACTTACAATCTTCGAGACTTTTGCCTCAAACAGTAGGCGCAAGCGAGCTCATCGAAGCTCCGGAGAAATTTGCCATATGGCCAAAATAAACCCCTGGAACAACACAGCTATAACTTTCAATGCCAGTGACGAACCTCGATTCCAGACTATCCGGGCACCAGCTGCTCTGGTTCTTAGCCCAATCGTGGACGGCTTTCGGCTCACTGAAGTGCTCATGGATGGCGGAAGAGGATTAAACTTGATCTATGAAGAGACACTCAGCAAGATGGAAATTGACAAAGGCTGTATTAAACAAAGCGGCACAACCTTCAGGGGAATTATCCCTAGTCAGGAAGCACGGTGTGCAGGATAAATCACACTCGACGTGGTATTCGGCACCCCGGAGAATTATAGGTCCGAAGAAATCACATTCCAAGTAGCCCCTTTTCGCAGCGGATACCACACCCTTCTAGGGCGGGACGTGTTTACAAGCTTTCAAGCTATACCCCATTACGGGTACATGAAGCTTAAAATGCCCGGACCCAATGGAATCATCACTCTAGCCAGTGATCCGGACTTCGCACTTCGCGCCGAAAACAAAACCGCAGCACTAGCCCTGGAGGCATTATCCGAGGCCCTAGCAGCCGAAGAATTAGCAACACTACGGGCCACCGTGGATAGGGACGACGTGATACTCGACAAGCGACCCAAGTCCACCTCATTTAAACCCGCTAACGAGATAGTCAAATTCCAAGTCCATCCAACGGACCCCACGAAGACAGCTTCCGTCAGGACACAGTTGAGCCCCGCGATGGATGCCGCACTGCGAACTTCTTACGCGAGAATTGGGACATCTTCGCCTGGCACCCATCGGACATGCCGGGCATCCCATGTAGATTGGCCGAACACAGCCTCAATATACTAAAAGGATACAAACTGGTCAAGCAGACTCTAAGACGGGTTTCAGAGCCCAAATGGCAGGCCATGGGGGAAGAGCTAGCCAAACTACTCGAGGCCGGATTCATCAGAGATATCAAGCATCCGGATTGGCTGGCAAACCTGGTAATGGTACCAAAGAAGGACAAATCCTGGCGCCTATGTGTCGACTTTAAAGACCTCAACAAGGCTTGCCCCAAGGATACCTTTCCCCTCCCTCACATTGATCAAATCATTGATGCCACAGTAGGACACAGCTCGCTGTGTTTCCTCGATGCATACTCTGGATACCATCAAATAAAGATGGCAGAGTCTGACCAAGCTGCAACAGCTTTCATAACGCCATATGGCCCCTTCTGCTTCAACACTATGCCTTTTGGGCTTAAGAACGTCGGCGCAACCTACCAACGCATGATTCAAACATGCCTGGAAAAGCAAATCGGAAAAATAGTGGAGGCATATGTGGATGACGTGGTCATAAAAACAAGACACGTCGAAACCCTAATAGATGACTTGAGGCTTACATTGGATAATCTCCGGACATACGACATCAAGCTGAACCCGAAAAAATGCGTTTTGGCGTCCCCTCGGGGAAACTACTCGGCTTCATCGTTTCCAATAGAGGAATTGAAGCGAATCCGGCAAAAATCCGAGCTTGTCACAGTTGGCTATACCAACAGACCTCAAGCACATCCAGAAACTAGCCGGATGCGTGGTTGCTCTAAGCCGCTTTATCTCCGGAGTTAGGAGAAAGGCATTACCTCTTTACCGCCTTCTTGGCGCACCGAACACTTCGTGTGACGGATGCAGCATGACCGGACTGGATGAAATAAAGACCTTATTGGCCAGTAATCCAGTACTAACAGCGCCAAATATTGACCAACCTATGCTGCTGTACATAGCTGCAACGCATCATGTTTTAAGCGCAGTGCTCGTCGTTGAACGAGAGGCTGACGGATACAAATTCCCGCTCCAGAAGCCGGTTTACTACGTATCCACGGTCCTAACCCCATGCAAATCTCGATACCCACACTATCAAAAAATAGCATACGCGGTGTTCATGGCATCCCGGAAGCTACGACACTACTTTCAAGAGTGTTCGATTATGGTGGCCTCCGAAGTACCACTCAATGACATAATAAATAACCACGATGCTACGGGCGGATTGCCAAATGGGCCATTGAGCTCCTTCCGTTCCACATAACATACAAACCACGGCGGGCCATCAAGTCGCAAGTATTGGCTGACTTCATCGCCGAATGGACAGAAGCCAAACTCGCTAAGGAGTACGGCACATACTCAAACTGGATCATGCACTTCGACGGCTCTAAAATGCTGGCCGGATTGGGAGCAGGTGTAGTCCTAACGTCTCCCACCGGAGACACGGTCCAGTACGTCCTCCAAATATTATACAAAGACTCCAACAATGCAGCCGGATATGAGACTCTGTTGCACGGTCTTCAGATGGCAGTCTCTATGGGCATTCATCGCGTAGAAGTGCGCGGGGATTCAAACCTTGCAATATCACAAATAAATAAAGATTTTGATGCCAAGGACCCGAAAATGGCGGCCTACCGTAATGCCGTCCTCAAGATGTCAGCTCGGTTCGAGGGGCTCGAATTCCACCATGTGGCTCGAGAAAACAATCAAGCGGCGGACGTCCTCGCTCGCATCGGCGCTAAACGCGACCCTGTCCCACCTAACATATTCTTGGAACGGTTGTTCAAGCCATCCGTAGTATGGGAAGGGGAGTCCGGCAATACTAGCACGGATCCGAATACACCCCCAGATTCCGAACTATCAGACATAATCGGAGGTTCTACCACCAAAATAACGTCCTCGGCTCACGAAATCATGGCTGTAATCGCCCCGTGGACTGAGGCTTTCTTGGCCTACCTAAATAGGAAGGAGCTCCCCGAAGACCAAAATGAAGCACGCTGCATCGTCCGGCGCTCTAAAGCTTACAAAGTCTACGAAGGGGAACTCTACAAGAAAAGTGCTACCAGAGTGCTCCAAAGATGCATCTCCGAAGAGGAAGGGCGGCAACTCTTGGTTAAAATCCATGCCAGACTGGGCGGGCACCACGCCGCGGCTCGAGCATTAGTCAGCAAGGCCTTCCATACAGGTTTCTACTGGCCGACGGCCCGAGGAGACGCACAGGACCTTGTCCAACATTGCGTTGGTTGCCAGCTCTTTGCCAATTAGAGTCATATGCCCCCTACCGCTCTCCAAACAATCCCCATAACTTGGACCTTCGCGGTCTGGGGGCTGGACATGGTCGGACCTCTTAAAGGGGGAAGCTATAAGAAAAAATACTTATTGGTCATGGTGGACAAATTCACCAAATGGATAGAAGCCAAACCAGTCAAAACGGCCGAATCCGGACCAGTAATAGACTTCATATCCGGGGTCGTACACCAATACGGTGTCCCCCACAGCATCATCACTGATAATGGCTCAAATTTCACAGCCAACGAAGTGAAAACTTGGTGCGCAAAAATGGGCATTAAGCTTGATTACGCTTCCGTCTACCATCCCCAAACAAACGGCCAGGTAGAGCAGGCAAATGGTCTCATCATGAGCAGCATTAAACCCAGACTAGTGCGATCCTTGACAGAGTTGGATACGCACTGGGTCGAGGAGCTCGACTCCGTACTCTGGGGGTTGCGGACCACGCCGAATCGCACCACCGGATATACACCATTTTTATGGTGTACGGCGTGGAAGCAGTATTACCCTGCGACATACTACATGATTCGCCACGCATACACATGTACGAAGAGAAGGAAGCCGAGTTAGATCGGCAGGATAATTTGGATGCCCTGGAGGAGGAGCACGACGTCGCAAAAGCCCGCTCCGCATTCTATCAGCAGCAGGCTCGACGATATCAAAGCAGAGAAGTGCGGGCCAAAACTTACAATATTGGCGAGCTCGTTCTACGCTTACCGGAGAAGAAGAAGGACAAACTCAAACCCAAGTGGGAGGGTCCCTTTGTCATTGACAAAGTTCTCACCAGAGGAGCGTATCGCTTACGTAATGCATCCGATAACAGACTCGAGCCGAACCCATGGAACGCGGCCAGACTCCGGAGATTCTACGCCTAACGCCGAACTCAGTGTTCGTCTCCTAACCCCTCCTTTTTAATTATGCTCCATCCCTTTTTTTTCTCGACCTTTTTCCTCTTCACACAAAGTACTCAATATAGTGCGGACTCCTAGATCACTCCGGCCGCACTAGGTGTGTAAGCAATACCTGGGGGCTTCCTATACGGAAGCTAAAAATAATTACTCACATGGCTTTCTGCCCATCACATATGCATTCTTTTTCCATATGTGCCTTTTCTGCACCATTATATGCATCGATATGACTTAAGATGTGGCCAAGCTGGGTTGCCTGGCTCTTGTGTTTAGGCCCTACGTTCCCGTTAATTCGGCTAGGGCATAAGGGGAGCACCTCTGCGATTGTTACTGCCGGTTCAGCCGGATGTGTACCTTGGACTGGGTGAAGCCGAAAGCTAGC
Organism: Aegilops bicornis; assembly: GCA_021605145.1. Lineage (NCBI taxonomy): Eukaryota > Viridiplantae > Streptophyta > Magnoliopsida > Poales > Poaceae > Aegilops > Aegilops bicornis. Next base: position 352,221,168 of record CM038671.1, on the reverse strand, counting down.
TTCCTTAAGAGAATATATGGTCGGTGAACAAAAGATGTATTCGTTTATTACAACGCAAATCCCCAGAAGTTTTGTATCCTGCGCAATCGTTCGCAGTCCGGACATGTGCATTGTCGCATGCATACCCAGGGAAAGGAACCCCTAACGGAACTATTCTCCCTGGAAGATGTTTCTTACTATCCATGTAATATAACATAACTAGTTGGGTACTTATGCATTCAAGCACTTATGACCCTACTTTGGTTTCCATGCATACCCCGGTTTTGTATAACCGAGTGGGTATTCGGACACACCCCGGACTGTAGGATCCGGGGCTGAGGCGAAAAGGTCCGCCATGACAAATGATTTTAATCTGGCTAGGGACTAATTATGTCCATTGAATTACACAGTCACTTGGACTGACTATATTCCTCCTCTATATCATCCAACAGGCTATCTAGCTTACAATCCTGTTGAGAATATTTTGCGGCTAATGCTACCTGGTCATATACCAGACTCACGGGAATTTCTTGCCCATCTGGCCCCGCCGGTCCGACTTCGTCCATATGTTTCGGGTCCAGCTTGGTGTAGCGCGTCTTCACCATAGCCCAGGCTTCTCTCGCACCTTGCCTGCGGGCTGATATCTTCCACAATCGGAGGCGCCGCCGTGATCCTCGAAGCATATCCGCAAGCTCTCCCATGCCATTCGGCAGGAAGCTTGATGGCCACAAGGCCTGAGCAACACCCTGCATCACCTGCTGAGCTCGCTCGTGCAGTTGTGAGAGGTCTTGTAGTAACTCGCCTGCAGATGAGGGCATCTCCTCCTCGAGGCGACACTGTTAACATTCCTACAAGCAAAATGCTTTCAATATACTTGCGCCGAACTATACTACAGTTCGTCTAGGCACTTACCATAAATACAGCGTCGAAGCCTTTTGTTCTCCTTTAGGAGTCCGCCCGGTGGCCTTGAACATCTTTAACTCCAAGTCCAGCTGGACTTTGCATCTTGAAGATTGTTCTTCTCACTGCCTAACCTGCGTAAGAATGCGCCGCTTGACCTTGACTGCCTTTTAAGATGTGATTCCTCATCTCTTACGCCCTCTGATTTACCGGGATTGTCTGCAGAATTTCCTGTTAGACTTGTCATATCAGCCACTTACTAACTGGTGCATATTCGCACAATTGAGACAAATGTTACCAGATGAGGGTTTTTGAGATTCCTCTAACTTCGCAACTGTGGCCTTTAGCTCGGACTTGCACTCCTCCAGCTCCCGATAAAAGTTGCTCATTCTTATTTACAAGGACCTGTACATATATTGATCCTTAAAACAGTTGTTCCAACCATTTCAAGTCTCAGGGGCTACTGCTATACATGCTTATCAAAATTTCTTACCCGTATATCTTTGGTATACTGGTACGTCGCTCGGGCACACCCGCCTTGAGCAGCTCGGATGTATGTGTCTCCTGAATTGAAGGCATTAAATGCCTCTTCGGAAAAGATGTTGTTCCGAAGCACGGCCCATCGGCGCCGGTGATTCATGGCGCTCTCTACTTCGGAGTTCATGGCCGAGAGCATATTCGCGTCCTCTGTCGGAGAACTATGCGGCACCGGCCCCGCGTCTGCCTCCGCTCTCGAGGCCGGTTCTGGAATCCGGCTGGTGGAGGTCTGATTGGTAGGGTCCTCGGATATAGTCTGGCGATTCCTCTTCCCGCCAGGATGCAAAGGGCGCCTTATACTTCAAATACCATAATCGCAGGACAGGTTTTTTCCTTCCCTCTGCAGCGGCGTGTCGGCCCTTACCGCCTTCCGCATGAGCCTGCCCGATCCGGACGCCCTTGGCCGATGAGTCCCTAGGGGCTCGGCCCCGCGCTCCGACCGTCATCTCTGCAAAAAACACGACACTTCAAGGGTAAGGCATGACATTTGAAGGGAGTCTTCTTTGGAGGATAGGGTTTTTCGGTTTGGCTTACACGCGACGTAGGTAGCAGTCCGGGGTAGTCGGCAATAATGGCCACTGAGGCACCATCACAGCCCGCTTGATAAAATATCCCGTTGACAAGCTCCATGGTAATATCCGGATCCTCTTCGGGTCCTGGATCTAGGGCCCTTTCGGGGTCCTCTGGCTGTAGGGAGGAGCTGGAGATTCCTTCTACGGCCCTCCTCAGTTCCTGCTCGGAAATGTCGAAGCAGATGATCTTAGTGAAGAACGCCGCGATGAGTGAAGCAGGGAAAGGAATAACGACTTACCCAGTTTGGGCGGTTGCACATGGGGAATCCATCCCGCGGTTTAATGCGAAGAAATTCTCCCTCTTCTCCTTTGTATAATTCGGACAATATCCTTGCCAGAGCAGTGGCGGAGTCCGGACCCTTACGACCACAGCGGGTGGCATCATCTTCCCCGTTGAAGTGCCACATGGGCTTCCCCCGGTATTGAAGCGGTTGCACCCCCCGTATTATGCATATTGCCATGACCCCAACTATCGTCAGTCCGGACTTGGCCAACAACTTTATCCTGCTCATCAGGAAGTGTACTTCCCTGGTATCCTCCTCTCGGGGGCTCCGGGGGCGCCAGCTTAGACGTGCCCTCGGTGGGGCGTCGCTGAACTTGGGGAGACCTGTCCGCACTGGATCCAAAAGGGGAACATCATCAATATAAAACCATTCCAAAGGCCAGTTCTCTGGTGCCTTCTTGGGAGTGCCGGATAGGTATTCGGTTTCGGCAATGCGCCATACTTCGACTCCGCCCACTTTACATGGGGATTCTCCCTGGTCGCGGGGGACAAGGCAGAACAGCTTCTTCCATAACCCGAAGTGTGGCTCGCAGCCTAAAAATAGCTCGCAAAGGGAAACATACCCTGCTATATGTAGAATAGAAGCAGGGGTAAAGTTGTGTAACTGGAGGCCGTAGAACTCCAGGAGCCCGTGAAGGAACGGGTGGATAGGAAACCCGACGCCCCTTAGCAGATGCGGGATGAGGCATATTCGCTCCTCTGGAGATGGATTGGGAGATCTCTCCGCTTGCTCCCCGCCATTATAGGTGGCTATTCCGGCTCGGACGGGGACCATGAATGCTGGTGGGAGAGACCCTTGGGTTTGTAACTCAATGAAACGGCTATGGGGAACTGAACACTCTTTCCAGTCCCCAGGCTTGGAGCGAGGAGAAGCGGCAGAAGGAGCTGCGACGACCGGCCATGTTGGAATGGTTTTTCGAAGCGCCTGTTGGATGCTTGCTCGAGGGGGAAGAGTGAGGTTTGGATCTGAGAATCCCCATCTCTTCAAATAGGCGGTCAGCCCAAAGGATTGAGGGTGGCAAATGCGAAAAATACCTCGGCTCCTCGCATTCTCTCGACACGTGGAGATGGTCATTATTGAGGCACTGAAGCCAAGGAATACAACATTGATGGAGTTCCGGACACTATTCATTGTAACATGTACTTTGGAGTATTCGGAGATGGAACCCGCCCTGCAATGCCGAAGACAAGATTGTGCGCCGGACTCATCGTCATTGGAGCCTGGTTCGAGAGACTCTTGAGGAGTCTGGATTAGGGGTATCCGGACAGCCGGACTATATACATCGTCCGGACTATTGAAGCATGAAGATACAAGACTCAAGACTTCGTCCCGTGTCCGGATGGATCTCTCCTTGGCGTGGAAGGCAAGCTTGGCGATCCGGATATTGTATTTCCTTCCTTGTAACCGAATCCATGTAAACCCTAGCCCTCTCCGGTGTCTATATAAATCGGAGAGGTTGGTCCTTAGAAGGCCGATCACAATTACAATCATACCATCATAGGCTAGCTTCTAGGGTTTAGACTCTACGATCTCGTGGTAGATCTACTATTGTACTACCCATATCTTCAATATTAATCAAGCAGGAAGTAGGGTTTTACCTCCATCGAGAGGGCCCGAACCTGGGTAAACATTGCGTCCCTTGCTTCCTGTTACCATCAGCCTAAGACGCACAGATCATGACCCCCTACCCGAGATCCGCCGGTTTTTACACCGACAGGGCACCCTACCTCATAAGGTAAGTACCCGCCTGCATTGGTCGCCGGTTCGTCGACATCAGGTCCGTTACCGCTGTATGACTGACGGCGCGCCTCCCGACGCTGCTCAATGGTGACGCGGGAGTCTTCCTTCCTCCTGTCCCTCAATACTTGGCGTTGATCTTGCTGGAGTCATGGATTAAATGAAGCCATCAACGCCTCATTAGGATCGTCAACATCTTGGGGTTGCCGAGCTCGCCGTAGTTGCCCTTGGGTGGGTTGTCGCGGTGGGGGCTGCACCGTAGGTGCGGTCCTCTCAACTTGGCCACCAGCAAAGGCTGCCGGTGTCGCTTGCGGGCGCCGTGAAGGCTCCGCACGCGGTGACTTGTTGGTCTCAGCAAACCTAATGAGATTTGGATGGTAGCTCTCCATTCATCCATCTTGTCTATTGCTGGTGGGAAGTTCAGCAACAACTGAGCATTGACCATCGCTTCTGCCATCATCCTTGGCATGGCGTATGAGGCAGAGCGCGACACCGCTTGACTCCTTGATGAGCCAGAAGGAGCGTTGTTGTGCTTCTGCCGTCTTGGACCAATCACCAGGGCAGTGTGGCACGGCCGAAGTTGTTCTTGAAGGCCAAGTTCCTGATCAGCTAGGCCTTTCCCATGTGAACGCGGTCGTTGTGGTTCGACAGTGCTGCTCGGGGTCTTGTCGCACTCGCCCAGCGCAGGATGAGGCACACGTCCTGTCGCCGCCCCTCTAGACAATATGGCCAGTGGATATTGGCTCGCACCGAAGCAGGCGTCGACGCCGTGTTGGTTGAGCTCGCCGGTGGGGCGGGGACGAGGAAGCTGGGCATCTCCATGACCCGCACCAGTAGAAGCATGATCGCCATCAAGTTGAAGAGGTTGGGTCGCTCCTGCAGCCCCGGCCCCTACTCTAGTTGCGGTGGGAATGTTAGCAGCACCGCCCGCCGTAGCCGCCAAATCAGCAGCACCTGCAGCTGTAGGTGACGAAGCCTTCAAAGTAGAAGGATGCGTCGCCACACCGCTTCTCTTCTTGGGCGCCATGGACGATGTAGAAGATGATGAAGATCGACGCGCTAGTTGCTGCTTGAGGTTCGCACAAGCAAAGCCCCCTACCTGCCAGGCCAAAGATGTCAGCGTGGAAGCACGATCACCTATGGGGCAGGGGTGCCCCTCTGTGGTTCAGCAAGGGGACGGTCACATTGCACAAAGAGTGGAAACAGCAGGGGTAGCGCGGCGATGGACAACTTTCTTTTACCCAGGTTCGGGCCACTTTGCAGCATAAAACCCTACTCCTGCTATGGCGGATTGATCTGGAGGAACACAAAGATACGACATGCTCCAGCCCGGCAAGGGTGCCTTGGGGGAAGCAGCATGCAAGTACAAGTGTTGGGGGATTTAAAATTTGAACCCTTTGCTAGGTTGCCTCGAGCCTCCTTTTGTAGCTTAAGGGGCGACCACAGTGGCAAAACAGTCATTTTGGTGTGATTAGATAGCTAACAGTGCTATCATACGTAACTCTGGCAGTTAGGACAAAGTGCACTAAATGCACTGCTAGGTGTCGTGCTGAGGTTGAAGCCCGGCAAGCTGCCGCGCCGCTTATCCATCTTCTCTTTATTAGCATGACAGACCATCTGGACGGGTGTCCATAAAGCTAATCTCTCCCCCACCATGCTGCCATGTGCCTGACAGGATCCACCTATTTACTTGGTAGCTTGACACCGCACTGATAAATGACTTGGGTATGACGAGGTGGAGCGGCGGCGTCTTGGTGAAGGCCTGTCGACAAGGAGCCTGGCAGGTTCTGATTGACGGACCCGGAACATAAACCTTGTCGCGGAGAACTAGGCTCGTCCGTCAAGTGCAGCTTCGACCCAGCCAGGCTCTCCTGCCCGGCAAGGGAGGCTCTCCTGAGGTGATCTTCTGTCAACTTGATGTTCTTAATCCTCTCCTTGATCTCACGAAGTGCGGTTTCTCTGGCTTATTTTCGTGTCATGCATTGGTACATTATGTATGACCGACAACACGCATGTGCATGAGTCCCGGCAGCAAACGTGAATGTTTGTTGCACTGACACTATGGCATGGCTAGTCTAGTTTATCTTCCACTGCATAATGTCTAGGTTGTATTTGGTTGTTTGTCTTCGAAGACATTGCCCGTCTTGAAGACTTTCATAAAAATCACCTATTCACCCCCCTCTAGTCAATAACTAGCACTTTCAATTGGTATCATAGCAAGGTGCTCCCTTGTTCTATGTGATTCGATTTAACCACCTGGAGTTTTAGCTATGTCGACTGCAGAGATAATCAAGGTCTACGGATCGTGCCCCGTCTTCAATGGCACTGATTACCCCTACTAGAAGAATAAGACGCGTCTGCGTCTTGAAGCCATTGACAACGAACTCTGGTATGTCGTCAAAACTAGCGTTCCCAAAGTCATTAAAGGTGTCATCGCTGCTGATGTCAAGAGGTTCATGCAACTGGACTCAACTGCCAAGAACATCATCTGTGGTTATCTGACCAAAGGGCACTATGGCGTGTGAGTGCTCTTGAATCTGCGAACCTAGTCTGGGACTGACTGTCCAAGGTCAACGAAGGCGTTTCAACTCAGAGAGACTCAAGAATCGATGTGTTTCGCAATCTCTTCAACCGATTCAAGAGGAATGGCAATGAGAATGTCAATCTCACTTTCGACCGTATTACTGATACCACAAATGAGCTTCACGCACTTGGTGCCACTGAGATCACCAACCATGAAGTCGTGAAGAAGCTATTGAGGTCACTTGACACCCTATCGCTGATGCTCCAAGAACATCCTGACTTCAAAGAACTTGATCCGTCTGATATACTTGAGAGGCTCAACACACATGAGTTCCAACTATCTGAGAAAAGAGATATCTATGGTCCCAACTATGGCCGATCTTGTGCTTTGAAGGCAAAGGTTGTATCCTCATCTGAAGAATCTGACTGCAGTTCCGATTATCCTGAAGACTTAGGCAAAGAGCTAGCAATGCTTGTGAGAAAGTTCCAGAAGTTCTCCAAGAAGAATCGCTTCGGAAAGTCATCAAAATCCAGCTCCAAAAATTCTAAGGCTTCCACTCTTGACTACAAGAAGAGAACATGCCACAAATGCAAGAAGCCAGGCCACTACATATCTGAATTTCCTCAATGGGACAAGGAAGTAAAGAAAAAGAAGAAGAGCAAGGAATATGACTCTGACGATAAGAAGAATAAGAAATACTCAAAGTCTTCTTCAAAATCTTCATCTCACAAGAAGAGCTCATCTGGCAAGGCTTGTGCATTCATTGACAAGGAAATGGATTCAGAGGAGGAGTCTGCTTCTAAGGAGGTGGAGGTGGAGTCGAAGGAGCAGTCTGACTCTAGCGTTGTGAGTCTGGCTCTAGCTTCGGCATTCATCGCTAAGTCTATCTTCAACACTGAAGACAATGGTCATGTGGCCAACGCTGAAGCTAATGATGACGACGACTCTACTCCTACCTAGTGCTTCATGGCAAGAGGTGCTAAGGTAAACTCACACAATGCCTACTTTCAAACCACTAGTGAAGATGACTCTTAATGTGAATCCAAACCCAGCTATAAAACTCTTGCTAAAATTGCAACCGAGTAACAAACAACCATGAAAAAGGTTCAAAAATTGCTAGACAAAAGTGATGAGCTATTGGACGAGGAAATGAATCAAACTCAATACTTAATCGAAGACATCAAAAATCTTCGAGTTAAGTATGAGGAACTTGAAAGTTATCATGAAACCTTCTCAGCTACTCATGAGAAGATTTCCTATGATTATCGTCAAAGGAAGCAAGATCTAGACAAACTGAGAGCGTCTCATGAAGATCTTCAAAAGGAAAACAATTCACTACTAGCTCAAACAGATCAGTTCCGCTCAGGAAGATTTTGTGCCACCTTACTTAAAATGCCTTGAGCGTGACAATGCTATCTCTACTGCAGAATGTTCTACTGCTTCTCAAGTTGTGATATCTTCAACTGTTGATGTGGTAACTAACCCCTCTTCTGAGGATGCCACTACTATTGCTGATGAGAATGCTAGGTTGAAGACATTTCTTGAAACAGCCATGTACAAAAGCCTCAAAGGACATCATACTCTATGTGATCTCCTCAAGGAACTGATTCTGAACCAAAACCATAGGAAAGAGGGTGTTCGTTTCGAGAGGAAAATGAATGTTGACGGCTCTTACTGGAAGCCTGAGCTGTACCCCAAAACCACATGGATTGCTGCAAAGGGCCATTAGTGGATCCATCCACCTTATCTGGTTTCACTTGCGCTAACTCTGTTACCATTGATGAGTCATTTGACTCCAACTATAAACTGTTCAAGAACCAGAACGGTGAAGTGTTCGCCAGGTTTATTGGAACTAATTGCAGGAACGGGTCACCTATGAAGAAGATCTGGGTTCCTAAAAGTCATTTTGAGAAGCTTCCCCTGAATGTCGTCATGACACCACCAGGGAAGAAGACAAACCAAAGATCAAAGGCTTCCTATGACCCAAAGTCTTCATACAAATTGAGGACCTCATATGGTCACCCTAACGCCAATGTTTTGGAGGGAAACTATACTCAGACTCATGAATGTGAGTGTGTTTCTTCAAACCGCTATGTTCACCAATCAAAGAACTTGTCTGCATATTCTTTTGAGTACTTTTCACCTCCTGCAAAACTATCTGCTAGGGCTTCAAAGCCAAAGTTCTCAGATGCTACACTTAGACTCATTGCTTCTAAGCCACCCCTTCAGATGTGGGTGGTTAAGAAGAATTAACTTCTCTCGCAGGGTCGGGTCTCCAGCCGAAAATCTTTCACTTACGAAGATAATGCTGGGGACCTCAAACATCTTGTTGGACGCAAGATAAAATGCCAAAATGGTCTTACCATTTACTTCGTCCATGGATTTCTTGATGAACATCCTGTCTTACCATAAAAGAATCTTACATTTCATAATAGCCTATGCCGCCAAATCTTTCTCCTTCATAATACTCTTTGTGAATCCTATCCTACTAACTGCACAGTAGGGTACCACTCCGAAAGCTACTGAATGGATCATGAACAATGGATGCACTAACCACATGACTAGTGATAGAAGTTGTCTCATGGATTCTACTCTCCGACCATCTACAAAAATCCATATCACATTTGCTAACACTGCTAAAAGCAAGGTATTGGGTCTAGGTAGAGTTGCTATCTCAAAGGATCAACACATGGATAAAGTGATGCTTGTTGAATCCCTTGGATACAAATTAATGTTTGTCTCAATGCTTTGTGATCTTGACATGATTGTGATATTTGGAAAATATCAATGCCTTGTGCTAATGGCTTTTGAAAAATCTGAAGTCTTTGAAGGTTATCGAAAGGATGATCTATATATGGTAGATTTCTTCGCAGGATCACCACTTGTCGTATGTCTTCTAGCAAAAGCTTTAGAGTGTTGTCTTTGGCATCGAAGGCTAGGGCATGCTGGCATGAGGAACTTGCACACTCTTGTGAAGAAGAATCATATCATTGGCATCGAGGGCGTCAAGTTCAAGAAGGACCATCTATGTGGTGCTTGCGAAGCCGGGAAGATGACTAGGGCAAAACATCTTTTGGTGTAATATCTGCATTCCTGTGTTTTGGAGATTGTTGACAGAAACATGTATGGGCTGATTTGTTTTCTATTGCATACAGCGAGAAATAGTCCACACAGAACCTAAGAGAATGTTGTCTCCAGTGCTAAGTTCGATGAACTTAACCGAAGTGTATCTGCGTTGAAGAGAAGAACGAGCTACATCTATTGAAGACATGTAGACGAGAAGATTGATGTGAAGGAGTTAACCTCTTGAAACTTTATTGCTGAAGCGAAGCAATTGGTTCGGAGTTGTTGTCCGAAGAAATTGACTGCACAGAACGGAAGTCGAAGACAAAATGAAGACGTAGTATTCATTTTGTTGTTCTTCTTTCATTCATTTGAGTCATAGGACCTCCGTACTATTAAGAGGGGTATAGGTTCTCGAAGCTTAGATCCGCTATGATGCTTAGCCCAAAACCTATGAAAGATGCGAGAGAAATTTCTTTATGCTCCAATGATTACCTGACAGTAGTAGACGTTGTTCTTCATGCTGCAGGAGATATCTTTCGAACTGAGGAGTTAGAAGTACTTTATCCGCAAATAATGTTACCATTATGCTCAATTTCGGACCGTTGGACTCATGACTTTCATCCATTGGCTACTGCAAAGGGCCCTTTAGTGGATCCATCCACCTTATCTGGCTTCACTTGTGCTAACCCCATTATCATTCATGAGTCCTTTGACTCCAATTATAAGCTATTTAAGAATCAGAATGGTGAAGTGTTTGCCGGGTTTATTTGTACTAACTATAGGAATGGCTGCAGGAATGGATCACCTTTGAAGAAGATCTGGGTAACTAAAATTTGTCTTGAGAAGCTTCCTGTGAATGTCATCATGACACCACCAGGGAAGAAGACAATCCCCAGACTAAAGGCTTCATACAAACAGAGGACCTCACAAGGTCACCCTAACGCTAGTGTTTTGCAGGGAAATTATCATCATAGTCATGAATATGAGCGTGTTTCATCTAACCGCTATGTTCATAGAATAAAGAATTTTTCTGCATATTCTTTGGAGCACTATTCACTTCATAAAAAACTATTAGCTAGGGCTCCAAAGCCAAAGTTCTCAGATGCTGCACTTAGACTTATTGCTTCTAAGCCACCCCTTAAGATGAGGGTGGTTAAGAAGAATGTCGGGTTTCCTCCTGGCTATAAATAGCCCACCCCTACACCATAAATTGGTGGCTGCTCAGAGTTAGTGCACGACTTTTGTCGTTTGAGAGCAACCCACCTCCGAAGCCTTTGAGAGAGAGATCCTTGCGAGGACAAACCCAAAACACCCAGAGCCAAAGAGTGTTAGGCATCACTGAAGTCTTTTTGTCTGCGTGACCTGAAGACTTATTACACTTGAGGAATGTGTATCCTCCAGCCCGTTAGGTGTCACATTCTGAGGATCCAAGAGTCATTGTGGATCACCGATGAACGGAGTCTGTGAAGGTTTGGAAGTCTACCTTGAAGACTTACTAGAGTGATTGGGCGAGGACTGGGTGTCCTTAGCCCAAGGGGAATGGGGTGAAGACGTGGTCTTGTGAGTTCAATCTCAGCCTCCCTAACTAGACATAGAGTTGTCACAGCAACTGGAACTGGTCTACCAAATCCTTGTCTTCACCAAGCTACTGGTTCTATCCCACACCTCCTTTACATTTCAGTTTGTCTTCATGAAGTCATAGCCTGTTTGCCTGATCTGTCTGACTTCACCGTGCAAAGACTTTTACATATTTGGCTTCATACTTTCTTCCATTCCAATCTGTACTATCTAGCTGCTATTAGTCCTTGTGCTTTCATTACAATGCTTTCTTGACTATGGCCTGTCTAGAGTGTCATAACTAGCACTTTCAGGTTCGACAAGCAGCGGCTCCTGAGGAGCAAATGAAGCTGTTGGATCTTGTGCCCTTCTTGAAGCCTTTGAAGACTTTGTCTCCTGCTTCTTCTGAGATGCAACGACATCAGAGGCTTCTTGATGCTTGTTCTTCTTGGCTTCAGCCTCTGCTTGCTTGTCCTCTTCCTTTCGGAAGCAGTTGATGGAACCTTAGGCTTCGAACCCATCATGCTAGCAGGGAAGACAATCTTGGGCATGTCTTGCCTTGGAGCCTTAGCTTCAGCTTTAGTTTGCTTCATCTTCTTAGCTACCAGCCTGGGGGTCAATGCCTGGACGCCCAAGCGCCTTTCTCTTCACGGCTTCATTGTGAGCCCGAACACATTTCTCTATATAGTATTTGAGGCACTCTCAGGAGCCTTTGGCTTCATCATGACACTTGTGAAACTCTGCTTTCAGGTCAGCCATTATCCATTGGAAGTTCTTAACATCAGTGACACTTAGCTTGGCAATGTGTTTCTTGAAGACATCCTTCTCATGGTCAATTTTCTTTTTTTGCTCAACAACCTTCTGAGCAATAGCAAGTTCTTTGGCTATGCAACCTTGGAATGTGATGGTGATGACAATGGGAAGCTGCATATCATCAATGGTGACAGAAGTATCTTTAAACCATTCATCGATGAAGTTGTTCAATATATCAGCATCAAACAGAGGCAAATCCTTGAAGATTTCGGCCTCCTGTTTGCACTTGATTAGCAGCTCAAGGGCATCATTAGCAAGATCTTCATCATTGGACAGATCTATCACATCTTCTTCATTGCGCAGGATGCTTGTAGGAGTAAGACCTTGCCTGAGATTTTCTTTGTCTTCGCAGAGGTATGCGGTAAGTCTTCAGATTGCACACTGGATTCAGGAGGTGCAATTTTCAGTGGCTTCATTCTTGAAGCTTTTGGTGTAGTTGTAGGATTTGAAGCCTTTGCCTTCTTGGTAGGCTTCGAGGGCTTGGGAGTAGCAGTCTGTTCTTCTTCTTCAGCAGCATCTTCAACGCTAGCTCTTTGCACAGTAGAGTATGCCAGAAATGAGGCAAAATCATCCAATGGGCCGATGAGATTTGGTTCGGCCTCACGACTGCCATCGGGCCTTGGCTTAGCTAGACCTGGGTTGAAGTCAATCCCAAGATCCTTCTTGTTTTGGACTGTAGATGCGATGGCGAACTAAAAGTTGGTTTCAAACAAATCATCCTCACGACACCATCATAGGCTGGATGGGTCTGCATTCTAAGGCATTGTTCCTTTGACCATGCAAGGAAAGAAGCCTTTCTTAATTTCTTCAGCTTTCGTCTTGGGGTGAAGCTTTTGGTACACAATGTCAGCCCAAGGTGGCCTCACAATGTTTTTGTCAGCATACTCGAGGGTCACGAAGTTGTATAGAAACCATTCTTCTGCCAATATCTGCGAACCCATTGAACGAGAGATTTGTAATCTCCATAGCTTTCTTCAGGATCTGACTTGTACATCTCATATAGATTCGGAGGCAGGTCCTTTGCAGTATTATCACGGTGCTGTCTGGCCCCTTTCTTGGCTGATTTACCACTTGCCATTGGCTTCACAAAAGTGATAGGCTTCGCTTTACTGGTCAGATAAGAACTGGCTTCAGGAGATTCAATATGATGCTGTAAGAAGTCTACAAATGAATTCAGACTATGAGAACAAAGAGACTCGCCCACGGACATGTACCTTATAGGAAGTATTAGACCTAGACACGACGCGCAATTATCGTGGCGTTCCGAAGTCAAATTCTGCATTACTGTCTTCATACTTAGAGTGTATGTCTTCATGACTTGAAGACATGCGTTACTTTGTGTGTTGTGCACCTTTTCTAATCCAAGGGCTTCGTGAAGATATCTGCCAATTGCTCTTTAGTGTTGACGTGAATGCTATCAATGTCTTCCTTCAACACATGATCTCTGAGAAAGTGATTACGGATCTGAATGTGCTTTGTCTTCGAGTGCTGAACCGGATTGTGAGCTATCTTGATGGCGCTTTCATTATCGCAGTAGAGGGGCACCTCCTTCTTGTTGATGCCATAGTCCTTGAGAGTTTGCTTCATCCAGAGAACCTGAGCGCGACAAGATCCAGCAGCAATGTATTCAACTTCAGCAGTAGAGAATGACACATAGTTCTGCTTCTTTGAAGACCAACAGACAAGAGATCGTCCAAGAAAATGACATGTGCCTAATGTAGACTTGCGATCAACCTTGTCACCAGCATAATCAACATCTGAGAATCCAACTAGATCAAACTCTAAGCCCGTTGGATACCATAATCCTAGAGTTGGGGTGTGAGCTAAATATCGAAGTATTCGTTTCACCGTGAGGTGATGCGACTCCTTTGGTGCCGCTTGGAATCGGGCACACATTCAAATGCTAAGCAATATATCTGGCCTAGATGCACATTAGTAAAATAAAGAACCAATCATGGAGCAGTATACCTTTTGATCGAACTCTTTACCATTGTCGTCGGAACCCAATTGACCTTTGGTTGGCATTGGCATCGTGTACCCTTTGCAATCTTGCATTCCAAACTTCTTCAGGCAATCTTTGAGGTATTTTTCTTGTGATATGAAGATGCCATTTCTTTGTTGACGGATTTGAAGACCAAGAAAGAATTTCAGATCCCCCGTCATGGACATATGATATTGTTCTTGCATCATATGACCGAATTCATCACTGTATCTCTGATTAGTGCAGCCGAAGATAATGTCATCCACATAGATTTGGCATACAAATAGTTCTCCATCATATGTCTTCGTGAAGAGAGTGGGATCTAGAGAACCAGGTTTGAAGCCTTTGCTCAGGAAGTCTTTGAGTGTGTCATACTAAGCTCGAGGTGCTTCTTTGAGGCCATACAGTGCCTTGTTGAGCTTGTAGACCATATCAGGATGCTTTGGATCTTCAAAACCAGGTGGTTGAGCTACATATAATTCTTCAATTTTGACGTTGAGGAAAGCGCTCTTCACATCCATTTGATATAGAATGATGTTATTGTGGTTAGCATAGGCTAGCAGTATGCGAATGGCCTCAATCCTAGCCACATGAGCAAAGGTTTCATCAAAGTCAATTCCCTCTACTTGTGTGTAACCTTGAGCAACGAGACGAGCTTTGTTTCTGACGACTTGACCATGTTCATCTTGTTTGTTGCGATAGATCCATTTGGTGCCAATAATGTTGTGCTTGCGAGGATCAGGACATTTGACTAGCTCCCATACATTGTTGAGCTCAAATTGTTGAAGCTCTTCTTGCATTGCTTGAATCCATTCAGGTTCCATGAAGGCTTCATCAACTTTCTTGGGTTCAGATATGGAGCTGAATGCAAAGTGCCCACAGAAGTTTGCTAGTTGCGTAGCTCTTGATCGATTGAGCGGACCAGGTGCATTGATGCTATCAATTATCTTCTCAATCTAAACTTCATTGGCCACACGAGGATGAACAGGGCGAAGACTTTGCTGATGCTGATCATTGTCTTCATTTCAGCATTATCTTCAGACTCAGCATTGTCTTCACGTTAAATAGGATATGGAATCACAACTTCTTCATCGCCTTGTTCCTCGGTGGGTATGATTTCTCTAGTACCCATTAGCTTGATAGATTCACTAGGAGAAGCTTCATCTAGCACATTTGTCAGGTGCTCTTGTTGCGAGCTATTAGTCTCATCGAACCGCACATCTGCAGTCTCAACCACTTTATAGTGAAAGAGGTTGAAGACTCTTTAGGTGTGTGAATCCTTTCTATAACCAAGCATAAAACCTTCATGTGCTTTTGGCGCAAATTTGGAAGTGTGGTGTGGATCTTTGATCCAGCACCTAGCACCGAAAACTTTGAAATAACTGGCATTTGGCTTCTTACCAGCGAGTAGTTCATAAGATGTCTTCTTGAAGAATTTATGTAGATATACTCTATTGATGATGTGGCATGCAGTATCAATGGCTTCAGGCCAGAACTTTCGCGGGGTCTTGTACTCATCAAGCATTGTACGAGCCATCTCAATAAGAGTCCTGTTCTTGCGCTCCACGACACCATTTTGTTGGGGATTGTATGCGGAGAGCTCATGAGTGATGCCCAGAGTGTCAAGATAAGTGTTGAGGTCTGTGTTCTTGAATTCAGTGCCATTGTCACTCCTGATGTGCTTGATCTTGATGCCATAGTTAGTCATGGCGCGGTTGGCAAATCATCTGAAGAATTCGGCGTTCTGGGAACGGGGGTCCCCAGACTTGCCTGCCTACGGCCTGCGGCGTGGCTCAAGTGGGGGCCCAGCACGGCCCAGCTTCATCAGCTCAAGCTCAAGACCCTCGCGAGGGGCCAAGCCTCACGAGGCGGACGACAGGAACCTTCCTCAGGAGCAGCCTCGTCAGGCAGGCTCACGAGGAGGCGGAGAGATCAAGGCAGGGTACCTCACGAGGGTGCCCCGTGGCGCAAGCCATGACGATCGAGGCCAGGCGGGCGCCAGGCGGGCGCCAGGCGGGCGCCAGGCGGGCGCCTGCCCTCGCAGTGTGCTCATTTCCCCTTTGGTGCAAAGGAGGTAAGCACAGGCCAAGGCATCAGGCAAAGGTTACCACTTCGGTGCAACAAGACCAAGACCAGCAGGGCGGCAGGAAGGAGGTCATCGTGGAGCCCAGGACGGCGTCACCGTCAGAGCCTTTGGCAGCCGAAGACCAACTTTAGTCAGGATAAGTGTACTAGATGTTCCCCTTCAAAATGGCCATGTTGGCGCCCTTCATGCTCATTATTTGGGAAGAGGTCCAAGGCCTCCCACTATAAATAGAGCTAGCCACCACAAGGTAGAGGGAGGAGGAGAACAATCGGATAGAGCCCTAGCAGAGAGAGAGAGGCGATCGAACTCACCCAAGTAGTTCATCGCACCAGCCCAAGAACACCCCTCGCGAGGCTGTTCTTCCTTTGTCTTTATTCTTCATCAGCCCTGAGGCAATCCACCACACCACACACTGGAGTAGGGTATTACACCACAACGGTGGCCCGAACCAGTGTAAACCTTGTGTCCCTTGTGTTGTTCATCGTTCATAGTTTAGATCCCTCGCTAACCATTCACGCGTGAGCTGGTAGGGGAAAGATCTCCGCGCGCACCCTATTGTTCGAACCTCAAGGGTCTGCCGGAACCCGAAATCCGACATTTGGCGCGCCAGGTAGGGGTGCGCTGGAATCCTTCCTCCGCCGCCTCGCGTTTCGTCGCCTCGTCGTCCCTTGTCGAGCGACCCTGCAGCCGACGCCGACCGCTAGGCGGCGTGGCCCGCCCATGCCATGCCGCCAGCCCAGGGCGACCTCAAACTTGCACCTCAGGCAGCCCGGGCTCATAGGCGCTGCAGGCGAAGCGGCAGCGGGGACGCCACCTGCCCTCACGCCGCGGCATGTACGGTCAGCGGCCAGAGCCTCAAGCCACGCCGCGGCTACGGCACCACACACCCGACGGGAGCAGGCGAACTCCAGGGCCGCGCTCACAGTGGCCCGAGAGCTGTTACGGTGTCGGCTTCTAGAGGGCGGCCGGGACGTGCTGTTGGAGCGGGTGGCCGAGCTCCTGGACACCGCCGCCTCGGGAGCACCTCCTTTCTGCGTCCGGCTACCACCTCTGGCCCAGAGCGTGCTGTATGGCGACCCCATGCGCGCTCATGCAACCTCAAGCAGGCTCCAGGGCCTACTCGATGCCAACCTGGCCGGCAGCACCAGGCGGCAAGCCGCGCGGACCCCATCTCCGACCAGCGAAGGAGCGCACACCGTGACCTTTGGCCTCGGCGGACCACCGTGCGATCACTCTCAAGACGACGCTCCGGGCCGGACTACGTGGCACGTGGGGCACTACAGTGAGACCTACGGGGCGGCGTCCCCAGAAGCTTATGTGCCCCGCATGATGGATCAAGAGTGCGCACGGGAAGAAGACCATGGCTCGTTCCTTGGGCCAAGCTGGGGCGAGGAGACACCGCAAGCAGAGCTCTTTTAGGAACCCCAAGAGGGCCTCGACAACCGCGCCGGCAGCAGCAACTTTCTGGTGCCGTTAATTCCTCAGGAGCAAGCTAATGCTAACCATGTGCCACAGGAGGTACATGTCGCTGCAACAGGTGGCGGCCCCAACGCAGCAGCCTCTTACCCCTCAGGAGGAGGGCATCGGGGGCTGCAGGAGAGGGGCTGAGATCCGGGTTCGTCCCCGCGGCGCTTGGCGCAAGATGTTCTCAGGAGGTAGGCCCTCTGCCGGGGAGGTGCCTCGGGGCACGCCCTCGGCAGAGGACCCGTGGTCGTCGAGGAACGGCGGTGACCGCTATACCCCATTGGCGTCGCCCTTGGTCTCCGGCCGCCCGTCGGTGGCGGTAGAGTGTGGCGCAAGCGGGGGCCCTCATCTGGCGATATGAAGCAAGGCCGGTACACTGTGAAGAAGGCCCGGTGCTGTGAAGCTCGCCGCCCCGTGACACTCTCACGTAATAATGAGTGGGGCTGTACACGCCCGGGAGTCTCAGGAGCGCCGGCCTTAGGCCCTGGGGCTCCCACCCACGCCAGTGGCAGCACTTAGCTCCGCGCTGGTGAGAAGACGTCGAAGACTAGACTAGGTGCCGAACGCGGCCTTTTGCTTTTCTGTCTTTTCCTTTGTTGACAAGTTTCTTCGATTTGAATTTAAGTTGGATTTGAGTTCGAGCCTTGCGTGCGTTTGGGGAAGGGGTGTTTAGTCTCATTCGAGCAATCTCTCGTGTTCTGGTTTGACTGCGTCCAAAGCTAGCGTCGGCTGCCCCCCTCATGAGCCCCTCGCGAGCCGGGCAGGCCAATCGCGTCCATGACTCGGACGGCCGTCGCCACTCCCTCTCCGGAGGTTCTTATCGCAGGATCAATGGGTTCACCCAGAAGACACACATGGCGCTATGGCCCCCACAGCCCCTCTCGGGGCTCACCAGGGCCAAAAGGTAAACGAGCTAGCCAACCCACTGCCAGGCCAGCCGTTAAGCTCACACGCAACGTTAAGATTACCAAGGCATCTATCGCAAATCTTTACATGAGGGGCTTCCCCTCCCAAAATGCTCTCACAGTCTTTAGGGCCAAGCCCGAGCCTCTTTTGTACAGGGTAAACAACGGTGACAAACAATCAGTCGGACATGTCACTTGCTGCGCCTTCTGGGTCACCACCGGAGGCGTCGCTGGCGGCGCTGACATCATCGCTGTCACCAACACCTCCGCCAGCGCCAGGACCGTCCACCACGCCGCCTTCATCGGCGGCCACGATCACACCGTCATCATCAGACGTGAAGGCCGTGACAAGGTCATCCACGTGACCATCCACCCACTGCGCCAGGTCGCCTCGGACGGCTATGGGCACCGGTGCGATGGCGGCATCGAAGTCGAAGTTGGGATCCCTGTCCCGCAGATAACTTAAGACACAGGAGAAAGCGCACCCGAGCAAGGCTCGGCTCCTCTCCTCAACGGGCCAACGAGACCTCTCGGTGCGGTTCTCCAGGAGCGTCACCACGTCAGCAAAATACTGGAGGTTGCCGGCATAGTTTGTCTCGTGCGGCTCCTCGGCAGCGGCCTCGCAAATATTGCCCAGGGCCGCGTTAGCCCGTTCCCTGAGCGTCCAGAGCAAAGGGGCGTGCTTGTGCTACAGAACCCGCATCCGACGAATCTCGTCCTCGTTCTGCCGTGCAGTGGCCTCGGCGCCATCAGCCCTCTGTCGAAGAAGAAGCAGCTCGGCGCGGGAAAAAAAGGGTAGGTTCTTCTATTTAAGACTTAGAGGAAGTGATTTCCGGGAACTAGCCGAAACAATTTTCCTAATATTTCTTTAACTTGACCTTTTTGCAGTACATCTAACAGCATATAGGGGAATGCCTTTTTTATATTACATTTGCATGTTCGGTTCTGAATGCATTAGGCAGAGCCCTTGTTTGCTATTAAAAAAGGTGTCTAACAAGGACTTGGAGCCTGATTGTGAAGAAATGAGTAACTTAACTACTAATGTGACGAATAGTTCCAGGCGTAGTGCTGAACCGACATGAAATGAAAGAGAGGAAGGCGGCTGAATGAATCACCTTACAATAACATACAAGAGACAGCTTTCGCTCCGCCTGCGCTGCGCGAAGGGCGGCTGCAGAGGAGTCCGCACCCCGCGTCACTTCGTCCAGTCTGGCCTTGAGGGCCGCGGTCCTGCCCTCAGCTTCGGCCCTGACCAACTCCAACCTCAACTCATACTGCCGCTCGAGGCCTGAGCGAGCTTCCGCTACGCGGTGGTCGACCTCTTCTTGGGCTCGGGCCTCGCGCGCGGCGACTTCGTCCTCCGCCTGAGTCACCAGGCGCTCCCTCGTCTCCAACCGCTCAAGGTCGAGGTTGCGCTAGGCGGCCTCCAGCAACAGCGCTTCCTCGCGCTTCTGGAGCTCCGCCTGGTCGAAGGAAGCCTCCTTCAGCGACACAAGTGCAGCCTGCCGCAACTCCACCTGCTGCTCCAGAGAGTTTCTCCAGGCTTGGAGCTCCCACGCACGCTCCTCCGCGTCCCTACACTGACGATCTGCTTCCAGGGCCTCCTCGACGGCTCGGGAGCAAGCCTCTCGCGAGGCCGGCAGCGACGCCTCAGCCTTCGCATTGTCAAGGTCACGCTGATGACGCGCGAGGGCAACGGCTACCTTCAGCTTGTGCCTCTCCTCAGCAAGGGGCAAACCTTCTGCCTCAAGACACGCATCTTCGCCGGCGAGCTCCGCCTCGAGCCGGTTCACCGCGGCTGTCGCCCCATGGAGAAGTTCTTGACGAAGGGCACGGCGTTCACGAGCACGCCTGAGCACATCTTCCACGTCCCCCTCTACTGCTGGTGTATGCGGAGGGCCCAGAGGCGGCGCGCCTCCTCCCGCAGGGCAGGGGGCTGGCGCCCCAAGAATCACCGGACGGGCCTCGCCAGGGGCAGGGCTTGGCGCCGGTCCGTCCCCAGAAGAAGAGCTCAAGATCGACCTCAACCAGTCACCATCCACGATCAAGGGAGGAGCACGGGGCAAGCTGGTTGTGCCCCGGGAGAACTCGTGAAGGGAAGACATCAGGCGCACAGGCTCGGGACGCTCAGCTGAACTGGTCACCTCCCCGACCGGCTGATTGATGAGGGCGTTGCTTGAGCCCGACGCACCAAGGACCGGCAACGAAGACGGAGCTTGGGGAGATGGCTCCTTGGCCGTCTCCGCGAATTCGGCAGCAAGGGCCCTGAAAGGTCACAATCATTGGAAGAACCAAGAAGTAGAGGAGCGAGAGAGAAGAGGAGTTACTCGTCCGTGGCGAAGTACCTCCTGCACTTCAGCAAGCGGCAAGGGCGATCGTCACCACCTGAAGCCTCCTTCCTCTTGCAGAGGGCCACGAAGTCTACGTGAAACCGGCCTAAGCGCTCGACGCAGGGGTCAGTTCGTGGCATGGAAGAGGCGGCAAGATGATCAGCGCCAATGGGACCATCCTGGGGGACGCCCCCGTGCGCCACCTCATGAGGGACGACCGGGACCTCGGGAGCCCCAGCCTCGGGAGCCCCAGCCTTGGGAGCCCCAACCTCGGGAGCCGGAGGCCGCGACTCCTCACCCGTCACCATTCCGGAACGACCTCCGGGAGATGCCGCCCTCGGGGCTTCACGCGGCGTCACCACCTCAACATCGTCCCCTTCAACTCCTGATGGTTCTCGTCCCCCCACTCCATCACCTGAGACAGAGCCACTTTGGGCGACCGGAAGAGCTACCACAGCAACTGAGTTCTCGCGAGGTCCCCTGAGGCCAACCGGGAGCAGCCCCCACTCGTCAAAGCTGGCATCTGCTTCACGAAATCGGCCCTGCCCGAACAGAGATACAAGAGGGCACCATAACGTCGAAGGCTGCCTGGGGAAGGGTCGCCAACCAGGACCCTGAGCACCATCTTCAGCACCTCAGGCGGCAGGTCCCCCTCCTGAAGTTGCATGCGGTCTTTGTGCCCCACGAAGTCCCACATCCGATGAGAGTGGCGCTGGAGAGGAGCAATGCGACACTGGAGGAACTCCTTCACCACCTTGCGCGCCGTCATGTTGAGCGCCCTCAAGCTCACGAAGCGGCGCTAGACGAATGCAACCCGGGGGTCCACGAGCGCCTCGTCACCCTAGCCTGAGTTGGGAGAAGCAGACGAGGTTGGATGCGAGAGCAGGGGGCTGAACGCCCCAACATACACATACAACCACCGCTCTATGAACTTGGCCTCAGGGGGAGGGAGTCCGAAATCAATCCCTGAAGTAGCCGTCTCTTGCACCGCAAGGAAGCTCACACACCCCGAGCATTGAGTAGGATCGCTCAGGTGCAAGGAGAAGAAGTGACGCAGTAGAGCAACAGAAGGAGGGATGCCCACCATTGCCTCACAAACAAAGGCGCATACAGCCAGGAGGGTAATGGACTCAGGCCCGAGATGCATCATGTCGATCTGATAGTGGGAGAGCACCGCATTGAAGAAAGCGGAAAAGGGGGGAACCAGACCCGCCCACAGGGCATCAGCGAAGAACCGGACCTCCGTGACAATCCTGTCGGAGGAGGCATGGGACGCAGGCCATGCCGTGGTCCTGCCGCACTCGTTGAAGATGGTGGCAAGAGCAGAGCGGACCTTGCCCAAGGCCTCGGGGTTGAGTATGATAGATCAACCGACGGCGGGGGCCACCGCCGGAGGCGAACGGGACGAGGACGCGGGCTTCTTCCCCTTTTCCTTCTTCATTGGCGCCATGACGACATGAAGGGTGAGAATACGAGTTGGATTGTGGGCGAAAGTTGGAGCCAGAGGAAGAAGGAAGGCCCGGGAGTGCGCGGACGGCGAAAGGGGAATGGCTGTGTGCAACCCGGGTCCGCTTAGCCGGGCGTGTAATGAGGCATCATGGGGAAGTGGAGACGCCCACGACCAATCAATCGCTATGCGGCGCCCAAGGCCGCATGCTGTTGCGGCCCGTGGCGCTTCACACTTGCCCCTTCGCTTCTCTGCTAAGCCAAGTCCGGGTGCGCCTTGGGCCCGGGGGCTACTGTCGGCGTTCTGGGAACGGGGGTCCCCATACTTGCCTGCCTGCGGCCTGCGGCGTGGGTCAAGTGGGGGCCCAAAGACGGCCCAGCTTCATCGGCTCAAGCTCAAGACCCTCGCGAGGGGCCAAGCCTCATGAGGCGGATGACAGGAACCTTCCTCGGGAGCAGCCTCGTCGAGGCAGGCTCACGAGGAGGCGGAGAGATCAAGGGAGGTACCTCACGAGGGTGCCCGTGGCGCAAGCCATGACGATCGAGGCCAAGTGAGGCGCCCGGTGGCGCCTGCCCGACAAAGGTCCTCATTTCCCCTTTGGTGCAAAGGAGGCAAGCACAGAGCCAAGGCATCAGCAAAGGTTACCACTTGATTGCAACAAGACCAAGACCAGCAGAGCGGCAGGAAGGAGGTCATCGTGGAGCCCAGGACAGCGTCACCGTCAGAGCCTTTGGCAAGCGAAGACCAACTTTAGTCAGGATAAGTGTACTAGATGTTCCCCTTCAAAATGGCCAAATGTTGGCGCCCTTCCCGCTAATTATTTGGGAAGAGGTCCAAGGCCTCCCACTATAAATAGAGCTAGCCACCACAAGGTAGAGGGAGGAGGAGAACAATCGGATAGAGCCCTAGCAGAGAG
The DNA here is from genome assembly GCA_021605145.1 of Aegilops bicornis. Taxonomy (NCBI): domain Eukaryota; kingdom Viridiplantae; phylum Streptophyta; class Magnoliopsida; order Poales; family Poaceae; genus Aegilops; species Aegilops bicornis. The sequence continues at coordinate 352,198,070 of CM038671.1, read as the reverse complement.
AGAGAGAGAGTGGCGATCGAACTCACCCAAGTAGTTCATCGCACCAGCCCAAAAACACCCCTCGCGAGGTTGTTCTTCCTTTATACTGTTCTTCATCAGCCCCTGAGGCAATCCACCACACCACACACTGGAGTAGGGTATTACACCACAACGGTGGCCCGAACCAGTATAAACCTTGTGTCCCTTGTGTTGTTCATCATTCATAGTTTAGATCCCTCGCTAACCATTCACGTGTGAGCTGGTAGGGGAAAGATCTCCGCGCGCACCCCAGTGTTCGAACCTCAAGGGTCTGCCGGAACCCGAAATCCGACAGAAGACATCTTGCAGTTCAGTCTTGTAGAGAATTATGTGCACCCAAGTATATCTAGAATAATCATCAACAATTACGAAGCCATAAAGATGTGAAGTGGTAGTAAGGGTAGAGTAGTGAGTAGGGCCAAATAAGTCCATGTGTAGCAGCTTGAAGGGACATGAAGTCATCATGATTGTCTTCGAGGGATGTTGTTAGGACCGAGAATATATCGACCAGAGGGGCGAATAGGAGATTCAAAATTTCTTGCGAAAGTTTTGACTAATCCCAAGCACAGCAGTGGAAACAAGGTATGATAGAAACAAACTCAATCAAGCACGATGTCGAGGAGCATTTCTATTGACATAGTAAGCAATTATGGTATGAGCTTAAGATATCACAGTTTTAACTACAACGATAGTAATGCAAAAGCAAACACATCTAATAGCAAGAGGTATAACATGACATGAACTGTAAGAGAAAAGCACGAGACTTAACACTGAAGAGGTGAATGAAAAGACACAGGAAGAGCACACCAGTCTAAACAGGGTGAACACGAGGAGAAATAACTAAATGATAGGAATGACTAAAGGGAAAAAAGAGAATGCAACAGGATGAACAACTATCAATAACAGATGAGGATGACAGAGTGAATGAAATGCAACAAACAGAGTGGACCGGATAAACTATTGTCACGGAGCACAAAAGTAAACAGCCAAAGGTAGTGCGGTAGAGTAGGCTGAACTAGTGGTGCTCGATGGTGATAGATGGATTTGGTAGACCAGTTCGCCCTTCTGCCAAAGGACTACGTTTGGTTGGAGGGATTGTGACTTAACATAGAAGATAAACTCTTTTTGCCCTATTCTCCTTCAACTCCGAGCTGATCAGACTCCAATTGATTTCACTTGTGGTAGATACTTGTCGGCAATCTCTAAACCTTCGGTCAACCTTCATGAACCACAATCACTCTTGGTTGCGAAAGATCTTGCTTGGTAAAGACAACAACTCTTCAACACTCGAGCCGACATCTATTCGTCTAGAGACTATGCAACTCTCGAGAGTAATAGGTACAAGAACTCTAACTCAGAACTACTTTGATGCTCAACCACTGTCTAAGTTTGGGCTCTTGATTTTTCTCTCGGTGGATCTTAAACTCAAATCACTCGGAGAGGGGATGCTCAAATCAATCTTCTCATAAATCTTAGGCGAAGCAGCCAATAGACAATGTTGGAGTGGGGTGGCTATTTATAGCCGCAGCCTTCCCTGATGGGAAATGACCAAATTGGACATAAGGAGCAGCCAATGACTGAAAGACACGTGTCCAACGGTCGGAAATTGAGCACAATGGTAACATTATTTGTGGAGCAAGTAATGCTAACTCCTCACTTCGAAAGATATCTCGAGAAGCATGAAGAACAATGTCTACTACTGTCAAGTAATCATTCAGAGCATAAAGAGTTTTCTCTCGCATCTTTCATAGGTTTTGGGCTAAGCATCATAGCGGATCTAAGCTTCGAGAACCTATACCCCTCTTAATAGTACAGAGGTCGTATGACTCAAATGAATGAAAGAAGAACAACGAAAGAAATACTACGTCTTCACTTTGTCTTCGACTTCCATAATCTGCAATCAATTTCTTCAGAAAACAACTCTGAACCAATTGCTTCGCTTCAGCAATAAAGTTTCAAGAGGTTAACTCCTTCACATGAATCTTCTCATCTACATGTCATCAATAGATGTAGCTCGTTCTTCTCTGAAACACAGATATACTTCGGTGAAGTTCGTCGAACTTAGCACCGGAGACAACATTCTCTTAGGTTCTGTATGGACTATTTCTCTCTTTATGCAATAGCAAACAAATCAGTCCATACCTGTTTCTGTCAACAATGTCCAAAACACAGGAAGGCATATATTGCACCAACAATCTCCCCCTTTTTGGATGATTGTTGACAAAACAGAACACATGAAGGATAGATAATGAATGGAATGTAATGCGAAGGATAATGAAAGACGAGGGATAAGTACGAAGATGAAATACGCTCCCCCTGAAGGTATGCGTCGAAGTTAAACTGGAAAGTAGCAAGATAAATCTTCGTATGAGTGATATTGACATAAGATCTCATTCATGGTTTCTTTCAATGCACTCGACAGTGTCTGCAATATTTCCTGTCACACACAATCTTTGAAAAAGATTTGTTAGATAAAAAGAATACTTTGAAATGATTTGTGACGAAGGATAAATCACGAGGATTAGCTCAGAACATAATCTGAATCCACACGAGATGTATGTTCTCTGCATGTTAGATGTCCGAGTATAAATAGAGCAAGGGACTCATGAGTATATTGCTCAAAGTGGATATGCTTCAGACATGGTTTTCCTGCAACAAGGATGGTAAGAAGGATATGTGCGAGGAAAACAGCTATATAGAAAGAATTTGCTTTCGAGCATCAATAAATTTGATCTGAAGATACTCTCTTCTCCAGTAAGGTTAGATAGCGAAAGATAATTATTATATCATATCTAACCATAAGACACATATAGTTCCAAGGAGAAAAAAAATCTCGGATAGAGAGGCATGAAATACAGTTCTCCTTAAACAGCTTTTACTTTCCCCACACGAAAGATAAATAGATGATAGTTGTTGCAAGGGAGTAAGTTTTCGGTAGCACATGCAAACAGATAGTTGGAAGCAAATAGTATTGCAGGAAGGGTTATTAACAGTGCATGACGACCGAGTATTCAACACCACAGGTGGTGGATTAAGTTTCAGAAGAAAATTGTTCGAAGAAAACCAAAAAGTTTGACTGAAGAAAAGCAAATGGCGAATGGAAACACCCTACAAATAACCCGCATATATATCACTCGATGCTCTTCTCCCCCCTTCTGTCAACATGTGTCAAAAAGGAGAGAGAATGTGTATGAAGAACTGATCGTACGAAGAATCCTCAGAATCAGAATTAGCACTGCTTGACAAAGTAGAGCGAGGGATGATTGAGGCCGAAGCAGGACTTGCAGCATGGGCTTCGGGATCAGCTTCGGAAGTAGCATTACGAGGTGAATCTGGCTTGTAGATAAATGTCCCAGCTGTGTGTTCAATATCATCATCTGGTTCGACAAACAATAGGTCAGTTGATGTAGAACACCGAGGAAGCACTCGGGTTTGCTTTCGGATGCGAGGTACTGCAAATAACTGCAGATAGTCATATTCTTTCTTGATACCCTTGGCAGTGAGCTGTTTGCGACAATAATGCTGCCTCAAAAGGGTCCAGGAGCTCTTCTTTTGTTCCATCTCATGCAGGAGGGTTTGTCGAGCATAATTGTGAAGCAAATTTATTTCAGTCATCATTTCCAGCTTCACTTTTTGATCGAACTTGATATGGATTTCCAGGGCTTGCTGAGTGTGAATATAAATCTCATACATAAAGGGATTTTCTTCGCGAGGGATTTGAACTCTCGCTTTACTAACTTTCAGAGCAGACTCAGGAGTAGAGGTAGTGGCATCCATTAGCATCTTCCCTTTGACAATATCCTTCACCATCCGAATTGTGTCACGAACTGGTGGCATGAAAATCTTCGGTGTAACTGAGCAGAGAAATTTTTCTTCAAGCAACTAGTCAATAGAAAACATGATCCAAGGTGCATATGGCTTCAAGGCTTGAGGACTATCAGCAGCACAGGCCAGGTTGTGAACGAAAAGATCTGGAACATCAAAACTAATTCCTTGAGAAATAGCCAGAAGAGCATTTCCCACGATACCATTGATGGTTTCTGGCTTGTTTGTTGGTGTGAGAGAATTGCAGAGGATATAAAACATCACTTTGTTCTCATAGGCTAGATTGTTTGGATTTGTTTCAATGCACTCATCACCAACAAGTTTGGGGTCCATCAGCATATGAAGTTGTGCTTCGGAAACTTCCCAATAGTACAGCCTGTGTTCTCGTTCCTTATCAAATTCACACCAAGGAAGATTTAGCAGAGCTAAAAATTGGCCTGCGGAGCATTTGATCTTTTCCTCTCCCGTGATCCATTCGAGGATCCATGTAGAGATGTCTCCAAGTTCTCCTGAGATGTACATAGTGGCATAGAACTGATGGATTACTTCATGATTCCAGCCATTATTGAAGCAAAGAAAACCGTTCAGGAAGACATGTTCAATTTGCTCAATGGTGTGGTGAAAGCACGGTAAAGTTTCGAGCTCATAAAAGTTCAAAATCTTGTGCTTGAATATTTGATTCTTGCCGAATCCGAGCATAATACACAGCCTGTTCTTTTGTCCAGAATCTGGGTGACAGCGAAGTCCTTTCTTCATCATATGGGCTGGTCGTAAAGAATGCAAGCTTCGAAAGATGAATCTGCTCATTAAATGCAGGACCATTTGGTCCATCTTCATCGGGAAACAAAGGAATGTTTCCTGTGTATTTCTCAGATTATCTTCATCGCTCATTGACTTGGTCCGAATGTCATCATGTGCTGGCACATGTTCTTCAATGGCTTAAGAGGAGCACGAGGCATCCTTGATTCCTCTGGTACTGATTGTTGTGGGGAGCTTGTCTGATTATCAATTTTGCTCGCTGGAACTCCTTCAACGGCTTTTTTGGTTTCGAGCACTAGGGCCTTTTCTTTCGGTGCATTTTCATCGGTGGGAGGCGCAACAACCTCTTCAAAAGCCTGGGTCAGAACTGCTTCTTTCTCGACTGCTTGGGGCACAATCAGTGGAACAACTCCTTCGTGAGCCATGGGTTCTTTAGATTTCTTCTCTTCCTCTTCCAACTGTGGTGCAGTGGAAGCAGGATCAGGATCAACATCCATCTGGGTAGGGGCCCCAGATGATGTGAACAGAGTGATTTGGTCCCGGGAAGCATTTAGCTCCCCCTCAATCTTGTCATTCTCCTCCTTGTTGGATGCGGAAGGCTCAGCTTGCATTTCCTTCGGAGGAGATGGGTTTGCCTTCTCAACCACAATCTCTTCATCAGTTTTATCATAAGTGGCTTGCTGCTTAGTCATAACATTTTCCTCATTAGACTTGTTCAGAAAGATATCAACGACATCAAGTTCTTTGGCAGCTAGAGTAGGAATGACATCCTCCATAGGCTTAGCTTGCTAAATGGGTTCATCCTCGTGAGGAGGGGATGGTGGAATCTACTGCAGAGGAGTACTTGAGTCAATAGGAGCATCCGTTGCAACATTCTGAATGTGGTGATCTTTGATTCCTTTCGGCCTGCTAGCTCTTGCCTTAACCTTCTGACGTTTTTCTTCCTTGATTCTTTGTTGAGAAAGATCTGGCCGACGGTCAATTTCATCATTCCTTCTGTCACATAGCTGAGATACTTCCATTTTCAGACATGAGTGCCACTCAATTTTGTCATTCCTCATGAGACTAAGAGCCTTAGTGAGCTCAACAGTCTCTTTATTCAGACCTTTCCTTTCAGATTTGGTGTTGGCATCTCTCCTCATTTGCTCGAGGGTTTTCTTGTCCTCGACAGCCTGGTTCAGTTTTTTAGTAATTTTCCTCAGCTCAATGAAATGTTTTGTTACCAGTTTGGTAACGTCATCAGGAAGTCCCAGACTACTTAAATCAACTGATTTTGCATCGTAGGTAGCACTTTCGATTACATCAATCATGAGACTGAAGTCATATTTCTGTTCCTCTTTGGAAGCAGGAACACTGCGTTTGGCTTTCTTAGCAGAAACTTCAACTTTCTCTTCGGGCAACATTTTTCTCTTCGCAGAAGGGGCGGCAGAACCTAAAGGTTTGTCAGAGACTAGAGTGGGTGCATGTCTTGGTGATTTCCTTAGAGGGGGCGAAACTTTCACTGGAGTGGGAGTCTTGTATGGCTTGTTTAGAAGAGCACGTTGATCATACATGGGTATTTCATTAGGAGCATTTTCATCAGAAGACTCATTAGACGAGTCAGAAGCGACCTTCTTGGATTTCCTAGCGACATATTCCTTTCGGGGAGCTCGAGGCCAAACTGGCTTTCTGGACTTGCTTCCTTTTGAAGCACGATCCTTTTTACTCTGTACGTCTTGCTGAGTCAGCATGACATTTATCTCTTCGACTTGATTTTTCTTTGTAGACTCGGCTTCACGCTTGACGTTGGCCTTGGCTCTGTTTTCCACTTCCTTGGGAAAATCAACGATAGTTTTGAGGGAGTCTGCATGAGCATTTGAAGGCGGCAGAGGCCTGACCTTTTCATCGTTTGGGCCGATGCAATTCTCAGCAATGCAGTCATTCCAAGGTGGAGTGAAGGCAAACATGATCTGATATTTTCTTCGAACATTTTCATAATTGAACCATTTCTTTGCCCAGTGACGGAGAATCCTTTGTATCGTGTTATTTCTCTAAGTTGTAGTTTCAACTCTAGGTGGAGTTTTATAACTTTCGGGGTGAGACATCTCGGCAGTTGTATTCTTCTCACGGCCACGACCACCCTTTTTGGGATTTCCACAAGAGAAAAGTGTCAGGGCGTCAGTGACCAGTTCATCCTCCAGCTAACTATGAGCTGAGGGAATATCAACATCTTCTTCTTCGGATTCAGACTCAAATTTCTTCTTTGGTGTCTTGGGTAGCTTTGATGATTTTCCTCCACCAGTCTATCCCATACGCTCAGACATGGGAGGCAACTGAGGCAATTCTCCTTCAGAACCAGACTGCTCTTCCGAACTTCGTGTCATGACCAACCCGTAAAATAGAATAGATGCGAGGGAAAACAGAGTAGGGTCATAAACATGCGCAGAAGAATTTTTGAATGAAAACTGAATGTTTTTCGGAAGAAACAGAGAATCCATGGTATACTTTTGAGAAGACATCATCGATAGATTTGGAACATGCCATAGAATGATTAATGCGGAGTAACAACTATCTAATCTTTCGAAAAAGTAATCATGAACCCTAGATCCAGGAAAACTAGTATGAGGGCAAAACTACAAACCGCACCAGTCATAACCTAGTGATTCCTAAGGATCTACCGCAAGGAAATAAATCAAAGAAAAATCTGTGGGTAAGAACTGCCATAGAATAGAGAAGTGGAAAGGGACAGTTCCAGATCGAGGCACCCTAACTTGGCAGCATGGATCGACTACGGCAATGCGGGAGGAAAGATTTTCCACACTGGCACGACCAACGGCGACGAGACTTCACCGGAGTTGCACGGTGAGGCACTTCGACGGAGTTGTTTTGAGCACGGGCTCGGGAGGAGAGCGAACGAGGGTTTGAGGAAGAAGTGAGGAAGAAGAGACCAAGAGGGGTATTTATAGCCCGCAAGCGGAACCACCTCTTCTAACATCTACGGCCTACAAACGCGGGACGTTTCACATTCAACGGACACGATCACGATCGTGAGAATCGTGGGCACGTGGCAAACGTTTCCTACGAAAATCTCAGAAACTGATGGGAGGCCAAAAGGTTTGAAGAAGGGCAAACGCCAAAAACAAATTAAGGTGGTTGATTTCATTCGCGAACAAGGATGTTGGACTGAAATCTTCTTCAGATCAAATTGCATGCTTATGACGGACAACATAGATTAGATGAGAAAGAATAGAGGGATAACAGGGTCCGAATCAAAACACTCAGCAAATGAGAGAAAAACACAAAACTACTAAGCTCTAAGTGAGTTTACATTCAGGAAAAATACAAACACATCGAAAAGAAAATAATACGAATGAAAACACAAAGAACTAGCACCAATAATAAAGATCTCTGGATTAAGGATAAACGAGTAGAATCCGTGAGATAAGTCCTGCAAGAAGGGTAAGTTCTTTTTCGCAACCCACACTTGCATGGGCAACGAGGATCTCATTTGCTTCGTCAGAGCATGAACATTCCTTCGGCAAGATCTGTAGATCACCTGTGTATTTCAAGAGTAATCATATGAATATGCATTGAAGTTATTTCCAGAGACATGAGTATAATGATTTGAGGAGGTACACATGTACTCCTTCTATCGAAGGTTTGACCGATACCCATTCGAGAAACTTTATGCGCCATTCTGCGAATGATAATCATTTCCTCGAAGAGAATCACTCTACATGTTCAAGTTAGCAGTGATAGATTGATTTTCAATGATGCACTTCTTCACCCAGATTTGCTTCTTGGGTGAACCAGACCTGCAGTTAGTCCCAACATATAGAGCGAAAACCTTACCATTTTGTTGTTTGAAGAATTTGTAGTTCGAGTCATCAGCCTCATCAGAAACAACAGTGATGGGAGTATCATATCCTGACAGAATTGCAGGTTCGAGAGTTTTGCTTTTAGCAAGAACCCAACTCGTTTGAGGATACTGTTCGGGAGTCCAGTAGGTTCCATCAACATTGAGTTTGCTTTCAAAACCCAGTCCTTCCTTTCGAGGATTTTTGTGCAGTATTGACTTCTTGAGAACATCACAGAGAGTTTGATGCCCCTTGAGGCTCTTTAGCGTTCCTATCTCAAGCAAGTTCTTTAGTCTGCAATTTTCATCAGAAATAGCAACAAATTCCTCGGGAGAGGGGTTAGATATATCATTCATAATAGTTGCAATGTTCTCGATGACAGCATGAGATGTTTCAGCATGTGAGTCAGCATTGCTACATTCTAGGCATTTTAAGCAAGGAGGCACAAAATCATCAGGAAGTCGAACAGATTGCTCGGCGAAGAGAGAAGCTTTTTCTTTCGCAAGCGCGTTATGTGATTCTTTCAGTCACTCAAGTTATTGATTCTTGTTAAGGAGTTCATCTGATAAACTCTCAAAGTCCACTGGAAGGGAATCATATTGGTTGGAAAGATCATCAATAGTTGAAGAAAAAGCATCATGCTCTTCGATGAACTTTTGATTCTTCTCCATCTCTTTGACCAGTAATCCTTCGGTTTTCCTAAGATTCTTCTCAAGCATTTCAAGCTCATCTTGTTGAGATTTTGGAAACTTAACAAGTTTATCACAGGCAATGTGATGCGGAGCATCCCTCATTCATCCCCATGGACGTTCCGTCACCACCGCAAGCACAAAGAGTACCAATGACAAGAGTCTGCGCACGCGTCATCGAAACCGAGGTTAACTCTATCCTCTTCGAACTTCATTCGGATTCACATGAGAGTTGAGTTCTACCTCAAATGGATACATTGTGCATTCTTAGGTACCAAGGAGAAGATCGTGAGGAGGCATGGAGGGATCACCAAGTCCACATGGAGCCCCAAGGAGAAGAAGGAACTCCCAGACGCGGAACACCGGAGGCCTCGGACTACCCCGGGTGCCCGGACCCCCCCCCCTCTGTTGACTCCCAAATGCGGAACACCGGAGGCCTCGGACCACCCCGGGTGCCTGGACCCCCGGCCCCAAAGTGCGCGGCCCCTCTGTCCACCCTGGGTGCCCGCACCCCAACCACCGGGTGCCCGCCCCCCTCCCAGGCGCCACCCCGGGTGCCCGGCCCTCAACCCCGGCTGCCCAGACCACTTTACTCCAGGTGCCCGAACTCCACCGAAAGTGCTTGCGTGCATCTTGGGCTAAATGACCCTTGTACCCCCATTTCCCTCTTATTTCCTCCCTAGACTATAAGTACTCTTCCTCTAGCTCATTAGAGAAGATAGCAAGTATTTGATAAACAAAGAGAGAGCTTTGCTCATCTTGCTCCTTTTGGAGATCTAGACCTCCTCTTGGAGATCAAGCCCTCCTCTTGGAGAAGCTCCTATTGGAGATCAAGCCCTCCTCTTGGAGAAGGATCCCCATCATAGGATCATCAAGACCTCTTTCCTCAAATGATTGGGATGAACTAGTTACCTCTTGTATCTTCTTGTGTTGGATTTGGACCTTTGTATCTCTCTTTATGTGATTGGATCTAGCACATGTGTGATTGGATCAAGTCAATTTGAGTGTTCCTCTTGTTTTCCCCCTTTGTGTTCTTCTTGTTCTTGGCAATTTCCCCTTCAATTCGTGAAAGATCTCCATCTAGGGTTCCATCCTGCAACATCTTGGTATCATGAGCCATGGTTTCTCACGAAATTGGAGCCCCCTTCTTGTTCTCTAGCCTAATTTTGTTGTGTTCTTCCCCAATTCGAAAAATCCCCACCAAAAATAGCCCCAATTTTTTTTGTGATTTGTTGGTTTGATGATGTATTGTTGGATTTGATTCATGGATTTTCTTGGTTTCAAGTGGATCTAGCCTTCCCCAATCCATCTCCACCTTTCCCACCACGAAATCCACCAATTTCTTCCATTTTTCCACAAATTTTCGCCCAAATCCGTGACCCGCGGGCACCCGGACCCCCCGGGCAAGTTCCGCCCAACCCCGCTGACCATCCCGGGTGCCCGCACCCCTTACCCCCGGGCACCCGGACCCACGGGCCACTTTTTCTTCCCAACCCCGCTGACCACCCCAGGTGCCCGCTGTCGGTGTCAAAACCGGCAGATCTCGGGTAGGGGGTCCCGAACTGTGCGTCTAAGATCGATGGTAATAGGAGACATGGGACACGATGTTTACCCAGGTTTGGGCCCTCTCTATGGAGGTAATACCCTACTTCCTGCTTGATTGATCTTGATGAATATGAGTATTACAAGAGTTGATCTACCACGAGATTGTAATGGCTAAACCCTAGAAGTCTAGCCTGTATGTCTATGGTAATGAGTATCTGTCCTTTCCGGACAAGGTCCTCCGGTTTATATAGACACCGGGAGGATATAGGGTTACACAGGGTCGGTTACAAAGGAAAAGAATCTACATATTCGGTCGCCAAGCTTGCCTTCCATGCCAAGGAGAGTCCCATCCGGACACGGGTGTAGTCTTCGGTCTTCGCATCTTCACAGCCCACCAGTCCGGCCCATGGCTAAAAGGCCGGACGCCCGAGGACCCCCTAGTCCAGGACTCCCTCAGTAGCCCCTGAACCTCGATTCAATGACGAGGAGTCCGACGAGTAGATTTGTCTTCGGCATTGCAAGGCGGGTTCCCTTTTCTGAACTTCAAGATAGTCTCCGGACATGATGATTGTATCCGGACCTACAACACACACCACACACAACCGCAGAGAGAATACAATATACCACGGGTCCAATCCGCTCACAACTTTTTACAACGTGACATCATGTCTGCCCGGTCATAATTTGGAACCGTTTGGTGTCCGCCACTCCATGTTTCGAGACGCGGTTGCCATTGGCACATCTTGTCGAAGCAAAGATTGTGTCCCTTTATTGCGGGATTCTCATAAGTACGGGTATAGGTAACCCAACCGTGTCGTTTACACAGGCCTTGGGAATAGGCGTGTTTTGAGGCGAGTGGGAAGGCGTTCGATATTCACTGCCTTTATAAGGGGATAAGAATTCGCCCTTCTCTACTCACGCCTTCTCCCTTCTCTCCCCTTCCATCCTTGAGCTCCAGCGCCCAAGTCCCCATCTTTCTCCATCTGTGAAAAGCATCTGACCATGTCCAGATCCGGAGGTCAAGGCAAATGGATGGTCTCCTCCGTCAAGGAGAAGGACATTACTGAGCTTCGGGTGGCTGGGTACTTGGTGAAGGAAATCGCCCACCGTCTTCTAGCTCAGGGGCAAGTCATCCCCATGCCGAAGCCCAACAAGAGGGTGGTATTCATCCCTCATTTCCTCCGCGGGCTAGGATTTCCACTCCACCCTTTCGTCCGCGGGCTGATGATTATTATGGGATAGACTTCCATGATCTATCCCCGAACTCTTTCCTCAACATCTTGGCGTTCATCATCGTGTGTGAGGCCTTCCTCCGCATCCAACCCCACTTTGGGTTGTGTCTCAAAGTCTTCAATGTGAAGCCGAAGGTAGTGGACGGCCAGCACGTGGAGTGCGGAGGAGCCATGGTGAGTAAGCTGGCCAATGTCTCCTGGACAAAAGGCACTTTCATGGAGACTGTAAAGGAATGGCAAAAACAATGGTTCTACATCACAGAACCCCGCGGCACAAACTGGGATGCGGCTGCCGAATTTAACTCCGGCGCTCCGATGCGACTCACCTCCTGGGTCGAGAAGAGCCCTAACTGGTGTTCGCCAGATGAGTTGATAGCGCTGCAGACGCGCGTTCAAAGCATGGTGGACAAGAATGTCAAACTTGTCGATGTAATCCAGCTGATGCTAGTTTGCCGGATTCTCCCGTGCCAGAGCCGAAGCCTCCCGCTATGGAAGTTCAATCCGAAGAAGCACCATACCCTGAAGAGGCTCTTCGAGACCACTCACGAAGATGCCTGGAAATTGCTCTTCAAGGGCAACGAGGTACCACCAGCTACGGATTCGGACCGTGGACATGACATTAACCACCCCGCCAGCGAGGTGAGTTTCCAACACGTCCCCTACTTGTCTGCTCTAAGGAAGATATCCGAGCTTTTACCATCATTGCTTTTTCAGGAATGGATTAAGAGGGCGAAGCGGATCCAGTGTTCGGCTCCGCTGCCGGAAGAACCAGTCATCCCGCGTTTAGCGAAGATGCTGGTGCCGGCGCCCTATAAGGCGCTAGAGAAGAAGGCCAGGAAGAAGGCCAAGGGGGTCCGGAGTGGCCCCTGTCGCAAGTGCGCTTCTGACGCGACGTCCGAAGACAAGACCCGCTCCTCCGCCGCCGAGGATGATGACGATGAGGAGGAGGAGGAGGAGGAGGAGGAGGAGGAGGAGGAGGATAACCCTCCCCCTGACGAGGGAAGGAAGAAGAGGGCAACCTCCACGAACCTCGAGGAGGGGACGCCCAAAAAGGGGAAGGGCTCTTGTGCGGACAAATCCGCGTGGGATGTCGACAGCAGTCCGGAGCAACACCGCCACACCAAGCCTCAAGCTGCTTCGTAAGTGCCATGGCTCCCGCATACCTGTACGTCCAACCTCTGTATTTCAATGTATTGACATGGTTAATTGTGCTATTGCAGTCCGGCCCACAACAGCTCCCAGCGATCCTCATCAAGAGGTTCTTTGGACTCAAAGGAGATGGCCAGTGAGATACTGACAACCACCTACTCTCCCAAGGCCAAAGGAGACGACGAGGTGCTATCCCAACGGACCTTCCTTGGCCGGGGAGAGGATCAAGAGGCGCCCGAAGGCGAAGCCCCTGTCGCCGAACACCAGCGGGAATTTCACATCCTAGCTAGTTCATGCATTAGAGTGTTGCATCATGTTTACTTTTCCAAAAACTTGAAATGGGGATGACAGAACCCCCAGCACTCCCCTGAAAACAACTAGGGTTTACTAAAAACATTTTCAATGAACTTGAAATGCCCTTCTAAAAAAAAGTCCAACCTTTTTTTCTTGGGTTAGAACCTCTGACAAAATGGGTTCACAATTTTCTAGGTCATCACAAGGTCATTGAATTAAATTATATGTAACTTGCATTTGGGCATTTAAATACTAGTAAATATTTTAAGTGCCCAAATAATTCTGGAAATAAGTGTGGGCTGTTGGAAATAATCTAAACAGAGCCTCTGGTTATTTTCAGGAATTTTGAAGATGCCTAAGTATTTTTTAAAATGCCAACAACTTGCAGAAATAAAGAAAACAGAAAATAAAAGAGAGGCAGAGAACTTACCTGGCCACAACCCACCAGCCGGCCCACCTGGCGGCCCAGCGCTGTGCTGGCCCGTGCCAGCCAGCTGCTTCCTCTTGCCAGAGCAGGTAGAGAGGTGATGCCGGCGAGCACGAGCTCGCCACGGTGCCAGCTTCTTGCCGCACGCGCCCCTGAACACCTGGGCGAGCTCCATGTCACCCCCTCGACCACCTGGACACCACACACGCCCCCTGCCTCTCACCCTCTCTCTCCCGCACCATGGTCGATGCTGCCGCGCCCGCGCCACCATGAAGCTCGCGTTCTCCGTCGTCCCCGCGCCGCGCTGACTTGTCCACGAGCTCCGCCATCGTCGTCTCCGTCGAGCAGCCTGAGCCCCGAGCGCTCGCGCGCCCTGCTTCGTCCTCTTCGAGCTCGACTTCACCGAGCACCACCGCAGATCCCCTTCGCCATCCCCGCTGCACCAGCTCGTCCAACACACTCACCGCACTCGCAGGAACCCGTAGCACTACTCCACGCGCCTTGCCGTGCCCCCTAACGACGAGCCCGAGCTCACCCGAGCTCCGGCAGCCGCACAGTTCGTCGCCGGTGAAGTTCCCGGCCACCCCAAGCTCCACCACTGCCACCAACCGACGCGGCTCGTTCCCAGCTACGCGTTGATGGCCTCCGCCGCCCTTTTGGTCGCCGGAGCATGAAACCGCACTCCACCGCCGCGTCTGGCCTCGCCGGCGGCTAAACCCCGGCGAGTTGACCCAGTTGACTGAGTTGACTGGGTGGGCCCAGTTTGACCCCCTGGGTCACTGACGTGTGGGCCCCAGGCCACTAACTAAAACTAGGTTAGTGTTAGTTTAACGCTAATTAAACTTAGTTAGTTTAACTGACACTGACACGGGGGACCCACTGGTCAGTTTGACCTAGACCGTCCCCTTTGACCGCTGACGTCACCCTGACGCAATGCTGACGCATTAATTCAATTACTGGAATTATTCTTATACAGGAAATTCCAGAAAATAGTACAAACTTCAAAAATTCATAGAAATTAATCTGTAACTCCAAATGCAAAGATTTATATATGAAATTTGATCAGTAAAATCCAATCTTTCCATATGTACTGGTTTCATGCATGTCAGAACACTTTAACCTTGCTATTTAGGTGAAACAAGAAAATGCACTAACATGACCTTTTACTTTGGGCTAGCATTTGAATCCTTGATTCAAATGAACTCAAACTATTCTGTCCTAAGTTGCATTAGCCAAAACACACCATTTTGCCATGTCATTGCATGCATCATATTGTTGCATATTGCCATGTGGTGATTGTGTTTCGATGTGTTCTTCGTGGTAGGTTACGCCTCAGGGATATTCACGAGTATCCAACTGAAGGGCAGTATCCCACTACCACTCCGTCAGGCAAGCAACCCCATTGATCATTTTGATACAAACCCATCTTCTCGCTTCTGCTCTTGTTTACTGCATTAAGACAATGCGTTTCAAACTGCTGTGTGTTGCGGTAGTTGAACCCACTTCCTCTGCATGATCTGTCATTGCCATAGTAACTAGATGAAACCCACTCGCATGTGTCGGAGTTGATTGAGCCATGTTTGTGTTTCCTACCATGCTATGCTTGCTATGCTTAGAGTCGTGTCAGGTCTGGCTCATCGGTGTGATGAACTGGAGTGAAAGGCTGTGTCGGTAATGAGAGTGAAGTGTTGAACATGATTTGGTAAAGGTATCGATGAGAGGCCATGTAGGAGTACATGGTGGGTTGTTTCATTGAGGCCGTCCTTAAGAACTGAGATCTGTATGCGTGATCTAAGTTTCAGCTACTACCACACATTGGGATCCTTAATTGACTCTCGCGACTTATTAACCACCCCCGTCCTCTGTCCAGGAGTTGCAAGTAGTTTCTGGTGTTTGTAGTTCTTTGAGGCCGTCTGGCGTGACCTTAGGGTGGGCTGTGATGCGGTAGGCTCGTGGCCGGTGTCTTAAGTCGCCCGTTTGATGTCTCGGGAACCCTGCACACATTGTTTGGGGCCGTTGAGTACACCCCGGCCGGATTTTCTTGCGGATGGAACCCGAATAGGCGATAAACCTGGACTAGGGACCCGTGTGTTTAGTCAGGTCGTGGCCGACACCCTCGCTGGGCTTCCGCTTGAAGGTTGTCGAGTACATATTGTGTAAACAGCGATAATTAGTGGAAGCGTGTGTGATGAAGTACACCCCTGCAGGGTATAAAACTATTCGAATAGCCGTGTCTGCGGTAAAGGACTATTTTGTCGCTTATGCAGTTCATAGACAAGTTAATGGTTACTACTAAAAGACTCAAGATAAGTGTGAGTACCGCGGATGGCCCTATCGTAGGATGACGAGGGAGGATCCACGGTGGAGTATTGTGATGGTGATTAGTGGACTCGTGTGCGAAAACTATTTCAAGTGGTGTCTCGTAGGATAGCTTAGCCAAGAGTCAAAGCTAGCTTGCTGCAATAACTCCACTACCTTATTGAGAATGTGCATGTATAGTAGGATTTGCTGTATGACTTGCTGAGTACCTTTGTACTCATGTTGTTTTAATTACTGTTTTCAGACGACAACACCGCCCCTTCAGATGGGTTCTATGTAGAACCCGGCGTTGATGAGTAATTTGCCACCCAGGTGGTGATCTGAGCTTGTGAAGGGCCCTATGTAGATAGACATGTTTCGTCAAGCCTTCTTTCTTTCTAGTGTCTGTACTCAGACTAGTTTGCTTCCGCATGTGCTTGTATGTTTGTATGACTTGAGTGTCGGGTCATCTGACCCCTATCTGTATGAACATGTTATGTATGGCTCTTCGGAGCCTTTAAATAAAGTACTTTGAGTTGTAGAGTTTTTTTGTGATGCCATGTTGTATTTACACATATCGAGCATATTGTGTGTGTGATTGAAATGCTTGGTATGTGTGGGATCCGACAATCTAGTTGTTTATCCTTGGCAGCCTCTCTTATGGGGAAATGTAGTCTAGTGCTTCCTTGAGCCATAGTTGTCCTTCTATTTCGGTTCACCGGAGTCCTGCTAGCCCAGCCGGTATTGCTCGGGACACTTGACTGGCCGGCATGTGTTTCACTTTGTTCGGTGTACATCCCTTGAGGAAATGTCACGCTTGGTGACATCCGGAGTCTGCCTAGCTCTTTCTGACCGGGTTCCCGGAGTCCTGTTAGCCCAGTGCTACAGCCCGGATTCACATGTTGCTGACCGACATGCTCGATGTTGATTCATGTATGCCTATCCCCATAGGTTAGTGCCGCTTTGGGTTCACGACTAGCCATGTCGGCCCAGGTTCTCTGTCATATGGATGCTAGCGACACTATCATATACGTGAGCCAAAAGGCATAAGCGGTCCCGGGCCATGGTAAGGCGACACCCGTGGGAATACCGTGCGTGAGGCCACAAAGTGATATGAGGTGTTACCGGCTAGATTGATGTGACTTGGAATCGGGGTCCTGACAGCGTTGGCATCAGAGTCGGATTGCCTGTAGGTTCCTCAAGCCAAACTGGTCGATGTCGAGTCTAGAAATGCTTTAGTTATATGTAGGGGAATTGATTGTGGGAGGGAACGTAAGGCTCTTTTTATTCCTTTACCTTATGCCCTCTGATCTGAGTCATTCTCTTCTCATTCTACGTGGGTTAAGGACTAGGCTCTCTTCTCTCTATCAGGTTCACGTGTTACTAATATGTAGTAGCTTATAGAATTGCTGGTTACCTGCCTCAGTTTAGTTTCTACTATTTTTAGTATGTGGTCAGTTGAACCAGAACCTTGATATGATGTTGTTGAGTGGTTTTGCAAACTGTTGTGAATGTCTCAAATCTTTTTCTGAGCATTTACAGCCGTTATGCTGTCTGATTTGTCCTAGAAAATTCTAATGCCTTTGCATTATTTTGTGCTTTCAGATGGCCACCCGTTCCCAGAACCAAGTGGTTCGTCTGACCCGGTGCCTCGATGTACCTGGTCACACGGCCATGCTGGTCCGAGTGATGGTCGAGACAGGCTACCGATGGTATCCTGAGTATACCATCGAGGAGCAGTTTAGAGACTTTAATCAGAGCCAATACCTTTGCACGGTCAGGATATACCCTCCTTATCCTGGAGCTACTGAACCCCTCCATTGCTCTTATGGACTTGGGGTTACAATCGAGATGTCCGTCCAGGACGCGGCTTACTCGATGATGACTATCATACGAGCCAGAACCGCCTTGCTTCGGAACACTGATTTCCGCTATATGCCAGCATCACTCCCTGGGGCACATAGGTACTCTCAGGCTATTTACTGTGACTCTACCCATGAGGATTCACTACTCCGCACCACCACCGAGATGCTTGAGGACAAGGACCGTGAGAATCGTGCCTTGCGAATGGAGCTCTTCAACGCTCGTTCTGATCACTGGGCCACTCTGACACGGTTTGCACCTGCCGTGCAAGCTGGGTATATGGACATGAGGGACTTGTACCCCGTGCGGTGCAGTGCGCGGATTGTATGGAATGGCGTGAAGTAGGAGGCATCACCCCTCCTCGTGGTCCCCGTCTGCCACCGTTTGTTGGACCAAGGCCACATCCGAGTCCTTATGGACCGCAAGCTCCACAGGACCGACTGTTTCCAGATGATCATGTTCCGCTTCCAGGCTTGGGTGGTGACTTTTATGAGGATTACTACGGAGCTGTCTGAGCTAGTAGTAGTTTCACTAGTATTGTAGTAGTTGTATTTCCACCGTCCTGCGCGACTTGCGGGATATGACTTGGTGTGTATCACGTTCTAGAGGTGTAGAAAAATAATGTATAGGAGCTTGGAATGCCTCCGATGAGATGTAACATCTTTCGCCGTAGTTGTACTCTAGCCTGGGCTTGTACTAAACTATGTATGGTGTGTATGACCATTGGTATATATATGGCAGTTTCTATATTACCATGTCATACGGATGAACATCTCTGCATTCCGTGTTATCCATTACATTCCGCACTTCCTTGCCAAGATTTTGCCATCCTTGTCTAAACCGTTGTCTTGTTTTCCTAGGATGGTCAACACCCGCAACAACCCTGTTGTCGGTAGCGCGAGGTGAAGCCGGTGCAGCTAGGGATGAAAATCTGCCTCAACGCCTTCTCCGGCGAAGTTATCTTTGGAGGCGAAAAGAAACAAGCGTGAGACTATCCGCTTGCTGGAGCGGATTGAGCAGAATACTGCACGTCAGCAGAGGAACGACTTGGTGTCGATCAATGACTTCGTCAAGTTGTACCCACCAAAGTTTAATCATTCCGTCGAGCCCCTCGATGCGGATGATTGACTTCGCAACATCACTCATAAGCTACGTTCTGCCAACGTAGCCGAAGCTGATAAGGTTACCTTTGCTGCCTATCACCTCGAAGGCCCTGCTAGCCTTTGGTGGGAAAACTTTGAGGCTATGCGCCCGGTCGGCCAAATCACTACTTGGGCTGAATTCAGTGAGGCTTTCCGTGAGCATCACACCTCGGAAGGTCTCATGGATCATAAGAGGGAAGAGTTCTGCAATTTCACCCAAGGCAGACTGACTGTGGATGCTTACAGCCGTGAGTTTGTAAATCTAGCACGTTATGCTCCTGAAGAGGTATCCATCGACGCCAAGAAGCAGGCAAGGTTCTGCAAGGGACTTAGCCCCGAGCTTCGCCGTGATCTCCGTCTGCACGAGTGCACCTCCTGCCAGAAGTTGGTCGATAAGGCCATCAGTGCTGAGACAGGTCAGACTGACTATGACGCTTCACGGAAGCACTCCCGTGACTTTGGTTCTTCATCCGGCTCTGGATCTCAGAAGCAGGTCTGGATTCCAAACACAAGACCTTGCCACCGGGTTCACTCCGAGGCCATCCTTTGAGGCGCCTCGCCCCAAGCAACAGTATGTACCGCCCAAGACCTACGGTGGCCCCACTGCTAATGCTGCTCCACGCCCCAATGTTGTGACATGCTTCAAGTGTGGAGAGACGGGTCACTACCTGCGCGAGTGCCCCCAGAACAACCCCAATCAGCCTGGAAAGTCCGTTGGCCGTGGTAAGCCAGCGGGAAAGACTTACTACGCCAAGCCAGCCACCACTGCACGTGGCCATGTCAACTATGTCTCAGCTGAGGAGACCCATGATGATCCCAACGTCGTCCTTGGTACGCTCCTTGTTAATTGTAATCCGGCAACTGTTCTTTTCGATATTGGAGCATCTCATTCATTTATTTCTGAGAGCTATGCTCGATTGCACAACACCACATTTAGTGACATGCCCACCTCCATGGAAATTCAAACTCCTCGTTCTAGATGGCAAACCTCTAGAATAAGTCATGGAAATGAAATTCTTGTCGACAGATTGGTCTTCCTTCCATCACTGATAGCTCTCAAGTCCTCGGACATAAACATCATCTTGGGTATGGACTGGATGTCAGCCCATTATGCTAAGATTGATTGCTTTACTAGAACTGTTCAACTCACCCATCCATCGAGCAAGACAATCAATGTTTTGACTCGACTGTCTAAGCGTCAGCTCTACTTCCTAAATGCTAACCCTCTTCCAGACCTTGAAGATATTCCGGTAGTCCGTGACTTTCCGGATGTCTTTCCAGAGGAACTGCCAGGTGTTCCACCTGATAGGGATGTCGAGTTCTTGATAGACCTTGTTCCAGGAACCGTCCCAATCTCTAGAAGACCTTATAAGATGGCACCCCTAGAACTAGCCGAGCTTAAGAAACAACTCGATGAGTCCTTGAAAAAGGGTTTCATCCGTCTTAGTTCTTCTCCATGGGCTTGCCCTGTCCTCTTCGTCAAGAAGAAGGATGGAACGGATCGGATGGTTGTAGATTACCGACCTGTCAACTTGGTCACCATCAAGAACAAGTATTCGCTCGCCAGGATCGACGATCTGTATGATCAGCTCACTGGATCCTCTGTCTTTTCCAAAATGGATTTGAGGTTGTGCTACCATCAAATCAATATCAAGAACAGGGACATTCCTAAAACGGCCTTTATTACTCGTTATGGCCAATACGAGTACACCGTCATGTCCTTCGGTTTAACCAATGCTCCAGCCACCTTCTCTCGGTTAATGAACTCGATCTTCATGGAGTATTTGGATAAATTCGTCGTGGTATACCTCGATGATATACTCATCTCTCGAAGAATGAGGAAGAACATGCCGAGCATCTAAGGCTAGTATTGATGAAACTTCGAGAGCATCGCCTTTATGCAAAGTTCTCCAAGTGTGAATTTTGGTTGCCGGAAGTGACCTATCTAGGCCATGTAATCTCTGGTAAGGGTATTGATGTCAATCCCGAGCGAGTTCAAGCCATCCTTGATTGGACTCCACCTGAAACGGTCAAGCAAGTTCAGAGTTTCCTTGGCTTCATGAAGCTCATCGCCGCTTCATCGAGAATTTCTCCAAGGTTGCTAAACCTCTAAGCGAACTCCTCAAGAAAGATAAAAAGTTCGAGTGGACCCCACGGTGCGAGTTCAGCTTTGAGGAACTGAAAAAGACGCTGACATCTGCTCCGTGCACTTTCGTACCACCAGATTTTTCTAAGGACTTTGTTATCTATTGTGACGCCTCGCGACAAGGACTAGGTTGCATACTCATGCAAGATCGTCATGTGATTGCCTCACGCTTCTCGGCGATTCGTCCACATGAGGATAACTATCCCACACATGATCTGGAGCTTGCAGCTGTAGTCCATGCACTCAAAACAGGGCGACATTACCGTCTTGGTAATAGTTGCGAAATTTACACCGATCACCAAAGTCTGAAATACATCTTCACCCAACCGGATTTGAATCTCAGGCAAAGACGTTGGGTCGAATTGATCACAGATTACGACTTAGGAATAACTTACACCCCGGGCAAAGCCAATGTCATGGTTGATGCGCTAAGTCGTAAATCTTATTGTAACAACTTGATGTTACAACAAAGTCAACCGCTTCTCCACGAGGAAGTTCGTAAGCTTAACCTTCACATTATTCCTCGAGGATTCCTATCCACCCTGGTGGCGAGACCTAACCTTACAGATCAAATCATAACCGCTCAGCGGTATGATAGAGGAATATCCCGGATTAAGGAGAACATTGCTAGCGGAGCTGCTAAGTGTTTCTCCATGAATGAGCGAGGTGTTGTCTTCTTCGAGAACCGCCTAGTGGTTCCCAAGAAACAACAGCTATGACAATTGATTCTTAAGGAAGCTCATGAATCCCCTCTCACCATTCATCCTGGTAGTACTAAAATGTATCAAGACCTACGCCAGTGGTTTTGGTGGACTAGGATGAAGAGAGAAATCACTCAATACATTGCTAATTGCGGCGTCGTAAATGCGTGTTAAAGCAGAACATCAACGGCCTGCTGGCACCCTTCAACCTTTGGCTATTCCTGAATGGAAATGGGATAAAATCGGTATGGATTTCATCATCGGGTTTCCCAGGACCAAGAGAGGGAATAATGTTATCTTCGTCGTTGTCGATCGTCTTTCCAAAGTAGCCCACTTTCTACCTATTCGTGAGAGTATAACCGCTAGCCAGCTAGCTGACTTGTACATCTCTCGTATAGTGTCTCTTCATGGTGTTCCATTGGAGATTAACTCAGATCGTGGAAGTCTCTTCACCTCTCGATTTTGGGTAAGTTTCCAAAATGCTATGGGAACTCGTCTCTCCTTTAGCACCGCCTTCCACCCTCAATCAAGTGGTAAAGTAGAACAAGTCAACCAAATTCTGGAGGATATGCTCCGAGCTTCTGTCATCTCTTTCGGTATGGATTGGGAGAAATGCCTTCCATTCGCTGAGTTCGCTTATAACAATAGTTCTCAAGCTAGCTTGGGCAAAGCTCCTTTCGAAGTTCTCTATGGACGAAAATGCCGAACGCCTCTTAACTGGTCAGAAACCGGGGAAAGACAACTCTTTGGCCCGGATATGATTCAGGAAGCAGAAGAGCAGGTTCATGTTATTCGTGAGAAATTGAAAACAGCCCAATCTCGTCAAAAGAGCCAATATGACCGTAAACATAAGCTCATGACTTATGAAGTTGGCGGGAAAGCTTACCTTCGGGTTACTCCTTTGAAGGGAACCCATCGTTTCGGTATCAAAGGCAAATTGGCTCCTCGTTACATTGGACCCTTTCGCATTCTTGCCAAACGAGGAGAAGTTGCCTACCAATTGGAACTACCTCCGCATCTTTCCGGAGTTCATGATGTCTTCCACGTTTCTCAACTTTCGAGCGTTGCCCGCGGATCCTATCCGTGGAGTGGACCATGAAACGCTTGATCTCCAAGATAATCTCACATATCGGGAATATCCCGTTCGTATCCTTGATCTAGCCGAGCGTTCCACTCGACGCCAAAATATCAAGTTTCTCAAGGTTCAATGGTCACACCATTCCGACCAAGAAGCTACATGGGAAAGGGAGGATCGTCTTCGACTTGAGTACCCCACCTTCTTCCTGGAGGATCCTAAATCTCGGGACGAGATTCTTTTGAGTGGGGGTGAGTTGTCACATCCTAGCTAGTTCATGCATTAGAGTGTTGCATCATGTTTACTTTTCCAGAAACTTGAAATGGGGATGACAGAACCCCCAGCACCCCCCTGAAAACAACTAGGGTTTACTAAAAACATTTTCAATGAACCTGAAATGCCCTTATAAAAAAAGTCCACCCTTTTTGTCTTGGGTTAGAACCTCTGACAAAATGGGTTCACAATTTTCTAGGTCATCACAAGGTCATTGAATTAAATTATATGTAACTTGCATTTGGGCATTTAAATACTAGTAAATATTTTAAGTGCCCAAATAATTCTGGAAATAAGTGTGGGCTATTGGAAATAATTTAAACAGAGCCCCTGATTATTTTCAGGAATTTTGAAGATGCCTAAGTATTTTTAAAAATGCCACAAACTTGCAGAAATAAAGAAAACAAAAATTAAAAGAGAGGGAGAGAACTTAGCTAGCCGCAGCCCACCAGCCGACCCACCTGGCGGCCCAACACTGTGCTGGCCCGTACCAGCCAGCTGCTTCCTCTTCCCAGAGCAGGCAGAGAGGTGACGCAGGCGAGCACGAGCTCGCCACGGCGCCGGCTGCTTGCCGCCCGCGCCCCTGAACACCTGGGCGAGCTCCATGTCGCCCCCTCGACCGCCTGGACACCTCACACGCCCCCTGCCTCTCTCCCTCGCTCTCCCGCACCATTGCCGACGCTGCCGCGCCCACGCCACCGTGAAGCTCGCGTTCTCTGTCGTCCCCGTGTCGCGCTGACTTTTCCACGAGCTCCGCCGTCGTCATCTCCGTCGAGCAGCCTGAGCCCCGAGCGCTCGTGCGCCCTGCTTCGTCCTCTTTGAGCTCAACTTCACCGAGCACCACCGCAGATCCCCTTCGCCGTCCCCGCCGCACCAGCTCGTCCCCGACCGCGTCGTCTGCTCCGTCGTGATCACCGTGAGCTCAGCTGCCTTCCCGTCCTCTCCATTTGCCTTCTCGTGCACCATAGCGACCGCACGAAGCTTCACCACACGCGCCGCCACCGAGCCCGTCGCCGACGATGCTCCGGCCACCCACTGGCCACACCACCATGTCCGACACACTCACCGCACTCGCATGAACCCGTAGCCCTACTCCATGCGCCTCGCCGTGCCCCCTAACGATGAGCCCGAGCTCACCCGAGCTCCGGCAGCCGCACAGCTCGTCGTCGATGACGTTCCCGGCCACCCCGAGCTCCACCACTACCACCAACCGACGCGGCTCGTTCCGAGCTACGCGTAGATGGCCTCCGCCACCCTTTTGGTCATCGGAGCACGAAACCGCACTCCACCGCCGCGTCTGGCCTCGCCGGCGGCTCAACGCCGGCGAGTTGACCCGATTGGATCGAGTTATTTGGGTGGGCGGTTGACCCCTAGGTCACTGATGTGTGGGCCCCCAGGCCACTAACTAAAACTAGGTTAGGGTTAGTTTAATGCTAATTAAACTTAGTTAGTTTAACTGACACTGACACGGGGGACCCACTGGTCAGTTTGACCTGGACCGTCCCCTTTGACCGCTGATGTCACCCTGACACAATGCTGACGCATTAATTCAATAGCTGGAATTATTCTTATACAGGAAATTCCAGAAAATAGTACAAACTTCAAAAATTCATAGAAATTAATCTGCAACTCCAAATGCAAAGATTTATATATGAAATTTGATCAGAAAAATCCAATCCCATCTGTACTGGTTCCATGCATGTCAGAACACTTTAACCTTGTTGTTTAGGTGAAACAAGCAAATGCACTAATATGACCTTTTACTTTGGGCTAGCATTTGAATCCTTGATTCAAATGAACTCAAACTATTCTGTCCTAAGTTGCATTAGCCAAAACACACCATTTTGCCATGTCATTGCATGCATCATATTGTTGCATATTGCCATGTGGTGATTGTGTTTCGATGTGTTCTTCGTGGTAGGTTCTGCCTCCGAGGATATTCACGAGTATCCAACTGAAGGGCAGTATCCCACTACCACTCCGTCAGGCAAGCAACCCCATTGATCATTTCGATACAAACCCATCTTCTCGCTTCTGCTCTCGTTTACTGCATTAAGACAACGCGTTTCAAACTGCTGTGTGTTGCGGTAGTTGAACCCACTTCCACTGCATGATCTGTCATTGCCACAGTAACTAGATGAAACCCACTAGCATGTGTAGGAGTTGATTGAGCCATGTTTGTGTTTCCTACCATGCTATGATTGCTATGCTTAGGGTCTGGCTCATCGGGGTGATGAACTGGAGTGAAAGGTTGTGTCGGTAATGAGAGTGAAGTGTTGAACATGGTTTGGTAAAGGTATCAATGAGAGGCCATGTAGGAGTACATGGTGGGTTGTTTAATTAAGGCCGTCCTTAAGAACTGAGATCTGTATGCATGATTTAAGTTTTAGCTACTACCACACGTTGGGATCCTTAATTGACTCTCTCGACTTATTAACCACCCCGTCCTCTGTCCAGGAGTTGCAAGTAGTTTCTGGTGTTTGTAGTTGCTGGAGGTCGTGCGTCGCGCTAACCTTAGGGGTGGGCTGTGATGCGGTAGGCTTGTGGCCCGGTATACCGAGTCGCCAGTTTGGTGTCTTGGGAACCCTGCACACATTGTTTGGGGACGTTGAGGACAGCCCGGCCGGATTTCCTTGCGGATGGAACCCGAATAGGCGATAAACCTGGACTAGGGACCCGTGTGTTTAGTTAGGTCGTGGCCGACACCCTCGCTGGGCTTCTGCTTGAAGGTTGCCGAGTACATGTCGTGTAAACGGCGATAAGTGGTGGAAGCGTGTGTGAAGAAGTACACCCCTGCGGGGTATAAAACTATTCGAATAGCAGCGTCCGCGGTAAAGGACTACTTGGTCACTTATGCAGTTCATAGACAAGTTAATGGTTACTACTAAAAGACTCAAGATAAGTGTGAGTACCGCGGATGGCCCTCTCGTAGGATGACGAGGGAGGATCCACGGTGGAGTATTGTGATGATGATTAGTGGACTCGTGTGCAAAAACTATGTCAAGTGGTGTCTCATAGGATAGCTTAGCCAAGAGTCAAAGCTGGCTTGCTGCAATAACTCCACTACCTTCTTGAGAATGTGCATGTATAGTAGGATCTATTGTAAGACTTGCGGAGTACCTTTGTACTCATGTTGCTTTAATTACTGTTTTTAGACGACAACACCGCCCCTTCAGATGGGTTCTATGTAGAACTCGACGTTGATGAGTAACTTGCCACCCAGGTGGTGATCTGAACTTGTGAAGGGCCCTATGTAGGTAGACAGGCTTCGTCAAGCCTTCTTTATTTCTAGTGTCTATACTCAGACTAGTTTGCTTCTGCATGTGCTTGTATGTTTGTATGACTTGAGTGTCGAGTCATGTGACCCCTATCTGTATGAACTTGTTATGTATGGCTCTTCAGAGCCTTTAAATAAAGTACTTTGAGTTATAGAGTTTTGTTGTGATGCCATGTTGTATTTACACATATCGAGCATATTGTGTGTATGCTTGAAATGCTTGGTATGTGTGGGATCCGACAATCTAGTTGTTTATCCTTGGCAGCCTCTCTTATGGGGAAATGTAGTATAGTGCTTCCTTGAGCCATAGTAGTCACTTCTGACCCGATTCATCCAGTCCTGCTAGCCCAATGAAGACGGCTCGAGACACTTGTTGGACGGCATGTGTTTCACTTTGTTCTTGGGTCTGTCCCTTTAGGGAAATGTCACACGGTGACATCCGAGTCTGCCTAGCACTGCTCTGATCCGGGTTCGAGTCCTGTTAGCCCGATGCTGACCCGGATTCACACGCTGACCGACATGCTCGATGTTCATTCATGTATGCCTGTCCCCATAGGTTAGTGCCGCTTTGGGTTCCACGACTAGCCATGTCGGCCGGGTTCTCTGTCACATGGATGCTAGCGACACTATCATATCGTGAGCCAAAAGGCATAAGCGGTCCGGGCCATGGTAAGGCGACACCGTGGAAATACCGTGCGTGAGGCTGCAAAGTGATATGAGGTGTTACCGGCTAGATCGATGTGACTTGGAATCGGGGTCCTAACAGGGAACCAATCCCCCTGGAGACTGGGGAGGAGGACTGTACTCAGTTCGGCCCTCAACCAGACTTGATTCCGGAGACCGATACGACTCCGGAATCCGACACACAACCTCCTTCAAAAGAAGGGGGTATGCCTATTCCACCGGTGACCCCTGTCCAACCAGGGGCACCAGATGCTCTGCTGGAAGCGCTGTGAGGTGCTTCCATTGTGGATGAACACCGTGCTCTTATGAGCATGGTGATTGAAAGGGCTCAGTTTGTTAAGAGCATACTAACCGAAGCCTGCAGCAGCCTGCTGACAGGTTTTGAGGTAGGCGATGCAAAAGGAGAAAATCCCAATATAGACAGTAGCCCCTGAGACACTGTCGGGTGTTCGAAAAGAAAAACTGGACAGAGGATCAATCCATTTATTGGCAGTAAACTAACTAAATTTGTCTGGAATAAATATGTAGGTGTCGTTGCTGGCCGCGGCCTCACGTGCTGCCGAGGTCTCCGATCTAAAGCGGAGGCTGGAGCAGGCCGAGGAGGAGCTCAGCCATGTGAGGAGGCAGCTCCAGGAGAATCAAGGTATGTGATAACCCGGGAAATATTCGAAAGGAGTAAAATATATATTGACCAACGTGTCATGATATGTATAGGAGCGACGACCGAGGTCGAGGGACCGAAACAGGCCCTGGGCGAAGTCGAGGGAAGGCCGTCAAGGAGCAGGCTACCCGTAAGAAGCTCAAGGCCTGGGTCAACGAGGTCGAACAAGAGCTCCATGACGCGGTGAAGAACTGTGAGACCTTGGAACGTGATGTGTTGGCTAAAGAGGCCGAACTCTCCAAGGTTTGCCAGAGCGCGGAGACGGCCCGGAACGGGGCCCAGGGCGCCCTCCAAGAGATCCAAGAGGCGAGGAAGATCACGACGGGTAAGGCATTCAGTATGCAAAGCAAATATGCAAAGAGGAAGTATCTTTTACTAACCCGAATTCGGAGTTCTCCCGGGGCTTTTGCTGATTTGCCGTGAAGTGTGTCCGACACCGCGGAGTTCTTCCAAGCCAAAGACGGGAGCTCCAGGGAGAAGCTATTCTGGTCGCAATATCTTGTGCCAGAGCATCCCGTGCCCTTCACCGATCAGGTGAAACAGCTGGTGGAGCTGCATAGGGTGGCCGAACTAGCCGTGAAGGATTTGATAATCCGGCTATGGCTAGCCGAAGCTATGCCCGGCAGCTACTTCGGACTCGTGAGGCGGATGGTGGACGCCTGTCCTCGGCTGAATATCGTCAAGCGGTCGGCCTGTATTGAGGGTGCTCGTATGGCCTTTGCCCGTTGCAAGATGTGGTGGGCGAAGATGAACGCCGTCGAGCTGGCCCAGGGGCCGCCCAAGGGAAAGGAGCACCGCACACCTGAGCGCTATTTCATGGATGTCCTGGAGGGGTCTCGCATTGTAGCAGTGCAGTGTGGGCGGGACATTATTTTTGAATGAATACATTCGTGTTGTCTTTGCCTTGTATGGTAAAACAAAGTGAGTTTGTAATATAATGATTGTAATGTTTTTAATTTTATCTCCTGCGCGGCCGTGTTATATGAAATTTGAGGGTCGGCCAGTCGTCGGCTTCTGCCCCCACATAGGTAGTACGGAGGTGTTCGGGATGGAATCTAAACAATCTTGATCCAATTGTATGGTCCTTGAAGGAGTTGTTATGCGCAACGAACTAGGCAATCAGACTATTCGGCTTTCACACCCTCACTTAGCCATAGGAGCTCGACAATAAAAACATGGACACAACCCCTAGTTTTTCAAACTAGGGTGCCACAAGCGTCTGATCGGGAAGTACCGATCCTTCGCACAACGCAGAAGAAATCTCCAACGATTTGCAACCTCCGAACAGCTGACCGGCTCTCGCTGCATCATGACAGTCAGTTTTCGTCTTTCTCTACTGAGGTGCTCCTTTGGATAAACCAGGGCACAGTCGCAGTAGTTCTCCCTTTACTACCCTAGCCGATATAACGGAATGTAAGGTAGTAAGCACAGGAGCCGGCAACCCAACTATTGACCAAAGACATGATTCGGAGCCAATGCATATAATGCTAAATTCGGGGTGCCGAACTATACTATAAAAGGTGTTCAGACTTTGTTGTGTATTGTGGGGCGCCTGGGAGCCCCTAGCAAATATGAAACATACCAAAGTGAACAGGTGCTAGAAAATGAATTATTAACGAAAAACAGAAAGAAAGCAGAGGTGATATCTTGGGCCCTTAAACTTGAGCCACGAACTGTTTCCATTATAATTGGATTAATGTGTCAAAGCGCATTAATACGAATAGTGCAATAAGCAACCGGCTATTTAACATGCCATGACCGGAGGCGAGCTGCGTGTGGGACCAGACAACAGGTAGAGTGGTCGTTAATTTGACCTCTCGAACTTCCCCTGTATGTCTGTGCTTCTTGCCATCCTGGTATTTTTATAGTTTTACAGGACTGATAATTTAGGCCGTCCAAGAGGGCCTATGCAAAAGAAACCTGGAAAAGGAAAAAGGAAATAGTGAAAGTGTATGTGTGTCCGGGATCGGTCGAGCCGAACTGTGGATCACAAACTAGCTGTGCCTCCGTCGATGCCCATGGGATTTCTAGTGCGTAATTATGCATGCGCGGTACGAATGCCACTACCTTATCAGGGCTGGGACAGGGGCCAAATTGCTAGTCGAGCTCTTGATGAGCCGCTCTGTCCTGCAGCAGCGTAATCTGGACCCTCTTTACGATGTCTAGGGGCTCGGCAGCCGAATTACGGTTCTTCTTGAGAAGGCCCCTCTGTACTTCTGCTGCTAGGGCGGAGGTGTGCTCCTATGTATGGAGGGAGCGTTTCGTGTTTCCGTTGACCGTTATGACGCCGCGTGGACCGGGCATCTTAAGCTTAAGATAAGCATAGTGCGGCACCGCGTTGAACCGAGCGAACGCCGTCCGTCTGAGCAGTGCGTGCTAACCGCTGCGGAATGGGACGATGTCGAAGTATAAATCCTCGCTTCGAAAGTTGTCAGGGGATCCGAAGACAACCTCTAGTGTGATTGAGCCCGTACAGCGGGCCTCTACACCTGGTATGACTCCCTTGAAGGTAGTCTTCGTTGGCTTGATCCTTGACGGATTAATGCCCATTTTGTGCACCGTGTCTTGATAGAGCAAATTAAGGCTGCTACCACCGTCCATGAGGACTCTCGTTAGGTGGAATCCATCAATGATTGGGTCCAGGACTAGTGCGGCTGATCCGCCATGCCGGATACTAGTCGGATGATCCCGATGATCAGAAGTGATTGGGCATGATGACCATGGATTGAACTTGGGAGCGACTGGCTCTATCGCATAGACGTCCCTTAGTGCACGTTTGCTCTCCCTTTTGGGGATGTGTGTAACATATATCATGTTTAGTGTTCTCACTTGAGGGGGAAACTTCTTCTGTCCCCCTGTGTTCGGTTGCCGGGGCTCCTCGTCACCGTCCTCGCTTTGTGATCCCTTTTCCCTGTTCTCGGCATTTAATTTGCCGGCCTGTTTAAAAACCCAACAGTCCCTGTTGGTATGATTGGCTGGTTTTTCTGGGGTGCCATGTATCTGGCACGGGCGATCGAGTATGCGGTCAAGGCTGGATGGTCCCTGATTGTTTCTCTTGTGTGGTTTCTTCCGCTGGTTGGACTTGGAGCCACTAAATCCGGCGTTAACTGTAGTGTCGTCGGTATTATGACCGTTGCTTCGGCATTTGTGTTTGTTACGTTGGAGCTTGCCGTTGTTATTCTTAGCCTCGGAGGGGCCTGCCTCGCTGGCTGTGTTTTTGCTGCGAGCCAACCAACTATCCTCACCTGCGCAAAAGCGGGTCATGAGTGCCGTGAGTGCTGCCATAGATTTTGGCTTTTCTTGGCCGAGGTGGCGGGCGAGCCATTCGTCGCGGATGTTATGTTTAAAGGCCGATAAGGCTTCGGCATGCTGACAGTTGACGATCTGGTTCTTTTTAGTTAGGAACCTGGTCCAGAACTTCCTGGCTGACTCCCCGGGCTGTTGAACTATGTGACTTAAGTCATCAACGTCTGGCAGCTGAACATATGTACCTTGGAAGTTTTTGAGGAAAGATTCTTCCAGGTCCTCCCAGCTGCCAATAGAATTCTCGGGCAGACTGTTCAGCCAGTGCCGGGCTGACCCTTTGAGTTTTAGTGGGAGGGTATTTGATGGTGTAAAGATCATCCCCGCGGGCCATGTGGATGTGGAGAATAAATCCTCGATCCATACCGCGGGATCGGTTGTTCCATCGTATGATTCAACGTTTATGGGTTTAAACCCTTCTAGGAATTCATGATCCATTACTTCGTCAGTGAAGCAAAGAGGGTGCATGGCGCCTCTATATCGGGCCACATCGCGACGTAGCTCTGATGGAGTCCGTATGCGGCATTTGGCCCGGGCGTGATTGGGTTTATCACGTCCAAATAGGTAACCGTCGTCGTGTGTCAATGCACGTCCTCGCGATCCATAGATCGATCTTGTATGTCCTGCTCTACTGTCCAGGTCTTGGCGAAGGTCATATGTATAGTCCCAAGCTGTCTTATCCCTGCCTTTATGGCAAGGTGGGACAGTCTGGTTTTCGGCTGGGGCTGCAATTTTATCCTGACCGCGCAGTGGCCGATCAGCCGCGTTGCGTGATGCTAGTGCGGGATCTTGCGCCTCATCATTGAACTGAGGTAGTAATCTGTGCTTCGGGTAACTTTTGGCTGGGAGTTTAAGTCTGTATTCCTCGGCTGCCAGGACATCGGTCCATTTGTCATTGAGCAGGTCTTGATCAGCTTGAAGCTATTGCTGCTTCTTTTTTAGGCTCCTCGTAGTGGCTATTAGCTGAAGTTTAAAGCGCTCCTGCTCCAGGGGCTCCTCAGGAACGATGAAGTCTTTGTTGCTGAGGCTCACCTCCTCCTCGAAGGGCGGACGGTAACTACCATCCTCTGAGTCTTCTTCTACGGCCTGTTCGTCAGGGCTGTCATGCCCTGATTCCCGATTGTCTTGTCGGCAGTTTGTTCATTGGGTTCTTCTGTGTCTTCGGCACCATCCGTAGTGTTGTCGTCTCCTATGCCGGTGTTGTTGTCCCTGCTGCGGTGGGATTTAGAGCGGCGCCGCTGACGCCAGCGCTTTGGCTGTGTTTTAGTAGGGTCCTCCTTTGCTGGGTTTTCTTTGTCATTGCCACTATTATTTTTCAGCGTATCTACCATGTAGACGTCATATGAGGAAGTGGCCTTCCATCGTACAGTGAACGGCGGGTTTTGGGCCTCATAGTCTCCGGCATCGTCGTCCGTACCGTCGATGTCTTCAGAGTCATAGTCAAGCGCGGCGGTTAAGTCTTCGACAGTGGCTATGAAGTGGGTGGTGGGTGGGAAGCGAAATTCTCGTTCATCATCAGCCTCCATTTCGAATCGGACATAATTCGACTGTGAGTCCCCCGCCAAGGACAAGTTTCTTAACGAGTTTAGCACATCACCCAAGGGAGAATGCTGGAAGATGTCTGCGGCGCTAAACTCAAAGATCGATAAGCGATCCAGTTCAGCATCTGCGGATGCACATGGCTCGGAATTTGTGACCAGAGATTAGTCCGAAGCTCCGGTGACGCGAGCATTGTGTGAGGTTAAGTCCATGTGCGGCTCCAGCGCCGGAGAGTTTGCAGCCTCCGTGGTGGGGTCGAGCCTTCGATCCTGGGATGCTGCAGTGTGCTCTGGATCTAAGGCCACAGGGGTCACAGGAGCTATCTCATGAATGTGATCTGACGACAGATTTAGGTCATGTTCGTTAGGGTGACCAGGAGCGGTCTTCGCGGTCTCGAATCCGGTGAAGATCAAATCTCCATGGATGTCCGCAACGTAATTCAAGTTCACAAATCTGACTTGATGGCCAAGGGCGTAGCTATCGATCTGCTCCAGGTGGCCAAACAAGTTGGCCCGCAGTGCGAAGCCGTCGAACATGAAGATCTGTCCTGGGAGGAAGGTTTCTCCTTGGACAGGTCATCGTTGACGATTGAAGGGGCCATCGAACCTTTGTGGGGACGGCACAATGGAACTCTCAATGAAAGCGCAATGTCGGAGTCAAAACCGGCGGATCTCGGGTAGGGGGTCCCGAACTGTGCGTCTAAGGTTGATGGTAACAGGAGATAGGGGACACGATGTTTACCCAGGTTTGGGCCCTCTCTATGGAGGTAATACCCTACTTCCTGCTTGATTGATCTTGATGAATGTGAGTATTACAAGAGTTGATCTACCACGAGATTGTAATGGCTAAACCCTAGAAGTCTAGCCTGTATGTCTATGATAATGAGTATCTGTCCTTTCCGGACTAAGTCCTCCGGTTTATATAGACACCGGGAGGATCTAGGGTTACACAGGGTCGGTTACAAAGGAAAATAATCTACATATTAGGTCACCAAGCTTGCCTTCCACGCCAAGGAGAGTCCCATCCGGACACGGGTGCAGTCTTCGGTCTTCGCATCTTCACAGCCCACCAGTCAGGCCCATGGCTAATAGGTCGGACGCCCGAGAACCCCCTAGTCCAGGACTCCCTCACCCGCACCTCCGACCCTCGGGCACCTGCACCACCCAGAATCGGCCCATCAATAAAAACCGTTTCGTCCATAACTTTCACTCCCGAAGTCTGATTTTTACGTTCTTTAGCTTGTTGAGTAGCTATTGACATCCCCCATCCATCCAGATAGTTTCCAACATCATTTGACTCCATCAAATTTTTGGCATTTTGGCATCTTTGCCAAGGCCATCCACCATATCATCCGCAAAATCATCATAGCTTTCTGCAACCTAACCCATTTTGCTCCATTTAGCATTTGTGGTTTCTTGAGTTGTGACTTGAGTCTCCTAAGGTGTTTCAGCAACTTAGGGATGGTTGCTTCATCATCAACCACCACCACCACCACTTCCGCATTGCTAACTCCAGAACCACCAACGCATTCTGCTTCCACCATTTGACATTTTCCTCTGAGATTTTGAGTTTGCGGTTTTTCCATTTCCTAGGGTGGTTCGGCTAACTAGGAACGGTTCGACATCGACAACACCACCGCTCAACTTCGACAAGGATTCGACATCGACCACCTTCACCAATTCGACACCCTAACCGTAAGCAAGAACGGTAACCTCTATATCATCTTGGTATCGTGGTATCCTATCATTGTATATTCCCCTTGCCATTACATTGTTAACCCTTTAGTCCATTTTTCGTCACTTGCCTATCGAGACTAGCCATTGAGTATTGCCGGCAACATTACTTGAGCACATTAGTGATCATCGATCTATACCACCATATCATATTGGTATCATCTTGGTATCATAGTACCATCCCTTGTGTCACGAGATTGTTCCCGCATATACACAATAGCTATCTCGGTTTGTACATTTCGCATAAGTGGCCATACAAAAACCAGAATAATCTTTTAAGCAAAAAAAGAGAAAAGAAGCTTGTAAGCAAGAGCCATAGCATCGCCACATTGCATACCATACTACCATATTGATCATCTATGCGAAACACCAGAACATCATACATATAGAGCATACTTGGGATAGAAATTTGATACATTTTGCATCTTATAGGTTGTGCACAAGTGTCGTATCCGCCTATTGAGCAATCGTGGTAGCATCTCTCTAGAGTTGTGCAGCACGAGCGTTTTCCGTGGATTCCACATTTTGTGCTCATTCCTTGGTTGCACGACCCCATTTATCGATCCGTGTGTGTGTTTCCGTGTGCCACCCATTGCTATTGGTCTACTTGTATCACTTGCGAATTTGTGAATCTTTTCCAACATTATTGACTCTTGCTAACATTTTGTATCAAATTTTTCTGCCACTATCCTCACCGAGCTCCACCAAAAGCTTTACTTGTGTAGGTGTGAGAATTGACAAGATCCGGTACCAATTGTGCTATTTTCTTGTTACATTATTGAGTGATTGATCCATCTTCAACATTGGATAAGGTACATTGGTGTAGTTCTTTCCTTTCTTCCACTCACATTTGCTCGAGTCTTGTGATGGATAGGAAAGGCATTTCATCTCTAGTCTTCCACGACAACGATGACGCGAACAACTACATCACCAAAACGTCCATCTTCGCACTACAACGAGCAATGCAAGGCATTGAGCGACTCACCATCGATATTCGCCAAAACGAAGCAAGGAAAAAGGGACTACTTTGACACCAAGTTGGACGAACACATGGATCAAGTACGAGACATGGTGGCGAACTACAAGTCTTCTTCCCCTTCGTTATCTTCAAGGTGGCGACGCTCAAGTAGCCAATCTTCAGAGCGCCATCGAGCTCAAGCACTACAACACCATCGAGATGAAGATGCTCGTGATGCATACACCTACAAGTCCCAAAAATCTCTACAACAAGCTACGGCCAAACTTCATGAGCACAAGAGATGACCGCTAGACGAGCACCAACAAGACAGAGCTACGACTACTACCACCACTTCGGCATCTTCGCCAAGTGTTATCAAGGCATCTTCACCTTTGGACGTACGACATCTTCACCTACTTATCATGAGTTCGCCTACATTGACATCTTCAACAACAAGGCGACCACCTACAAGCAAGGGCGACACTTCCATCATCGGAAGTCCCTCGAGAAAGATGGCCGAGCATGGGAAATTCCCTTCGGTCATGGAGACGAGCTATGAGGTGCCACATCATATGGGCCTCCTATAACAAGATGGCGATAAGACGGTTGAGCAAGGGCCATCCCCTTCGACCACAACGACAAGCACAAACCTCTTCTACAACATGAAGACGGTGCCCAAATGGGACTCATACTCCGAGTCAAGCTATGAGACCGCTCATGAGACTTTCTCTTTGGTCTCGGAGGAGAGTGATAACATATGCCAACATATTGAGAATGAGAGTGCCTTCACCACTAGCCCCATATATGACGAGTTGCCTCAATTCCCATGTGAGGAGAGCCACCACCACCACCACTTGAGTGATTTGAGTGACTCCACCATATGTGACATTGAGTGCACCTACCTTGAGGGAGTGACTGAGCCACCACCACATAGAGAGAGTAAGGTAGTTGATAGGGCATGTGAGG
This sequence comes from Aegilops bicornis, assembly GCA_021605145.1. Lineage (NCBI taxonomy): Eukaryota > Viridiplantae > Streptophyta > Magnoliopsida > Poales > Poaceae > Aegilops > Aegilops bicornis. The sequence continues at coordinate 352,161,677 of CM038671.1, read as the reverse complement.
CCATTTCAATATCTAACAACTTAACCTCCACCTCTACTGTGTCTTCTCATTTCGTTCTAGGTCCCATATATGATGACGCGCCAATCCTCGATGACTTTGTCCTTCCTTTGGACATGACGATGGCCATGGTGGACTATGATGCACCCCCCACCACTACAAAAAAAAGACACATCTGTGACATTTTGGGCCGAACGAAAAAAAATTCTGTCATACTTATGACACTTCTATGACGATAATTGTGGCAAAACCCTGTATCATCATAGATGTGGTGGGGTCCTACTTCCATGAAAAAAAATCATGACAGAAAATGGGCTTTTCGTCCTGGGCAGGCCGGAGACACAACTGCATGACATTCTTTGAGACGTCCATGATGGAAAAAACCGTGGTAGAAGTGAGGGCAAGGAAAGTATCGGGGTCTTCCCGGTTACGGTGGGTGGTCGGGGCCGAGCGATGCGCGTTTCTCTCGTACACGCATGCGCGTGGGTGCGAGGCGTTGGGCTCTAACCGAACCCAAGTGATTCACAGTAGGCTACGCGTTACTGAACCCGAGCGATCGATCGATGGCTGTTAACTGAACCCGATCAAGCGATTCCTTCGCTACTGCTGCTAACTGAAGCCGATCGATGCTGCCTCTGGATGAACAATGAGCGTTGCTGGGGGGTTTGGATGAATAGTTCCTGGTGGGGGTGGATGAACAGGACCCCGTGGCATTGCCTCTAGATGAACAGAACCCCGATTGTTCGAGCCGGTTGGGGCTGGATGAACAGGACCCCGTGGAGGGCAGGATGAACAGGACCACCCCGTGGAGGGCAGGATGAGCGATTAGATGGTGGAGGGCAGGATGAGCGATGGCCGTGGAGGGGTGGTTGAACAGAGCCCGTGGAGAGGGCTGATTGAGCGATGGCGGTGGAGTAGCACGCGGTGGAGGCTGGATGAGCAGGAGCCCGTGGATGAGCGATCGCGGTGGAGGCTGGAGGAGGTCGACGGTAGATGAGCGATGGCCCGTGGAGGCTGGAGGGGGTCGACGGTGGAGATGAACAGTATCCCGTGGAGTCCCGTCTTGTGGTACGCCACACCCCTCCCGATGAACAGGACCCCCGTTTCAACCGTAGCGCTCCAACACAAGTTTGTTTCCTCCGTTTTGTGGTACGCCACACCCCTCCCGATCAACAGAACCCCCATTTCGACCATAGGAGGTCCGTTTCCTACGTTTTGCGGTACACCAGACCCCTCCCGATGAACAGGATCCCGTTTCGAATGTGTCCGGTCGAACACAAGGTTGTTTCCTCCGTTCTACGGTACGCTAGGCCTCGTTTTCATCGGCTGTTCCGTCCAAGCCCTCCAGATGAACACGACGACGCATTCCGTTCTGACCCAGCCGGTTGGCTCCCCCTGACACGACAACGACGCTGTTTCTCCGCTCTGACCCAGCCATGTACACGAGCCACGGCGTGACGTGTCTTGTAGTAGGCGTTCGAGACCCTACCTGTATGCGGGCGTGTCGTATTTTCTTTCTTACTGCTGGCGGCTATGCGTGCGTGTACATGCTACATACTGCGCCTCTACATCGACTAGTATGTGCGTACACATTCGCGACGAGAATGACAATGCTACGTGCGCTTCGACCAGGTGGGTCTCGACCGCCGAGCACTTCCTTGCATGCGAAGATGTAGCTGGTGGGTCCCGGCGATCGGGGCGAATCATTTTTTGCGGATGCACTTCCTTGCATGCGAAGATGTCGCTGGTGGGTCCCAGCAGTTAGGGGGAAATGTTTTTTTCATGAAATACGGTGGCCCGACCGGTGGGTCCCTGCTGTCAGGTGGAGGAATAATTATTTTGCGCGTAATAAGGAGGCACTTCCTTGCTACGACCGTGGACCCAGCTGTCAGCCTCTCCATGTACATTCCATGTCCGATGGAAGCCGTTCCTTGACCACGTTGACCACACCGCGCCGAGAGCACCAGGGCGGTGGACGACGGCGAGGCTTAGGAAGGGGACGACACAGAGCTAGGGAAGACGCGGCAGTGGATGCCCACGCGTAGAGGAGTACGGGGGTTCACTGGTTCCATGCGGTGTGAGGTTGTCGTCGCCGCAGAATAACAGGGGGTGTGGGTGAGTAGAGGGATGGCCTGGCCAGAGGTGGGAGTAGTAGGGGGCGGTGAGGCCTCCGCCGCATCGCAGCCGGCCACGGGAGCAGGAGCACGAGGCACGACCGGCGCTGGTTTGTGCGGCTGGAGCAAGAAGACCAGAGGTTGAAGAAGCACTACGGTCGTTGGATGGACATCGTATTGTCACTGTAGTTAGAATCGTGCATATTGACTAAGTTGACAAAGCCCTCCATCCCCGTCAACTTAGTTGGCCCACAAGTCAGCCTCCCACTATTGTGGGTCCCAGCTAGCAGGGGGTATTCTTTTTTTGGTGCGTAATAAGGAGGCACTTCCTTGCGTGCGAAGATACAGCTGGTGGGTCCGACTTGTCAACGGCGGGAATGTTTTTTGCGAAATACAGAGGCCCTTCCGGTGGGTCCCAGCTGTCAGGTGGAGGAATCATTATTTTGCGTGTAATAAGGAGGCATTTCCTTGCGTGCGGCCGTGGACCCAGCTGTCAGCCTCTCCACGCACAGTCTACTTTCAATGGTGTCATTCATTGACCATGTTGACCAGGCCGCGCTGAGCGCATCCAAGGTGGTGGACGACGACGAGGCCCCGGACAGCAATGAGCCGGAGATGGGAAGAAGCGGGAGTAGAGTCGCAGACGGAGAGGTGTACGAGGGTTAACTGGTTCTGGTGCGGTGTGGTTTGGCAATCGGTGGAGAAGAATAGGAGGTGTGGATGGGTGGAGGGATGGCCTGGCCAACGGTGGAGTAGCGCTTCACAGTGAAGCGTGCTAAGCAGAGCTGCTAGCAGCAGGAGGCGGGAAGCGAGGTGGTTCGGTATTTGGAGGAAGATGACGAGAGATTGAAGATGGATGCTGGTCGTTGGATGTAAACCAACGGCTAACGATGTCAGAATCATTTGTTGACTAAGTTGACAACGACTTGCATTGGCTTCGACCTATTGGCCCACATTTCAGCCTCCAAAAATGTGGCACATATTCAACCCATTTTTTCAGAATTTACAGTCTTTTTTTTGCGGGGTAGAATTACAGTCCATTTGATCTCTTTTTTTAAACTACAGTCCATTACCTGGGCTGGGTGAACAAATAATGTAGCGTCCATGCAGCCCATTTATGTTTTTCCTAAAAAATTACAGGCCATTTGCACTTTCTCGAAATACACGATTTTGCTGGGCTTATTCTAATTATAATGTTGGGGTGGGCGCTGCAATGTTATCAAAAAATAAACAGGGGCTGAGCATTTTGTTATATATATATTTATTTATTTATTTATTTATTTATTTATTTAAATAATAAGTGATTTATTATTACATTGGTCCTTAAATCTTACCAAGCTTTTGTACACAATCACCAGGATTTTCGTTGCCAAAAAAACTCCAGGATTTTATTGTTAAGAAATTATTTTTATAAGTTAATAAGATGTGGGATATTGTTTTCTTACATATGTACGTATCTGTTAAATATATGATGACAATAACAATAATATATAATAACATATAGAATAATTTAAATATATATAATATAGTTAGAAGGGAAACATATGTTGGACCAGGCGTTCCTATTCTTATATAGAAAAATAGAACAGACCTCTGCGTTTTCTTCAAAAAAATACATAAATTGGTTTGCCGATGTTTCAGTAAAAATAAAACCTCGGATGGGAGGTCCATAGGCCGGTCGATACATGGCGGCCCTCAAGAAAATACAAACAGGCCTATGGACCTCCCATCCGAGGTCGTGAGCTGCGCATGTTAAAAAAGAAAGCTTAGACGGGGCCGCCCAAAACCCAGCTGATACTTGCTTCCCCGGTGATAATAAATGATACCTGCCAGCTCCCCGTCTTCGTTGTGAATTTATCTCCTATCGTAACTACATTGAAGCACATAAAAAATGTAACTATGTTGACTAACCCGTGGGCCCCAACTCAGTATAGCATTAGGAGGAAGTATTTTTTCGATAAGGCACTTGCTTGCGTACGGCCATAGACCTGGTGGGTCCCAACTGTCCGCCTCTTCACGTACAGTCCTCTCCAGATTCCCCTCATTTGTTCAGCATGTTCACAATGGTAGACAGCAGCATCCCTCGTTTTCTCTGTTTTTCGCACACTCGACATTGTGTGGGCATCTTGAAAATAGCATATCTTTTTGACTGTGCATCATATGAAGATGTGCTATGCATGAATGTTGATCAGCATGATGTTAAGCGGCTGGTAGTTCGGTTTCGACCATGAATAAAACTTCGACATGATGTTAACACTGTTTAAAAAGGCTGTGTTAATATAAATGCTACGCCTCTGAAAGTTGTGGTTTCTTATCCGGCCCGAACTTGGAGTTTCTTATCTGAAACTGAAACTTGCAGTTTCTTCTCTGAGAATCTCATTGTCTGCACTTTTATACTCCTATGAAACTACATTTTTTAAGTGCTAAAAATAGATCTCTAGAGTTCATAAAATACTTCATATGCTCAATACTTCAAATATGAAATTCAAAAGACATTCATATCTGAAAGTACTCTCAAAATACACAACACAAAACACAATTCACAACCTGCAAATACTAACAACCCTAAGCTCCTCGACAATTCCACAACCTGCCCGACTATTGGTGCAGGGCGCAATCCCTCCTATTCCTCGGCGGCGGACAGCCACAGCCTGTGAAACGATGTGAGCAGCGAGGAGAGGATGGCGGGGAAGCGTCGTCGGGCCAACTGTTTTTCTCCTCTTGCAGTTGGGTTCGGTCGACGAAGACTCCACCGGCTCGCTCTGGCACAACACCCTCACAAACGGCACCCTGTAGATGCTCGATCCTTCAATCTCTGGTGGATGCTCCAACTGGGATCGATACTCCCACCACCGCTCCCTCAAGATCGGATTCGGTGAATCTGTTTGCTCCATGGCCCAGAGGAGCAGCTCTATGTACTCCCACGTGACTCCCTCCGGGAGTATCGCCACCTTTTCGCTCTGTTGCAGTCGCCGCTAGTTGGTCCTTGTTGTCAAACCAAGACTGTATCTCCAACATACTAGCTAGCTTCACAGGTTCGCCGTCTGCGATCCTCATGTATCGGTTGTACTCCTCCATCGATCTACTTCTCCACAACACCTTCACTCGCCGGCGGTGGATTTTTAATGGAAGAGGAGAGGACCAGCGTTGGTTTTGGTTTAGAACGAGAGAGGAGCGACGCTGGTTTTGGATTGGAACAGGAGAGGAGGGGCGGTGGTTTTGAAATGGAAGAGGAGAGGAGCGGCGCCAGATTTAGATTCGAACAGGAGAGGAGCGGCGGTGGTTTAAGAGGAGAAGAGCGGAAGAGTGGCGCTGGTCTTGGAAGTATTTTTTTTGCGTATTTTGGGTCAAAGTTTGACCACGTACTGTATTTGACAAGCAAAATCTGAATGCATGTCACCAAAAATTGTATCATCTGGTTCGTATCTGAATGTACTTTCAAATTATATTATTTTTACAACGTATAACATATATTTTATTTGCGAAAATCATGGTCAATTATGACCCAAAATAAAAGGGAGACTAGTTAATGTGGGGTCGCTTTCTTAATTGAAGGGTAAATTGATTTTGATTTTGATCTAGTCACAGCGCGCCGGCCCTCTCGTCCAATCCTAAATTGCTGCCGGATGCTCCTCTCCCTCTTCTCCATTGCAAAACCACCTCCTCTCCTCTCCATCATCTCCATTCCAAAACCACCGTCTCGCCTCTCCCTCTTCTCCATTGCAAAACCACCTCCTCTCTCCTCGGACGAGGATCCCCTGACGTAGTCCATCCTACCATTGAGACACTAACACATGGGTCCCACCAAGCGCGGGGCCCACCTATCAGCGACCAAAAGGCAGGGGAACCTCTCCTCTCCATCATCTCCATTCCAAAAACACCGTCTCGCCTCTCCCTCTTCTCTGTTGCAAGACCACTGTCTCTCCTCCCATCTTCCAAAGCTAGCACCGGACCACTCAGAAGGACATCTATGGAGGGGATGCAGCAGCCAATCAGGCAGATCGCCGGCGGCGACCAGGCAAAGTTAGCCAGGTTGAAGGAGATCCTTACTTGGTTTGACAATGAGTGGGAGATTTCGAGGACGGTGAGGGCCATGTGGCAATGTATGCGAAAGAGCGAGACAACGGTGATGAGGGCGGCGATGTACTCCTCGGCGGCAGTCATGCCGCATTCCTTCGAGTTCATCGACTATCTCCTCTGGGCGATGGAGCAGACAGATTCGCCCGAGGCGAAAGTCAGGCGGAGGTGGTGGGCGTACAGGTCGAAGGTCGAGCACCCAGAGGATAACGAATCGATCGAGTACGGTGTGCCGTTCGTGAGGGTGCAGAGCCAGCCGGAGCCATAGGAGTATTCGTTCTCCCACCGCAAGAGGAGGCCGGATGGCGCGACGTTGCTTCCCCGCCGTTCTCCACGGTTCCCTCGATGCTCGCCTCGTTTCAACGGCGTCAGTAGGGTTTAAGGTAAGCTTCGCACTAACCTAATCTTCCATCTGCTCATGCTTACAATCAGTGTGCCAACTAATAAAAATCATGCTTACAATCAGTCTCCGAGTACTACGGCAATCACCCTAAAATAGCTCTGGACCTTTGGGTCAAAGATGTGACAACGTGTGTACAAATAAAGAAAAATAGATTGGTGCTTCTTTCAGAAAAGAGTACACCCCTAGAAAACTGCCAATATAAGCTACTAGTATTTTTTTAAGTCTAAGCTACTAGTATTTGGTTAGAGGATTTGCTGCCAAGAAAGATCCGTCCATAGTGAGTGCCACACATCCCACTGCTGGTGGTGGATGCCAATGCTTAGATGGAGCAGGGTTGGTGTCGGTAATTTTTACTTGGCACCCCGCACTCTGCATATATGCCGGTTCCATCCATACATTTGTGCAGTTCCACCAAAATGCAGCTGAATAACCATGTTTGCACAGATAATGAAAAGGCGTGATTACATTATAGTGGCACTAGTTGATGAAACATACACTAATAAACAAAAGAAAATATTACATCATACTGGAAATCGACCCAAGTCTCCCTGATACACCTTCTGCCAGTGATGAACATCAGTGTACAGCGGTAGTACAAGGAGGGGCCTTAAGACATTCAAATCTCTATTTTTTTGTGCGGATCAACTAAAATTAAGCACCCCAGTTTGCAGAAACGCTTAAACATTAACAATGGGACTAGTTGATGAAAGATACATTAACAAAGAGAAGAACTTTCTTTATCTACATTAGAAATGAAATGATAGAGAGGACACTCGCTCTGTTTTAACTATATTATTACTTCATTTTATCAGTGACATTCGGGTCGAGCAGGTGGCAAACGAGGTGTACCATGCGTCGCAAGGATGAAGGCCGGGGTACTTAGACTGGGATGCTGAAGCTAGCTCCTTCAGTCCCTATCTTCCCCCTGATGTTTCTGTGGTAGCATTTGGGTTGTAATCCAAACTTCGTCGAGCTAGTGCTGCGTCCCCCTACCTGCCTAGCTTATGTGGCGAACTTGTCTCCTGCTAGTACTTAGTCCGTTCTAGTAGTAGTTGCATAACTGCCCGTTTACACTGAGATGTTGTCGGATAATGGTTCTCTATGGTTGGGTTTCTTTAATGAAATCGGAGGGAACCCCCTCTTTCGATATATAAAAAACAGTGGCACTAGCGGTGCCAAAACATTGCCTCAAATTAATAGTGCCACTAGATTAAGGTGCAAAATAATAACATTACTGCTTTATCATGGCAGTGCCAAAATAGTAGCACAGGAGCAGGATCAACATGCAGGATCTTTGGCAAACGGTCAGACCAAAAAGGAACATACCTCGTGATGGGAACCATATCTGCAGTCAACACCATCGTAGAAGGGATGACACCAGTCACCAACATGGATGGTTCAATTCATGGGACCTTTTGGTGCAGTTCACCTAAAATGAAGCAACGTCCCATGAGCTAGCAGCTTCTTCTTCTTCTTTTTAAGAAAAGGGCTCCAGCCCCGGTTCCATTTCCGTCAGAAAACAAAACCCACAGAGCTTCTTCTTCATTAATTGCAATAAAACTGAGCAACATCAAGGTTGGTCGTAAAGCTCCTGGAGAGTGAGCGGACCAGGACAGTTGCATCTCTAAGGAAAAGAAGCAACTTATCTTAATGGGAAATTTAGCAGGACATGAAAAAAGGGCCATTGATTCATATTACTGGAGGCATTACATTGAAAACAACATTGGTTTAACGTGTCCTTACTTTTAACGGCGATTGCTCTGATTTACGGTGGCATTACATAAGAGCGGCTCAGGGCAACAAACATCAGAAGAGGATATCTGGGTTGGTCCCATTTTTGTTCGGTATATAGCCACCTTATAGTGCGTGAGGCTACCAAATCTAGTGCTGGACTTACTCTGTTGACTTGTCCCCCAGTGCCCAGTTTCTTTCCTTTTTCAACCAATAGATCGGGTTTATATTGAGTTTGTACTGTGTTCTCTTTGTTTCCCTATTAGACCTAGAGACCAGTTGGATAGCCAGTCTCTGCTACTTTTCGCCCCCATTATTTCCTCTTTCAACCAAGTCCTAGATTCAGGTAACAAATCTTCCCCCACCCCCACCCCTTTCTTCCTTGTTTGAACCAAGTACTACTAGATTCGAGTGCATGAACTAGTTTTACCTCTTAACAAGAAAAATTAGGTGGTTTTGAACAGCCGATCGATCCTATCTACGGAGGGGCACGAGAAATAGTAAAAGATACAAATGCAGCGACGTCGAGCTCGGGAAGTAGAGCAAGACCGGTTTGAAGGAAGTTATACACGAGGGTCGCCGGATGTCGCTAGGTGGGCGGCGGGAGGCCGGATCTGCCCACACTGCGGCAGCAAGGAAGAAGGGGTGGGAGGCCCTCCCTCGCCAGCGATGCTTGGGAGAGAACGACAAGGCACGCTGATCGGGATGCGCCGGCAGTGGGTTAGAGCCGTCGCCGAGGACGACCGCGTGAACCTTGCACCTTCTCACCTTCCCCGGCTGAGAATATCCAGCTGGATCTGTGACCAGGGGTGAGTAGAGAGGTGTGGCCACCGTTGTCGTGTTTAGATCTGGAGAGGACGAGACAGTGTGAAGAGAGCACCACCAGCAAGCAAGTGCGGAGGCTCCTGCCTATATAGTGGAGTACTAGTTTTCTTTTGTCTACCGGCCGGAGCCGTCTTGACCACGGCAATCACTGTCGAGAAGTCTTCATGCACGTGCCCCGGAGGCGCAGTTGTCGTCATTTTGATCTGAAGCACCGGATTATAACATATAACTCGAAAAAATGTCACCTGACAAGAAATCATAACCTCACTGCCCAAGGGAGACAAGATGAATCCCGACAGACAAACTAGACGAGGATCAAAGCTCAAAGTAAAGATAAACTCGTAGAAAAGGGGTCCATCAATAGATGTTCTAATTAACATAGCCGGCTTGACCTAGATGCCAGCCGAGTAGTCTTCGTGCACGTACCCCCAATGACTAGCCCAACTCAGTTGTCGATGTTTAACCCTCGCAGTGATCCGAAGCACATGACACCTAATTTTGCGAGATGACAAGAAACCTTTTTTAGATTTGTCACCAGAACTACAGCCCAGTACAACACAGCCTGCATGATATGTAGACGATAGCCAATCCAAGCGTGTATGCTGGAGTCTGGTCACATGCATGGACAAACTGATCTTCCGTGTCTTGCAGGGATCGTCCAGGTACCAACGTATGTACTCCTACAACACTTCTCTAGTAGTATACTATCGCTCGTCTCTCTCTTCTATTAACTCACCCGACTTGCGGGGCCGGGGAGTGTGCCTATGGTAGGTTCTCAATTGCGGTCCCACATGTGTGTGCAAATGCAATATAACGCGCGTTCCATTCGGAGAGCGGCGTGCCAGACCAACCGACCGTCTGGGGTGCGACGCGAACGCGACGGGTGTGCTGTATACTCCGTACATGTGTACCGCCATTTTCTTGAGGCTTTCCTCCATGGCGCGATCCATGGATACAAAATTAGTATACTATACTATTTAAAAGTCGAGGGCGGGGCTGGGCAGTTCCGCCTAGTCGGTTCGACAGAGATGCGAGAAGATGAGGGAGTAGGCTGCTACAAACTAAGGTTGTGTGATTTGACAGCGAGTTACTTCTGGACAGGTGGGGCCGGGTGATTTGACTTGCCATTATCATTTTAACTGCGGCGCTATGACCGGCGTGAGTCTCCCGATTCCTGACCACCTCCATACAGGTGCCCTCTCCCGATGCTCCACCATGTAGAGGCTGGCTCTTGCTTGAGAGCCCACTCCTCCACTTTTTCCTTGCCTCTTTCCCCACATATGCAAAAATGCCATGTAAAGCGGGCTTATAGCCCACTACTGTACTTGATCCTACAGGTGCTAAGCACGGCACATAGGCATAAAGTCCGGTGTGGCAAGTTAATTAAGAAGAGAGAGACTAGTTTGGTGACCCCGGAAGAAACAGGTGATAAGCGTGTACCTAGATGAAGCAAACTTAGCAACAAAAAACTAAGCACCTATGCATTGGGGACTTGAGATGCTAAGCCATTTAATGCCCATAGCACCTCATCTAAGCACCATTTCATTGGAAGAGGTCACTCCTTGGCAAATACAATAAATAATAGGAAGAAAGAGATAGAGAGAAGTAAACAAAAAATACTCTTATAGCCAACCTTATAGCTAACCTTGTTGTATGAGTGACTAAGTGATGACTATGTATGACATGCCAACATCAGATAGCCTAACGCACCGGGTTAAATCTCAAGGGCGACCGTGGCGAGGCGGCAGTCGTGGTAAGTAGCTGACCATGATACAGACTCTTGGCAGCCCTTGGATCTGAGATCGAACGGTCGCTTGCTAAGTTGCTGAAAATTTGCAGAATAACCCTCCAGGATAGGATATTCACCCATAGGTCTAGAATCACGCCATGCAACCGTTCGATCTCAGATCCAAGGGCTCTTGGAAGCCCGTATCATGGGAGAATGGAAAGCTTCATATCACCTGTAATTTTCCCGACGCTTGACATGACATCAAAAGCCATTTAATTGGGCGTCGAGTAGACATGACATCTAATTGGGCCCCATAGTCCGCGTGCATGAATCCATTTATCCACCGGGCAAGCCACTACCACCGCCATTCACACGCGCCCCCCACTCAACATTTTTACAATCGATAAAGCGCTCCTAGTCGTCCCGTCCTTTCACATTACAGCAGTTCCACTAATCCTAACCCTCCTCCCAAATCCATGGCGTCCCAAATCTCCATGATCGGCGGTGAGTACAAGGTTAGAACCATCACCGGCGATGAGTTTGACGTCATCTACACCCGTTCTTCCGCAACGGTGAAAGAATGCCTTGCTCGCTTCAAACACATGTTCGAAAACTCAAATGATGAGTGGGTCGCTGGGCTAGATGTTGAGTACACCACAGTCCTGGGAAGCGAGAAGAAACTAAAGGAGGCAGAGAAGAAGAAGCCCGTCGTGATCCAGGTTTGCGTGCATGACTTATTCTTGGTCTACCACATATGCCATGCCGACGTTGAGTGCTAGGAATTTAAGAAGTTCCTCAAGGGCGGCTGAGTCAAATTTGTTACTTTAGACTTTAGGAACGACAAGGAAATCCTGGGTCGGATAGGCCTCGTTGTAGGCGACCCCTTCGACCTCCAGAAGGAAGGATTGGTGCCCTCCCTTGATCAGCTTTCAATGCTGACCCTGGCAGGAGCCATGGTTCATCCTTCGTACGGTAAACTAGAGAAACCTCCGTACACGTTTCATCGTCATGCATGGAAGTGGAATGTACTAGAAATGGACCACATCCAATACGCTGCAATGGATGGCTACCTTTGTTTCCATATCTATAAGGGTTGGATGAAGAGCAAGAGCCAAGTGTGCGGTTCAAGCAAAGAAGTATCGCCCAAGAGGAAGAGGGACAAGGACGAAGTCGAGGACGTGGACGAGGACTCCAATTAAGGTGGCAGTGTCGTTGCTCATGGTGGTTCTAATGCACTGTCTACCGAATTATTTGCTTAGTTTAATTTTTGGTGTGCTTAGTTTTATTTGAGGGGTGTGTTGTGCTGAGCCCCCAACAAGAACTATGTTATGTTTATTCTCGTTATATTTCGTACATTTCATCTTTTAGTTGGTATAGTACTGTCGGGGAGGCTGATCGTACCCACAAACACCTATGGGGCCGGCGGACCAGGCCCCTTTGTGGTTCGGAGGGGGGTGGAGATCGCATGAAGAGCGGATCGAGGCGAGGCACACGAGCAGTTTACCCAGCTTTGGAGCTCTCCGGAGAGATAAAACTCCTACTGCTGCTTATTTGATGTATTGTGTTCTTGCTAGGGAGCGATGAGAGCTACAAAATCTAGCGTGAGTGTATCTGGTCTAGAGTGAGTCGAATGAACCGAACCCACTCTCTGTTGCACATGGGACTCCTTTTATATGCTCAAGGGGTCTCCGACAGGTGGCAACATAGTTGAGGGTACTAATGTAAAAACTGGAGTTGGTACACCTACCGAACAAAGGTACGTGAAAAATACCTAACTCGACGGCAAGGGACAAAAGCAATAAATGCCCGTCGGTGTCGCCCAAACAGTGCAGGGACCGTCCAGTGCGCCTCCGCTTCGACGATGGCAAGCTTGTCGGCGCCGCTAATCGCTGCTCTCCGCTGGCTGCACAGCCTCTCGACACGCCGCGCATGGAACGGTCCCATGGCGACACGTCCGCTGGATGAGCTGGAGCGGAGATGGAGAGGTTGCTTGCCGCGGCAAGCGCCTTTGCCGCGCCGAATCCTTGTCGCGTCCGGAGGCTTGTCGGCGCTCGAGCCTTCCGGCAAGCTCCTCTTGCCGGGCCTTGTCTTCTGCATGCCTTGAGTGGCCTTCCCGACAAGCTCCTCTTGTCGGGGCCTTGTCTTCTTAATCAAATACTTTGTTCTTGAGTGGCTCCAAAGGAACCACGGAGGGTCTTGGCGGTGACGAGGCAAACCTTGCCGCGGGGTGCTGCAACCGTCCGTGCACGAGTACGGGATACTAGGGTACCCCTTCTCTAGTACACCGACAGGAGCCCCCGGGCCTGGGCCGTACACGGTGCCGAGCGCTGTCGGGCCAGGCCCAAAATAGTGCACGGTCACAGCGGCCTCGACCACGTCGCAAATCGCCCCGGACCCACCACGATCCCCACTAACGGCACGCACCGGACGTGGCGTCGTGCGAAGATCATGGGCGTGGTCGTGGGGTTTCTTTATTAGGAAAAGCGGGCGTCCGCCTCCCCTCTTTATAAGCGGAGGAAACAGGGGCAGGCCGTCCACTCTGCCATCGCTGTCTTGTCAAGAAAACCACCGCCGCTCCCCCCTTCTTCTCCGGTGCGAAGAGAGCAGCGCCCCGCCCCTTTTCGCCACAAGCACGCTCACCACCGTCGGCCTCCTCCGCCGCCCTCGCCATGGCTTCGAAAGCCGACAAGGAGAAGGGAGTCAAGTCGGCCGAGGCGCAGTGGCTCGCGGCGCTGCGCAAGGAGCGGTCCATCTTCCCCCCGCAGCTTGGCGCAAGGGAGCTGCGGGATGTCTTCTACCTCTTTTGGTCGATGGAGATGCGTGCGCATCCGCGCACGAGGGTACTCCCCGCCTCCGCCTCTGATTTGGCACCAACAGGGTACCCCTTTTTCGCTCTTTTCTTCTATTGCGGGCTTTGCCCGCCCTTTTCCGAGTTCTTCTGCGACATCATGAACACGTTTGGCCTCCGCCTCCTTGATTTCACCCCCAACGCCGTCTTGACCATGGCAGTTTTCGCGCATCTTTGCGAAAACTTTGTCGGAGTCCACCCAAATGTGGCACTCTTCCGCCATTTCTTTGTGCCCCGCGTCGAGAGAGGAGAGCCACTTGCCGGAGGGATAGCCTGGGTCTCTAGGATCGGCAAGAAAGAGGCCTACCTGGAAGGAGAGTTCCGCAACAAGTGGGAGGAGTGGAGAGCCAATTGGTGCTGGGTCGTAGAGGAGAACCCGCAGCCCTTCACTGCCGTGCGCCAAACTCCAATAGTGTGCGGCAGAGATTGGAGCAACTTGGCGCTGGAGGATGCGGCGAAGATAGCTGTGACCGGATTTTGCGCCTCGGGCTTGCCGGGTTAACCGTAAGGCGCGATTGGCGCAGATTTCCTTCGTGCCGCCGCATCGCTCCCTTACAGGAAAGGAGGAGGCCTGCCTGGGAGTTCCAAAATGCGGCAGACATCATGAGGCTGCGCCCGGGCCTGAACTGGAACTTCACCGTCTTGGAGCTGGACGCGATGCTGCTCGAGCTGTTCAAGAACGACCCCGACCATCCAGAGTGGTTTAGGTTGCCGCGGGGGGTCGTCCCATTGTGCAACAACTCGGCGCTCGACCGCATCCGCGTCATGATGCCGTTGTGCGATTCCCATGGGATCGTTCGAACCTGGCAGGAGCCCCCCGACAAGGTCGTGCAGCAGTTCTTCGACGATTTGGAAGAAGTGCCGATCCGCTCCGACGAGCAGAAAAGGCTCACCCGCGACACCACCGACAAGGAGATGGCGCAGATTGCCACCAGGGTGGAGGAGGCGGCAGCAGGCCGCCACTGGAGCCTTCGGGTTCACCGTGGAGGAGGCGGACGCCAAGGCGGCAAGCCTTGCCGGCGAGGGGAGGTCGTCGGCGAGGACGAGCTTGTCGAGCCCGAGGCGGGTCGAGTGGACCCACCGAGGGCGCTTCTTCTCCACCACCCAGCGACTTGCCGCCTGAGCCCCGGTTCCGCCCGAAGAGGCATCTCCGCAAGGCCGGAGATTTAGTCGGGCGGCAGATCGCCCACAAGAAGAAGGCCGCATGACGCGCTACCGCTGCAAGCGGGGTTGCTGCTGAGCGCCTCACACCGCCGACTAACCGGGGTAGGATCTTCTCGTGCCACCGCCGACGCCCGCTTAAGCGGCCAAGAGAGCCCACTCCCCGCCTCGCCGCACCGGAGGCGAGCTGGAGTTTGACTTCTCCGCGCTCAGCTCCGAGGAGGAAGGCGAAGAGTAAGCTCTTGAGATTGTGCTTGTATTTCTTCAATTTTATTGCTTCATCTTGAATCTGATTTGCTTTGTTCTGGACTCTTTCCTTTTCAGGACGCTGGCCCAGAGAGCGTCGAAGAGGGCCAAGATCCCGACGGTCGTCGTCAAGGACGATTCTCCCGTGGCAACAGGGGACGCGTCCGAGACTCCCTTGCCGGACCCGGCGACCCTTCCTCAGAGCAGCCCCAAAGACAGCCCCAGAGTAAGTGTGCAGTTTTCTCCTTACTATTGGGTGAACAGGGTGCTCCTTCTTCGTTGATACCGACTGTTTGCTTGTGTAGGAGCAGAGCAGCCTCAGGGGAGGGCTCGGAAGCCGCCCGAGATCCTGTCTGCTGCCACCACGCCGCCAAGGGAGGAATCTCAGCAAGGGAGCGCCCTCCGACAAGGGAGGCCACCCGGCAAAGGAGGCTACCCGGCAAGGGAGGCTACCCGGCAAGGGACAGCGCGGTGACCCTCCAAAGTGGTCGAGGCCATGGCTGCGGATCCCGTTGCAGGTAACTGCCTTACACGAAAATCTCCCTTGGGCTTGCTTTCTTTTGTTTCTTTTTTTGAACATTTGCTTGACTGCTCTTTCTTCGTCTGACGCAGAGCTGATGGAGGTCGAGGCCGCCGGCGAGGAGGAAGCACGCGGCAACACCGATGAGGCCGCTGTCGAGGAAGAAGAGGTCATTGTTGTGGAAGAAGAGGCCGTCGCCGACGAGCCTGTTGGCGAGGAGGCCACCGAGGCTGCCGACGCAGAGGCCGGCGAGGGGTCGGGCGATCGACCGACGGCCCTGAGGCCGCAGGAGCGCCTAAGCGCCACACCGACAGCCGACTCCCCTGGCTGATGCGGCGTGGCCCGAGGAGCCCGGCCAGCGCCTACGAAGGCCGGCGTGGCGTCTTCATCAAGCTCCCTGGGAACCGAGCTCCAGTGGCGCGGTCGAGGAGAGACCTTCGACGGTGAGCTACTCGCCTCCATTGGCCGACGCTGGTGGACGCTGGGCCAAGCAGCAAGCAGCGGGCGAAGTCTGAGGAGGACCAGGCTTTGAAGAAGCTCTTTGTCGCTCTACCGGCGCCCGGCAGAGCCAAGTTGGAGACCCGGAAGCACTTGTCGCGGGGCAGGAGCAGACATGGAGAAGCTACCAAGAGCTCCGGAGCGCCAACCAAGAAACTCTCCATGACGTAGCGAAGCGCTGGGGCAACTTCAGGAAGAGCGCACGCCTTCATTCTTGAGAAGGCCGCTTGAGGAGGAGCAGCGATCGGGCTGCCGAGAAGCTCTCCAGCAGAAAGCGAGTCATGGCGCAGCCGGAAGGTCAACCTGGACAGCCACGAAGAAGAACTTGCAGCGAGGAGTCACTGGCGGGCGCCAGAAGCGAAGGATGCCCGCCAGCCGCCGAGGCCGCCAAGGAAGAGCTGAAGGGGAAGGTGGCACAGCTGGAGGCCAGCCTCAAGAAGAGCGGCGAAGAGCTTGCCGCGCTTAAGCATGAGCGCGAGAAGGACGCCTACACTCTTGGCGAGCTGTAGATTCGTCTCGCTGATAGGGGCAAGGAGTTCGACGCTGCCAAGGATTCCAAGGCGGATCTTGAGCTGAAGCTGACCACTCTGACGCAGACGTTGGACGGCGCCAGAGAGCGGGAGGTGGGCTTGTTGGAGGCGATCAAGGCCAAGGAGGAGCTGCTAGCGAATGCTGCCTCCATCGAGCACCTTGTGGGAGAGCGTGGAGCACCGGATGAAGGTCTTGTGGACACTGCCGCCGACATCCACAACGAGCTGATGGAGCTGGGGATGGCGGACCTTGCATACTCCTCCGACGAGCATCTCCATCCCAGCGCCAAACTCAGCTTATTCTTTAAAGGCGTGGTGACGGGTCTCCAGCGTCTCCGGGAAGAGGTCCCAAAGCAGCTGGCCGAGGAATCACGCCAGATCTGTGCAGGAGCCCTCGAGAAGGTGTTGATAAAGGTGGCCTTCCGCAATCCGGGCCCCAACCTTAACGGCGTCCTCAGATCCTTGCCGCCCGACGCCAACGTGGAGGAGCTCAAAGCCCTTGTCGCACCCATTGTGGACAAGGTGAACAAGATCAAGCGGATCGAGGGCGACCGCGTAGACTAGGCCGCCAACTTTATCTTTCCCTTGTCGCCGATCATGTTTAGAACACTTTGTTAGATCAGCGACAAGATATCTTGTAATATACTCTATCTTAGGCGATCAATGCAACGTTATTTCCTCTACTTGATTCCTTCCTTTGTACGTTTACGCCTTACGCATTTGGGGGACTTGTCGGTGCGGGCACTTTTGTCATGAAGGCCGAGTGCGGAACGTCAGCAGCCTGCTGGCAGTGCCGCCTCCGACAAGCAACCTTGTCGCGACTAGCCGCAGCTCACTTAAGTTGTTGAGCGGACTCGAAACAAAGTAAGGGCGCGACCAGCCTGCGAGTTGGTTCCTCTGCGCACAGGTTTTCCATACAAAGTACTATCGTTCGAGCAAGATAACTTAAAAATTTAAAAATTGATTGCTCAAACTTTGGCAAC
Source organism: Aegilops bicornis (assembly GCA_021605145.1). Taxonomy (NCBI): domain Eukaryota; kingdom Viridiplantae; phylum Streptophyta; class Magnoliopsida; order Poales; family Poaceae; genus Aegilops; species Aegilops bicornis. The sequence continues at coordinate 352,144,015 of CM038671.1, read as the reverse complement.
TTAGCTTTTCTGTCTCTTGCTTCCCGATGAGGTGAAACTTCCTCGAGCGGTGCCTGGTCCATAGTATTATCTCCTTCTCCCCCCCTGGTTAACTTGTGCACGAGGGAGCTTTCCTTTCTTTGAGAAAAGAGAAAGAAGAGGAAATAAAGTTATGGAGCCCAAATGACTCGATTCTGCTTACGGGTGTGGTTGCTGCACAAAGTGTTAGCCAAAACATGCAATAAAATGATGAAAGCATGAATTTGACAATTTGTGCGCAACACATGAGCTTTACTGATGCACGGGGTCTGCGCCCGGCTTTGTACAAAGGATTGCATGCAGCAGCGGCAAGACTTGTACAAAAGGTGGTTTCCGGAACGGGTTCCGGCAACCGCGCCCTATGGGTAAAACTTACGAAGATGCTCAATGTTCCAGGAGTTGCTCACCGGAATGCCATCTTCGGTCTCAAATGACAGCGCCAGGCCTAGTGACTCGCTTTCACCCGATAAGGGCCTTCCCACTTCAAGGCCAACTTGTTTGAATTCTTGGCGGAGTGAACGCTACCAAGAACAAGGTCGCCTTCCTCGAGACTTCTGGCACTAACTCTGCGGCTATGGTAGCGACGCAAAGCTTGTCGGTAGCGGCGGCTCGACAAATGCCTCAAGACGATCCTCCTCAAGGAGCAGCGTCATCTTGTCGCAATGCTCTTGCTCAAGCTCATCATAAGCGAGCACTCGAGGCGATCCGTATACGAGTTCCGTGGGGAGAACTGCCTCTGCTCCATAGACTAGAGCGAAAGGTGTCTGGCCAGTGGCTCGATTTGGCGTTGTCCTGATCGACCAAAGAACCACCGGCAGCTCCTTGATCCAGTTTCTTCCGCACTTGTGCAGCCTGTCGAAAGTTATGGTCTTGAGCCCGCGCAGCACTTCAGCATTTGCCCTCTCCGCTTGACCGTTGCTTCTCAGATGAGCAACAGAAGCGAAGCAGACCTTGGCGCCAAGATCTTGGACGATCGCATGAAGGTGCGATCAGAAATTGTGTGCCGTTGTCGGTGATGATCCCGTTAGGGATTCCAAACGGCAAACAATCGACACGAAGAACTTGATACCGACCGTGGCCGCCACCTTCCTCATCGCTTCCACTTCCGGCCACTTTGTGAACTTGTCGATGGCGACGCATAAGTACTCAAAGCCACCGACAGCTTCGGGAAAGGGGCCGAGGATGTCGAGCCCCTGACGAAAATGGCCGTGATAAAGGGATCGTCTGAGAGCTTGAGCTGGCTGGTGTATCTGCTTGGAATGGAACCGCACGCTTCACACTTGGTTACTTGTGCAGTTGCATCCTGGAGGGCTGTCGGCCAGAAGAAACCTTGTCGGAAAGCTTTGCCGGCAAGTGCTCTTACGCCAATGTGGTGACCACATATGCCTCCGTGTATCTCTGTCAACAGCATCTGTCCATCTTCCCTGGGAATACACTTCAATTTCACACCGTTGAGTCTTCTTACATGCGATGTCAGTCGACAAACCGGGTACATACTCGACTACCGGGCTACTCTTTCCGCTTCTTCTTGCTCTTCGGAAGTTCTCCGTCTTCAAGGAAATGGACAATCTGATGCGCCCATGCTGGAGCTTGCGGCTCGACAACAAGGACCAATGGCACATCTGCTGCTGCGGGAACATCAGCTTCCACGGCAAGAACCTGCGGCCCTGCCGGAGCTTGATGCTCCCCGGCAAGCTTGCCGGAGCAAGACTTGTCGGGAGCATCTGCTTAAACGAAACAAACCCTGGGGCCTGTCGGAGCAGACTGCCCCTCAGCACTGTTGGTGTTGATCTTGGGGACCTTTGCAACGACGGCTTCGGGAAGCTCTGCCAGGAAGTAGGCACCAGAGATCAACTTCCTCTTCTTGCCTTGTTCAGTTGATGGTGTTACGGTTGGCTGAGTCAGCTTGAGCACGAAAATCCCTGGTTCCACAGGTAACTTAAGTGCAGCGCACTTTGACAGGCCGTCAGCGATATCATTCTGAGCTCTTGGAACATGTTCCATTTGCAGGCCTTCAAAGTGCTCTTCGAGCTTCCTCACTTCATCAACGTATGCCTCCATCAACGGACTCTGGTAGTCTTTGTTCACTTGGCGGACGACAAGTTGCGAGTCACCCCTGACAATAAGTTTTTTGATCCCAAGGTCCACTGCGATCCTGAGACCGGCAAGCAAACCTTCATACTCTGCAGTATTGTTTGTCACTTGCTCCTTGGGAAAGTGCATCTGGACTACGTACTTGAGGTGCTCTCCGGTGGGTGCGATAAGCAGCACGCCGGCACCGGCGCCTTGCAGCGAGAAGGCACCATCAAAGTAGATGTCGGGGAGGCTGATCGTACCCACGAACACCTATGGGGCCGACGGACCAGGCCCCTTTGTGGTTCGGAGGGGGGCGGAGATCGCACGAAGAGCGGATCGAGGCGAGGCACACGAGCAGTTTACCCAGCTTCGAGCTCTCCGGAGAGATAAAACTCCTACTGTTGCTTGTTTGATGTATTGTGTTCTTGCTAGGGAGGCGATGAGAGCTACAAAACCTAGCGTGAGTGTATCCGGTCTCGAGTGAGTCGAATGAACCGAACCCCTCTCTGCTGCACATGGGCCTCCTTTTATATGCTCAAGGGTCTCCGGCGGTGGCAACATAGATGAGGGTACAAATGTAAAACTGGAGTTGGTACACCTACTTAACAAAGTGTACATTGAAAATACCTAACTCGACGGCAAGGGACAAAAGCAATAAATGCCCGTCGATGTCGCCCAAGCGATTCTGCAGGGACCGTCAGTGCGCCTCCGCTCGGCGACGATGGCAAGCTTGTCGGCCGCTAATCGCTTTCTCCGCTGGCTGCACAGCCTCTCGGCACGCAGCGCATGGAACGGTCCCATGGCGACACGTCGCTGGATGAGCTGGAGCGGAGATGGAGAGAGGTTGCTTGCCGCTGCAAGCGCTTTGCCGCGGCCGAATCCTTGTCGCGTCCCGGAGGCTTATCGCGCTCGAGCCTTCGGCAAGCTCCTCTTGCCGGGGCCTTGTCTTCTGCATGCCTTGAGTGGCCTTCCCGACAAGCTCCTCTTGTCGGGGCCTTGTCTTCTTAATCAAATACTTTGTTCTTGAGTGGCTCCAAAGGAGCCACGGAGGGTCTTGGCGGTGACGAGGCAAACCTTGCATAGGTGTCAAGAACCGTCTGCACTGCAGCACGGGATACTAGGGTACCCCTACTCTAGTACACCGACAAGTACTACCACTCGTTTATTGACATTATATACGTACAATATATATGCCAACATCATATAGCCAGCAGTTTAGTTGTCAAAGAATTTCAGGGTGCTTAGTTTTGTCAAAGAATTCCAGGGTGCTTAGTTTTATTTGAGGGGTGTGTTGTGCTGGACACCATTAACTTATCATTGTGAGAATCGGCATATTTTTGTCATGTAACATGGTCAACGGGTTTGACATGAAATAACAATATCTAATGGCATTTCTGAGCAAACATCTAACTTAATGATGGCATTTTTTAAATATCTAATTGCATTTTTAAGTAGGCATCTCACGGATCGATGGCATTTTTTGAGTAGTTGTAACTTCTAATGGCAAAACTGAGTAGTGATACACAACTTGTGGCATAAATAATAAGAACCCAAGAATTAAATAGGTATTCTAATTTCTTTATTTCTTTATACTTTTGTGTGCGAAACAATATACGCTGCCTCCCCCCAGATTTCTTTAAAGATGCAACATAGAACTATATGAGTGCCCTGTTAAATTTTGGAATTATTCCGGGTTCGTTTGGCCTTTTTTATACATTAATTGAGTTTCTGGTCATTTAATGTGCATAATTCAAATTTCAACTAAAAGCACATGCTCCCGTGCACCAAAGTTGACTGAAAAATCACATGTGTGTCCTCGGGTGAATTTCTAGGTCCCATGCAAGAAATGGGAATGAAATTCAAACATTTGGGCATCGTGGTTCAGCCGAGAACATTGAGAAGCTTGGATTTAAAATTCCTGTAAATCCAAAACACGCCGGAAAATCATGAAACTTGGCATGGTGTCATGTCATGGTACTACCATGCTGTCATAAAATAAATTGCAGAATAGGAATAAGTTTTGGTATAAGCTTTTTGCAAACTGGAGCTTCTCTCAAGAAGGCTCGTGGTTCTGAGAGGGAACGTGTCACCTTTGTGTGCATAATTCAAATTTTAAATACAAGCATACTCCAGTGCACCAAAGCTGGTTGAAAAATCACATGTGTGTCCTCGAGTAAATTTCTAGGTCCCATGCTAGAAATGGGAATGAAATTCAAACATCTAGGCATCATGGCTCGGCTGGAACTTGGTTTTTTAATTCCTGTAAATCCGAAACACGCATGAAAATCATGAAACTTGGCTTGGTGTCATGACATGGCACCAACATGCTGTGGTAATTTTGTTGTCCGATTTGCGAAGGCGCACACATTAACAATCAACAAAGTCATTCTGGAACAAGTGTTGTCACGTTACAATCGGAAAGACAAGTATTATTGAAACCGTGGGCGTTCTATTTACCATTTACGTGCCGCCACGCGTCCCCTTTTTTTATTAGCTAGGAGGCGTCGTGCAGGGTAGCTATTTGAGTACGGGAGGCATGCGATCAGACCCCTACACGTGCTTATCGAGAGGAGAGCCCTTTGACTTCCATCTGCCGTCACCTCTCTCCCAAGGTCTCCATTAATGGCGCCCGAGCCTCTGTTTAATGGTGTGGCAATGTCTCACTCGACTGAGATTTAAGAGAGAAAAAAGAACTAAAAAGAAATTTTTGCACGGATCTTGATGAAAGATCCGACGGACCTATATAGCATCTACTGCGACTTATAGCAAGACTGATGAATATATATAAGGACGACGATAGTGGATAATAATTGTCTTACATAATTAGGAAGATAATTAAAAAAGCCACATGCGGCTACGCCCGAAATACACAAGGGCAAAAGAAGAAGGAAGACGCATACAACGATCTGGCTCGCTGATCTCTACTTTCTTTATGCGCATCAGGTCGCGGAGACTAGTTCTCGCGGCGGGCGATGATCTCTTTCATTAGTTTCATGTCCTTAATACGCTGCTTAGCAGCATCCACGGATTCCTCCACCAGCCTATTTCGCTTGATGCGGAGCATGGCATTCTCGTCCATAAGTTTCTTGACGATGACGCCCGTCCTGTGCAACAAGGCAGCGGTCTCCTCCGCCTGCTTCGCCCTTCCGGCGATCTTCGCCCTCAGCAGGTCACGCTCGCCCCGGAGCTTCGCATTGCCCTCCCCTAGTTGCCGGATGACGCTGGTAGCCTCGTCCCTCAACCTCGCCCAGTCGGAGATCTGATCCATCTGGCTATGGACCATCGCACACATGCTCCTGTAAGAGTTCTCGCCTGCCCGCGAGAAATTTTCCCAGGCCGCCACAGCGCGGCGAGACCTCCGTGCTGCTTCCGCGGCACGGCGGGACATCTTTACTGCTTCTGCGGCATGGCCGGACCAGTCTGCTACATCGACGGTGTGGCGGGACCTCCGTGTTGCTTCGGCGGCGCGGCGGGACCTCTGTGCTGCTTCTTTGTCTTGTTGGACATGTTGGCTGCTTTCGGCGGCGGGACATCTCGTGCTTCCTCTTCCATGCTCACCTCTCCACGGTGGAAATCTCGACCGAACTCACGCTGGCCATGGCTTGATTGACTTGATTGCTTTTTGTGGATGAGGAGTTGAGGAGGAATGTGCAGTCATCTTAGCATAGTAGTATTTATAACTGAGTACTACTAGTACGCTCCTAAGTGGGAAACCGTTTAGGTTGTGATCGGTGTGAACAGGTTTGCAATTAAATATAGCGTGGTAGTAGTAATAATTTGGAATGTGACGAGACACGCTCAAAATTTATTGACGGTTCTAGTTTCGAAGTGCAACACTATTCCCGGATGGCGTAACGTCGGCACATTTTCTCGGCCATGGTGTAGTAGTTAGTGTTGTATAGTATATGCATAATTTGGCGACGAGCGTTCTTTATATGTACCACCTTTTTTCTTTAATTACATCTTGTTGGTTTTGCTCCATGGCGCAATCCATCGATACTACTACCGTACAAATGTATACATTTTTTGAAAGGCTAGAGGGCGGGGCAGTCTAGCTTGGTCCTTTTCACAAGAGGCGAGGGCCTTTGTGATTTGACGGCTCATTACTGCTGGAAGGCGGGGCCATGTGATTTGATTGCTCGTATAAATGTGCCGATGACCTGAGGAGGAGCAAAGAACCGTCCGGTATACTCCAGTTTTCTACTGGAGTAGAACGGAGGAGCACGAAACACGGCAGCCCAGTGCCATATCCTCTATTTTCTACTCTTATTATATATTACTAGCCAGAGACATTGTTCTATTGGCGATAAAGAATGATCTAATTTGCTAGTCATCTCATTTTTAGCATTGTTCTATTCATGCCTCGCAGAGAAGGTGACACGTGCGGCGAAACACCCGAAGCAAAATAAGAAACACAGGAGCAACAGAAGGAGGAGGATTATCACCCCCAAAAAAGAAGGAAGACACACACACAAGTCTAGGGCGCTGCTCTCACTACATGAAGGGTTGCTGGCCGCGGAGTCGTAACTGCTTCTTCATCGCCTCCACGACCTCCATTTCCTTGCATGTCTCCTCCGCCATCTTCATCATTGCGTCCATGATGCGGGATTTCTCGACGCGAGCCTTCATCATCTGTTCCACGGCCGCATTACGTACCTTCACAGTAGCCGGGTGCTCGATGCGGAGCTTCGCCAACTCCTCCTTCTGTTCCATGACGAGGGCATGCAACATCTTCATCGAGGAACTACTATTCTCATGCAGCTTCTTCCAGCCGGCGTTCTCCTCCTTCAACAGGTCAAGCTCGTGGCAGAGCTTCGCCTTGTCCTCCTGAAGTTGCAGGATTTTGCCGGTCGCCTTCTTCTTCGAGGCAATGCTCTTCTTCAGCAGCATCACCAAGTCGACGGTCAACTCCCCCTTTTCATTGAGCTCAGCGGGCATGTCGTCGAGGCTCTCCTTCAGCAGCTCCACCAAGCCGTGGATGAACTTCTTATGCTTATTGAGGTGCTTATTGAGCTGATCGGGCATGCCGTCGAGGGATAATGACTCAGTACCGCCAGACTCGGCATGTTCGCCTCCACAGATAGGGCGCTCACGGGAGCCATCGCCGCCCGTGAGAGATCTTTCGAGGTCTCTGCGTGGCGGCGAGCCCTCTCTTTTTTTCCGCAGCCTTGGTTGCCCCTCCCTTGTTACGAGTAGTTCTCGACCTAGAGCTGTGCACACCGGCCATGGCAAGGACGGACGAAGAAGGATGACTTATGAGGAGGAAGGTAGAGTAATTTTCGGTTAGGTAGTTCCCCTTTTTATAACCTAAGTACTAACACTAGTACTAAAACCTGCATAGTGGGAACATGTTCAGGTTTGGTATGTACTGGTAGGTGTGAGCAGGCTTGCACTTAATTGTAGCACTAGTACTTTCGAATGTGATGGGAACAAGGTAAAGATTAATTGATGGTTTTGGTTTGAGACCAAACGCGGCCCCGATGAGTTTAGTGGAACATAAAATTTCAAGTAGACTACTGCTTTGCTCGGATCGTAAATATTATGTTCTTGTCAAAAATTGGCACAAAATACGAAGGAGACCAATGGAAGTACTACTAGCAACCCATGATTTAACTACTTGCATGCACGCAGTGGAGTAGTAATGTCTTTCTTCCACCCTCACGTCCACTCAATTTGCATGCGCTGTATTAATTGACCATCAATGAAGTGAAGGACTTTACACGCTTCAAATTATCACATGGGGTGGATCTTGGTACAAAATTGCGTCCGCCCGTGTACCCGTGTGTGTGTGCGAGGGAATGAGTGTGTGCGTGGCGTGTGTGCACATCTTCGCTTCGTGCATGTACCGCCAGTGCAGCTCAGGGAGGACGAGTACATTCTTCTGGAACCAGCAGCACGTCACTGTGATCAATCCACACAAGGTTGTCGCGACAACGCCTCCACATGTGCCACGTGGCTTCATGAACTGTAAGAGAGACATTGTGTAGCGTGCCATTGTGTTTTGCACATACTCAAAGTACTAGTAAGGTACACGTGCATTGCACGCGTCAGATTTTGCATCCAAATTATGAATAAATACCACACTGTAGCATGTAAGCTCTGAGTCATGTATGCCTGATGTAGACCTTCGTTTAATTCTTATAATTCATCTCATTCAAAATCAATTAGTTTTTATAAAAAATCTAGGGCCTCTTTGATTCGTAGGCTTTCCAAAACGCGAGAATAGGAAGAACATGGGATTAGAGTGAAATGTCGTCTTGAATCCTATAGGATGGTACGAGTGTTTGATTGTGCATAGAAAAAACACAAAATTCTTTAAAAGAGGTTTGAGTGGATGGATGTTTCCTATGAAATCTAGTGCAAATGAATCTATGGAAAAATTCCTATGGTTTACAATCCTATGAATCAAACAACAAAGATAGGAAAAATTCCTAAGGATTAGAATCCTACAAAATTCCTTCGAGAATCCTTTGAATCAAATAAGCCCTTAATCTATTTTATGATTCATGGAATTGTGCGTTGTAAAGTATAAAGTAAAAACAGATAATGGCAATTCAACTAGAAAAAAAGTTTGGGCAGTTATGATACGGAAGATTCTAGAACAAAGGAGAACCACTGTTGTTTTGATATTTGTGCATTATGCTTAAGTTCAACCATGGACTTTGCTAGATTGTACATGTGGCAAAATCCGGTGGGGGGCTAGAAGATGGTGCGTGGGGCCGAGTGGAGGGAGACTATGAAGGAGTGCACAACTGCGAGATCAATATTTAGAGAGAGGCGAACGCGTCTGTTGTTATGCCAGGGCGTGAGCCATGAAAAATGTCCCATGAGCTAGGGGCCAAGCATTGCTAATCCTTTGCGAGGAGGGCCAATTCATCAACTTAAACCATTTTTACCAGCAATTGTCTAATGATCACATTCATATTAGCCTCGATATATAGTGATGTTAGGGGGGCAGGGGCCCTTGCTGCCCCTGTCTTCGCCATTGTGCTTGCCCCGAGAGATGAAGCGGAAGGCATGGATGATGAGAGGGGGGCGTTGGATATATAATTAATGTAGGTGTATTAGCTATATATGTAATCCTATATAGAGAGGTATAGATTGATTGATGTGGACGTGGGAAAGAGGGTGAGACCTCACTAGATATATAGATTGATCGGTTTATGTGGAAAACTATGAAAGACCTAGCTATATACACACACACACATAGAACATCGATCATTGCGCATGCACGTGAGATATAAAGAATGCCCGATATGATGGAGAGTGGGTTGTGTGTGTGTGTGTACCTTCATGGGAGACCGACCTGAAGAAAAAGATTGCATGTGTGCGATGGATAATGCCGACTGGTAGTGTGTGTGCATGCATGCACGAGAGAAAGTTAGTGGTACAATTATAAAGAGAAGACCAATGTGTGGGTGCAAAAGACTAGGTGAGGTCATAATCAATGTAAAGTTGAATTCAAATATTTGAATAAGAGATCATGATGTTTGAAACCCATGCATGCATGAATATAATGGAGATCTGCGAGGTATGGTTGGGAAATGAGCATGTTGTAATGTATACACATTGAACAAGGTCAGACTGGTTTGAATTTGAGATACCGATGGCAGACATCATTTGGCCACATTTCATCCGTGCATGGACACACTATTCTACTTGGAGATGATGGGTGGCTTTCACATCACATATCTGTATCTATACCCATATATATATATATATATATATATATATTATTTTATATGTTTATATAGTGTGCGGATAACTTTAACTTTGAAAGATGGTCGTTGGATGAGGCCAATCCGATGGTGCAGAGCTGGCAAATTTGAGCACTACTAGCCGTTGGATATCATCTAGATTCCACCAGATTTTGCCACATGTACAATCTAGAAGACTCTATGGTTGAACTTAAGCATAATGCACAAACCTCAAAACACAAGCACTTCTTCTTTGTTCTAGAATCTTCCGTATCATAATTGCCCAAATGTTTTTCTACATGATTTGTTTTTACTTTATGCCTTACAACGCACAATTCCACGAATCTTAAAATAGATTAGCTTTCTTATAAAAACTAGATGATTTTGAATGAAATGAACTATAAGAATTAAACGAACATCTACATCATGCATATATGACTCAAAGCTTACATGCTATAATGTGGTATTTATTCATAATTTGGTTGCCAAATCTCATGCGTGCAATGCACGTGTACCTTACTAGTCTAAATGGTGTCTGTGTGTGTGTTGTGCGTGTTAAACACATTGTACATAGTATATCTTACTAATCTAAATTGTTTTTTTTTCTTTTGGGTACACGTTAAGCTTGTTCTCCCGAAATTTCAAGCCGCGCCTTGTTATGCCAAAATTTCAAGCTAGCGTCTCTGTCTATCGTCTGCTTGAAACTCCGCCTCTTCAACCCGCGCCTTGTTAGCCCGAAATATTTAAGATATATCTTTGTCTCGTTGTGCTCCGACAACTCCCTCCATCTCAACCCGCGCCTTGCTATTCCAAAATTACAACGCGCGCGAAAACTCCCACCTCCTGTGAAATCCCGACACATGAAATGCCCGTGATACCCCTGAACCGAAAGAACCACCTCAAATCGGTGGGGGTACTTTTGTAACCTACCCCACATTTCGGACAAGCGCGTCCCTAAGCCATGGGTCCCCACTCCCATCCCATCCGCCCACCCGTTCGTACACCAAGGCCGGGAAAACCCGCGAAGCCCCACACCCTCCTCCGTCCGCCACCTAGCCAGAGCCTCTTCCCCGAGGACCTCGTCCACAGCAACACCTCGATGTCCCTCATCCACCGTACCGGATGAGGATCCGTCGTTGATCTGGTCGTCCCGCCGGTACAGCCACCCCATCCTCCACCTCCAAGGAGCTGCCCCAGCGTTCCCCTCGTCTTTCGCGCCACCTCCATTCCCACACCATCGTCTTCACCTGCACCACCGGAAGAGCATCAGCATCACTGTTTCCTCAAATGAAGCTGCGGCCTAATCGGCGCCACCAAAGAGGTTGTACAATAATCGCCGCATTTTCTTCTTGATTCAATCTCATGGTGCTGCCGGTGCTCGGTCCCGAGCCGACACGGCGCGGCTCCATCCACCGCGGCGTCGCCGGCCACTTCCTCCACGGCGTCGCTCCCTCGACGGCGACATCCCCATCAGTAGGAGCTGCTGCTGCTTTAGCTCTCGCTTCGTCTTCTTTGCTCTGCTCTTGCTCTCAGTCCCCTGCCATGTCTGCTCTTGCTCTTGCTCGTGTTGCTGCTCTCGCTCTTGCTCTTGCTTGCGATGCTGCTCCGATTTAGCTACACTTCAGTCGACTGAATCGACTTTTGGGTCAGTCGATTTTCAGGGTGTGGGGGGGCTCACCGGAGTTAAGGAAGAACCAGCCGCATCGGGTAGGGGGGCTCACCGGAGAAGTACCCCACTATCTATCTTAGGATTCAGGGTGGGGGCGGTGGTCGCCGGTGGTGGTGGGGCGGTGGCGTGGGGATCACCGGAGAAAAAGCTCGGCACGGGGGGTCTAGAGGGATGGCAGGGGCGGCGGCGGACCGGCGGTGGGGAGTGTCTTCGGGGCGGGCAGGGCGCAAGATCGCCGATCATGCGGCGGGGGCGGCTGTTTGGCCGGTGGTGGTTGGCGGCTCGAAATTTGGAGGTTGAAGATGAACTGCAGGCCCTTGATTTCGTATCCAACGGCTGCAAAATCGACTGACTAGAGATGAAAAAGCCAGTCGACTGACATTAGCCTCACCTCTAGTGCGTTCAGTTTCGACGGTAAAATTCAGTTTCGACAACAAAATTCAGTTTCGACAGTTAAGTTCAGTTTCGACAGTTAAATTCAGTTTCGACAGTTAAGTTCAGAGATGAGCGGCTGATGTATACATCTAGCACTTTGTTGTTATATATTTTACGTCATCTATTGGATATGCTATTAGAATTCCACTCAGGATAACGTTGTCTCTCTTGTCCTGCTTCAGCCTCGGCGTCGTACAACTCACCGGAGCTGCTCCAACAACGAAACCCTCCATCACAGCGGAGTAGTACCTCGGGCTCCATCTCCAGACGCCTAAGATCTTCTTCCCCTCCTCCTACAGCCAAGTCAGCCGGAGCATCCTCACCGGCCAACCCAATCACGCTGAGATCGACATGGCTTCGCCAAAGAGTTTGTACACTTCTTGTGGTTCGACTTACTCTCACCATGCTTCTTTTCATCCCGTGATCTTCCAATTCTTGTGAACCAAACACCTAGATTGGCAGAAATCCTGTGTTTTTAAATTCTCTAGTTTGCACGTGCATTCCTATCCTATTCTTGTCTATTTCCTATCCCTGCATTGTTAGAATCCTCAAATTCAGACAATCCCTCACACAATTACTTCTGTTACATATATGTGTCAAAGAAAACCATGTGTGGTTTGTCCTGCTCCTGCGGTGCTGTGTTCCACCCCAGCTCAGCTGCTCCAACGATGGAAGGGTTCACCACAGCAGGGATCCGCTCTCCAGATTGTCTTTCGCCGCCTCAGATCTTCTTCCCCGCCGCCGGCAGCCACGACAACTGCATTACCATCATCAACTGAGCAGATGACCTTGAGGACTACACGGGTCCGCAAGAGAGGTTGCACTCTTCCGTGTCTGCTTATGTTATGCATAGCTTAATATGATGACATGCTACTTTATCGTCGTGTTCACCTATTAGACTCCGACTCAGGTCCAAACTATGCTGAAACTTGAGTTTTTAAATGGTTTTGGGGTACATATTGGGGCAGCAATCGGTACTATCTGTCTACTATCTGGTTAATCTCGGGTGTCTACTATGAGTTTCATGTTGGGTGCAAACAAACATTAAAGGAGCAATTATCTGTATTTTTTAACTAAAGCTATTATCTGCCTGCTATCATTGGTTTTGGGTCTATCCACAGTTTGCTACCATCACTCTGGATTTGTGCATGCACTCCTTACATAACCTCACTATGTTTTATTCCTATGCATGTTAGTTATTGTACACAATGGAGCTGAACATGTAGAGCAAAAGAGACGAGCCTTGCGTGGCAATAAAATTTCATGCAGATGTCGCTCCATGGTGGGCGCAAAGGCAGTCCCCCTCCACCCATTTCAGATCGTAATCAAGAGGAAGATAATTGTTCTGAGGGGGATTCAGAAGCAGAAGACCACTCCTATTTACCCCATGACGTCTTCGCTCTAACTTGGCATGCTGATGTTGGTTATATCATGCATATGGTGCCTTGCATTGCTTACTTTATACATCAAATATGTCAACTGCTTAGTTTAGACATGCTTTGTGTGAATGCCATCTATTTAGTTTATTCATCGTTTATGTGAATTATGCAATGCCATCTTGTTTAGCCAGGCATCATATATGTGAATTTTCAATGCCATCCTGCTTAGCCAGTCATCTTATATGTGAATTATATCAGGCCATCCTTTTTTCCGTTACGTATTACATTTGTCAACAATGTTAGTACATTCAACTACTCTTCGTGTGCATCAGCCATTTGACACGGTGATGGAAAATTCTGGAGTGAAAACAAGGTCTTCGGAGCAGACTATGCTATCTGACGAAGCGCATATCTTGCTGGTTACGGATAGCTCCCTCAGAGGAGGATTCAGAGATAGATGACCAGTCCTATTCCCCACCCCCCAAGGTGTATGCTCTAATTAACTTGGCAGGGTTATGTTGCTCATATCGTGCGTATTGTGTCTTGCATTGCGATGCCATTTGATTAGTTTAAACATGCTTTGTGTGAATGCCACCTATTTAGTGTCTAATTACCATATATGTGAATTATGCATTGCCATCTTGTTGCAAGACATTATATATGTGAATTATGCAATGTTATCTTGTTGCAAAGGCATTATATATGAGAATTATGCAATGCCATGCTGTTGAGCCAATCATCATGTATGTGAATTATATCATGCTATCATTTTTTGTATTACGTGTTCCATTTGTCGACAACGTTTGTATATTCAACTACTCTTCCTGTGCATCCGCCATTTGAAGCGGTGATGGAAGTATCTGGAGCGAAAACAAGGTATTCAGAGCAGACAATGCTACCTGCTGAAGCAGACATCTTGCTGGATACGCAGAGCTCCTTAGAGGAGGATTCAGAGACTAATGACCAGTCCTATTTCCCCCATGAGGTCTATGCTCAAACTTGGCAGGGTTATATTACCCATGTCATGCATGTTGTCTTGCATTGCTTAGTTTTATATCATATATGGATTGCCATCTGCTTACTTGCTTACTATATAAATCATATATTTGAATTATATCATGCCATCAGGTTTACATACACAACATCTATCTGAATTATGGCATGGCAACCCATTTAATAAAGAAAACATATAGTTATATCATCTCATCCTGTTTAGTGTTTACAGTCATCATATTTTGAATTATGTCATTCTATCCGGGCATGCTATCATGTTTCCATAGGCGGCATGTATGTGAATTATGGAATGCCAACCTATTTAATAAACACATTATATAGTTATATCATGTCATCATGTTTACATAGTCATCATATTTTGAACTATGTCTTTCCATGTTTTTTAGTTATCCATCATAATGTGAAATTGTATCATGCTATCTTGTTTAGTTAGACATCCTATATGTGAAATTGTGTCATGCTATCCTGTTTAGTTAGACAATATAAATGTGAATTATTTCATGCCCTCTTTTATTCCCCACTATCCATTGCACATGTCTATCATACAATGTCTGTACATTCAATTACTTTTCTTGTTTATCAGCCATTTGAATTGGAGAGGGTGATGGCAGTATCTAAGGGAGTAACAACACGGTCTTCAGAAAAGATAGTGCTACCAGTTGATGCAGATAGAACCACGGTTGTACTTGCCCAAGAACCAGCCCCACCACACATAACCCAGACTCTCGCAGATTGTACCCCTACCAAGTTGGACAGAGAACCAGCTACACCCCTTCTAACCCCAACCCCAGCAGATAGTAACCCAGTTCCAGTTGACACAGCACCATCTCCACCACAGAGCACCCAAACACGAGCAGTTAGTAAGGGAACTGCAGTGCCCAAAGCACGAGGACCACCACTCTGAATCCCAACTCACCGCTTAAAGGAGAAGAAGAATTGTTTTCAGGTCAGGTTCCGTAGCTATGGTTCATACTCCTTTGCTCTTGCATCAATGTATTTACTCAGACCAACTATTTTCAAATTTGAAGGATGGAATTGAAACTCCAATGGCGCAACAGGTATGTTTTAAACTTGTTTCTTTAACTGGTTTGCTGTTGTAACTTGTTATATATTGATTTCAGTTCCAATTGAATAAACAGTTATGTTCTCATGTCATAAACATCACAAGTGTCACTATAGTTTCCCACACTTATATTCTGTCTATTCTGCTTTGTCTTGAACAAATATTATTTGAACTGTGTCTCTATCTTGATTTGGCAACAAAAACTAGAATGATATAGACCATAAAGTGACCATGGTACATAGATATATGTTTGTTTCATGCTGTTATCCTATGCACTTTACTACTGAACTGATTTACCAAAATGAGTTTCATATACAACACGGTAAACCTGTGATGTGTCTGCTTGTTTCTCTTTTAGAATGCGGACAAAATATTGGAGAACAATACCCCATTATGCAATGGTGAAGGAAGTAATGCAGATAAGGTTCAAGATAGTGGGACATCCTTGTTGTTCTCCAAGAAAGATGATAAAGACTACCTTGACGACAGTTAGAGAACAGAAAGCTGATAAAAACTACCTTGACGACAGTTAGAGAACCCATAAGTCATGTCTTGATGTAGTTTTCGAGTTACTGGCCACTACTGTTGGCACAAGCTCTTCGAACTCGCTGCCTGAATCAGTTCGACTTCTTGAGTCTAAGCTTCAAGTTGAAAGACATCGATCAGATGTGTTGCGATAGGAAGCTGCAGGACTGAGGAAGTCCCAGCAGAATTCAGATGCATACTTTCTGGTGCAACAGCAAGCGCTAGAGGATTTAAGCGCCAAACAAGAGAAAGTTAATAAGCTTGCTAAGCATCTTGCCAGCATTACGGGTACCCAGGTATTGTTTCTTGAGATCTTCTGAAGTGGTTTCAGTTCTGGACATGTTTCTTTGTGGCGTTTATTTGCACTAGTCGCCAACTTTGACAACCAAAGGTATATATGATATGTCGCTTTGTTCCCTATATTTGCACGGTGGCAAACTTTGATGCCCAAAGGATGTAATATGTGTAATAGCCGTGATAGCCTAGCGTAAGTTGCTTGCTTATTTATTTCCTTGTTGTCTTGTTTATTTGTTTGCTTGTAGTCGGTCTTTGTTCTTTTCCTCGGTTTGCTAGTGGCCACAATAACCTTTTTTAAAACTAGGCCACAATAACCATGGGCTACATATTCTTTGTAGTGACCTTTGGGCCTTCTACGGGCCGTAGAAACAATGGTCCTTCTATGGGCCGTATCATTAATGGGCCTTCTGCGGGCCGTATCATCAATGGGCCTTCTACGGGCCGTATGATCGATTGCCCAAACATGGGCCAATAACATACCTCTTTATGGCCATAAAAGGGCTAGAGTTGGAATCGTCTGTTCATGGGCCGACCATAATGGGCCGTCGTTAATCGGCCGTATTTGATGACGCTATGAAAACGGCCCAACATATTAACGGGCTACAAACGGGCCGACTGTAAGCATGAGCTGAATTTGGCCTATAAGGAGAAAATGACAGTAACGGGCCGTAAGTAACCGAATGCTGGAAATGAGCCCAAGAATAAATGGGCCCTGAGAAGACCGAAAGATAACATGGGCTGGAAACGGCCCAACAAAATAATGGGCCGTTAATGGGTATAAAGTGATACACTGTTCATTACGGGCCAGTTTCACCACGGGCCGTTAATGGGTATAAAGTGATACACTGTTCATTATGGGCCAGTTTTACCACGGGCCGTTAATGGTCCGAGAGTAATAAGGGCCTCATATGGGTCGAAAGATGTCATGGGCCATACATGGGCCGAAAGTTAAAACGGGCTGGAATTATATTGGACGGCCCAGATGATGCTACTGGGCCTAATTCGGTTAGGCCATAAACTGGCCCTAGGTTAGTGGGCTGTAAATGGGCTATATGCGAACAGGCAGTTAACAGGTTTCTCGTGGGCCGGCCCGCCACCTTTTGACTAAGTCAAACGGGCCGGCCTTTTCACAGAAATGGGCCTCTGTTGGGCCGTGGATGACATCTGTCCCAACAGTGAGCCGACACGTGTTTCCTCCAACCAATGATGATTTTACACGTGGAAAATCCCCATTGGTCGTGGCTGTTAACGGGTTATCGGATCGAAAACCGGACCCGATAGCTTAACGGCGTTCCGTTATGGTGGATGCCACATGTCGGTCACCCTTGACGAAAGCACTTCTATGACGCGTGATTTATCATCATGGAAGTGGACACTTCCGTGATGATGATTTCGGTAATGTCATGGAACACTTCTACGACAGCACATGTATGACTATCTTGATTCTGTCATAAATTCGTCATGGATGTACATGCATGACAAAAAACGCGACCTACTGTGACAAACACATATCATCACGGAAGTGTATTTTTTTTGTAGTGCACATGGTTCCATCAAGATGAAGATGACCACCATTTGGTCTTTGCCACCTCACCTACACCACATGAGCGGATTGAGAAAGGTAAAAGAGGTGAAGGTGATTGATGGCGGAGCATCCTACGGTCATCACCATGTCAAGAGTCCGTTTGGCAAGTGACACGTGCGACCTCTACTTCACATACTCAAAGGTGAATCTTCTCCTTTATACGTGCTCACCGACCCCTTCGAGGATGGTATACTACTTGACACTTCTCCCGTGTGCATGCATAGGTATTGCCTGAACTTCGCGGATGTTGAGGAGGAGTGCAAGCGCCAAGGAACAACTACACCATCCGCAAGGGAAGCCCGGAAGCGACGGAAGAAGACGATGTTGCTGAAGCTACGTCGGACATCCTGCCAAGGCGGACATCCGGCGCCTGTGTAGTCGCCCATGAACTGCACCAGCAGAAGGCCAAAGCATCAGCGGTCGGACATCCGGCCCGTGTGCCCGGACATCCGGCGCCACGCCACAACCCGGACATCCGGCATCGGCCCCGGAAATCCGGCGTGAGGCACCCGAAGCCAGAAGGCCACCCCACTCGGGCCGGACATCCGGCCAACCGCCCCGGACATCCTGCGTCTCACGAGAGCCCGGACATCCGCCCCAAATGGACATCCGGCGCTGGCTCACAAGACAAAGTGAGCGGGCCAAGGGCCCATGTACCCCTCCAACTCGCCCCAACTTGTACTAGCACTATATATACTTCTCCCCCTCCTCCTAGTTAGGGTTAGAAAATATGATAGCTCATTCTTAGGTGAGCTTTGCTCCTACCTCTACTCTTGAGAGAGAGAGACTACCACTCCCATGGAGTTCAAGACCTCCATGTGAGAAGATCCTGTGGGATATCATCAAGACCCCCCTCTTGGGCGGACCCCTTCAAGACCTCCTCATGGAGATGAACTTTACCTTGTATCTTTCCCTTTGTTGTTCGTGTACCTTGTGGATCTTATGTGTTTGATTGTCTAGTGGATGTGTGATTGGACTTGTTCTTGAGTGTTTCCCCCTATGATTTCTCCCCGTTCTTCCCCGTGTTCATCGTGTTCTTCGAGGGATCACACTCCAAACGTGAAAGATCGGCCTACACCGTGTTAGCCCCGTATCATATGGTATCATGAGCCACGTTGATCACGTTTTTGGAGTCCCTACCCCAGGTTTTCTAGCTTGATTTTGTTGATTTCGTCCTAAATCCGAAAATCCCCACCAAAAATAGCCCCAATTTTTTTTGTGATTTGTTAGTTTTGATGATGTTTTGTTGATTTTGATCCATGGATTTGCTTGGTTTCAAGTGGATCTAGCATCTCCCCAAGTTTCCCCATCTTTCCTCCACGAAATCTCTCCAATTTTGCCCCCGAAATCATCAATTTCCGCCCCAAAATCGAGTTCCTCGAGTTCATCCTCGGATTTGGAGCCCGGACATCCGGCCAGCCCGGAAATCCGGCCATTAGCCCGGACATCCGGCTCCTGGAGCGCATTTCGCGCGCGGTTCTGGACATCAGGTCCCGGAAATCCGGCCCGACCCCCGGATGTCCGGCCCCTGGGATTTCAGTTTTTTTCCGTTTCACCGTTTCGGCCATAATTAATTCATTCGGAGTCCGATTTTGATGTTCTTTAGCTCGTTTTGAAGCTATTGACATCCCCCATCCCATAAAAATACTACCACCACCATTTGACTCCATCAAAGTTTTGAAAATTTGGCAAGTTTGCCTAGGCCTTCCACCATATCATCCGTGATAGCCACCACCGACTTCCGCAACCTAACCCATTTTGTTCCCCATTACATTTGAGGTTGTTAGAGTAGTGATTCGAGTCTCCTAAGGTGTTTCGGCTACTTAGGGACGATTGCTTCTTCATCAACCACCACCACCACTTCCGCATAGGCGTGCCCACCATACACTTCCGCCGCCCCAACTTAACCCAATAGTTGTTTGAGCTTGTTTGAGTTGTGGCTTGTGTCTCCTAAGGTGTTTCGCTACTTAGGGACGACAACTTCAACTCCGACACGTGTATAGCCCATCATTCCACTTCCGCATTGCCAAGTGCAAACCACCACCGCTTTCCGCTACCACCATTTGACATTTGCCTTTGAGATTTTGAGTTTGCGGTTTTTCCGCTTCCTAGGGTGTTTCGCTAACTAGGAACGGCTCGACATCAAGAACACCGCCACTCATCATCGCCAAGGACGGTAACCTCGACGACACCATTGTATATTACCCTTGCAATTGCATTGATAACCCCTTATCCCATTTTATGCTACTTGCCTATCGAGACTAGCCATTTGAGTATTGCCGGCAACGTGACTTGTGCACATTAGTGGTCTACACCTTCCATTGCATACATACCATATCATATTGGTATCATATCATCTCTTGTGTCACAAGATTGTTCCCGCATATACACAATTGCTATCTTGGTTTGTGCATTTCGCAAAGTGGCCATACATACAAAAAAAGAGAATAAAGCTTTTAAGCGTAAAGAGAGCAAAGAAGCTTGTAAGAAATAGCCATAGCATCAAAATATATCATATGGTATCATACTTGATCATCTTGGATCATTGTGTGAGAAACACCGAACCATACATATATAGCATACTTGGGATAGAAAGCTCACACATTTTGCATCTTAGAGGTTCTGCACAAGTGTCGTATCCGCCTATAGAGCAATCGTGCTAGCGTCTCTCTTGAGTTGTGCAACACAAGCGTTTTCCGTGGATTCCACATTTTGTGCTCATTCCTTGGTTGCACGACCCCATTTATCTATCCGTGTGTGTGTTTCCGTGTGCCACATATTGCTATTGGTCTACTTGTTTCGCTTGCAATTTGTGAATCTCTTTCAACATTATTGACTCTTGCTAACATTTTGCATCAAATTTTTGTGCCACTATCCTCACCGAGCTCTACCATAAGCTTTAATTGATAGGTGTGAGTGAACAAGTCCGGTACCAATTCCACTATTCTTTTATTTCACATTGAGTGAAACGGGATACATAATCAACTTTGGGAAAAGGTAACTTGGTATTGTTTATCTCATTTCCTACTCACCTCTACTCGAGTCTTGTGATGGATAGGCAAGGCATTTCACCTTCGGTCTACAACAACAACGCAGTTCGATGCCACGAACAACAACTCCGACGCCAAGATGCAAGCTCAAATGGAGGATATCAAAGCCCTCATCAAGGCCTACAAGCGATCTTCCTCATCTTCGAGAAGACGGCTCAAGAGCACATGCTTCCGAGCTACCGTCTCCGGCAAGATCACATCGGCATCGACACCATCACCAACAAGAACGTGAAGGTCAAGAGCTCTACATCAACAACCGCTCAATGACTTCACCATCTCCCTTGGCATCTTCGCCAAGCGACTTCAAGGCATCTTCGCCACGGACATACGGCACATCTTCGCCAACAAGAACCTCAAGGCTACGCCAAGAGAAGCTCCCCAAGCTCAAGTCCAGCGACTTCACCGAGCTACTACGACCTCGACACCGACCACAAGATTCCTTTCTATGGGACTCAAGAACCCGAGGAGTACCTCGAGTGGGAGCGTTTGATGGACGACTACCTCAAGCTACATCAAGTTCCTCCCGAAGATCAAGTGAAGTGCGCCACAAGAAACTTCCACGACTACGCCTTGACATGGTGTCTTCACACACCTTCGGAGCACTACGACATGAGTTGGGCCAAGACGAAGAGAGCTTTGCGGCGAGAGTTTGTGCCTCCAACCTACACGGAACAACTTCGACGCCAATTGGAGAACACCACCCAAGGATCCAAGTTCATCGACAAGTACTTCAAGGAGATGAAGATTGCCTTGCGATGAGCCGGCGTGGACGACCCCATTTCGATGAAGTTCCACTTCATGATGGGATTGCACAACGACATCTCCAAGACCATCTTCCTCGAGAACTACAAGTCCATTGACGACTACTACATTGGTGCTATCAAGGCGAACAAGAACTCATGAAGGCCAAGGCTTCTCCACCCCAAGCACACTTCATGCGACCAAGCTCTACGACAAGCATGAGGCTAGTACCACCAAGATGTCCAAGCCCGACAAGCTCCAAGACAATGCTCCCAAGTGAAACTTCACCGCCATCCCTATTTGTGGCATTGATGATGCCGAGTCTACCTTGACTCTTTTTCAAGATGGTGCGGCGACAAGTACAACTACGGAGACCTTCAAGGACCAAGCTTTGGAGGCAAGCGACAAGGTGGCGAGCAAGGATGATGCTTCCATCTTAGGAGGCGAGTGATGTTGTGCCATCTTCGGCCTTCATCCACGACGAGAGTGATGTTGAGCCATCTTCGGCCTTCATCCACGGCGAGAGCGATGATGTGCCATCTTCGGCCTTCATCCACGCATTTACGACTACGAGATGGTTGAGCATGGGATTTTCCCTTCGACCACGGCGACATCCGATGACTTGAGTGACTTTTGCCACCATATTGAGAGTGAGAGTGACTTCACCACTAGCCCCATACATGATGAGCTGCCCCAATTCCCATGTGAGGAGAGCCACAACCCCCACCACTTGAGTGAGATGAGTGACTCCACCATATGTGAGATTGAGTGCACCTATTTTGAGGGAGTGAGTGAACCACCACATAGAGAGAGTGAGATAGTTGATAGGTCTAGTGAGGCCATTTGCATTTCTAACAACTTGACCTCTACCTCTATTGTGTCTTCTCATTTGATGCTAGGTCCCATTTATGATGACGCTACGATCCTCGATTTACTTCTGGCCCTCCCTTTGGACAAGACGATGGCCATGGTGGAATATGATGCACCCCCCACATGGTTCCATCAATATGAAGATGACCACCATTTGGTCTTTCCCACCTCACCTACACCACTTGAGTGGAATGAACAAGGTAACATAGGTGAAGGTGATGCTCTAGTCCCACTAGTGGACATTCTTGACATTGATTGCTTGCATGATGTCGATCCACCTAGTACCATGCTTCATGCTAGTATGATTTCCCCATGTGATGATTTGCCCATTTATGATGAATATGATGATTCTCATGTGGAGTCTATTAGTTGTGATGCCATGTTACATAGGATTTCTCGTGACAATTCTTTAGGTCACATCATGTTTGCTAATCCTCTTGACTTGTCATATGCTATGCATGAGATCAACCATATGTCTTATTTGCAATCTCTTCATAGTGACTATGCATATGCCATTAAAATAAACCCAATTTGCACATATGGCATACATGACAAGCCCATGGTTATTGGCATTTGTTTTTCTTGTGATGATATTGATATGCTCCCTTTGCATCATTTAACTCATATGCCATGCCATGCCCACCTAGCTTCGGATATGCATTGTTTTGGATGTTGTCCATTTTCTCCAAATGATGTTTCCAATATTGCTCATGAGGAGACCCCATAGTTTCCTCATACATGTTAGGAGATTTTGATCCATCCCATCCATTGCATGATCCCAATAATTATGTGCACCATATGCTCCCCATGAACAAACATGCTATTGATCTGCCATATACTTGCATTCTCAATTTGTGTCCCCATCCTGTCATACATAATAACTATTCTTTCATGATGGATGACATGTTCTTATACCATGCATCAAATTTCTTTGAGCGATGCTTATCTTGTGCTAACTCACATGTGCACATACACATCATGATGGATGATGTGTACATTTACCACTTACACAATTTCTTTGGTTTGTGTCTCTTTTGTGTAGGTACCCATGAATACTTGTCGACCTCGCAATCCCACGAGTTGAAAAATGAGCTCTAGAGAGCAACGATGATTTGGGATCCCATGGATTGTCTTTTCCCACCACTCCCTTCAAGGCAAAGACTTCAAGCATTTCTTCTACATGGCCCTCACATGGTTATGGCTTATTGTCCATTATATATCATTTGCCCATCTTGCCATGTTCACTTTGCATGATATGCTCATTCCTATGCCTTTGACATGCATTTGTGACCCATGCTTTGCATTACACATGATGATTGATTCTAGTACTTGTATGTGTATTTGCAAGCTTGGTGGAGATATTGTTTGTTCTTGCCATGTTTACTTTGTGCCCAATGCTTATGATCATGCTATGATCTTGCTTCGTGTTCGTGCTTGCGATATGTCATGTGCATTCCCTATGCCTATTATTTGTTTACATGACATGATTGCCATGATTTCTTCTAGTGTGTTGCATCTTCGCTCCACTAGTTTGCACGACTTGATTACTATGCTTGCTTATGTTGCATCACCATTTCATGCGGTTGATGACAACCATCTACATGCTTTGCACATGATTGTTATTGCTTCTTGTCACATATCTCCATATGTTGCCTCTCTCATGCTAGATTTGCCATGTATTGAGTGCAACCATGCTATTAGTCTTGCTCATGAGTTTGCCCCCATAGCATTCTCACACATGTTTGGAGATTTTGACATATTCCTTGTGAAGCATGCTTGTCTTACTTCTTTGCACCATATACCTAGTGCCATGAATTTAGCCATTGTTGCATCATATTGTTCATGCACTTGTGCTTCAAATGGTTTTGTGCAAAAGATGAGAACCATCATGATGGATGATGTGTTTGTCTACCATGCGCATACTTCCTTTGTTTTGTTTTGTGCATGTGTAGGATACTTGGACTTTGTGTCGACTTCCACTTCACGTGAGTTGACCATTCGAGCTCTTGAGAGCGAGCCTCATACATTCTACCACGACTCACTTCTACACCATATTTGCTTCCACTTTGGCATTATGAAGAATGCACAAGGACACACTTTCAAGGTGACATCCTTCTTGAGCTTGGATATTTTGGATCATACTTCATGTGTTGCTTGCACCATTTGCCCGCATGTTCGAGATATTGCTTTCACCAATGATTGCCACATTTCCATGCTTTATGATATATATACCTTGTGTGTTGCATCCAATTCTTGGACTACTTGCTACTATCATATGGTTGGTTGCACCAATATCATTTGTTCACATATGCCATATCCCATTGATTTCTACATGCTTGACTTGATGGCCTCACACATGATTAATAATTGCTCTTTCTATTGCGTTGAGTGCCACACTATATTCACTACACCCTATGCACATTATGCTTGGATTGTCTTGCACTTGACCCATGTGTTTAGACACTTCATTTTATTTGGTGTTGTGAATACTTCCTATGCCTACCATCGACCATTTGTCGAGCGTTTTATGCATGATTGCAATGACCTTGAGGTAGATGCTTATTCTCTTGTCACACATATTTGCATCTCTACCTCACATTTACATGCTTGTTTCCATGATGACCTTGATTTTGCTCAATTTATATGCTTACATGTCATGTCACAATCCTTTGTCACACCGTATGCTATGCTTGATGACAACACTTGTTTGGTGAATCACCTCTTGAATGCTTGGTTTTACACTAACGCTAACCACATTTGTATTTCCAAGTGTTTGTTCTATTTGCTCCTTTTGAAGGAATCACAAAATGGTGTGACATTGGCGAGTGCACATTTCGAGCTACTTGACGATGAGTGCTTGGTGATCGACCACTTTGACACGGCACCGCCATCTCTTTCCCATGGTGATTTGGTTTTCGATCCGAGGTCGGATCTTCTCCAAGGGGGAGGGGATGATGCAGAGCATCCTGCGGTCATCACCATGTCAAGAGTCCGTTTGGCAAGTGACACATGCGACCTCTACTTCACATACTCAAAGGTGAATCTTCTCCTTTATACGTGCTCACTTGACCCCTTCTAGGATGGTATACTACTTGACACTTCTCCCGTGTGCATGCATAGGTATTGTCGTAGCTTCACGGATGTTGAGGAGGAGTGCAGGCGCCAAGGAACAACTACACCATCCGCAAGGGAAGCCTGGAAGCGACGACGGAAGAAGACGATGTTCTTTGAAGCTACGGCCGGACATCCGGCCAAGGGTCGGACATCCGGCGCTCGTAGTCGCCCATGAACTGCACCAGCAGAAGGCCAAAGCATCAGCGGCCGGACATCCGGCCCGTGTGCCCGGACATCCGGCACCACGCCACAGCCCGGACATCCGGCATCGGCCCCGGAAATCCGGCGTGAGGCACCCAAAGCCAGAAGGCCACCCCACTCGGGCCGGACATCCGGCCAACCGCCCCGGACATCCGGCGTCTCACGAGAGCCCGGACATCCGGCCCCCAGCCCGGACATCCGGCGCCTGGCTGCGCACAGTGAGCGGGACAAGGGCCCATGTACCCCTCCAACTCGCCCCAACTTGTACTAGCACTATATATACTTCTCCCCCTCCTCCTAGTTAGGTTTAGAAAATATGATAGCTCATTCTTAGGTGAGCTTTGCTCCTACCTCTACTCTTGAGAGAGAGAGACTACCACTCCCATGGAGTTTAAGACCTCCATGTGAGAAGATCCTGCGGGATATCATCAAGACCCCCCTCTTGGGCGGACCCCTTCAAGACCTCCTCATGGAGATGAACTTTACCTTGTATCTTTCCCTTTGTTGTTCGTGTACCTTGTGGATCTTGTGTGTTTGATTGTCTAGTGGATGTGTGATTGGACTTGTTCTTGAGTGTTTCCCCCTGTGATTTCTCCCCGTTCTTCCCCGTGTTCATCGTGTTCTTCGAGGGATCACACTCCAAACGTGAAAGATCGGCCTACATCGTGTTAGCCCCGTATCAGTGATGCTCTAGTCCCACTAGTGGACTATCTTACCAATGATTGCTTGCATGATTTTGACACACCTATTACCATGCTTCATGCGAGTGCGACCTCCTCATGTCATGACTTACCAATTTATGATAACTATGATGATGAGCATGTCAAGTTGCCTAGTTGTGATGCTATGCCCCATAGGATATCATGTGGAAATTCTTTTGGTCACATCATGTTAGACAACCCTTTAAACTTGTCATATGCTATTAGTGAGATTTCCCATATTGCATCATTTCAATCTCAACATAGTAACTATGCATGCCCCATTAAAATAAATCCCATTTGCACATATGGCATAGATGACGAGATGATGGTCGTTGGCTTTTGTTTTTCATGCGATGATATTGCCATGCTTCCTTTACATGATTTGCGCAATTCATCTACTATACCATGCCATGATCATATACAACAAAATATGCTTTATTTTGGATGTTGTCAATATTCTCCATGTGATGTTTCCATTAATGCCCATGAGGAGACCCCAATAGTTTCCCCATACATATTAGGAGATTTTGCTGCATTCCATACATTGCATGATTCCCATGATTGTGTGCACCATATGCATTCCATGAATAACAATGCTCTACATATTTCTCATGATGCATTACACAATTTGAGTCTCCATTATGCTATACATAACAACAAACCTATCATGATGGATGACATGTTTCTATATCACGCATCTCATTTATTTAAGAATTGGATATCTTATGCTAACGAACACATGCACGTATGCATGATAATGGATGATGTGTACATATAGCACACACACACAATTTTCCCTTTGTCTTTGTTTTGTGTAGATACTCACGTATACTCGTCAACCTCTCAATCCCAAGAGTTGACGAAACGAGCTCTTGAGAGCAACGACAATTTGTGATCATGTGGGTTGTCCTTACCACCATTCTCTTCACGCAATGACTTCACACATTACTTTTACTTGGCTCTCACATGGCTATGGGCTATTTACCACTTGTCACCTATGCCCATACTATCATGTTCACTTTGCATGTTATGCTCATTACTATGCTTTTACCATGCATTTGTGACCCATGCTTTGCATTACACATGATGATTGATTCTAATACTTGTATGTGTATTTGCAAGCTTAGTGGAGATACTACTTGTTGCCGCCATGTTTTTTGTGCTCAATGCCTATGATGATCCTTTGATCATATCTTGTTTTCATGCTTGTCCTATGTCATGCACATTAGATATGTCTATTATTTGCCCACATGACATGCTTGCCATGATTTCCTCTAGTATGTTGCATCTTCGCGCTACTAGTTTGCATGACATGATTGATATGCTTGCATATGTTGCATCACCGATGATTCATACTTGCTCGTTTCATGCGGTTGATGGCATAAATTTCCTTGATTGCCACATGATTGACTTGATTGCCTCACACATGATGAACAATTGCTCTTTCTATTGTGTTGAGTGGCACAATATATTCACTACACCCCATACACATTACGCTTGGATTGTCTTGCACTTTAGACACTTCAATTATTTTGGTGTTGTGAATGCTTCTGTTGCGGAACGCAGTTTCAAAAAAATTCCTACGCACACGCGAGATCTATCATGGTGATGCATAGCAATGAGAGGGGAGATTGTTGTGTACATACCCTCGTAGACCGAAAGCAGAAGCGTTATGACAACGTGGTTGATGTAGTCGTACGTCTTCACGATCCGACCGATCCTAGTACCGAAAGTACGACACCTCCGTGATCAGCACACGTTCAGCTCGGTGAAGTCCCACGAACTCTCGATCCAGCTAAGTGTCGAGGGAGAGCTTCGTCAGCACGACAGCGTGATGACGGTGATGATGAAGCTACCGGCGCAGGGCTTCGCCTAAGCCCTGCAATGATATGACCGAGGTCGATTATGGTTGAGGGGGCCACGGCCCACGGCTAAGACAATGTCTGTTATTGTGTTCCAGGGTGCCCCTTGCCCCCGTATATAAAGGAGCAAGGGGGAGGCCGGCCGGCCCTAGGGCGCCAAGGAGGGAGGAGTCCTGCTCCTAGTAGGAGTAGGACTCCCCTTCTAGTCCAACTAGGAGGGGAAGGGGAAGGAAGGAGAGGGGAGGAGAGGGAAGAGGCCGCGCCCCTCCTACTCTAATTTGGACTCCCTTGGGAGGGCGCCTCCCGGCTGCTGCCCTCTCTCTCCCTAAAGCCCACTAAGGGCCCAATAACTTCCTGTGGGGGGTCCGATAACCCTCCGGCACTCCGGTTTTATCCGAAACCTCCCGGAACACTTCCGTTGTCCGAATATAGCCGTCCAATATATCAATCTTTATGTCTCGACTATCTCGAGACTCCTCGTCATGTCCGTGATCATATGCGAGACTGCGAACTACCTTCGGTACATCAAAACACATAAACTCATAATACAGATCGTGACCGAACGTTAAGTGTGCAGACCGTACGGGTTCGAGAACTATGTAGACATGACCGAGACACGTCTCCGGTCAATAACCAATAGTGGAACCAGGGTGCTCACATTGGTTCCTACATATTCTACGAAGATCTTTATCGGTGAAACTGCATAACAACATACGTTGTTCCCTTTGTCATCGGTATGTTACTTGCCCGAGATTCGATCGTCGGTATCTCAATACCTAGTTCAATCTCGTTACCGGCAAGTCTCTTTACTCGTTCTGTAATGCATCATCCCGCAACTAACTCATTAGTCACATTGCTTGCAAGGCTTATAGTGATGTGTATTACGGAGAGGGCCCAGAGATACCTCTCCGATAATCGGAGTGACAAATCCTAATCTTGATCTATGCCAACTCAACAAACACCATCGGAGACACCTGTAGAGCACCTTTATAATCACCTAGTTACATTGTGACATTTGGTAGCACACAAAGTGTTCCTCTGGTATTCGGGAGTTGCATAATATCATAGTCATAGGAACATGTATAAGTCATGAAGAAAGCAATAGCAAATAAGCTAAATGATCAAGTGCTAGGCTAACGGAATGGGTCAAGTCAATCACATCATTCTCTAATGATGTGATCATGTTAATCAAATGACAACTCATGTCTATGGCTAGGAAACTTAACCATCTTTGATTCAACGAGCTAGTCAAGTAGAGGCATACTAGTGACACTTTGTTTGTCTAAGTATTCACACATGTACTAAGTTTCCGGTTAATACAATTCTAACATGAATAATAAACATTTATCATGATATAAGGAAATATAAATAACAACTTTATTATTGCCTCTAGGGCATATTTCCTTCAGTCTCCCACTTGCACTAGAGTCAATAATCTAGATTACACAGTAATGATTCTAACACCCATGGAGTCTTGGTGATGATCATGTTTTGCTCGTGAGAGAGGCTTAGTCAACGGGTCTACAACATTCAGATCCGTATGTATTTTGCAAATCTCTATATCTCCCTCGACTTGATCACGAATGGAATTGAAGTGTCTCTCGATGTGCTTGGTTCTCTTGTGAAATCTGGATTCCTTTGCCAAGGCAATTGCACCAGTATTGTCACAAAAGATTTTCATTGGACCCGATGCACTAGGTATGACACCTAGATCGGATATGAACTCCTTCATCCAGACTCCTTCATTTGCTGCTTCCGAAGTAGCTATGTACTCCGCTTCACATGTAGATCCCGCCATGACGCTTTGTTTAGAACTGCACCAACTGACAGCTCCACCGTTCAATATAAACACATATCCGGATTGTGACTTAGAGTCATCCAGATCAGTGTCAAAGCTTGCATCGACATAACCATTTACGACGAGCTCTTTGTCACCTCCATAAACGAGAAACATATCCTTAGTCCTTTTCAGGTATTTCAGGATGTTCTTGACCGCTGTCCACTGATCCACTCCTGGATTACTTTGGTACCTCCCTGCTAAACTAATAGCAAGTCACACATCAGGTCTGGTACACAGCATTGCATACATGATAGAGCCTATGGTTGAAGCATAAGGAACAACTTTCATTTTCTCTCTATCTTCTGCAGTGGTCGGGCATTGTGTCTGGCTCAACTTCACACCTTGTAACACAGGCAAGAACCCTTTATTTGCTTGATCCATTTTGAACTTCTTCAAAACTTTATCAAGGTATGTGCTTTATGAAAGTCCAATTAAGCGTCTTGATCTATCTCTATAGATCTTGATGCCCAATATATAAGCATCTTCACCGAGGTCTTTCATTGAAAAAATCTTATTCAAGTATCCTTTTATGCTATCAAAAATTCTACATCATTTCCAATCAATAATATGTCATCCACATATAATATTAGAAATGCTACACAGCTCCCACTCACTTTCTCATAAATATAGGCTTCTCCAAAAGTCTGTATAAAACCATATACTTTGATCACACTATCAAAACATTTATTCCAACTCCGAGATGCTTGCACCAGTCCATAAATGGATCGCTGGAGCTTGCAGACTTTGTTAGCATCCTTTGGATCGATAAAACCTTCAGTTTCATCATATACAACTCTTCTTCCGTAAATCCATTCAGAATGCAGTCTTTACATCCATTTGCCAAATTTCATAATCATAAAATGCAGCAATTGCTAACATGATTCGGACGGTCTTAAGCATCGCTACGGGTGAGAATGTCTCATCGTAGTCAACTCCTTGAACTTGTCCAAAACCTTCTGCACCAGGTCGAGCTTTGTATACAGTAACATTACTGTCAGTGTCAGTCTTCTTCTTGAAGATCCATTTATTCTCGATGGCTTGCCAATCATCGGGCTAGTCAACCAAAGTCCACAATTTGTTCTCATACATGGATCCCGTCTCAGATTTCATGGCCTAAAGCCATTTCGCAAAATTTGGGCTCATCATCGCTTCCTCATAGTTCGTAGGTTCGTCATGGTCAAGTAACATGACCTCTAGAACAAGATTACCATACTACTCTGGTGTGGATCTTACTCTGGTTAACCTACGAGGTTCAGTAGTAACTTGATCTGAAGTTACATGATCATCATCATTAGCTTCCTCACTAATTGATGTAGGAGTTGCAGGAACAGATTACTATGATGAACTACTTTCCAATAAGGGGGCAGGTACAGTTAACTCATCAAGTTCTACTTTCCTCCCACTCACTTCTTTCGAGCGAAACTCTTTCTCTAGAAAGGATCCATTCTTAGCAATGAATGTCTTGCCTTCAGATCTGTGATAGAAGGTGTACCCATAAGTCTCCTTTGGGTATCCTATGAAGACACATTTCTCCGATTTGGGTTCG
Source organism: Aegilops bicornis (assembly GCA_021605145.1). Classification (NCBI taxonomy): domain Eukaryota; kingdom Viridiplantae; phylum Streptophyta; class Magnoliopsida; order Poales; family Poaceae; genus Aegilops; species Aegilops bicornis. The sequence goes on along the minus strand of CM038671.1, from coordinate 352,112,332 downwards.
ATCTTATCAGGTTGAAGCTTTTTCACATAAGCCTGGCAGCCCCAAACTTTAAGAAACGATAACTTGGGTTTCTCGCCAAACCACGGTTCATAAGGTGTCGTCTCAATGGATTTAGATGGTGCCCTATTTAACGTGAATGCATCCGTCTCTAAAGCATAACCCCAAAATGATAGCGGTAAATCAGTAAGAGACACCATTAGCTGTGGTGTTCTGGGTGGCGTGAGTTGTGAAACTATTCCGCGTTGTTTCAAATGAAGATCAAACTCGTAAGTCAAATATTCTCCTCCACGATCAGATCGTAGAAACTTTATTTTCTTGTTACGATGATTTTCCACTTCACTCTGAAATTCTTTGAACTTTTCAAATGTTTCAGACTTATGATTCATTAAGTAGACATACCCATATCTGGTCAAATCATCCGTGAAGGTGAGAAAATAACGATACCCGCCGTGAGCTTCAATATTCATCGGACCACATACATCAGTATGTATGATTTCCAATAGATTTGTTGCTCACTCCATTGTTCCGGAGAATGGAGTTTTAGTCATCTTGCCCATGAGGCATGGTTCGCAAGTACCAAGTGATTCCAAAAGTCCATCAGAATGGAGTTTCTTCATGCGCTTTACACCAATATGACCCAAACGGCAGTGCCACAAATAAGTTGCACTATCATTATCAACTCTGCATCTTTTGGCTTCAATATTATGAATATGTGTGTCACTACTATCGAGATTCAACAAAAATAGACCACTCTTCAAGGGTGCATGACCATAAAAGATATTACTCATAAAATAGAACAACCATTATTCTCTGATTTAAATGAATAACCGTCTCGCATCAAACAAGATCCAGATATAATGTTCGTGCTTAACGCTGGCACCAAATAACAACTATTCAGGTCTAAAACTAATCCCGAAGGTAGATGTAGAGGTAGCGTGCCGACCGCGATCACATCGACTTAGGAACCATTTCCCACGCGCATCGCCACCTCGTCCTTAGCTAATCTTCGCTTAATCCGTAGTCCCTGTTTCGAGTTGCAAATATTAGCAACAAAACCAGTATCAAATACCCAGGTACTACTGTGAGCATTATTAAGGTACACATCAATAACATGTATATCACATATACCTTTGTTCACCTTGCCATCATTCTTATCCGCTAAATACTTGGGGCAGTTCCGCTTCCAGTGACCAGTTCCTTTGCAGTAGAAGCACTGGGCCTCGTGCTTAGGTCCAGACTTGGGCTTCTTCACTTGAGAAGCAACTTGCTTGCCGTTCTTCTTGAAGTTCCCCTTCTTCCCTTTCCATTTTTCTTGAAACTGGTGGTCTTATTGACCATCAACATTTGATGCTCTTTCTTGATTTCTACCTCCGCAGCCTTTAGCATTGCGAAGAGCTCGGGAATTGTCTTATCCATCCCTTTCATATTATAGTTCATCACGAAGCTCTTATAGCTTGGTAGCAGTGATTGAAGAATTCTGTCAATGACACTATCATCAGGAAGATTAACTCCCAGTTAAATCAAGTGATTGTTATACCCAGACATTTTGAGTATATGCTCCTTGTAACTATTCTCCTCCATTTTGCAGCTGTAGAACTTATTGGAGACTTCATATCTCTCAATCCAGGCATTTGCTTGAAATATTAACTTCAACTCCTGGAACATCTCATATGCTCCATGACGTTCAAAACATCGTTGAAGTCCCGGTTAAGCCGTAAAGCTTGGCACACTGAACTATCGAGTAGTCATCAGCTTTGCTTTGCCAGACGTTCATAACATCTGGTGTTGCTCCTGCAGTGGGTTTGGCACCTAGCGGTGCTTCCAGGACGTAATTCATCTGTGCAACAATGAGGATAATCCTCAAGTTACGGACCCAGTCCGCGTAGTTGCTACCATCATCTTTCAACTTAGCTTTCTCTAGGAACGCATTAAAATTTGACGAAACAATAGCACGGGCCATCTATCTACAACAACATAGATATGCAAAATACTATCAGGTACTAAGTTCATGATAAATTAAAGTTCAATTAATCAAATTACTTAAGAACTCCCACTTAGATAGACATCCCTCTAATCATCTAAGTGATCACGTGATCCAAATCAGTTAAACCATGTCCGATCATCACGTGAGATGGAGTAGTTTTCAATGGTGAACATCACTATGTTGATCATATCTACTATATAATTCACGCTTGACCTTTCAGTCTCAATGTTCCGAGGCCATATCTGTATATACTAGGCTCGTCAAGTTTAACCCGAGTATTCTACATGTGGAAAACTGGCTTGCACCCGTTATATGTTAACGTAGAGCTTATCACACCAGATCATCATGTGGTGCCTCGGCACGACGAACTTTTGCAATGGTGCATACTCAGGGAGAACACTTGTACCTTGAAATTTAGTGAGGGATCATCTTATAATGCTACCGCCGTACTAAGCAAAATAAGATGCATAAAAGATAAACATCACATGCAGTCAAAATATGTGACATGATATGACCATCATCATCTTGTGCCTTTGATCTCCATCTCCAAAGCACCGTCATGATCACCATCGTCACCGGCTTGACACCTTGATCTCCATCGAAGCATCGTTGTCGTCTCGCCAACTATTGCTTCTACGACTATCGCTACCGCTTAGTGATAAAGTAAAGCAATTACATGGCGATTGCATTTCATACAATAAAGCGACAACCATATGGCTCCTCGCTAGTTGCCGATAATCGTGTTACAAAACATGATCATCTCATACAATAAAATTTAGCATCATGTCTTGACCATATCACATCACAACATGCCTGCAAAAACAAGTTAGACGTCCTCTACTTTGTTGTTGCAAGTTTTACGTGGCTGCTACGGGCTGAGCAAGAACCGCTCTTACCTACACATCAAAACCACAACGATTTTTCGTCAAGTGTGATGTTTTAACCTTCAAAAAGGACCGGGCATAGCCACACTCGATTCAACTAAAGTTGGAGAAACTGACACCCGCCAGCCACCTGTGTGCGAAGCATGTCAGTAGAACCAGTCTCGCGTAAGCGTACGCGTAATGTCGGTCTGGGCCGCTTCATCCAACAATACCACTGAATCAAAGTATGACATGCTGGTAAGCAGTATGACTATTATCGGCCACAACTCATTTGTGTTCTACTCATGCATATAACATCTACGCATAGACCTGGCTCGGATGCCACTGTTGCGGAACGCAGTAATTTCAAAAAAAATCCTATGCACACGCAAGATCTATCATGGTGATGCATTGCAACGAGAGGGGAGAGTGTTGTCTACGTACCCTCATAGACCGAAAGCGGAAGCGTTATGACAACGCGGTTAATGTAGTCATACGTCTTCACGATCCGACCGATCCTAGTACCAAAAGTACGGCACCTCCGCGATCAGCACATGTTCAGCTCGGTGACGTCCCACGAACTCTCGATCCAAATTGAGTGTCGAGGAGAGCTTCACAAGACGATGGCGTGATGACGGTGATGATGAAGCTACCGGCGCAGGGCTTCGCCTAGCACTACAACGATATGACCGAGGTGGATTATGGACACGGCTAAGACAATGTCTCTTATTGTGTTCTAGGGTGCCCCTCTGCCCCCGTATATAAAGGAGCAAGGGGGAGGCCGGCCGGCCCTAGAGCGCGCCAAGGAGGGGAGGAGTCCTCCTCCAAGTAGGAGTAGGACTCCCCCTTTCCTAGTCCAACTAGGAGGGCAAAGGGGGAAGGAAGGAGAGGGGGAGGGAGAGGGAAAGAGGGGTCGCGCCCCCCTCCCATAGTCCAATTCGGACTCCCTTGGGAGGGGGCGCGCAACCTTCTGGCTGCTGCCCTCTCTCTCCCCTAAAGCCCACTAAGGGCCCAATAACTTCCCAGGGGGGTTCCGATAACCCTCCGGCACTCCGGTTTTATATAAAACCTCCCGGAACACTTCCGCTGTCCAAATATAGCCGTCCAATATATCAGTCTTTATGTCTCGACCATTTCGAGACTCCTCGTCATGTCCGAGATCATATCCGGGACTCGGAACTACCTTTTGTACATCAAAACACATAAACTCATAATACCGATCGTCACCGAACATTAAGCGTGCGGACCCTACGGGTTCGAGAACTATGTAGACATGACCGAGACACGTCTCCGGTCAATAACCAATAGTGGAACCTGGATGCTCATGTTGGTTCCTTCATATTCTACGAAGATCTTTATCGGTCAAACCGCATAACAACATACGTTGTTCCCTTTGACATAGGTATGTTACTTGCCCGAGATTCGATTGTTGGTATCTCAATACCTAGTTCAATCTCGTTACCGGTAAATCTCTTTACTCGTTCTGTAATGCATCATCCCGCAACTAACTCATTAGTCACATTGCTTGCAAGGCTTTTAGTGATGTTCATTACCGAGAGGGCCCGGAGATACCTCTCCGACAATCGGAGTGACGAATACTAATCTTGATCTAAGCCAACTCAACAAACACCATCGGAGACACCTGTAGAGCACCTTTATAATCACCCAATTATGATGTGACGTTTGGTAGCACACAAAGTGTTCCTCTGGTATCGGGAGTTGCATAATCTCATAGTCATAGGAACATGTATAAGTCATGAAGAATGCAATAGCAAATAAACTAAATGATCAAGTGCTAGGCTAATGGAACGGGTCAAGTCAATCACATCATTCTCTAATGATTTGATCCCGTTAATCAAATGACAACTCATGTCTATGGCTAGGAAACTTAACCATCTTTGATTCAACGAGCTAGTCAAGTAGAGGTATATGTGACACTCTGTTTGTCTATGTATTCACTCATGTACTAAGTTTCCGGTTAATAAAATTCTAGCATGAATAATAAACGTTCATCATGATATAAGGAAATATAAGTAACAACTTTATTATTACCTCTAGGGCATATTTCCTTCAGCTTCATATGTATACAATAGACCATTTGTTGAGCGCCTTATGCATGCTTGCTATGAGCTTGATGTAGATGCTTATTCTCTTGACACACATATTTGCATCGCTACCTCACATTTACATGCTTGTTTCCATGATGTCCTTGATTTTGCTCAATTTATGTGCTTACATGACATGTCACAATCCCTTGTCACACCACATGTTATGCTTGATGACGACACTTGTTTGGTGAATCACCTCTTGAATGCTTGGTTTTGCACTAACGCTAACCATATTTGTTTTTCCAAGAGTTTGTTATACTTGCTCCTTTTGAAGGAATCACAAGACGGTGGGACATTGGAGAGTGCCCATTTCGAGCTTCAACATGATAAGTGCTTGGTGGTTGTCCACTTCTACACGGCGACACCCTCTCTTTGCCATGGTGATGAAGATCACGATCCATGGACGGATCTCTCCCAAGGGGGGGGGAGATAATGCGGAGCATCCCTCGTTCATCCCCACTGCAAGCACGAAGAGTACCAATGACAAGAGTCCGTGCACGCGTCATCGAAACCGAAGTTAACTCTTTCCTCTTAGAACTTCATTCGGATTCACATGAGAGTTGGGTTCTACCTCAAATGGATACATTGTGCATTCTTAGGTACCAAGGAGAAGACCGCGAGGAGGCATGGAGGGGTCACCAAGTCCACATGGAGCCCCAAGGAGAATAAGGAACTCCCAGATGCGGAACACCGGAGGCCTCGGACCACCCCGGGTGCCCGGGCCCCTATGCCTCGGGTGCTCGGACCCTCGGCCCCAAAGGGCGCGACCCCTCTGTCCACCCCGGGTGCCCGCACCCCAACCACCGGGTGCCCGGCCCCTTCCCAGGCGCCACCCCGGGTGCCCGGACTCCACCGAAAGTGCTTGCGTGCATCTTGGGCTAAATGACCCTTGTACCCCCATTTCCCTCTTATTTCGTCCCTAGACTATCAGTACTCTTCCTCTAGCTCATTAGAGAAGATAGAAAAGTATTTGATAGACAAAGAGAGAGAGCTTTGCTCATCTTCCTCCTTTTGGATATCTAGACCTCCTCTTGGAGATCAAGCTCTCCTCTTGGACAAGCTCCTATTGGAGATCAAGCCCTCCTCTTGGAGAAGGATCCCCATCATAGGATCATCAAGACCTCTTTCCTCATAGGATTGGGATGAACTAGTTACCTCTTGTATCTTCTTGTGTTGGATTTGGACCTTTGTATCTCTCTTTGTGTGATTGGATCTAGCACATGTTGAAGGAAATATGCCCTAGAGGCAATAATAAAGTTTTTATTTATATTTCCTTATATCATGATAAATGTTTATTATTCATGCTAGAATTGTATTAACCGGAAACTTAGTACATGTGTGAATACATAGACAAACAGAGTGTCCCTAGTATGCCTCTACTTGACTAGCTCGTTAATCAAAGATGGATAAGTTTCCTGACCATAGACATGTGTTGTCATTTGATCAACGGGATCACATCATTAGAGAATGATGTGATGGACAAGACCCATCCGTTAGCTTAGCATATTGATCGTTTATTTTTATTGCTATTGCTTTGTTCATGACTTATACGTGTTCCTTTGACTATGAGATTACGAAACTCCCGAATACCGGAGGAACACTTTGTGTGCTATCAAACGTCACAACGTAATTGGGTGATTATAAAGATGCTCTTCAGGTATCTCCGAAGGTGTTTGTTGAGTTGGCATAGATCGAGACTAGGATTTGTCACTCCGTGTATCAGAGAGGTATCTCTTGGCCCTCTCGGTAATGCACATCACTATAAGCCTTGCAAGCAATGTGATTAATGAGTTATTTATGGGATGATGCATTACGGAACGAGTAAAGAGACTTGCCGGTAACAAGATTGAACTAGGTATGATGATACCGACGAAAGAATTTCGGGCAAGTAACATACCGATGACAAAGGGAATAACATATGTTGTTATGCGGATTGACTGATAAAGATCATCGTAGAATATGTAGGAGCCAATATGAGCATCCAGGTTCCGCTATTGGTTATTGACCGGAGATGTGTCTCGGTCATGTCTACATAGTTCTCGAACCCGTAGGGTCCACACGCTTAAAGTTCGATGACGATTTGGATTATGAGTTATGTGTTTTGGTGACCGAAGTTTGTTCCGAGTCCTGGATGACATCACGGACATGACGATGAGTCCCAAAATGGTCGAGAGGTAAAGATTCATATATTGGAAGGTAGTATTTGGACATCAGAATGGTTGCGAGTGATTCGGGTATTTTTCCGGAGTACCGAGGGGTTACCGGAACCCCCGGGGAAGTGTTGGGCCAACATGCCTAAGGGAGAGAGAGGGAAGCCAGCGGGGGGGGGGGGGTGGCCATGTGCCCCCTCCTTGGGAGTCCAAATAGGACAATGAGGAGGGGGCAACGCCCCCTTCCCTTTCCCTATCCCTCTCCTTCCTATTCCCTCCGGTGGAAGAAATGAAAAGGGGGGGGGGGGCGAATCCTACTTGGACTAGGAGTCCAAGTAGGACTCCCCCCATGGCGCGCCCCTCCTAGCCTCCGGACTCTCTCCCCCTCCTTTATATACGTGGCCAGGGGGCACCCCAAAAGCACAACAGTTGTTTCTTAGCCGTGTGCGGTGCCCCCCTCCACAGTTTACTCCTCCGGACATAGCGTCGTAGTGCTTAGGCGAAGCCCTACGTGGATCACATCACCAACACCATCGCCACGCCGTCGTGCTGACAGAACTCTCCCTCGACTCTCTACTGGATCAAGAGCTCGAGGGACGTCATTGAGCTGAATGCGTGCTGAACACGGAGGTGCCGTACATTCGGTACTTGGATTGGTTGGATTGTGAAGATGTTCGACTACATCAATCGCATTAACTAAACGCTTCCGCTTTCGGTCTACGAGGGTACGTGGACACACTCTCCCCTCTCGTTGATATGCATCTCCTAGATAGCTCTTGCGTGATCGTAGGAATTTTTTTGAATTACTACGTTCCCCAATAGTGGCATCCGAGCCAGGTCTATGCGTAGATGATATGCACGAGTAGAAAACAATGAGTTGTGGGCGATAATAGTCATATTGCTTACCACCAACGTCTTACTTTGATTCGGCGGTATTGTTGGATGAATCGGCCCGGACCGACATTACATGACCGCGTTCTTGAGACTGGTTCTACCGACGTGCTTCGCACACAGGTGGCTGGCGGGTGTCTGTTTCTCCAACTTTAGTTGAATCGACTTTCACTACGGACGGTCCTTGTTAAAGGTTAAAACAACACACTTCACAAAAAATCGTTGTGGTTTTGATGCGTAGGTAAGAACGGTTCTTGCTAGAAGCCCATAGCAACCACGTAAAACTTGCAACAACAAAGTAGAGGACGTCTAACTTGTTTTTGCAAGGCATGTTGTGATGTGATATGGTCAAGACGTGATGAGATATAAATTGTGGTATGAGATGATCATGTTTTGTATTAGTTATCCGCAACTGGCAGGAGCCTTATGGTTGTCGCTTTATTGTATGAAATGCATTTGCCATGTAATTGCTTTACTTTATCACTAAGCGGTAGCGATAGTCGTAGAAGCAATAGTTGGCGCGACGACAACACTGCTACGATGGAGATCAAGGTATCAAGACGGTGACAATGGAGATCATGACGGTGCTTTGGAGATGGAGATCAAAGGCACAAGATGATGATGGTCATATCATGTCACATATTTTGACTGCATGTGATGTTTATCTTTTATGCATCTTATTTTGCTTAGTACGGCGGTAGCATTATAAGATGATCCCTCACTAAATTTCAAGGTATAAGTGTTCTCCCTAAGTATGCACCGTTGCTACAGTTCATCGTGCCGAGACACCACGTGACGATCGGGTGTGATAAGATCTACATTCACAAACAACGGGTGCAACCCAATTTTGCACGTGCAGAATACTCGGGTTAAACTTGACGAGCCTAGCATATGCAGATATGGCCTCGGAACACTGAGACCGAAAGGTCGAACGTGAATCATATAGTAGATATGATCAACATAGTGATGTTCGCCATTGAAAACTACTCCATCTCACATGATGATCGGACATGGTTTAGTTGATATGGATCACGTAATCATTTAGATGACTAGAGGGATGTCTCTCTAAGTGGGAGTTCTTAAGTAATATGATTAATTGAACTTTAATTTGTCATGAACTTAGTACCTGATAGTTTTTGCATGTCTATGTTGTTGTAGATCAATGGCCCGTGCTACCGTTACCTTGAATTTTAATGCATTCCTAGAGAAAGCTAAGTTGAAAGATGATGGTAGCAACTACACGGACTGGATCCGTAACTTGAGGATTATCCTCATTGCTGCACAGAAGAATTACATCCTGGAAGCACCGCTAGGTGCAAGACCCGCTGTAGGAGCAACTTCGAACGTTATGAACATCTAGCAGAGCAAAGCTGATGACTACTCGATAGAATCGGGACTCCACAGATGTTTTGAACGTCATGGAGCATCTGAGATGTTCCAGGAGTTGAAGTTAATATTTCAACCAAATGCCCGAGTTGAGAGATATGAAGTCTCCAACAAGTTCTATAGCTGCAAAATGGAGGAGAATAGTTTTGTCAGTCAACATATACTCAAAATGTCTGGGTATCATAACCACTTGACTCAACTGGGAGTTAATCTTCCTGATGATAGTGTCATTGACAGAGTTCTACAATCACTGCCACCAAGCTAGAAAGGCTTCGTGATGAACTATAATATGCAAGGGCTGGAAACTACAATTCCCGAGCTCTTCGCGGTGCTAAAGGCTGCGGAGGTAGAAATCAAGAAGGAGCATCAAGTGTTGATGGTTAACAAGACCACTAGTTTCAAGAAAAAGGGCAAAGGGAAGAAGGGGAACTTCAAGAACAATGGCAAGCAACTTGCTGCTCCAGGGAAGAAGCCCAAGTTTGGACCTAAGCCTGAAACTGAGTGTTTCTACTGCAAAGGGACTGGCCACTTGAAGCGGAACTGCCCCAAGTATTTTGCGGATAAGAAGGATGGAAAAGTCAAAGGTATATTTGATATACATGTTATTAATGTGTACCTTACTAATGCTCGTAGTAGTGCCTGGGTATTTGATACTGGTTCTGTTGCTCATATTTGCAGCTCGAAACAGGCTACGGTTTAAACGAAGATTGCCTAAGGACGAGGTGACGATGCGCGTGGGAAATGGTTACAAGGTTGATGTGATCGCCTTCAGCACGCTACCTCTACATCTACCGTCGGGTTTAGTTCTAGACCTGAATAATTGTTATTTGGTGCCAGCGTAGGGCATGAACATTATATATGGATCTTGTTTGATGCAAGACGGTTATTTATTTAAATCAGAGAATAATTGTTGTTCTATTTATATAAGTAATATCTTTTATGGTCATGCACCCTTGATGAGTGGTCTATTTTTGTTGAATCTCGATTGTAGTGATACACATATTCATAATATTGAAGCCAAAATATGCAAAGTTAATAATGATAGTGCAACTTGGCACTGCCGTTTAGGTCATATTGGTGTAAAGCGCATGAAGAAACTCCATGCTGATGGGCTTTTGGAATCACTTGATGCTTGCGAACCATGCCTTATGGGCAAGATGACTAAGACTCCTTTCTCCAGAACAATGGAGCAAGCAACTGACTTGTTAGAAATAATACATACTGATGTATGCGTTCCGATGAGTGTTGAGGCTCGCGGCGGGCATCGTTATTTTCTAACCTTCATAGATGATTTGAGCAGATAAGGGTATATCTACTTAATGAAACCTAAGTCTGAAACATTTGAAAAGTTCAAAGAATTTCAGAGTGAAGTGGAAAATCATCGTAACAAGAGAATAAAGTTTGTACGATCTAATCATGGAGGAGAATATTTAAGTTATGAGTTTTGTCTTCATTTGAAACAATGTGGAATACTTTCGCAACTCACGCCACCTGGAACACCACAGCATAATGGTGTGTCCGAACATCGTAACCGTACTTTATTAGATATGGTGCGATCTATGATGTCTCTTACCGATTTACCACTATCGTTTCGGGGTTATTCTTTAGAGGCGGCTGCATTCACGTTAAATAGGGCACCATCTAAATCCGTTGAGACGACACCATATGAACTGTGGTTTGGCAAGAAACCTAAGCTGTCGTTTCTTATAGTTTGGGGCTGCGATGCTTATGTGAAAAAGCTTCAACCTGACAAGCTCGAACCCAAATCGGAGAAATGTGTCTTCATAGGATACCCAAAGGAGACTGTTGGGTACACCTTCTATCACAGATCTGAAGGCAAGATATTCGTTGTTAAGAATGGATCCTTTCTAGAGAAGGAGTTTCTCTCGAAAGAAGTGAGTGGGAGGAAAGTAGAACTTGATGAGGTAATTGTACCTTCTCCCGAATTGGAAAGTAGTTCATCACAGAAATCAGTTCTAGTGATTCCTACACCAATCAATGAGGAAGCTAATGATGATGATCATGAAACTTCAGATCAAGTACTACCAAACCTCGTAGGTCAACCAGAGTACGGTCCGCACCAGAGTGGTACGGTAATCCTGTTCTGGAAGTCATGTTACTAGACCATGACGAACCTATGAACTACGAGGAAGCGATGATGAGCCCAGATTCAGCAAAATGGCTTGAGGCCATGAAATCTGAGGTGGGATCCATGTATGAGAACACAGTGTGGACTTTGGTTGACTTGCCCGATGATCGGCAAGCCATAGAGAATAAATGGATCTTCAAGAAGAAGACTGGCACTGACGGTAATGTTACTGTCCACAAAGCTCGACTTTTTGTGAAAGGTTTTTGAAAAGTTCGAGGAGTTGACTACCATGAGACCTTTTTATGATTATGAAATTTGGCAAATGGATGTCAAAACTGCATTCCTTAATGGATATCTTAAAGAAGAGTTGTATATGATGCAACCAGAAGGTTTTGTCAATTCTAAAGGTGCTAACAAAGTGTGCGAGCTCCAGCGATCCATTTATGGACTGGTGCAAGCCTCTCGGAGTTGGAATATACGCTTTGATAGTGTGATCAAAGCATATGGTTTTATACGTACTTTTGGAGAAGCCTGTATTTACAAGAAAGTGAGTGGGAGCTTTGTAGCATTTCTAATATTATATGTGGATGACATATTGTTGATTGGAAATGATACAGAATTTCTGGATAGCATAAAAGGATACTTGAATAAGAATCGGTGAAGCTGCTTATATATTGGGCATCAAGATCTATAGAGATAGATCAAGACGTTTAATTGGACTTTGATAAAGCACATACCTTCATAAAGTTTTGAAGAAGTTCAAAATGGATCAGTCAAAGAAAGGGTTCTTGCCTATGTTACAAGGTGTGAAGTTGAGTCAGACTCAATGCCCGACCACTGCAGAAGATAGAGAGAAAATGAAAGTCATTCCCTATGCCTCAGCCATAGGTTCTATCATGTATGCAATGTTGTGTACCAGACCTGATGTGTGCCTTGCTATAAGTTTAGCAGGGAGGTACCAAAGTAATCCAGGAGTGGATCACTGGACATCGGTCAAGAACATCCTGAAATACCTGAAAAGGACTAAGGATATTGATGCGGAGCATCCTACGATCATCCCCATGTACACTTCGACTACTCCCCAAGCCCCAAGAGGACATACGATGAGACCTCGACCATACGCCATTGGACACAAGGTGAACTCACTCCTCTTCGAACCGTCACTTTCCACATATGAGACATGGTTACTACCTCATGCATGGACCTTTCATATACTCGGGTACAACCGAGATGACCATGGAGGATCCAAGGACCAAGGCCAAGCATGGAAGAGGAGAAGGGAGAAGAAGATTGGAGCAACACTGGACTTTCCCGGATCATCCGGACCCCCCAGCCGGATGATCCAGACCGAGCTTTGACGATCCGGACGACCACCCGGACGATCCGGCTAACTGCGCCGAAGACACCCGAAGGTTTCACCTAAAGCCGATCATCCGGGACTCCACCCGGGTCATCCGGACCCCCGACACCCGGATCATCCGGACCCCACCTGCGTGCGTGACTTGAGCCGAAGCCCATGTACCCCTTTGCCCCTCACTTACCCCTTGGTGGCTTAGACTATATATACTCCTCCCCCTCCTCCATTTGACGGTTAGCATAGGTTTAGCTCATATTAGAGATAGAGCTTTGCTCATCCATACGGATCTACTCCACGAGAGAGACCGCGGCCCCTCTACGGAGAAGATCCACGCTGGATTCAAGACCTCCTCACGGAGAAGACCCCCATCAAGACCTCCTCACGGAGAAGAACCGGTTACCCTATGTATCGTCCCTTGTTGATCATGGATCGTGTATCTCTTTGTGTTTCGAGGATCTAGCACATGTGTGATTGTTCTTGTTGGTTTGAGTGATTCTCTCGTGTTTCCCCTCGTTTTCCCCTCGTGTTCTTCATGTTCTTCACGGGATCCACTCCAATCGTGAAACATCGGGCTACCTAGGGTTCTACCCTACATCATCTTGGATCAGAGCAAGGTTGATCACGAATTTGGAGCCCCTACCCCTTTGTTTTTTAGCCTAGTTTTGTTGATTTTGTCCCAATTTCAAAAATCCCCACAAAAAATAGCCCCAATTTTTTTGTGATTTGTTGGTTTTGATGATGTTTTGTTGATTTTGATCCATGAATTTGCTTGGTTTCGAGTGGATCTAGCATCTCCCCAACTTTCCCCACCTTCCATCCATGAAATCTCATCAATTTTGACCCCAAAATCATCCAATTTCCGCCCAAAAATTCATCCCCGAGAGGAAATCCCGAGGAGTTTGACCTGCCCGGATCATCCGGACCTTCTCCCGGATCATCCGGACACCTCCCAGATTAGCTGGACCCTCTCCCGGACGTCCGGATAACCCACACACCCAGACAACAGAACCGGAGCTGACGAAGCCGCATCATCCGGAAGTACTCCCGGATCATCCGGACCTCCTCCCGGATGTCCGGTTAACCCTGAAACTGACACGGCTGAATTTTTGTTTTGTCCATAACTAATTCATCCGGAGTCCGTTCTTGACGTTTTTTAGCTCATTTTGAAGCTCTTGACATCCCCCATACCACAAAAATACCATCAACATCATTTGAATCCATCAAATTGTTGGAACTTTGGCATCTTTGCCTAGGGCCACCACCATATCATCCGCAACACCACCACCGACTTCCGCAACCTAACCCATTTTATTCCCCATTGCATATGTGGTTGCTTGAGTAGTGATACGAGTCTCCTAAGGTGTTTCGGCTACTTAGGGATGGTTGCTTCTTCATCAACCACCACCACCACTTCCGCATAGGCTTGCCCACCATACACTTCCGCCACCTCAATTTAATCCAATAATGTTTGAGTTGCGAGTTGTGTCTCCTAAGGTGTTTCTGCTACTTAGGGACGGTGACCTTCAACTTCGACTCACCTAACCCAATAACACTCCACCCCCACATTGCATACTCCAAAATCCATCATTGCATTCCCGCAATCCCATTGAGCTTCCACAAAACCACCACCGCATTCCGCTACGACCATTTGACTTTTGCCCTTGAGATTTTGAGTTCGCGGTTTTTCCGTTTCCTAAGGTGTTTCGGCTAATTAGGGACGGTTCTACTTCGAGAACACCGCCACTCATCATCGCCACGAGGTCGTCATCGACATTGACCACTTCATCATTTTGACAGCCCTACCGTAAGCAAGGACGGTAACCTTGACGACATCATTGTACATTCTCCTTGCCATTGCATTGTTAACCCCTAGCCCATTTTGCGTCACTTGCCTATCGAGACTAGCCATTTGAGTATTGCCGGCAACGTTACTTGTGCACATTAGTGATCATCGATCTACACCTCCCATTGCATACATACCATATCATATTGGTATCATCATCCATTGTGTCACAAGATTGTTCCCGCATATACACAATTGCTATCTTGGTTTGTGCATTTCACATTGTGGTCATATAAAAAAAGAATAAGCTGTTAAGCAAAAGAGAAAGAGCAAAGAAGCTTGTAAGCAAGTGCCATAGCATCAGCACATAAGATTGTCATATCCGATCATCTTGGATCATCTTGAGGAACACCGGGAACCATACATATATAGCATACTTGGGATAGAAAGTTGATATATCTTTGCATCTTATAGGTTGTGCACAAGTGTTGTATCCGCCTATTGAGCAATCGTGTTAGTGTCTCTCTTGAGTTGTGCAACACGAGCTTTTCCGTGGATTCCACATTTTGTGCTCATTCCTTGGTTGCACAACCCCATTTATCTATCCGTGTGTGTGTTTCTGTGTGCCACATATTGCTATTGGTCTACTTGTTTCACTTGCAAATTTGTGAATCTCTTTCAACATTATTGACTCTTGCTAACATTTTGCATCAAATTTTTGTGCCACTATCCTCACCGAGCTCCACTATAAGCCTTACTTGTGTAGGTGTGAGAAATTGACGAGAAACGGTACCAATTGTGCTATTTCCTTGTTACATCATTGAGTGATCATTGATCCATCTTCAACTTCGGTCAAGGTACATTTGGTATAAGTTCTTCTCTTTCTCCCACTCATATTTGCTCGAGTCTTGTGATGGATAGGCAAGGCATTTCATCTCCGGTCTTCGACAACAATGACGGCGCGAACAACTACATCACTAAAGCGTCCATCTTCGATCTACAACGACAAATGTAAGGCGCACAATCAAGATTGCGAGAGCGCATCGAGAACCTTTCCATCGACATTCGTCACTCCGAAGCAAGGAAAAGGGACTACATCGACAACAAGCTTTCCGCACAAAAGGAGGAGCAAGATGCAAGGATGGAGGAGATTCGGACCTTGTTGATCAACCGTTCTTCACCTTCATCATCCTCAAGGCGGCGATGTTCAAGTCACAAGTCTTCGGAGCGCAAACAAGATGCAAGCGCAATTTGTCCATGTCCACATCTCCATGGAGACCATCGTCAACATCGTCATGAAGGGCAAGTCACCTCCAAGCAACATGTGCATGATGATGACGAACGACATCTACTCCGAGTTCAAGTGCGACAACAACACCATCATCATGAAGATGCTCGCCAAGCGCAAACATACAAGTCCCAACAAGCTCTACTTCACGCCAAGTCCAAACTTCATGAGCACAAGAGAAGACTGCGAGACGAGCACCACCAAGACGGATCTATGGCTACACCAACCACTTCTGCATCTTCACCAAGTGTTCTCAAGGCATCTTCGCCTTTGGACATACGTGTGCCGACCGGTTTTTCAATAAAATACATATTGAGGAACCGATCCTTTTATTTCCAGTATAGGAGAGTCCTCCTTACTGGTAGACAAATTCTTGATACAGAAATCCAGAAGTACTAATTATATTACAGGGTTGAGCTGAGGTTGCTCAACAATTTATTACAAGCACGCCAATAATATACATAAAGGCGGATATGACACAAGGGTGTGGTGTCATACTACTGACTCGTATTTAAAAGCGGTGGTGGATATGTCACAGTGAAGGGGGTGAAGTTGACTCCTACTCTTGCGGCTCATCGAGCATCGAAGTGAGGCTCGATGATTTATTCGGGTAGCGGAAGCGGATATGGTACAAGTGACAAATTCCAGGTTCGCACGGATCGACCGACTCCTCTAGGCGTCGGACTCGCTATCGAACTCTTCATCCATAAGATCGCCTTCGTCAACATCTGGCCAAATCAACAAGCTAGGTGAGTACTTTGAATGTACTCGCAAGACAGTTCAGACATAAGATATAACAAATGTAAGCATGATGCATCAAGAGCAATTGGCAATGCACACTCAAATGATAAACTTGCACGACAAGTTAAATAAAAGGAAGTCAGGCGGTAGTCCTCCCGAAATCCCAACAATAACAACTGAAGACCGATCGAGTGTTTGAAGCGACGCCTCGAATGGTGAACAAATAATTGAACATGCCGCTGTCGGGCGTCTAAGCGACACCACGTAAAGGGCTTATATTGGAAAATAAATGACAGTGCGTGCCACAGTCGGATGTCAAAGCGACATCACATAAAGGGCTTATATCGAAAGTAAATAACAAGAGTGCCACAGTCGGACGTCTGAGCGACATCACATAAAGGCATATATTGAAAATAAATAACAAGAATGCCACAGTCGGACGTCTGAGCGACATCACATAAAGGGCTTATATCGAAAGTAAACAGCATAAATGCCACAGTCGGACGTCTGAGCGACATCACAAAAAGGGCTTATATCGAAAGTAAACAGCATAAATGCCACAGTCGGACGTCTGAGCGACATCACAAAAAGGGCTTATATCGAAAGTAAACAGCATAAATGCCACAGTCAGACATATGAGCGACATCACATAAAGGGCTTATATTTCATTGTCGTATCCAAGCAGTATAGACTATTCCAAGGAAAGATAC
Source organism: Aegilops bicornis (assembly GCA_021605145.1). Lineage (NCBI taxonomy): Eukaryota > Viridiplantae > Streptophyta > Magnoliopsida > Poales > Poaceae > Aegilops > Aegilops bicornis. The sequence goes on along the minus strand of CM038671.1, from coordinate 352,094,982 downwards.
TCAGCACATAATAATAAACGGGTTAGTCCATCCACAGGATTAATCATATAGCCGAGTTTACCACTCATGTCTGTTCACCGGAGATTTGTCAAGGAGACTGGCACTGAGACTGACAGGACAAGTGGAACACAGACATTGACCATAGATACGGTTACTTGAATGAGTTTGACTCTGCAGACTTTGTACTATTTAACCACATCCAACGGATTTCAGTAGTCGCAAGGGACTAGTTCCGTTTACGGTGTTTTAGAGGAAACACATCTAACCAGTACACACCCAATTCCACATTCCGCTGCCAGGAATCACCCTAGGCAACGTTCAAGAAAAACGCTAAGACGGAGAGGTCACAACCTCGAATAGCATGGGATCAAATTTATCTCGCGCGCTCTAAGGGGTGCCCCCCTCTCGGTCCCAACCGGAAACACCCATGCTCCCTGACCGGATGACGGGCTTTAATCCAGGGCCATGGAACCCTCATCCCGGCCCCTCTATTTGGTGTGTACCAGGAAAGAGGTTTGCAACTTACTAAACCATATTCTTTGAAGAAAACATGTGGTAGTACAAGGGAGGGAACGTATGGTAACGTGACTTGACTCACGTTGACACTGGAGTTAAATGGTTTGGCATAAGACTGGCATGCTACAACAATACCATCTTACCACCTATCATGTCACCACACGATCATATAAACTCTCATCGAATAACACACCGAAGTTTGAAGCTCACTGCATAATAGCTTTTCATGCAACATAACATTCACGGTTGTTCATGTAATCATGCCATGAAGTAACTACTTAAGCAAACACGCAAAACACTCGTCATATCAAAGGTTCAAACATGCTTGCCTGGTTCGGAGTAGTCGGAGTCTAGCTCGGTGAAGTTCGCGGTTCCGTCACCTCTTCTGGTATCTACGGTACAAAGAAAACATGTACTAACGTGAATACCTGGGTGCAAAAAAAGTATTCCAAATATTTTTCAAATAAATATGATAAAAAATTAGACCGAAAAATAAAGAGGACAAAAAACGAATCAATCAAAAATCATTTTCTGTTTAAAAGTTATTAGAGTTTTAGTCCAGGGGCTTGTCTGTAATGAAACAGAAAGTTTCCAGGGGGCTGAACAGAAAAGGACAGGAAAACGTTTCGGATTGAAAGCGTATTTGCCTGAATGCGCTTTCCAGAAAAAAGACGTTTCGAATAGAAAAGAGAGGCTGACGAGGGGGTCCCACTCGTCAGGTTTGAAAATTCGAGAGGGGAACAGAGCGCGCCGGTGCCCGAAGTTTGCGGTGGTCGCCGGCGACGATCTACGACGACTTGGGAGGAGCGGGGGTTACCTACGGGCTCAGGGTGCTCTCCCGCGTCTGTGGGTGGTGGAGGTGGTCATCGGCGAGCACCACGTCGACGGCAGCCCTTACTCCGGCGGACGGCGGTTCGGGCGATGTTGGATCTCGTCGGGGAAGGCTGCAAAGGCCAAATCGAGGTGCGGGTTAGGTGATTGGGTGCCCTAGGAGGCTACGGGCTTGATTTGGGAGGAGGGGGTGCCCTCACCGGAGTGGATCGCGTCGGAGCCCGAAGCGGATCGGGGCGGCCGGAGACGGAGGAGAAGGCCTCCTCGGGGTCCTCCTAGGGGTTGATCGCAGCTTTGGCGAGGTGAGGTGAGTGGTGCTAGTCGAAGGCGAGCTCGGGGTGGCTATTTATAGCCGGCCCGAGGCGGTTCCCGCGAACGGGATAACTCCAGCGGCTATTACGGTGAGGCGGTGGCCAGACGGGTGGATTAGGTGGTTGGGCATCAACGCGAGGGTGCACGGGTTACGCTCAAACGCTAACATCGGCTGGGTTTGGCCTGTGTCGTGGTCTTGACGAAACGGCGCCTCGCGGGCCCGTCGGCGGCAGAGAGCACGCCCTGTGCTTGCCAGGCCACGGCGACGGTGCCGCAGCGTGCACAGAGGAGGAGAGGGCCACGCAGAGGCCTGGGGTGGTTCGGGCGGCACTGGTCGGCGCTGAAAGCCGGGTCGGTCACGACGGACGACGCCACGGTGGCTCTGCCAAAGCTGCCGGAGCTTGCTAGCCACTGCCGCCGCCACCGACGCCCGCGCCCGGCCAAGCGACCTTGCGGCGCTCTGGATAAGGAGGGGGAGCAGTGCGCAAGAGGCCAGCGTGAGCACTGGTGAGATGGACGCCGATCTCTGAAGAAAACGACACTGTCCAACTCTGAATCTGAATTTTTCTGAAACTGTGACAGCAACAATGCACGCCAGGTGCTCGATGAAATGTTTTTGGCATGTGGGAAATTTATCTGGGGCTGATCTTTTGTGAGGTGATCTCTCAATGCACCTGGGGGCTGCCTGATTTTTGTCAGAATTTTTGGAGAAGGAAAAATATGAATTTCACCAAATTTGCCAAATCTGGTCCAAACTTGCGATGAGTAAAACTTGAAAATTTTGAATCGTGGAAGAGTGGATCTTGATGGATCTAGGTTGGGGTGCTAAGGACTAGTCGGAGGAGTTGATTTGGAATCAAAACTCAAAGTAAATTTGGTACTTCCTTTGTAAACCACCTAGGTCCAAAAATAATGGCAGAAATAGTTTTGGGGTTAAAATAAATGGAATAAAAATCAGAAATGGGTTGAACTTGTTGGAATGGAATATTTGGCTTGACCCAAAGAGGAGGGAGGGGTTTTGGGAGAAATTTTGATATGAGGCATGGTAAAAATGGGTGGTTGCTATAAAAGGAATAATCCCCAAAACCCATAGGATTACTCTTTAATAAAAAAATAATTTCCAAAAAAATTAAAGTGATGATTTAACATTAGAAGGAAAGTTTTTAAAACCAAACACCAAGGTTGAGGAAGACACAAAAATAAAATACTAGTCATAGGAGAAAAAATTTTGAGAAGGAGGGGCTTTTGGAAAGATTTTAAATAGCCTCCTTCAAATCAAAATAAAGGGTTTTGTTAAAAACCAAATAAAATTTTTTGGAGTGTCACAACACCTACCCCTTAGGAAAAATCTCGTCCCCGAGATTTCAGCTGATCCTCAAATAGGTGTGGGTGTTCTGCTCGAAGAAAATCCTCTCTTTCCCATGTTGCCTCGTCTTCGGTGTGATTGCTCCACTGTACTTTGAAAAACTTAATTGCCTTCTGACGGGTTCTCCTTTCAGACTCCACTAATATTTTTATTGGGCGTCCCTGTAGGTGAGGTCTAGTTGTACGTCAATGTCCTCATGAGATACCTGCTTTTCTGGGTTGCTCACACATTTCCTCAACTGTGAGACGTGGAACACGTCGTGGACGTCGGACAGCTCTTCGGGTAGGTCTAGTTGGTAGGCCACTGTGCCCCTTCGTGAAACTACACAGAAGGGTCCGATAAATCTTGGTGCTAGCTTTCCTTTAACTTTGAATCGCTGCAGGCCTCTCATAGGAGATACTCAGAGGTATACATACTCACCGGGTTCAAAACTGACTCCCAGATGCTTTCGATCATAATAACTCTTCTGTCGGCTTTGAGCTGTCTTGAGTCGGCCCCTGATTAGCTTAACTTTCTCCTCAGCTTCCTTGAGCATATCTGGGCCGAAGATACGGCTGTCGCCTGTCTCTGACCAATTCAATGGAGTACGACATCTCCGTCCATACAAGGCTTCAAGGGTGCCATTTGCGGCTGGCTTGGTAACTGTTGTTGTATGCAAACTCGGCATATGGCAAGCTTTCTTCCCAACTGGTCCCATAGGTGAGGACACACGCTCTCAAAGATGTCCTCTAGTATTTGGTTTACGTTCGGCTTTGTCCATCATTCGGGGTGGTATCTTTGTCTTTGAATGCCGCTTGAGTTCCCGAGCTTGCTTTGTAATTGATCCCAAAATCTAGAGACGAATTGAGTGCCTCGGTGGGATATTATAGTCTTTGGGACTCCATGCAGGCAAACTATGCGAGAGAGATAAAGCTTAGCAAGCTTCTGAGTGGTGTAGGTTGTCTTCACGGGAATGAAATGTGCCACCTTGGTTAATCTGTCTATGATGACCCATATGGCATCATTTCCGTGTTGTGACCGAGGTAGTCCAACAATAAAGTCCATCCCGATCTCATCCCATTTCCACTCAGGTATCCTGTTTGGCTGTAATAACCCTGCCGGTTTTTTATGCTCGGCCTTAATGCGTTGACATGAATCACAACATGCAATGACGGTGGCTATATCCCTCTTCATACCGTGCCACCAAAAAATTTCCTGAATGTCTTTGTACATTTTGGTTCCTCCCGGGTGGATTGAATACGGAGCGGTGTGGGCTTTGGCTAGGATTTGCTGTTTGAGGTCTTCTACATTCGGTACGCAAAGTCTGTCTCCGTACCATAGTATTCCCTTATCGTCTATGATAAATTCAGAGGCCTTGCCCAAACTCACTTTCCTTTTTATGCCTTCGATGCTGGGGTGTTCATGCTGAGCCTCCTTAATTTGCTCCATTAAGTTTGGCTGTATTTCCAAATTTGACACATCGCCCTCGGCGACCATTATCATGTTGAGTTTGGCGAACTCTTGCTGAAATTCAGGTCTCAAGTCTGGCAGACTGTCATTCCCCGAACTGGGGTTTCGACTAAGAGCATCTGCCACTACATTCGCCTTTCCTGGATGGTAGTGAATACCGACGTCATAATCTTTTACTAATTCCAACCAGCGTCGTTGCCGTAAATTGAGTTCAGGTTGTGTGAAAATATACTTGAAGCTTTTATGGTCCGTGTATATTTCACAACGGTTTCCGAGTAAAAAGTGCCTCCACTCTTTGAGTGCATGAATGGCTGCTGCCAGTTCCAAGTCATGAGTAGGGTAATTTTCTTCATGCTTGCGTAGTTGCCTAGAGGCATACGCTACTACCTTGCCTTCTTGCATTAATACGCATCCGAGGCCCTTCCTGGATGCGTCACAATACACCTCAAAACTTTTGTGTATGTCTGGCACAACTAATACTAGTGTTGTTGTTAATTTTCTTTTGAGATCTTGGAAACTTTTCTCGCAATCTTCCATCCAAACAAATTTCTTGTCCTTCTTGAGCAATTGCGTCATTGGCTTGGCTATGGTGGAGAACCCTTCAATGAACCTTCGGTAATACCCTGCCATTCCCAAGAAACTTCTTACATCCGTTACGCTGGCTGGTGGTTTCCAACCAAGCACGGCCTTGACTTTTTCCGGGTCTATGACAACACCTTCTTGTGTTAACACATGGCCTAGAAAACCAACTTGTTTAACCAAAATTCACATTTGCTGAACTTGGCGTATAGTTGATGTTTCCTTAATTCTCCCAGTACAATTCTGAGATGTTCGGCATGCTCTTCTGGTGTCTTGGAGTATACCAGAATGTCATCGATGAACACCACAACAAATTTGTCCATAAATTTCATAAACACTTTGTTCATGAGGTGGACAAAATATGCGAGGGCGTTGGTCAGACCAAACGGCATCACTGTAAACTCATACAGCCCGTATCTGGAGGTGAAGACTGTCTTGGGGATATCTTACATCTGCATTTTTTAATTGATGGTCTCCTGACCTTAAGTCAATTTTTGAGAAGACCTTGGCTTGAGCGAGCTGGTCAAATAAATCATTTATCCGTGGCATCGGATATTTGTTCTTGATTGTGACCATGTTGAGTGCTCGATAGTCTATACACAATCTCAGTGTCCCATCCTTTTTCTTGGCAAATAAAACTGGTGAGCCCCAAGGTGAGGAGCTGGCTCGAATAAATCCTTTGTCCAGTAATTCCTTTATTTGCTTCTTTAATTCTACCAACTCTGAGGGTGCCATTCTGTATGGTTTCTTGTAGATGGGGTGGTTCCCGGTGCTAGTTCAATGCTGAATTCTACCTCTCGGTCTGGTGGCATGCCTGGAAGTTCTTCGGGAAATACGTCGGGGAACTCACACACCATCTGGGACTTTACTTAACTCAAACGCGTCCACCTTGTTCAACCTTGGTTGCCGTGATATTTGTCTTTCTTGAGCTGAAACTTTTATTGTCTTCCCGTGATGGTGGGTAAGAATTACTGTCCGTTGAAGCAGTCAATAAATCCTTTGTTGGTGGTTAACCAATCCATTCCTAGGATGACATCTAGTCCCTTATTTTCCAATACAATAAGGTTGGCGTGAAACTTTAATCCCTCAAACTCAATAACCACACCTTGGCAGTAACTCTGAGTAACTTGCTTAATCCCGGGGGACTTGATGATCATGGACTTTTCCAGGGGAAGCATCGAAAAATCATTTTGCAAAGCAAATTTCTTTGAAATGAACGAGTGAGAAGCTCCAGAATCAAACAAAACCGTGGCATGTATTGTGTTTACAGGGAATGTACCGAGTACGATATCCGGGGCATTCTGTGCTTCCTCCTTGGTCACATGGTTCAAGTGACCCTTCTTGTGATTATTATTGGGGTTGAAGTTGTTACGCTTGGGTGCTGAATTATTCCCACCATTGTTCGGCTTGGGGGCCGAATTTCTTGGCTTTGGGCACTGTTTAGCATAGTGCCCTTCTTCTCCACAAGCGTAGCAAGTAACACCTGGGCGGTATGTAAAATCCTTGTCCCTTGCATGAAAATTCTTGATCGAGCGCGGGATATTGGTTGTGGACTTGTTTGCTCCACTTTTCTGAAAGTCGGCCTTGCTTTGGTTGTTGCGAGCTTGAGTAGTTTGGTCCCTCTTGCGCTTGCGAAAATCTTCCCAAGCTAGGGCGCTCATTTTCGGTGGTAATGGCCTTGTCCACAAGTGTTTTGAAGTCCGGAAAGGTGTGTACAACCAGCTGGCATTTAAGTGCTGGTGCAAGACCGTCCAGGAATGTTTCCATCTTTTTATTTTCCGTCATGTGCTCTTCGTTGGCATAACGAGATAACTGAGTAAACAAACTGTTGTACTCGGTCACCGTCATGCCTCTCTGCTTGAGGTCATCAAACTCCCTCTTCTTGATCTTCATAACGCTTTTGGGGATATGCGCCCCATGAAAACCTTCTTTAAATTCTTCCCAGGTGATGTTATTCTCATTAGGGTGCATGTGTAGGAAATTTTCCCACCATGATGCAGCTGCTCCTGTGAGGTAGTGAGGTGCGTATAGTACCTTCTCATGGTCTGAACATTGTGCAATAATCAATTTCCTTTCAATGTCTCAAGCTACCATCGGCCTCAAGAGGTTTTTCAGTGTGCGAGAAAGTTGGGGGACGCGTCTTTTGTAGTTCTGACAATTTGGATTGCTGCTGATACGGTCCACAGTGATTTCCCATATTGATGACATGGTTCATCATTTCTTGGTGTTGTTGCTGGCTTTGCTCATAAAGGCGGCACACTTGAGAAAAAGCTACCTCAACGCCTGCTGACTTGACTGCCCTGTGTGAAATTGTTGCTTGTTTGGGTGCCATAATTCTCTTATGGCGGATTTCGCATGGAACGAGTCCAAGGACGAGACATTTCCACTCTGGGGATATATTTTGGAAAATTCATAAGAAAAAGAAATTGAGCCGCAAAATAAATAAATACTCAAAGGCGAAAAATTTAAACACTCCAAGATTTTTCAAGAAAATATTTGATTGCGCATGGAGAAGGACCGCTCAGTACATATCTTACACGCAAGCAGTAATTATACAATACATCACTCAGGATGCGCGTACACATTCCTGACATGTTATTTAGGCTAGTGCACTTCTCCCAGTTCCTACATGATGCGCATACAAACTACTCATCACAACCTATATACATATAAACATATCAAACAAGCTGGCACAACGCAGGGCTGCTAGGCGCACTCAGTCGGAGATGGTAAGTATTTCCCTTGGCCTGCCGAGGGTGAGGCCCAGTGATGCTGGGAACTCAACCTCCTCCTCACTAATAGGCTCCAGGCGTGAAGTGCTGCGCTGAGAAGCTGGAGCGGGCGCGAGAGGTGGTGCAACACGGACTGGTGTGGGAGCAATAGGTGGTGCCGCACAGACTGGAGTGGGCGCAATGGGTGGTGCAACACAGACTGGAGTGGGCGCGATGACATGGTCGAACTCCCCAGTGGTAGGGAGGCGATGAGCGGTGGCAAGGATGGCAGGTGAATAAGATGCTGAGGATGAGACGAAGGTCAGTGGTGGTGCTGTGTGGAGGAGCTCCCTCCTGTTGGCGGCACAGCCATGGACTAAGTCCATATGGGAAGCCACAAGGTCGTCCACAAGGTTATCAAAAGATGCCTCCAGTGCCTGGAGGTATTCAACAAGCATCTCAATAGCCTCATCTCGCTCTCCCCTGGGGCAAGCGAATGCATAGTGACAAGTGTATGGCACGTGGCATGGGAGGTAGCGGTAGCGGCGAGTGTTCATCGAAGGAAGAACATCCCGGAGACGAGCTATCGCCTCACGGGCAGCCATCTGCATGGCATGCCTCTCCGTAGGCATGGCCCTGCCAACAAATCGGAATTGGCGTGACTCTGAACTCCCTCCCTTGAACTGCACCGGCTCGGTGCATAGACAGACTGTCAGCTGATCTTGTCTTTGGTAGAGTGTGAACACTGGGCGAACCGATGGCCCAATCACGATCTTGACGATGTAGGTGAGGAGCTTGATAAACCCCTCAGGTACATTGGCGAACACCTGTGACTCACGGTCGCTGCTAGCCATCTACAAAAGTAGACAAAAATTCCGAATAGTCAGATCATAAATTTATGATTACTAACAGAAAATTGCTACATTTTGCAAAAATGCTAAAATTGCGCTAAGACGCTAATAACCGATTAGCAATCACACCTAGTGGCTTCCTACAGTCAGCCTGGCTCTAGTACCAAGTTTGTCACGACCAGTTTTTCAATAAAATACTTATTGAGGAACCGATCCTTCTATTTCCAGTATAGGAGAGTCCTCCTTACTGGTAGACAAATTCTTGATACAGAAATCCACAAGTACTAATTATATTACAGGGTTGAGCTGAGGTTGCTCAACAATTTATTACAAGCACGCCATTAATATACATAAAGGCGGATATGACACAAGGGTGTGGTGGCATACTACTGACTCGTATTTAAAAGCGGTGGTGGATATGTCACAGTGAAGTGGGTGACGTTGACTCCTACTCTTGCGGCTCATTGAGCGTCGAAGTGAGGCTCGATGATTTATTCGGGTAGCGGAAGCGGATATGGTACAAGTGACAAATTCCAGGTTCGCACGGGACTGGGACTCCTCTAGGCGTCGGACTCGCTATCGAACTCTTCATCCATAAGATCGCCTTCGTCAACATCTGGCCAAATCAACAAGCTAGGTGAGTACTTTGAATGTACTCGCAAGATAGTTCGGACATAAGATATAACAAATGTAAGCATGATGCATCAAGAGCAATTGGCAATGCACACTCAAATGATAAACTTGCACGACAAGTTAAATAAAAGGAAGTCAGGCGGTAGTCCTCCCGAAATCCCAACAATAACAACTGAAGACCAATCGAGTGTCTAAAGCGACGCCTCGAATGGTGAACAAATAATTGAACATGCCGCAGTCGGGCGTCTAAGTGACACCACGTAAAGGGCTTATATTGGAAAATAAATGACAGTGCGTGCCACAGTCGGATGTCAAAGCGACATCACATAAAGGGCTTATATCGAAAGTAAATAACAAGAGTGCCACAGTCGGACGTCTGAGCGACATCACATAAAGGGCTTATATTGAAAATAAATAACAAGAGTGCCACAGTCGGACGTCTGAGCGACATCACATAAAGGGCTTATATCGAAAGTAAACAGCATAAATGCCACAGTCGGACGTCTGAGCGACATCACAAAAAGGGCTTATATCGAAAGTAAACAGCATAAATGCCACAGTCGGACGTCTGAGCGACATCACATAAAGGGCTTATATTTCATTGTCGTATCCAAGCAGTATAGACTATTCCAAGGAAAGATACTCAGCACATAATAATAAACGGGTTAGTCCATCCACAGGATTAATCATATAGCCGAGTTTACCACTCATGTCTGTTCACCAGAGATTTGTCAAGGAGACTAGCACTGATACTGACAGGACAAGTGGAACACAAGCATTGGCCATAGATACGGTTACTTGAATGAGTTTGACTCTGCAGAGTTTGTACTATTTAACCACAGCCAACTGATTTCAGTAGTCGCAAGGGACTAGTCCCGTTTACGGTGTTTTAGAGGAAACACATCTAACCAGTACACACCCAATTCCACATTCCGCTACCAGGAATCACCCTAGGCAACGTTCAAGAAAAACTCTAAGACGGGAGGTCACAACCTCGAATAGCATGGGATCAAATTTATCTCACAAGGCGCTCTAAGGGTGCCCCTCTCGGTCCCAACCGGAAACACCCATGCTCCCTGACCGGACGACGGGCTTTAATCCAGGGCCATGGAACCCTCATCCCGGCCCCTCTATTTGGTGTGTACCAGGAAAGAGGTTTGGAACTTACTAAACCATATTCTTTGAAAAAAACATGTGGTAGTACAAGGGAGGGAACGTATGGTAACGTGACTTGACTCACGTTGACACTGGAGTTAAATGGTTTGGCATAAGACTGGCATGCTACAACAATACCATCTTACTACCTATCATGTCACCACACGATCATATAAACTCTCATCGAATAACACACCGAGTTTCGAAGCTCACTCGCAATAGCTTTTCATGCAACATAACATTCACGGTTGTTCATGTAATCATGCCATGAAGTAACTACTTAAGCAAACACGCAAAACACTCGTCATATCAAAGGTTCAAACATGCTTGCCTGGTTCGGAGTAGTCGGAGTCTAGCTCGGTGAAGTTCGCGGTTCCGTCACCTCTTCCGGTATCTACGGTACAAAGAAAACGTGTACTAACGTGAATACCGTGGGTGCACAAAAAGTATTCCAAATATTTTTCAAATAAATATGATAATAAACTACACAGAAAAGTAAAGAGGACAGAAAAAGAATCAATCAAAAATCATTTTTTTAAATGTTATTAGAGTTTTAGTCCAGGGGCTTGTCTGTAATGAAACAGAAAGTTTCAAAGGGGCTGAACAGAAAAGGACAGGAAAACGTTTCAGATTGAAAGCGTATTTGCCTGAATGCGCTTTCCAGAAAAAAAAATGGTTCGAATAGAAAAGAGAGGCTAACGAGGGGGGTCCCACTCGTCAGGTTTGAAAATTCGAGAGGGGAACAGAGCGCGCCGGCGCCCGAAGCTTGCGGTGGTCGCCGGTGATGATCCACGGCGAGTTGGGAGGAGCAGGGGTTACCTACGGGCTCAGGGTGCTCTCCCGCGTCTGTGGGTGGTGGAGGTGGTCATCAGCGAGCACCACGTCGACGACAGCCCTTACTCCGGCGGACGGCGGTTCGGGCGATGTTGGATCTCGTCGGGGAAGGCTGCAAAGGCCAAAGCAAGGCGCAGGTTAGGTGATTGGGTGCCCTAGGAGGCTATGGGCATGATTTGGGAGGAGGGGGTGCCATCACCGGAGTGGATAGCGCTGGAGCCCGAAGCGGATCGGGGCGGCCGAAGACGGAGGCTCCTCGGGGTCCTCCTAGGGGTTGATCGCAGCTTTGGCGAGGTGAGGTGAGTGGTGCTGGTCGAAGGCGAGCTCGGGGTAGCTATTTATAGCCGGCCCGAGGCGGTTCCCGCGAACGGGATAACTCCGGCGGCGATTACGGCGAGGCGGTGGCCGGACGGGTGGATTAGGTGGTTGGGCATCAACGCGAGGGTGCACGGGTTACGCTCAAACGCTAACATCGGCTGGGTTTGGCCTGTGCTGTGGTCTTGACGGAACGGCGCCTCGCGGGCCCGTCGGCGGCAGAGAGCACGCCCTGTGCTTGCCAGGCCATGGCGACGGTGCCGCAGCATGCACAGAGGAGGAGAGGGCCACGCTGAGGCCTGGGGTGGTTCGGGCGGCGCTGGTCGGCGCTGAAAGCCGGGTCGGTCGCTGATGGACGCCACGGGTGGCTCTGCCGCCGCAGAAGCTGCTGGAGCTGGCTAGCCACGTCGCGACCGACGCCCGCGCCCGGCCAAGCGACCTTGCGGCGCTCTGGATAAGGAGGGGGAGCAGTGCGCAAGAGGCCAGCGTGAGCACTGGTGAGATGGACGCCGATCTCTCAAGAAAAGCGACACTGCCCAACTCTGAATCTGAATTTTTCTCAAATCAGGATAAAGAATAAAGGCACGCCAGGTGCTCGATGAAATGTTTTTGGCATGTGGGAAATTTATCTGGGGCTGATCTTTTGTGAGGTGATCTCTCAATGCACCTGGGGGCTGCCTGATTTTTGTCAGAATTTTTGGAGAAGGAAAAATATGAATTTCACCAAATTTGCCAAATCTGGTCCAAACTTGCAGTGAGTAAAACTTGAAAATTTTGAATCGTGGAAGAGTGGATCTTGATGGATCTAGGTTGGGGGTGCTAAGGACTAGTCAGAGGAGTTGATTTGGAATCAAAACTCAAAGTAAATTTGGTACTTCCTTTGTAAACCACCTAGGTCCAAAAATAATGGCAGAAATAGTTTTGGGGTTAAAATAAATGGAATAAAAATCAGAAATGGGTTGAACTTGTTGGAATGGAATATTTGGCTTGACCCAAAGAGGAGGGAGGGGTTTTGGGAGAAATTTTGATATGAGGCATGGTAAAAATGGGTGGTTGCTATAAAAGGAATAATCCCCAAAACCCATAGGATTACTCTTTAATAAAAAAAATTCCAAAAAAAATTATTGTGATGAGTTAACATCAGAAGGGAAGTTTTTAAAACCAAACACCAAGGTTGAGGAAGACACAAAAATAAAATACTTTTCATAGGAGAAATTTTTTTGAGAAGGAGGGGCTTTTGGAAATATTTTAAATAGCCTCCTTCAAATCAAAATAAAGGGTTTTGTTAAAACCCAAATAAAAAAATTTGGAGTGTCATATGCTATGAGTGAGATCTCCCATATTGCATCATTTCAATCTCAACATAGTAACTATGCATGCCCCATTAAGATAAATCCCATTTGCACTTACGTCATAGATGACGAGATGATTGTCATTGGCTTTTGTTTCTCTTGTGATCATATTGCCATGCTTCATTTACAAGATTTGCACAATTCATCTACTATGCCATGCCATGATCACATTGTTCCAAATATGTTTTGTTTTGGATGTTGTCAATATTCTCCATGTGATGTTTCTACAAATGCTCATGAGGAGACCCCCATAGTTTCCTCACACATATAAGGAGATTTTGAAGCATTCCATACTTTGCATGATTTTCATAATTGCTTGCACCATATGCATTCCACGCATAACAATGCTCTACATATTTCCCATGACGCATTACATAATTTGAGTCTCCATTATGCTATACATAATAACAAACCTCTCATGATGGATGACATGTTTCTATATCACGAATCTCATTTATTTGAGCATTGGATATTTTGTGCTAACCAACACTTGCACGTGCGCATCATGATGGATGATGTGTACATATACCATGCACACACAATTTTCCTTTTTCCTTCATTTTGTGTAGGTACTAATGTATACTCGTCAACCTCTCAATCCCACGAGTTGATGAAACGAGCTCTTGAGAGCAATGATGACTTGGGATCCCGTGAACTATCCTTACCACCGTTCTCTTCGCGCACCGACTTCGCACATTCCTTTTACTTGGCTCTCACACGGCTATGGCTATCTATCACTTGTTACTTTATGCCCATTATATCTTGTTCACTTTGCATGTTATGCCTCTTTACATGATTGTGACATGCAATTGTGACCCTTGCTTGCATCTACCCATGATTCACAATTATACTACTCCCATGTGTATTTACATGCTTGGTGGAGATCCTTGTTGCTATTGCCATGTTTATCATGTGCCTAATGCTATTGATGCTTGTTCTGTTGGGAGAGTCATGATGTCCCATTGCTATTTACATATGGCCTCTCACCAATACATTGATGATACTTTCCCCATATCTTGCTTTCATGCTTGTGCTATGTCATGTGAATTATTCATGCACACTATTTGCACCCATGACATGTTTACCATGATTCCTTCTAGTACGTTGCATCTTCACACTACTAGCTTGCTTGACTTGATCGCTATGATTGCTTGCTTTTTCGCATCACCCATGTTCCGTTATTACTCACTTTCTTGGGTTGATGACATATATGTTCATGCCTCTCACATGATATATCTTGTTCATTGTCGCTTGCCTCCAATAGTTGCCTCTATGCTTAATGATCTTGGAGACTTGGACATATTACTTGTGATGCATGCTTGTTTGATTGAGCCTATTGTATTTGGTTGTTCTCACATCATATGCCTCCATACTATGAAATGCTCCCTTGTCCTTTCTTATGATGAGCATGATGCATACACTTGTTGGGTATCTTACCACACAAATGATAGGTTTCACACTATAACGCCCCGGATTCGATGCGCCAGATGTATGCCAGCTATTCGCCGTCGTTTCCATGTCATTTGCTTGTGTGTTGCATTTTATCATGTCATCATGTGCATCTCATTTTTGCATACGTGTTCGTCTCATGCATCCGAGCATTTTCCCCGTTGTCCGTTTTGCAATCCGGCACTCCTATGTTCCCGGCGCCTTTTGCCTCTTTTTCGTGCGGGTATTAAACGTTCTCGGAATGGACCGAGTCTTGCCAAGCGGCCTTGGTATAGCACCGTAGAACCGCTGTCAAGTTTCGTGCCATTTGGAGGTCGTTTGATACTCCAACGGTTAACCGGGTAGCCGCAAAAGCCTCTTTTGTCTTGCAGCCTAACACCCTTCCAAACTGGCCCAAAACCCACCCTAACCCCCTCCATGCTCTCGGTCATTCGATCACAATCGTGTGGGCGAAAACCGCACCTCATTTGGATCCTCCTAGCTCCCTCTACCTATATATATGTGCATCCCCCCGAATTTCTCGCGCTGTCCAAACCCTAGCCCTTCCCCTCGCGCTGCGCCGGACATGTCCGCCTCCGCCGGACGAAACCGCCGCCGCCGCCCACGCCAATCGGGGCGCGCCACGTGGCATCGCCGCCGCCCCACCGCCGCCCGGCTGCGCGAGCCATCGCGGCCCGACGAGCCCATCCGGGGCCCGGCGCGCAGCCAGCGCCCGCCATTCGCGGCAGCCGTCGCGGCGCCCGCTGCCGCCCCTCGCGCCTCGTCGTCGGCGTCCGACCCGCCGCCACCTTCCACCGGCGCCGCGTCGCTGGTCGGCGTCGACCACCGCGCGTCTCCGCGTCCGCGCCGACCTCGCCGGGCCTCGTCTCCCGCCGGCGCCGCCCTCCTCGGCCGCTGCGCCGACTCCCCATAGCCGCCACCGCCTCGCTGCGTCCTAGCCGCCCGCGCCCGGCCCCGCGTCGTCGTCGCCGGAGCTCGACCGGATTTGGCGAGATCCGGCCGGATCCGCGTCGTCCCGCCCCTACAATACCTCGCCGGCCCCGTCTCCCTCCTCTCCGGCGTCTTCTCCGGCGAGCTCACGCCGCCACCTCGAAAACCGTGCCAGATCTGGATCCCGAAGGTTGACCCCGTTTTTCGTATGTCCGTTTTTTTGCATAATGTTGCCCGGTTCATTGCATCATAACTGTGCATCTGTAGCTCCGTTTCATGCATATAATATGTCAAAACGTTCATTGTTAGATGCTCTACATTTGATTCCATTGTGCCATGCTTGTTTGAGTCCATATTGATGCCTGAATAATCGTTGCAAGAGTGCTATATGATGTTAATCTGCTGAAAATGTTATAACTTGATGATTTGTCATTTTTGTTTCATTTGATGTGTGCATCCTATGAGCATGATCTCTACATGTGTTTTGAACTAAATCATGCCATCTTTACAGTGGTGCCATCCATGTATTTTTGTGAATCTTTTAGTGAGTGTATCAAGCTTGGTAATGAGGGTACTTGCGGTTGCTGTTTTGCTAGGCTAAATCTGTTATTTCGTGATGCTATGTAAACCTGCTGCTACAAGTCATTATTTGCATAATATGGAGATATTCACTAAGGATGTTTTTTTATAAATGTCATGCTCTATCCATCCGTGCCCCTTGTTGCATTTATAACCTGCTGTAGCTTGTAGTAATCTTGCTCCAAAATTGCTAAATAATGTTTGTCAGCCTGTCAACATTAAGTTAAATGTTTCCATGATTGTTGTTAGTGATCCATGCACCCTATGAATTTGCTCTTGCCATGTATAGCTTCATAAACATGTATTCTTACTGTTGGTTGCCTTTTCATGCCATGTAATGCTCTGTGGTGAGTGGTACAAGATCACCAACATGCCTACTTATTGTTATTCCTGCCATGTTTGAATCTGTCATATCACTTGCCATGTTTACATGGGTGCCATCATATCTTCTGTTCATTTTAGGCTCATGGTCAGTAAAGGACTTTTGTTCTATGCATTTAGTAGTATCATTCCATGCCTTCGTTTACATGGGTGCCATCATATCTTCTGTTCATTTTAGGCTCATGGTCAGTAAAGGACTTTTGTTCTATGCATTTAGTAGTATCATTCCATGCCTTTGTTTGCCATGATAAGATCCTGTAACATGTTGTTTGATAGCTCTAAACATTGCAACCTGATGTTATTTCTGCTAAGCCCGAAACTGTTATTTGCAATCTTGCCATGTCTCTTTGAGCATGTTCTAGTGTTTTCTGGAGATAGCTCAGTGTTCATGTTTTGTCATGATTTACCTGTACCTCATGTCCATGCCTTTTGTTCTCATGTTGGGGTGTTGTTGCATGTTGTTTTGATGCTTGCAATATGGCTAGTTGCTGTTTTGGACAGATTGTTACCGTTGCTCCGTTTTGAGTGTGCTCTATATGAAACTTGTTTAGTTTTGCAAGTAGCTTCATATTATCATGTTGCATCCTTGTTTTGAGGTGTTTGCTTGATGTTTGGATGCATTTTGCATCAATGCCATGTTGAACTTGTTTTGCTCATATCTTCTAGGCCGTAGCTCCAAATCTAATGAACTTTATATGTATCTTGACTAGAATTTCGTGTAGATCATCTTTATGCATCTTAACTTACTGTTTAACAACTTGAACATAAGGCTTATTCAGATCTGGATCAATTTCGAAAGTTGCATATGAGGACTTACCGGATTTGTTATATGTTGTTCCCGGCCTCATTTAAACTTGCTTTGATGTGTTGCTCGTGTATGCATCATCTCTTTCCATGAGTAGCTTCATGTAGCTTTGTCATGCATCATGTCTTGTCTAGGTGTGGTGTGTTTACCATGTTGTGTGCTTCTTCTCGATAGTTCCCATTTCGTTGCGATCGTGAGGATTCGTTCGTCTACGCTTGGTTCGTCTTCGTGGCTTCATATTCTTCATGGACTCGTCCTTCTTCCTTGCGGGATTTCAGGCAAAATGACCGCTACCCTGGATCTCACTATTATCATTGCTATGCTAGTTGCTTCGTCCTATCGCTATGCTGCGTTACCTACCACTTGCTGCTCAAGCCTCCCAAATTGCATGATAGCCCCTAACCGTTGTCACCCTTCCTAGCAAACCGTTGTTTGGCTATGTTACCTCTTTGCTCAGCCCCTCTTATAGCATTGCTAGTTGCAGGTGAAGATGAAGATTGCTCCATGTTGGATTATGTTTATGTTGGGATATCACAATATCTCTTATATTATTAATGCATCTATATACTTGGTAAAGGGTGGAAGGCTCGGCCTTATGCCTGGTGTTTTGTTCCACTCTTGCCGCCCTAGTTTTTGTCATATCGGTGTTATGTTCCCGGATTTTTCGATCCTTACGCGGTAGGATGATTTATGGGATCCCCTTGACAGTTCGCTTTGAATAAAACTCCTCCAGCAAGGCCCAACCTTGGTTTTACCATTTGCCTCACCTAGCCCTTTTTCCCTTGGGTTTCCGGAGCCCGAGGGTCATCTTTATTTTACCCCCCCCCCCCCGGGCCAGTGCTCCTCCGAGTGTTGGTCCAAACTACCATGCGGGACCATTCCTTGGCAACTTGGATTACGTCGGTACATGTACGCTTAGCTTATCCGGTGTGCCCTGAGAACGAGATATGTGCAGCTCCTATCGGGATTTGTCGGCACATCCGGGCGGTCTTGCTGGTTTTGTTTTACCATTGTCGAAATGTCTTGTAAACCGGGATTCCGAGTCTGTTCGGGTCTTCCTGGGAGAAGGAACATCCTTCGTTGATCGCGAGAGCTTATCATGGGCTAAGTTGGGACACCCCTGTAGGGTATAATCTTTCGAAAGCTGTGCCCGCGGTTATGCGGCAGATGGGAATTTGTTAATGTCCGGTTGTAGATAACTTGACACCAGATCCGAATTAAAACGCATCAACCGTGTGTGTGCCGTGATGGTCTCTTTTTGGCAGAGTCCGGGAAGTGAACACGGTTTCTGGGTTATGTTTGACGTAAGTAGGAGTTCAGGATCACTTCTTGATCATTGCTAGCTTCACGACCGTTCTGTTTGCTCTCTTCTCGCTCTTATTGGCGTATGTTAGCCACCATATCATGCTTAGTCGCTGCTGCAACCTTACCACTTTACCCCTTCCTTTCCCTTTAAGCTTTGCTAGTCTTGACACCCATGGTAATGGGATTGCTGAGTCCTCATGGCTCACAGATTGCTACAACAACAGCTGCAGGTACAGGTTCTGCGATGATCATGATGCGATAGCGATGTTGCTTGTTTTGGAGTTCTTCTTCTGCTTCTTTTTCGATCAAGGGATAGGTTCCAGGTCGGCAGCCTGGGCTAGCAGGGTGGATGTCGTTTGAGTTTCTGTTTGTGTTTCATCCGTAGTCAGATGATGCTCTTAGGTATGTTTTATTGATGTACTCTTGTGGCATTGTATGCCTTATGTATGTATCCCTATCTATTATGTAATGTTGATGTAATGATATCCACCTTGCAAAAGCGTCTTCAAGATGCGCTCCTATCCTTGATGGGACCTTCGAGTTCCTTTAGGATAGGGTCGCATCTTGGGCGTGACAAGTTGGTATCAGAGCCTCGACCGACCTTAGGAGCCCCTTGATTGATCGTGTAGTTTGGCCGTTGTCGAGTCTAGAAGAAAACTATTTTCGGAGTCTAGTTATATCTGAGAGTAGGACTTCTTTTTACTCCTCAGCCCCTTCGTCGCTCTGGTGAGGAATCTTTACGTAGGTGTTTTGAATTACTTCTCTTCCCCTTCAAATTTTTCTTTAGGTTCACGCAGTTGGTTTTCGGTCATTGGTTCTCAGCTCTTTTATCCGGCGCTTTTCTCGTCAAGTTGACTCGAGCCTCTTCATCGTTGCCTAGTTCAATCCTTAGTTGTTTTCTTTTCCCACCCACCCACCCCTTTTTCATCTTGGAGTCCGAGTCCGTAATCGAGTATCCTTACTACTCGTGCAAAGTCTTTGCTTTCTTTCCTCAATGATTTCAACCGGTGTTTCCTCTTCAAGTTATTCGTCGATTCTCCTCTCCAGGTGCCTTTGTTTTTCCCGCCCTCCCACCCTTTTTCTTCCCGGAGTCTGAGCCTCTTTCGAGCATCAATTTCATTCGTGTGGAGCCTCTTCAGGTTTCCCTCAATCATTTCAACCGGTGAATTCTCGTCTCGTTTGACATTCTTTATCTCTTTTTCTTTTTCGGAGGACCCAATTCAAGTATTCGTTGTTGATCACATTCTTTTCCTTAGATCAAGTGTTCTCCTTGCTCGTTTGCCTCTCGCCATTTTATCCTTCCGGAGTGCTCAAGACATCTCAGGAGATTTATGCGTGTTCCAATTAATTCGTGGTTGTCACCTCATTCAAATATTTCAATTATTCCGGTGCATCATTTATCTGGTCAACAACCCTTTCCAACGGTTTTTTCTTTTAGTGGGCCCTAACCCACAGGTCTTTTCCCAGGATCTTACCTGACTCTTCTAATTCCCCCGGAGTTATTCTCATATTCTTTTCAAAGTGTAACATAAGAATGGATTTCATCAGTCACATGCCTTTTCCAAGATCGATTTCAAATCATTCTCATTGTTGGCTCAACCTCTTCGCTTTTCATTCTTCCGGAGTATCTCAGTAATTTTGGTGGTGTTTCCTGTCATCATTTGAAGACCGAAGAAGAGTTTTTCCTCTAATCTTGCCCGTTCTCTCGAAGATTCGTGGGTCTAGCTTCATGTTATCACTCTCGAATTATTCCATTTGTCAGATATTTTTTTTCTTAACCATCCGGAGTATTTCAGGAGTTGATTTCTTTTTCGTTTCACCGGAGGCCATCATTCCAGTTACCGTTCCCTATTTATCCCGGTGCTTCGTGCAAGTGTTCTTTAATCAGCTCGTCATATCTTCATTCTTGTGCATCTAAATCCCCTCGAGCATATTTGTTCTTCTAAGTCTTCCCGGTGATTCATTCTATTTCGTCAGTCATTTTCAAATTCTTACGGTGGTTCGTTCAAGATTCCTTTTCCGTTCTTATCATATTAATCCATTTGTTCTTTCCAATCCTATCGGTGGTTCATGAAGACTTTCTCAAGTTTTGCGCCATATACCCCTCAATCCTTTTCAAGAAGAATAAGTAGTCTGCAAAATCCATTGCTTGTCATCAATTTAATTTGATGAAGGATAAGCATAAAATAAATCTTATTCTTATTTCATCCAAGTGAGTAATCCCTTCCTTCGGAGTTTGTTCTTGATGAATAAATTCTAGTTCCAAGTGTTTTCATCTTTTATTTTCCGGAGTTCAAATTTCCTCGGCCATTTTGTCGGAACCTCCATCTAAATCACCGCAAGGCTAATCTTATTCTTTCATCCTTCATTTTGTCTCGTCATCCTTTTGTTACCGGAGTTCTTCATGGTGATTCTTCATGTTTTAATTCATTCTTCAAGTGTTCATCAAGATTCTTGTTGGTGGAATTCAAGTATCTTTCTTCTCGCGTCTCGAAGTGCAATTAATTCTCCGTATTTATTTTGAAGTGGAGTTTTGCATTTCTTCGTTCTTCTCAGCTATCCAATCATTTCCGTTTGTGGCCGGTTATCACCTTATGATTTTGAGATGTTATCCTTAAGTCCACATCAAGCTTATTCTTTCGTTGTTGATTTTCTCAACAACTCCGTTCAACCCTTCCTTCTAAATTCTTTTCATTCCTCTATTTCAATTCTTCCGGAGGCATTGCTCCATGTTTCAGCCGGAGTGTTGCCTAAATTCTTTCGCTCTTATTCCTTTTCTTTCTTATTCTAACCGGAGTGGTTTCATAGTCTATCTGATTCCATAAGCTATCGATTATCGTCATTCTCGTTGTTCCTCTCTTCTTCTCGAGTGCTCTCGATTCGTTGCTTCTTCTCTTGAGTTCTTGTTTCACTCATACCTTTTCCCTTCCTTCTAAGTCCTAAGATCTCGGGACGAGATCTCTTGTTAGTGGAGGAGTGTTGTAACGCCCCGGATTCGATGGGCCAGGTGTATGCCAGTTATTCGCCGTCGTTGCCATGTCATTTTCTTGCGTGCTGCATTTTATCATGTCATCATGTGCATCTCATTTTTGCATACGTGTTCGTCTCATGCATCCGAGCATTTTCCCCGTTGTCCGTTTTGCAATCCGGCACTCCTATGTTCCCCGGCGCCCCCTTTTGCCTCTTTTCGTGTGCGGGTATTAAACGTTCTCGGAATGGACCGAGTCTTGCCAAGCGGCCTTGGTATAGCACCGGTAGACCGCCTGTCAAGTTTCGTGCCATTTGGAGGTCGTTTGATACTCCAACGGTTAACCGGGTAGCCGCAAAAGCCTCTTTTCTCTTGCAGCCCAACACCCTTCCAAACTGGCCCAAAAGCCATCCTAACCACCTCCATGCTCTCGGTCGTTCGATCACGATCGTGTGGGCGAAAACCGCACCTCATTTGGAGCCTCCTAGCTCCCTCTACCTATATATATGTGCATCCCCCCGAATTTTTCGCGCAATCCAAACCCTAGCCCTTCCCCTCGCGCCGCGCCGGACATGTCCGCCGCCTCCGGACGAAACCGCCGCCGCCGCCCGCGCCAATCGGTAGCGCCAGCATCACCGCCCACCACCGCCCGGCGAGCCAATCCTGGCCCTTGACGAGCCCATCCATGGCAGCGCGCCGCCCGCGCCCGCCTCCGCGGCAGCCCGCCGTCGCCAGCCTTAGCTGCCGCCCCTCGCCGCCTCGTCTTGGCGTCCAACCCCGCCGCCGTCTTCCACCGGCGCCGCCCCGTCGCCGGTCGGCGTCCGGCCCCGCCGGCGCGTCTCCCGCGTCCCGCGCCGACCTCGCCGGGCCTCGTCTCCCGCCGGCGCCGCCCTCCTCCGGCCGCCCGCGCCGACTCCACTCATGGCCACCGCCTCAAGGCGTCCTAGCCGCCGCGCCCGGCCAGCGTCGTCGTCGCCGAAGCTCGGCCGGATTCGGCGGGATCCGGTCGGATCCGCCTCGTCCCGCCCCTGCAAGACCTCGCCGGCCCCGTCTCCCTCCTCTCTGGCGTCTTCTCCGGTGAGCTCGCGCCGCCACCTCGAAAACCATGCCAGATATTGATCCCAAAGGTTGACCCCGTTTTTCGTCCAAGTCCCTGTTTTTTTGCATAATGTTGCCCTGTTCATGGCATCATAACTCTTCATCCGTAGATCCGTTTCATGCATACAATATGTCAAAATGTTCATTGTACGATTCTCTACATTTGATTTCATTGTGCCATGCTTGTTTGAGTCCATATTGATGCCTTAATAATCCTTGAAAGAGTGATATATGATATTAATCTGCTGAAACTGTTATAACTTGATGATTTGTCATTTTTGTTGCGTTTGATGTGTGCATCCTATGAGCATGAGCTCTACATATGTTTTGAACTAAATCATGTCATCTTTACAGTGGTGCCATCCATGTATTTTTGTGAGTCTTGTAGTGAGTGTATCAAGCTTGTTAAGTAGGGTAATTGTTGTTGCTGTTTTGCTAGGTTGAATCTGTTATTTCGTGATGCTATGTAAACCTGCTGCTACAAGTCATTCTTTGCATAATTTGGAGATGTTCAATAAGGATGTTTTGTTATAGATGTCATGCTCTATTCATCCATGCCCCTGGTTGCATTTATAGCCTGTTGTAGCTTGTAGTAATCTTGCTCCAAAATTGCTAAATAATGATTGTCAGCCTGTCAACATTATGTTCAATGTTGCCATGATTGTTGTTAGTGATCCATGCACCCTATGAATTTTCTCTTGCCATTTATAGCTTCATAAACATGTCTTCTTACTGTTGATTGCATTGTCATGCCATGTAATGCTCTGTGGTGAGTGGTACAAGCTCACCAACATGCCTACTTATTGTTGTTCCTGCCATGTTTGAATCTGTCATATCACTTGCCATGTTTACATGGGTGCCATCATATCTTCTGATCATTTTTGGCTCATGGTCAGTAAAGGACTTTTGTTATATGCATTTATTAGTATCATTTCATGCCTTTTTTTGCCATGATAAGATCCTGTAACATGTTGTTTGATAGCTCTAAATATTGCAACCTGATGTTATTTCTGCTAAGCCTGAAACTGCTATTATTTGCAAAATTGCCATGTCTTTTTGAGCATGTTTTATTGTTTTCTGGAGATAGCTCAGTGTTCCTGTTTTGTCATGATTTACCTGTACCTCATGTCCATGCCTTTTGTTCTCATGTTGGGGTGCAGTAGCATTTTGTTTTGATGTTTGCAATATGCCTAGTTGCTGTTTTGGACAGATTGTTGTCATATCATGTTTGGAGTGTATGTGTTGAACTGTTGCTCCGTTTTGAGTGTGCTCTATATGAAACTTGCTTAGTTTTGCAGGTAGCTTCATATTATCATGTTGCATCCTTGTTTTGAGGTGTTTGCTTGATGTTTGGATGCATTTTGCATCAATGCCATGTTGAACTTGTTTTTCTCATATCTTCTAGGCCGTAGCTCCAAATCTAATGAACTTTATATGTATCTTGACTAGAATTTCGTGTAGATCATCTTTGTGCATCTTAACTTGCTGTTTAACAACTTGAACATAAGGCTTATTCAGATCTGGACCAATTTCGAAAGTTGCATATGAGGACTTACCGGATTTGTTATATGTTGTTCCCGACCTCATTTAAACTTGCTTTGATGTGTTGCTCGTGTATTCATCATCTCTTGCCATGAGTAGCTTCATGTAGCTTTGTCATGCATCATGATTGTTGTGCATCATATCTTGTCTAGGTGTGGTGTGTTTACCATGTTGTGTGCTTCTTCTCGATAGTTCCCGTTTCGTTGCGATCGTGAGGATTCGCTTAAATCTCACGCTTGGTTCGTCTTCGTGGCTTCATCTTATTCATGGACTCGTTCTTCTTCCTTGCCGGATTTCAGGCAAGATGACCGCTACCCTGGATCTCACTATTATCATTGCTATGCTAGTTGCTTCGTCCTATCGCTATGCTGCGTTACCTACCACTTGCTGCTCAAGCCTCCCAAATTGCATGATAGCCCCTAACCGTTGTCACCCTTCCTAGCAAACTGTTGTTTGGCTATGTTACCGCTTTGCTCAGCCCCTCTTATAGCGTTGCTAATTGCAGGTGAAGATGAAGATTGCTCCATGTTGGATTATCTTTATGTTGGGATATCACAATATGCATACGCATTGCATATCACATCTCGCATATCATGACATGTATTGCATCATGTTGCTTGTGCTTTGCACCGTGATTTATTGTGGTTCCATTGTTTGTGTTCTTGCTTTAGGTAGAGCCGGGAGACGAGTACGTGAACAAGGAACCTGTTGAGTACGATAACGAGGATCAAGCCTTCGACAACTCTGAGAACTTTGCAGGCAAGATGACCATACCTTCGATATCACTTCTATCTTTGCTTTGCTAGTTGCTTGCTCTATCGCTATGTTAGCTCTACCTACCACTTGTTTATCATGCCTCCCATACTGCCATGTCAAGCCTCTAACCATCCTATCCTAGCAAACCGTTGTTTGGCTATGTCACCGCTTTTGCTCAGCCCCTCTTATAGCGTTGCTAGTTGCAGGTGAAGATGAAGTTTGTTCCTGGTTGGAACATGGATATTTTGGGATATCACAATATCTCCTGTTTAATTAATGCACCTTATATACTTGGTAAAGGGTGGAAGGCTCGGCCTTATGTCCGTGTCTTGTTCCACTCTTGCCGCCTAGTTCCGTCATACCGGTGTTATGTTCCTTGATTTTATGCGTTCCTTACGCGGTTGGGTGATTTATGGGACCCCTTGACAGTTCGCTTTGAATAAAACTCCTCCAGCAAGGCCCAACCTTGGTTTTACCATTTGCCACCTAAGCCTTTTTCCCTTGGGTTTTCGCGAGCCCGAAGGTCATCTTTATTTTAACCCCCCCGGGCCAGTGCTCCTTCGAGTGTTGGTCTGAAACGGGAAGACTGCGGGGCCACCATGGGGCAACTCGAGGGCTGGTTTTACTCGTAGGCTGACCTATCCGTTGTGCCCTGAGAACGAGATATGTGCAGCTCCTGTCGGGATTTGTCGGCACATCGGGCGGCTTTGCTGGTATTGTTTTACCATTGTCGAAATGTCTTGCGAACCGGGATTCCGAGACTGATCGGGTCTTCCCGGGAGAAGGTATATCCTTCGTTGACCGTGAGAGCTTATGATGGGCTAAGTTGGGACACCCCTGTAGGGTATATTATCTTTCGAAAGTCGTGCCCGCGGTTATGAGGCAGTTGGGAATTTGTTAATGTCCGGTTGTAGAAAACTTGACACTTGACTTCATTAAAATGCATCAACCGTGTGTGTAGCCGTGATGGTCTCTTCTCGGCGGAGTCCGGGAGGTGAACACGGTTTGGGTTATGTATGTACGTAAGTAGTTTCAGGATCACTTCTTGGTCGCTACTAGCTTCTCGACCGATGCGTTGCTTCTCTTCTCGCTCTCACTTGCGTATGTTAGTCACCATATATGCTTTAGTGCTTGCTGCAGCTCCACCATATTACCCTTTTCCTACCCATGAGCTTAAATAGTCTTGATCTCGCGGGTGTGAGATTGCTGAGTCCCCGTGGCTCACAGATTCTACCAAAACAGATGCAGGTGCCGAGGATACCAGCGCAAGTGGCGCAACCGAGCTCAAGTGGGAGTTTGATGAGGACCTTGGTCGTTACTATGTTTCATTTCCTGATGATCAGTAGTGGAGCCCAGTTGGGACGATCGGGGATCTAGCATTTGGGGTTGTCTTCTTTTATTTTGGTTCCGTACTCGGACCTTGATTGTACTCTGAATGATGGATGTTTAATTTATGCATTTGTGTGAAGTGGCGATTGTAAGCCAACTCTTTATCCCATTCTTGTTCATTACATGGGATTGTGTGAAGATGACCCTTCTTGCGACTAAACCACCATGCGATTATGCCTCTAAGTCGTGCTTCGACACGTGGGAGACATAGCCGCATCGTGGGCGTTACAAGTTTCATTACATGGGATTGTGTGAAGATGACCCTTCTTGCGACTAAACCACCATGCGGTTATGCCTCTAAGTCGTGCTTCGACACGTGGGAGACATAGCCGCATCATGGGCGTTACAAGTTGGTATCAGAGCAAGCAATCAACATGCTACAGGAACTTATAATACCAAAACAAGACATGGCATGATTCTACTCAAAGCATAGAACAAAAGTCCCTTACTGGCCATGAGCCAAAATGGCACAGAAAATATGATGGCTCCCATGCAAACATAGCAAGTTTTATTAACAGTTCCAGACTTAGTGAAGTTTCAGGACATGGCAAAAACAGATTCAACATGGCATCTTTACAAGCTTGATTAACTCACTACAAGGCATGTCATGGCATGTAACAAGTTCTAGCAGGAAGTAGACATGAAAATGAAGTTATCCATGTGCAAAACAACCACATAGCATATTTGCATGAACAAACACATAAAAGAAAAAACAGCTACATGAAGTAAAATGACATGTTCATGAACTTGCTCAAATGCAGAAACTAATGCCACCACTGGATTGGTGGGATTTTTCTACCCCAAAAAACATATATAATATGTTGGGGTTGCTGTAGAAAAATCCCCACATTTATGCAAAAACAAATACAGCCTATAAAGGAAACCTCGGCATATGCCAAATCTGGCATGTTCTGAAATGTGGAATAAAACAGAAAATGTGAGGGAAAGCTAGATGCACCCAGGCTGTACCCAGCCGTTAGACTGACTGGTAGGGCCGTGGGCCACGTGGCTGGGTGTGTGTATGACCGGTGGGGCCAAGGTGTTAGTGTTACAAAGAAAAAATAAAATTCACCGAAAACTGTGGAGAGCCTGGGATTCGAACCCAGGTCTCCTGGTTACAAGCGTGGGTGTGCTACCAGTTGGGCTAGGACGCTGCTGCTGGTTTGGTAGGGGCTCGGCTCTTGGTGAAGGAACTTGAGGCTGATACGGGCCCCTTCTCATCTGCAACAGAGAAGACGCCGACGGTGCCTGCGAGCAACGATGACAACCACCGGAGCCAAGGGACACTGGAGGGGTGCGGGATAGGCCAGAGTGGTACGCGCATGGGGTGCTGGAAGGGAACGTGCGTGCATGTGGAGCAACTGCGGGAGTTGGCGTGCGGGGTACTCGAGCTCGAGCATCCGCTCGACTTCCACGACAGCACGGGCAGGAGCGAGAAGCAGCGGGCGCGGGCAGGCTCGGCGCGGCGTGAGACCAGCGGAGTGGCGCGCTAGGCAAGAACCGGAGCGCGGAGACGCAACTGCATCTATGCGAGTAACAGATAACTCCAGGTTTCAACGGATCACCGGGAGCACGGCAAGGACACGAATCGAACGAACCCTGGGGGTGCCTAAACGCAAAAAATAGATGGATGGGAGAGGGAGGTGTGTTACTCAGCTCACCCAAAGACACGACGGGGTCGACGGAGACGAGCCGGCGGCGACGAAGTAGAGCTCTGAACCTTCGCGTGGTCTTGACCGAGAGGAAGATGGAAGCAGAGGACGTCGAGGAACTTATCGTCCGGGCACCGTAGTCGACGTCGTGGATGAAGACGATGACGAGGAAGAATAATAACACGATATCCGGGGTGGAGGTGGCCGGAGAGCACGCCGGCGACGAGGTCGCGCTCTCAGGTGCGCTCTGGACGGAGCTGTAGCGGTGGATCTGGTGGTTATGGCAGGCTGGCGGCGGCGGCTGGAGGTAGAGGGAAACCCTAGCGAGTGGTTGGGCAAGGAGAGGAGTTAAGTAGGGGCTAGGGTGACGGTGCGAGCTCATGCGCTCTCGTGCTCGCGGTCCCCATGGCGATGGCGAGAGGAGAGGGAAAAGGTGGGTGCGGGATACAGGGTAGGCGCTGACGAGCGGGGCCGGGACGGCCACGTGGAGAGGGACTAGCGGTGCACGCGCGTAGGGTGCGAAAAAGACAGGGAGGAGGAGACTGAGCGGGCTCACAAGACGCTTCTAAGGGTTATGGATCGAACTAGCTGGGCCGGCTTGGAGGCCGGGCCTGTGGTTGCCGCTGCTGCTAGGCAGCTCTGCTGCTCTCCTTTTCCATATTTTCTTGAGACGAGAAAACAAAAGGAAAAGCATGGGGAAAATGGAAGGATTTTGAGAAATCTAACAATATTCTCAAGGTCCTGAATTTGTGTAGTATTTGATAAAATTGATCTGGGCATTTTAGAGGAAGTAAAATAATTCAAGTTTGAATTGAGTTCAAACTTGAGCCATTTTAAAACCTAACCAAAACAACTTATAAAAAGGCTGAAATACTACAGGGAGGTAAATGACATGGTGATAGAATATTGAGGCAAAGTTGAACATTAATGGAGGAGGGTAAAATGGCACTTGTCAAAAGAAAGGAATAGAAGGAGAGGTGGTGATGCATGGAGGTGGTGATGCATGGAGGTGGTGATGCATGGATCACACATTAGAACATGCAACAACATATCATGCATGAATAACATTGAAAATTAAGTTGACATAAGCACAACACAACATAGATATGCACATGATGCAAACAAATGGCAAAAAGGAATATGACAAGAATTGCAAACGCAATATGACAAGGTAAGCATGGCAATGAAATGAGTAGAACAACATAACAAAACAAAATGAGACCAAAAGATGGGACCCCGAATGGAATTGGATGGAGACCAACATAGATATATTGCCAAATATGGAAGTTTTACATCTGGGGTGTTACAATTATGTTTCCGGTTAATACAATTCTAGCATGAATAATAAACATTTATCATGATATAAGGAAATAAATAATAACTTTATTATTGCCTCTAGGGCATATTTCCTTCACTTCGAACCGTCACTTTCCACATATGAGACATGGTTACTACCTCATGCATGGACCTTGCATATACTCAGGTACAACCGAGATGACCATGGAGGATCCAAGGACCAAGGCCAAGCATGGAAGAGGAGAAGGAAGAAGAAGATCGGAGCAACACTGGACTTGCCCGGATCATCCGGTCCCCCCAGCCAGATGATCCGGACCGAGCTCGGACAATCTGGCTAACTGCGACGAAGACACCCGAAGGTTTCACCTGAAGCCGGATCTTCCGGGACTCCACCCGGATCATCCGGACCCCCGACACCCCGATCATCCGGGCCACCATCCGGATCATCCGGACCCCGCCTGCGTGCGTGACTTGGGTCGAAGCCCATGTACCCCTTCGCCCCTCACTTACCCCTTGGTGGCTTAGACTATATATACTCCTCCCCCTCCTCCATTTGAGGGTTAGCGTCGGTTTAGCTCATATTAGAGATAGAGCTTTGCTCATCCATACGGATCTACTCCACGAGAGAGACTGCGGCCCCTCTACAGAGAAGATCCATGTTGGATTCAAGACCTCCTCACGGAGAAGACCCCCATCAAGACCTCCTCACGGAGAAGAACCGGTTACCCTATGTATCATCCCTTGTTGATCGTTGATCGTGTATCTCTTTGTGTTTCGAGGATCTAGCACATGTGTGATTGTTCTTGTTGGTTTGAGTGATTCTTTCGTGTTTCCCCTCGTTTTCCCCTCGTGTTCTTCGTGTTCTTCGGGGGATCCGCTCCAATCGTGAAACATCGGGCCACCTAAGGGTTCTACCCTACATCAGATATGTTTCTCGTTTATGGAGGTGAAAAAGAGCTTGTCGTAAATGGTTACGTCGATGCAAGCTTTGACACTGATCCGGATGAATCTAAGTCACAAACCAGATACATATTTATATTGAATGGTGGAGCTGTCAGGTTGTGCAGTTCGAAGCAGAGCGTCGTGGCGGGATCTACGTGTGAAGCGGAGTACATGGCTGCTTCGGAAGCAGCAAATGAAGGAGTCTGGATGAAGGAGTTCATATCCGATCTAGGTGTAATACCTAGTGCATCGGGTCCAATGAAAATCTTTTGTGACAATACTGGAGCAATTGCCTTGGTGAAAGAATCCAGATTTCACAAGAGAACCAAACACATCAAGAGACGCTTCAATTCCATCAGCAATCAAGCCAAGGAGGGAGACATAGAGATTTGCAAAATACATACGGCTCACGAATGTTGCGGACCCTTGACTAAGCCTCTACCACGAGCAAAACATGATCAGCACCAAGACTCCATGGGTGTTAGAATCATTACTATTGTATTAACCGGAAACTTAGTACATGTGTGAATACATAGACAAACAAAGTGTCCCTAGTATGCCCCTACTTGACTAGCTTGTTAATCAAAGATGGTTAAGTTTCCTGACCATAGACATGTGTTGTCATTTGATCAACGGGATCATATCATTAGACAATGATGTGATGGACAAGACCCATCCATTAGCTTAGCATATTGACCATTTAGTTTTATTGCTATTGCTTCCTTCATGACTTATACATGTTCCTCTGACTATGACATTATGCAACTCCCGTATACCGGAGGAACACTTTGTGTGCTATCAAACGTCACAACGTAACTGGGTGATTATAAAGATGCTCTACAGGTGTCTCCGAAGGTTTTTGTTGAGTTGGCCTAGATCGAGATTAGGATTTGTCACTCCGTGTATCGGAGAGGTATCTCTGGGCCCTCTTTGTAATGCACATCACTATAAGCCTTGCAAGCAATGTGACTAATGAGTTAGTTACGGGATGATGCATTCCGGAACGAGTAAAGAGACTTGCCGGTAACGATATTGAACTAGGTATGATGATACCGACGATCGAATCTCGAGCAAGTAACATACCGATGACAAAGGGAATAATGTATGTTGTTATGTGGTTTGACCGATAAAGATCATGGTAGAATATGTAGGAGCGAATATGAGCAGCCAGGTTCCGCTATTGGTTATTGACCAGAGATGTGTATCGGTCATGTCTACATAGTTCTCGAACCCGTAGGGTCTGCACGCTTAACGTTCGATGATGATTTGTATTATGAGTTATGTGTTTTGGTGACCGAAGTTTGTTCGGAGTACTGGATGAGATCACGGGCATGACGAGGAGTCTTGAAATGGTCGAGAGGTAAAGATTCATATATTGGAAGGTAGTATTTGGACATCTGAATGGTTCCGAGTGATTCGGGTATTTTTCCGGAGTACCGAGGGGTTACCGGAACCCCCGGGGAAGTGTTGGGCCAACATGGCCCTAAGGGAGAGAGAGGGAAGCCCGCAGGGGGTGGCCGCGCGCCCCCCTCCTTGGGAGTCCGAATCGGACAAGGAGGAGGAGGCGGCGCCCCCCTTCCCTTTCCCTCTCCCTCTCCTTCCTATTCCCTCCGATGGAAGAAAGGAAAAGGGGGGGCCGATTCCTACTTGGACTAGGAGTCCAAGTAGGACTCGCCCCATGGCGCACCCCTCCTGCCCGCTTGCCTCTCTCCCCCCTCCTTTATCTATGTGGCCAGGGGGCACCCCAAAGGCACAACAGTTGTTTCTTAGCCGTGTGCGGTGCCCCCCTCCACAGTTTACTCCTCCGGTCATAGCGTCGTAGTACTTAGGCGAAGCCCTGCGCGGATCACATCACAAACACCATCGCGACGCCGTCGTGCTAAAGAAACTCTCCCTCGACCCTCTACTGGATCAAGAGCTCGAGGGACGTCATCGAGCTGAACGTGTGTTGAACACGGAGGTGCCGTATGTTTGGTACTTGGATCGGTTAGATCGTGAAGATGTTCGACTACATCAACCGCATTAACTAAACGCTTCCTCTTTCAGTCTACGAGGGTACGTGGACACACTCTCCCCTCTCGTTGATATGCATCTCCTAGATAGATCTTGCGTGATCGTAGGAATTTTTTTTGAAGTACTACGTTCCCCAACACACGTGTGATTGGATCAAGTCAATTTGAGTGTTCCTCTTGTTTCCCCCTTTGTGTTCTTCTTGTTCTTGGGGATTTCCCCTCCAATTCATGAAAGATCTCCATCTAGGGTTCCACCCTGCAACACAATGTATTCAGGAGAATACCCATTCATGGATTTTTGGTGTTTTGCTGATACCGTATCCTTAGATGGCTTTGCCATGAGACAGATTGCAACTGGTTCATCATTACTTGAAGCATCATCATGAGTATCTGATTCGAGTGATTTCTCAGATGATCCATAGGCAACAAAGGCATTGCTCCTTCCTATCCTTCTATGAAGCTCTTCATCATCTGATTCTGATTAGGACGTCTCATCTTCAGAATCCATTTTCATTTCAGCACATACTTTGTTCAGCTGTGAGTTTTTCTTCATATTGGATTCATTTTTCTTCAAGAGCTTAGTATGACAATTCATTTGAGTAAATCCACTGTAGTGAAGATACCATTTGTTGCTGGGTTTTCCTTCCCAGCAAGGGTGGTCTGCTATGAGATGACCGAATTGTTTGCACTTTAAGCACTTAATTTCTTTCGAAGGTAACTTTCTTGAAGATTCAAGCAAGTCAAATGTGTCATCATTTGTGAGGCATAGATTTTGTCTTCTAAGATCACTTAGCCTTTCTGTGAGCATTTCAAGTTCTCTTGTGATAGTGTGTTGATTCTCAACATCTTCTTCTTCTTGTGAGCTTCCATAATGTGAAAGAATTCCCCCTTCACTTTCTGAAGAAGATTCTTGATCTCCATTTTCAAGTTCCATCTTTTCTTCATGAATGGACAACAGCGTCATGATCTCAACATAGTGAAGTTCTTCATAGTCTGGTCTTTGCTTGATTTCAGCTACAATGGGATCGAAGGTTGCATCAAGAGCACTCAATAGCTTGTTGAACACATCTCTATCGGTGATATTAGTTACTTCTCGTTGATGAAGTCTTTCGACAATGTTTGTCAATCTATCAGCGAGTTCCATAGCACTTTCCTTAAGAAGACTTCTGAAACCAGCAAACATGGCATGAAGCATTTGAGTGTGTGGATCTGTTCTGGCAATGAATTCTTCATGAGCATTTTTTATAGCATCCTAGAGTTTCTTTGTAGTGTCAAGGTTTCGGTATCGAATGAAAATGTCTTTAGTAATGCTTTCACAGATAATGTCTTTTGCTTGTGCATTCAACCATAGCATGGCTTTGTCATCGGAAGTGGGAGCATCAGGTTGCTGAATGGTGTATCCATTTTCCACAATCTCCCACAAGTCTATGTTGATGGCTTAAATTCTAATTCTCATTCTTTATTTCTAGTAGAGATAATCATTTCCATCGAAGATAGGGAATATTTTAGAGTGCGATGATCTACCTGCATATGACATACTCAAAACTCCAAGGTCCTTAGACCTTTAACAAACAGAGACGGCGAGTACTTGCTCTGATACCAATTGTTAGGACCAAGAGTATATCGACCAGAGGGGGGTGAATGGGAGATTCAAAATTTCTTGCGAAAGTTTTGAACCGATCCCGAACACAGCAGCGAAAACAAGGTATGATAGAAAAGAACTCAATCAAGTGCGATGTTGAGGAGCATTTCTATCGACATAGGAAGCAATTATGGTACGGGCTTGAGATATCATAGGTTTAACTACTATGATAATAATGAAACAAGCAAACACATGTAATAGCAAGAGGTATAACATGACATGAACTGTGAGAGAAAAGCACGAGACTTAACACTGTAGAGGTGAATGAAAATACACAGGACGAGCACACTAGTCTAAACAGGGTGAACACGAGGAGAAATAACTAAATGATAGGATTGACTAAAGAGACAGAAGAGAATATAACAGAATGGACAACTAACAATTACTGATGATGACAGACTAAATGAAATGCAACAGACTGAGTAGATCAGATAAACTATTGTCACATAGCACAAAAGTAAACTATTGAAGGTAGTGTAGTAGAGTAGAATGAACCAGTGGTGCTCGATGGCGATAGATGGATTTGGTAGACTAGTTCGCCCTTCTACCAAAGGACTACGTCTGGTTGGAGGGGTTGTGACTTAACACGGAAGATAAACTCTCTTCGCCCTATTTTCCTTCAACTCGGAGCTGATCGGACTCTAGTTGATTTCACTCATGGTAGATACTTGTCGGTGATCTCCAAACCTTCGGTTCACCTTCGTGAACCACAATCACTCTTGGTTGCTGAAGATCTTGCTCGATGAAGACAACAATTGTTCAACACTCGAGTCGACACCTATCCATCTAGAGAGTGCACAGCTTGTTGGATTCAGGGCTTCGCAGACCCTAGAGAGGTTCGAACTCTGGGGTGCGCACGAAGGACTCTCCCTCCCCAGCCTGCCTACCAAACGATTCCACGGCCTAGCTCGATGAACCCAAAGAACACGAGACACAGAGATTTATACTGCTTCAGGACACTGTGTGGTGTAATACCCTACTCCAGTGTGGTGGTGGTGGATTGCCTCGTGGGCTGAGGATGAACTAGTACAAGGGGTGAACAGACTCCAGAGGAGAGGTGTTCTTGAGCTATATGAGCTGGTGAGGATCGTCTTGGTGGAGTGGACCGCCTTTGCCTACGATGGTGGCTAGTCCTATTTATAGAGGGCCCGGTCCTCTTCCCAGATGTAGGTGGGAAGGGATCCCACACTGGCCAATTTTGAAGGGAGACAACTAGTACAAGTTATCCTGACAAAAGTAGTCTTCGCTTGCAAAGGCTCTGATGGTGACGCTGTCGTGGGCTCCGCGATGACCTCCGTCCTGCCATCCTACTAGTCTTGGTCTCGTTGCACCGATATGGAAACCTTTGTCTGATGCCTCGGGACTCCTTGTCTGTGCCTGCCTCTTTAACACCAAAGAGGAAACTAGTACACTGCGCCCGCCTGGCCTTGTTCAGCATGGCTCACGTCATGTGAACCTCGCGAGGTGCCCCTTGCATAGATATCTCCGCTCCTCAGGAGCCAGCCTAGTGAGGCCACCCCCGGGGAGGTCTTGGTGTTGTCTGCCTCACGAGGCTTGGCCCCTCGTGAGGGTCTTGAGCTGTTGTTGTCGAAGCTGGGCCATACCGGGTTGTTGATGGAGCCACGCCGTGGGCCGCAGGCAGGCAAGTCTAGGTACTCCCATTCCCAGGACGCCAACAGTAGCCCCTGGGCCCAAGGCGTCCCTCGTGCAGCAGAGCAGGGAGGAGGCGTGTCGTCGGTAGATGCTGCAGCGCGAGCATGCTCCCATGCTTCAGGACCTCAGGGTGAGGGCCAACCGGGCGCTGGGCTTCATCTGCGAAGAGCGCACCCCTCATCCCCACGTGGAAGACTATGCTAGCCATCTCCGCTTCTTTACCAACGTCGTGACGCGCTTGGAGGACCGGGCCGCGAGGGCCCGTGAGCTTGTTGAGGAAAGGAGCCGAGGCCTCCTCGGGCATGCGTTCTCCCGCGTCTTCAGTCATCTCCAGAACATCGACCCCCACTTCGACTTTGATGCCGCCATCGCCCCAGTGCCC
This sequence comes from Aegilops bicornis, assembly GCA_021605145.1. NCBI lineage: Eukaryota > Viridiplantae > Streptophyta > Magnoliopsida > Poales > Poaceae > Aegilops > Aegilops bicornis. The sequence continues at coordinate 352,059,297 of CM038671.1, read as the reverse complement.
GGGGCTATCCGGGACAACCTAGCACGCTGGGTGGACGATAACGTGGACGCTCTGGTCAGGGCCTTCACCACCAAGGATGACGCGGTGGTGTTCGCGGCGGACGAAGACGGCACGGTTGATGACTGTGAGGACAACGCCAGCTACAGCGCCAGCAGCACGTACGAGAGCAACCAGGACGATGCTACAAGCGACATGTCCAATTGAGCCCGGGATCCCTTGCTTGAACCTGCATGTAAAGACTTGGACATGGCCTCGCGAGGCGTAAGAGCATTTTGGAGGGGGAGCCCGTCGTGTAAGTAAATTACTGTTCTATTTTTTAGGCTAGACTTGAACGCGCTTTTGCAAGCTCATGAACCCCTCAGCAGGCTCTGCTGCTGTGATTTACCTGGTTCCAGCAGGCCTTGAACTGGTTTTGCGGTTGTCGATGCGCCTTGCTCCTAAGAGGGGCCCTCCGGGGGCTCACAGGGTTTAGATTCCCCGAGGAGCCTGCTGGTCTGCCTAAGAAGGCCTCACGAGGAGCGAGTGCCAGACTATGGCAGGGTGTGCGCGCGGTGGTCCTTCGGCGATTACATTCTTGGTCCTAGGAGGGTCGCCGCACCCGGGCTCGCCTGAGCATGGTGGTTGTGCGCATACCACACCCAGCCCCCGCTCGTGAGGTGCTCGCAAGGGAAGGGGTAGCAGGCCCAAGCCTCGAAATAAAGCATGCAATCAAAACGCAGGACATTCATTCGAACAAAGAAGGATCCCCCAAACTTGACAACGAAAATGAGATTCCGATTTCAACTCCAAAAGGCAGCAAATCGAGCTACAGAAAAAGGGATGAAAACGAATAGCCGCGTCCGGCACCTAGCTAGTCGTCTTGTCTTCCCACCAGCGCGGAGCTAAGTGCTTTCACTGGCTGCGAGCATAGTCATTGGGGGACAGTGTCGACGGCCAGCGCGGAGCATGGTGCTTCCACTAGGACATGGGCGGGAGCCCCCGAGGCCCGAGGGCGGCACTCCGGAGACTCCGAGGCGTGTACAGCCCTACTCATTATTACGTGAGAGTGTCACCAGCAGAGACCTTCACAGGCGCGAGCCATACTTCATATCACTAGGCGAGGGCCCCGCCCTGCGCCACTCTCGACCACCATTGAGGTGTCCGGAAACCAGGACGAGACCAAGGGGCAAAGAGGACGCTGGCGGCACCCTCGGCGACCACGGGCCCTCTGCCGGGGGGAGGCACGCTAGCGCTTCCCTCGGTAAAGGACCTACCTCCGTGCAGCACCTTGCTCCGCGCGGCGCGGGGGAAGGCCTAGCTCTGGGCCTCTCCCGGGCAACTCCCAGAGCACCACTCCTACCGGAGGTAGGGCCACTGCCCTGGGGTCTCCGACTGCCACTGCAGCCTGGTTCTCCTGCAGTTCAGGGTTAGTGTAAGCTTGCTACTGAGATATCGGCTGTACCCCACCATCGTCATTGCTGAAGGGGTCGGTGAAGCCTCGGGGCGGCTCATGGAAGGCCCGCGACTCAGGCTCTCCAGCCGCCCATCCATGTCTGGGGAACGGATCGGGGCCTTCCCCGGCAGGTACTCCAAGTTCACCATGTGCGGCACGTAGGCGTCTGCGATCACCTCGCCAGAACTGCCACCTAGGTGCCCCACACCTTGAGCCGCTAGTCGCGGCATTTGGCCCAAGTGGCCGCTGGGTGTCATCCCGCGCGTCCTCGCGGCGTGCCGCCAGCACTTTCCCTCCTAGTGGTTGCGCGATCGTGGCAGGGCGGCCCATGCCAGGGCATGTGTTGGTGTTGTTGGATCGCCCTGACGCCCCGGGGGGAGCACAAGCTCGCTGGTGCCTCGCGCGCGCTTCCGCCACAACCTGGGGCGTGATCAAGGAGCAGAAGGGCGGCGTACCCCTGCAGGCGGCGTCCAGCAGTTCAGCGACTCGTTCCAGCAGTGCATCATGGCCGCTCTCCGCCAACCTGCACCGCAGCAACTCCCGTGCCATGATCAGCGCGGCTCACATATTCGCCTGCTCCCGTCGGGTGTGTGTTCACGTTACCGCAGCGTAACCTGGGGATCGTGCGGCTGCGCGCGTGCGCCGTGGCGCGAGGGCGGTGGGCGCCGGCCCGCGCTGCCCGTGCCCGCGGGCCGCCTAGAGCGCGGTGTTGAGGTCTTCTTGAGCGGACGGCGGCGCCCGGGCAGGCCAGGCAGCACAGTGGTCGGCGTAGGTCCTCAGATCGTCAGACATCGGAACTGCGAGGCGATGGCAGGTCGATCGATGGAGAAGAAAGCTTCGGTGCACCCCTACCTGGCACGTTAAATGTCGGATTCAGGGCTCCGCAGACCCTTGTGAGGTTCGAACTCTGGGGTGCGCACAAAGGACTCTCCCTCCCCATCCTGCCTACCAAACGATTCCACGGCCTAGCTCGACGAACCCAAAGAACACGAGACACAGAGATTTATACTGGTTTGGGCCACCGTGTGGTGTAATACCCTACTCCAGTGTGGTGGTGGCGGATTGCCTCATGGGCTGAGGATGAACTAGTACAAGGGGTGAACAGCCTCTGGAAGAGGTGTTCTTGAGCTCTATGAGCTGGTGAGGATCGTCTTGGTGGAGTGGATCCGGTCCAAGATGAGTTGAGCCTCCCCCTTTGCCTACGATGGTGGCTAGTCCTATTTATAGAGGCCCCGGTCCTCTTCCCAAATGTAGGCGCGAAGGGATACCACAACGGCCAATTTTAAAGGGAGACAACTAGTACAAGTTATCCTGACAAACGTAGTCTTCGCCTGCCAAAAGCTCTGGTGGTGACGATGTCGTGGGCTCCGCGATGACCTCCGTCCTGCCGTCCTGCTGGTCTTGGTCTCATTGCACCGATATGGAAACCTTTATCTGATGCCTCGGGACTCCTTGAGGGAGTCCTGGATTAGGGGGTATCCGGACAACCGGACTGTGTACAACGTCCGGACTATTGAAGCGTGAAGATACAAGACTCAAGACTTCGGCCCGTGTCCGGATGGGACTTTCCTTGGCGTGGAAGGCAAGCTTGGCGATCCGGATATTATATTTCCTTCCTTGTAACCGACTCCATGTAAACCCTAGCCCTCTCCGGTGCCTATATAAGCCGGAGAGGTTGGTCCTTAGAAGGCCGATCACAATTACAATCAAACCATCATAGGCTAGCTCTTAGGGTTTAGCCTCTACGATCTCGTGGTAGATCTACTCTTGTACTACCCATATCATCAATATTAATCAAACAGAAGTAGGGTTTTACCTCCATCGAGAGGGCCCGAACTGGATAAACATCTGTGTCCCTTGCTTCCTCGTTACCATCAGCCTTGACGCACAGATCGGGACCCCCTACCTAAGATCCGCCGGTTTTGACACCGACATTGGTGCTTTCATTGAGAGTTCCTCTGTGTCGTCACAGTCAGTCTCGATGGCTCCTCCGATCATCATCAATGACGCTGTCCAGGGCGAGACTTTCCTTCCCGGACAGATTTTCGTGTTCGGCGGTTTCACGCGGCCAACTTCGCTGGCCATCTGGAGCAGATCGACACCACGCCTTGGCCACCGTGTCATTTTGAAACCTGAACTACACGGCGGACATCCGTGGAGACTTGATCTTCGATGGATTTGGGCCTATGCCAGGAGCACCGCACAGTCGCGACGAGCACGGCTTAGACCTGCCATCGGACGAAGCTCGGGGTATCGCTCCCATAGTATCTCCGGACCTAGATCCGGAGCAGGCTGCGATGTCTAAGGACGGAGGGATTGACCCCGCCCCGCCGGTCGCGCACTCATCGGCGTTAGAGCCGAACACGGGCCTTACCCCTATAGCAGCCTGTGAATCCGGACCCCCGGATTTGTATCAGGTTGGGCTCCGGTAATGGAGTTCACCGCTGCGGATATCTTCCAGCACTCGCCCTTCGGCGACATGCTGAACTCATTAAAGCCCCTCTCTCTGTCAGGAGGCTCTTGGCCGAACTACGTCCGGCTCGAGTGGGAAGCAGGCGATGAAGGAATTCTTTGCCCACCCACCACCCACTTCATTGCCACAGTCGATGATTTAACCGACGTGATTGACTTTGACTCCGAAGACATCGATGGTATGAACGATGATGCAGAAGAATCACAGGAGCCACCGCTCACTGGGCGGTGGATAGCCGCCTATCCCCATGATATACATATGGCAGACACTCCGAAGGAAACCAAAGGCGATGAGGCAGCGAAGGATAATCCCCCAGCGGAAAAGCAAAGTATGGGCGTCGTCGGCGCCGCTCCGAGCCCCGCCACAGGAATACTGGCCCAGAAGTCGAACACAATCCGGAGGGCGCCGAAGATGAATATAACCCTAGTCGACATGCCTTTCATAAGGCCGGACTGGCCACTGTGGGATACTTGGAGAAGGACAACTATACGCCCCCCCTCCGGGGACGAGGCAAGCCTCGGCAATGAAGAATTCGGCGTGCCTGAAGATCCAGTGGAACAAGCTCGCTTCGAGCGACGGCTCATGGCCACGGCAAAAAGCCTGCAAAGCAAGCAACAGCAACTTAAGGCTGACCAAGATTCGCTGGTAGACAGATGGACCAAGCTCCTGGCCACTGAAAAATACGGACATGACCGCCCCGACAAAGGGCACAACCAGCCACCCCAACCTAAGCAGGAGAACTCAAGGCACATGCCCCAACGTCAACATGCCACTACGGTCAAAAACAACATGAAGGACACAAGAAGAAGCATACTCTAGCCCCGTCGCAACGGTCATAAGAGTCAAGTCAGGAAAGCTCGCGCTAAATTCAGCAACTCCCAGTCCGGTCAACGGACAAAGAAGAGCTCAGACCTATCCGGCCCGAGCCACACACTAGATCAACCATGCGAATTTCATGGTACTCCTAGAAGAACGGCAAAGCATACCAATAGAGAATGCCGGATCCTCAAAGCAAAACGGCTGGCCGCGTGCCGGAAACAATGAAGGGAGACTTCCGGTGTCGGGTGGTATGTGTGACATATGCCAACGGATGGTTAACCATAGTAGGAGTTAATAAGACGTCGTCGGTGCCTGGAAACGGGATGAGGCGAAGACATGCACGCCGGCGAATCTTACCCAGCTTCGGGGCTCTCCGTGGAGATAACACCCCTACTGCTGCTCTGTGGGGTCTCTGCATGATCACTAGATGGACAAGTGGCTACAAGTGGCTCCTTGAGCTGTTCGGTGAAAGGAAGAAGAAGGGCACGACTAGCTCTCCTCCTCTCTCTATGTGGTGTTCTCAACTCTAAGAGATCAACCCTTTGCATGGGTGCCCTGGGGGGTTTATATAGGCCTACCCCTGTGGGTACAATGGTAATCCGGTGGCGCTGGCCCTAGCCCGTCGGTGTTCACGTCACGGCTTCCCGCCGCCGGGCCCGCTTAACTGGTGGGTCCTGGCCGTGCCGGCTTCTTGGTCGACAAGCTGGCCCCACCGCCGAGGGCCTTGTCGGGGTTGGTTATTCTGTTGCCTCAATCACGATGGCGAGGGCTTTGTCGGGGTAAGCATGGCTCTGATGCTGCCGCCTTGGCGGCGATCACTGTAGCCTCACCTCGTCTTGTCTCCTTAATGAGGCGCTTCTTTCAAGGGAGGGAACAAGCTGGCTATGGGAGGCCGGCCATATCTCAGGCCGACTAGGGGAGGTCGAGCCGCCTTCGGGCATCTCTCTGACCGGAGGGGCCCGCCGCCCGCGGGTCGTACTGACAGCCTGTCGTGGATGATGTCATGGTCAACATGGCAACAGTGCCGCGCCGGACGGGTGACAGCTGCCCCATATGGCGTACTGTAGCCACGCGCGCTCCGGGATGCGGGGGTGGCAGGCTTCACTGTAGCCACGCCCCGTCTCATCACCGTTATGTGGGTGCGGATTCTGAGGGTGCGGCCTAGGCCGCCTGCTGGGTGGCCGGCTCCTTGGAGTCGGCCTCTTTGTGGCCGGCTAACGTGGAGTCGGCCCTCTGGTAGCCGGCTCCTTGGAAGCCGGCCCTCTTGTGGCCTTCTTCCTGTAGGTCTTGGGGCCGGGCCGCCTCCTGACAGCCGGCATGAGGGGCAGCCGGCCAGGGGAAGGCGGCCCAGCGTCTTGGATGTTGGATGGCTTGATTGGCTTGTGATTTTTTCAAAAGTCCCAGGGGGAGCCGGCTAGGCTATCCGTGGTCATTTACTCCGACAGTAGTCCCTGAAGCTGATTGAGCTTCGAGGTGGAAAGGAGGACGAGAAGCTCGATCAGCTTCCTATCCTGAGGAGCCGGCATCTAGGAGCCGGCCTTGGATGGGTGCGCCGTCTTCGGGAAGTTCCGCAGCCAGAAGGAGAGAACGCGAGCCGACTCGCGCGTTAACCTCGTGCCACCCTACGCGCCACGTGGCCAGAAAGGCCTGCCAGCCACGCGCGCGACGGGACGTTGCCGCAGGCCGGGGCCCACCAAACCTGCGCCTCGGCCCATGTGCGGATCCTCTGCGGCCCGAACGGACCGCTCGCCTTCCCGCGGCGGTTTCAGCACGCCTTTAGGGCGCAATAATCGCGGGACGTGGGGGGAGTGGGCGCAGTTAATCCCACGTTCCCCCACGCCTCGCCTCCTCGGCTCCGCCGCGCGAGCCTATAAGTAGGAGGAGGAGGGGGAGCGGCAGAGGCTCGCACGCTCGCCCTCGCTCCTCTCTTTCCTCTACCTCCTTCTTTGTTGTCCCTCCGCCGCAGTGCACTCACCACCGCACCGTTCCGCCGTGAGCCCTCTTGGCTTGCCGCGGTTCCTCCGTTGCGTGGCTATGCTCTCCGCCACCGCGCCTTTCTTGTTTCCTCTTGCTCCCATGGCGTTGTCTAGTTCGTGGGACGGCCCTAACGTCCATGAAGACCACATCAACTGGCTTCGCAAGACGCGGCGGTTGCCGGGCGAAGACCTCATGAAGACCCGCCTCACGCCGGAGCTGGAGGTCTCGCCGGCGCCGGAGGAGGGCGAGCGGGTCATCTTCCACTCGCACTGCCTGCGCAGCCTCGGCCTGCCGGCGAGCGGGTTCTTCCGCTCCTTCCTTGAGTTCTATAATCTCCAGCCGCATCACCTCACCCCCAACACGGTGATGCTGCTGTCGTCCTTCGTCACCCCGTCGCGAGGGCTTTCTTGGAGTCCTCCCCACCTCGAGCTCTTTGGGGAGTTCTTCCAAAGGTGCAAGCTCAGCACCGTCTCCGCGGGTGTGCCCGCCCCCTGTGGCGCCTTCATCGCCAGGCGGAGGACAGCCGACAACAACCCCTTTCCGCCTATCCCGCTGATCCAGTCGGTGAAGCTCTAGCAGCAATTGTACTTCTATGTGAAGAACGTCGCCTCGCAAGGCGAATACTTGAATTTGCCGGCCTACATAGCCGGCCCGCCGCCTGGGAGGCAGCCGTCTTGGTCCTTCCGAGCCCGGTCGCTCTCCCTGGCGGGGAACACCGCCGTCACCCGGCTCCGGGTGATGGTCCAATCGGAGGGCTTGGTGGGGGCCGACCTGGTCGCCGCCTTCGTGGAGCGCCGGGTGCTCCCGCTCCAAAGCCGGTCGCACATGATCTGCCAGATGAGCGGCCGCTTCGACCCATGTCGGCCGAGCACCAGAGAGATGCCTCGTGGTGAGGTATCTTACATGGTAAATTACATCTCCAACTTCAAACTCACTAAGGAGTGGCAGTATGGCAAGGCGCCATATTCTCGGGCTGATCCCCCGCCTGTGGTGAGTTTTCCTTACTTTCTTCTTCTTTTGTTGCCGGGTTCGCGATGGCCGACTCTTGACTAGTCGGCTTGTCTTTCAGCAGAGCCCCTTCTTCGACCGGTGCCCGGGGCCGGAGCGCCAGTTTATGGCCGACCGCACAGTGGACGACCCCGACGACCCAGATCTGGGGGCGGCCGCCATGGATGATGCCGTAGTCGGGCAGCGGAGAAAGCGGCGGCCCGAGCTCACGGCGGCGGGATTGGCCGGATGATGACGAGGCCGAGGCCATCCCACGCCGCCAGCCGGCGGCCGGTCGCCAAGGCGCGGGACCTTCTGCCACGCCAACTGCTCAGGATGGCGCGCAAAAGCGTCGGGCCGGGCCGGGTCTCTTCGGCAGCCGGCCGAAGAAACCCAAGAGCTCGGCGGCGGCGACCAAGCGGGACGAAGCGGCCGCGAAAGCGGCCCGCTTTCGCAAGGTGGTGAAGCAGCCACAGGCGGTCTCAGCGTAAGTGTTGGATGTCTTGTACTCTTCGTTGTCTTCTTTGGTTGAGGCTCATCTAAGCCGTCTTCTTGATTTGTTGAACAGGGCGCCGCTTTCCCTCGAACGGGTTGACGCCGCCTCCATAGTCGGACCGACAGGAGGGTCTTCGAGTTCCCGCCGCGTGGATCCCCGCGCCGACCTCATGAAGGCGACGGAGCGGAACGCGCCGGAGGCGCGGGAGGAGCGGGAAGCGGCGGAGCGGAGGGCCGTCCAGGAAGCGGCACAGAAGTCGGCCGAGGCGCAAGCCGACGCGGCGGCCAAGGCCCAGGCGGAAGCCGCGGCCGCGGAGAGGGAGGCGGAGGCTCTGCGCAATCAGCCTTCGCAGCTCGTCATTCCTCTTCGCGCCATGGCTCCCAATGTCCCCGTGCCTCCGTCGAAGGAAGCCGACCGTGACCAGCCGGTGATGGAGAGCGGGGAGGATGACGTGACGATCCTGGGGGAGGCGCCACAGCCGGCGCCGACTAGAGCGGGCCAAGGCTGCCGACCTGCTGCGGCGCCTGAGCAGCCGGCCGGGGGCGAGTCGGCGGCGAGGGGCGGATCTTATCTTGCGATCGCCGCCACGCAGCGCTGGAGAAAGGCGTCCTCGGCGCGAACGCCGCAGAGAGTTCTGGGCGCCAGCTTTCGCGGCTCGGAGACACAGGCGGCCAGCGCTTAGCTGCGTCAAAGTGGGCGCCCTACGATGGAACGACCGAAGCTAAGCGTGGCGGTGCAGGGAGGTCCGACGCTGGCAGACCCGAGCCGCCTTTTGCAACGGGTACACCTGTGGAGTTCCTTGCTACGCGCGCGGTCATCCGAGTGAGTCTTCTGGCCTTGGTCAATTTATTTTTTGATTTCTTTCATGGCGGCTTGGAACTTTTTAGCGAGCCTTGGCGGCTGTCTTATTCTTATTCACGTTCCGTCTGATTTTCAGGAGTATCACAATCTCCGCGCGACTGCCTTCAACTCCCAGGCCCAGGAGCTGAGCCAGAAGGCCGCCGACCTGACTAATAGCCGGAGTGAGTACTTGCTTCTTTTATCTCATGTGGGGGCGCGTCAGTGCACCCACTGGGTGTAGTCCCCGAGATTCAGGCCGACTGCTGAGCAGCCAGGTCGGATCTTCCCTGATGACTTCTTCCTTATTGCTTTTTTCCTTTTTCTCCACGCTTGTAGAGCTAATGCTAACTTGAGGGAGCAGCTCGGCGGGACCCAGACTGCCCTTCGCGCCAAGGAGGTCGAGTGCAACACCTTGGCCCAGGAACGCGACCGCCTGGCCAAGAGACTGGCCGACCAGGAGGAGGGCCATAAAGGCCCCCGAAGAAGGCGCGGATGTTGAGGCCGCCCTTAAGGCCGAGTTCGAGACCGAGGCGGCGGGCTGGGCTGAAGCGAGGCAAGCGCTGAGCGAAGGCTATGGACGGGTTGAGGACCTGATCGATGGTAAGCTGCCTTCCTTTTCACCCCTTTGCTTGCTCCTTTCCCTCTTGTTCGTCTTCTGATTTTTGCACTGTTTCTTTGCTCTTCACGCAGATTACTTCCCTGGTTACTCCGTCGCCGCCAGCCAAGCCATCGAGGCCCACCGCGAGACACGCCGGCAAGCAGGGGTTGAGATCGCGCCAGACGCCAGCCGGACGCTTGAGGAGCAACTTTTGGCGATCCAGGCCCGGCTGCAGCCGGCTCACCGCATGCTCCGCCGGCTTCAGCTGCGTCGGGCGCAAGTCTTGGCAGCTCTACGGCCTCGGGCGAGGTGATCCTCTGACCCCGGTCGGACTGCCGATTGGCTGGAGGTTGCGGTTGGCGCCGAGGCTGGAAGGCTTCCGCAGCTCGGTCCGGCACTGGGCGGGCGCTGGAGTTCGTTCGGGCCTGGTATCCTGGGCTGAGCTTGCGCTAGCTGAGCACTTGGAGGCAGGAGGCTGACGAGGAGCTGGTGGTGGTGTGGCTGACTATCATCCAGCGCGCCTCGGCTATCACCGAGTACACCGACACCAGCATTTTTGCTCCTAAAGTGAATGACAACGGCGTCGCCCAGCTGGAGGAATGGTTCGGGCTGAACCCGGCGGAAGGCGAGGACTCGGCGGAGGAGATTGCTTCCAGCGACGAAGCCGAAGACGAAGAAGAGGAGGGCGGCGAAGACGTCGTGCCCGACGGTGAAGCGACCACCCAGCTTCACCGATCGTTGCTCCGAAGAACGAGAGCGCCACATGAAGACCGGCCACCAGAGGTGATGATCAGGCCGAGACTCGCCAGCCGGACACTCCTCCGGCCAGCACTGCCGCCTCCGCCGACCTTCCCGACTCGCCTGTCGCTCCCTTGGCCTGATCTCCGGCTCTTGCTTTCCTGTTGTTGCTCCTTGAACAACTTTTATTAAATTTGCGCATTTCTACCCACTGGGGGTGTATTCAAACTTTGTTCAATGCCGGCTTTTCGAAGGCTTTTGTGTAAATATAATTATGCATGTGTTTGGCTTCCATTTCGAGTTTGCTTTCTATCCTTAGGTTGTTTCCTTTGCCGCCTTCCCTTGGTCACCGCCTTCTCAGCCGAACAGCTGCTCTGCAGTCTGTGGCTGGGAAGAAACTTGGCCATTTGAGGGAAGGCAAGTACTTGAGCTTTCTTAGATTGTGGCAAGGTGGAACGGAAAGCCGGCCGGCCGGCTAATCTGGTAGCCGGTCGGCAATGGGAGGAAGCCGACTTTTGTTATATGAGTTCGCTAGTCCTTAGCCGTTTTTCATGTGGGCATCCTTTTCTGCCTTTGACTCTTGCCAGCCGGACAGTCGGTTCTTCGAGCTGCGGCTTTTGACAAGAGAGGGCTTGGGTGCCGGCACACTACTTGTCTGACTGCAGGTGGAACTTTGAATATAACTCAAGGCAGCCAGTCCCTGGGCCGACTAGTCGAACCCGGTGCCAGACGAGGAGGAAGAGTGTAATGACAAAATCATAAGCATGATACTCGTCATTCATAGATAAAAGGTGGCAGTCCCCGAGTGCTCCTCGGGGGGCCCATTGTCTCATACTTAGTACAAAAGGTAGCGTGATACATACTGCATTTTAACTATAAAATCTTCGGAGGAGGTTGGCGTTCCATGGTCGTTCCGACTCCTTGCCGGAATCATCTCTTTTTCGTGCCTTCGCTTCGTGTGTCGATTAGGTAGTAGGAGTCGCTTTCCCAATGCTCTGTGATGACGAAGGGCCTTCCCAAGGGGCCGAGAGCTTGTGCCGGCCGGCTTATTCGCTGGATCAGCCGAGCACAAGGTCGCCCTCTTGAAAGGATCTTGGCTTGACCTTCCGGCTATGGTAGCGGCGCAAACCCTGCTGGTAGATGGCGGACCGGCTGAGGGCTAACAGCCGGCTTTCTTCCAGCAGGTCGACGATGTCTTCTCGTGCTTCTTTGGCCTCTGCTTCCGTGTACATGGTTACCCGAGGCGAATCAAACTCGATGTCGGTTGGGATGACAGCCTCGGCACCATATACAAGGAAGAAAGGGGTGAAGCCGGTTGACTTGTTTGGGGTAGTGCGCAGACTCCAGAGGACGGCCGGCAGCTCGTCGAGCCAACAGCCGGCCGAACGCTCCAGCGGCACGACCAGCCGGGGCTTGATGCCGGAAAGGATGAGGCCGTTGGCTCGCTCAACTTGGCCGTTTGACTGCGGGTGGGCAATAGACGCTAGGTCCAGTCGGATGCCCTGCGTCGCATAGAAACGTGCCAATGCTCCCTTGGAAAAATTTGTGTCGTTGTCGGTGATGATGCTGTGTGGCACGCCGTACCGAGTTGTAATGTCTGCGATGAATGTCACGGCAGTCGGCCCGTTCAGCTTCTTAATCGGCTTTGCTTCGATCCACTTGGTAAATTTATCCACGGCGACAAGCAAGTATGTCATGCCGCCGCGCGCCGTATTGAATGGGCCCACCATGTCCAGTCCCCAGACGACAAAAGGCCAGGTGAGGGGAATGGTCTTGAGTGCTGAAGCCGGCAGGTGTTGCTTGGAGCTAAAGACTTGGCAGCCCTTGCAATGTTTGACCAACTCCTTGGCGTCGTCCAAGGCAGTCGGCCAAAAGAATCCATGGCGGAAAGCTTTGGCAATGAGGGATCTTGAGGGTGCGTGGTGGCCGCATTCGCCTTGGTGAATGTCTTTGAGGATTGCTATGCCCTTTCTCGGCTCGGCCTTGTGGCTGGAAGACTCGGTGACACTGCGTCTGACGAGCTCTCTGTTAGCGATTGTATATGCTCCGGCTCGGCGTTGGACTTGTCTTGCCGTGATCTCGTCAGCCGGCAGTTCTCTATTTACCAGGAAGTTGAGGATGGGCTGAGCCCATGATGGAGCTGTGACTTCTTCTATAGCCAACACGGCCATCGCAAACCAGTGCGGTGGGCTGGGTGGTGAAGAGAGCTGGAGCTGGCCGCCGCCTGTGGCGTTGAAGCAGACCCCGGGCCGACTACCGTAGTCCCCGGGCCGGGTTCTGAAGTCCCCGGGCCGGGTGCGACTATGGCAGTCCCCGAGCCGCCTATCGAAGTTCCCGGGCCGCCTGCTTGGTTCCCCAAGCCGGATCCGGCTACGTCGGGGTTAGGCGGCACGAAGGTGAAGTCGGATTCTGGAGATGGCTTGATAGACGGCTTGAGGAGGCGTTGGAGAGAGACGCCGGTTGATATAGCTTGCCGAGTTGAGCCTATTCGTGCCAGGGCATCTGCTTGCTCGTTGTCGGCCCGTGGCACGTGGAGGAACTCGCATCCTTCAAAGTATCCGCTGATTTGCTGGACGAGGAAGCGGTAGCTTGCCATGATTGCGTCCTTGGCGTCCCACTCGCCAGATGACTGCTGGACCACCAAATCCGAGTCGCCATATCACAGGATCCGGCGGATGCCGAGCTCTTTGGCTAGCCGGAGCCCGTGTATGAGCGCCCCGTACTCGGCCACATTGTTGGAGGCGGCAAAGTGAATTTGCAATGTGTATCTGAGTTTGTCGCCTTTGGGAGAGGTGAGGATGATGCCGGCTCCCAAGCCGGTGCGCATCTTGGACCCGTCGAAGTGCATCCGCCAATGAGTTGAGTCGGGAACCGGCGGCAGGTACTGGGTCTCGGCCCAGTCGACGAGGAAGTCTGCCAATGCTTGGGACTTGATGGCGGTGCGAGGCTGGTAGAAGATCGTGTAAGGGGCCAGCTCAATGGCCCATTTTGCCACCGGCGGATCGCGCCCCGCAGCCTATGATCTCGGCGAAGCGGGCGGTGCATACGACCGTGATGGAGTGCTCTTGACAGTAGGGCTTCAGCTTCTTGGCGGAGAAGTACACGCCATAGCACATCTTCTGGTAATGCGGGTAGTTCTGCTTCGAGGTTGACAGTACTTAGCTTAAGTAGTAGACCGGCCTCTGGACTAGCTGAGCTCGGCCTTCTTCTGGGCGCTGGACCACGATGACGGCGCTGACCACCCGGCTGGTGGCGGCAATGTAAAGGAGCATGGGCTCTTTCTCAGTCGGCGCCGCCAAGACAGGCGGCGTGGCAAGCATCTTCTTCAGCTCGTGAAAAGCTTGGTCGGCTTGGTCGTTCCACTCGAAGTGAGTGGTTTTCTTCATGAGTCAGTACAGGGGGAGAGCCTTTTCTCCAAGCCGGCTGATGAAGCGGTTCGAGAGGCCAGCACCCGGTAAACTTGGACATCTCGCGGCTTGGTGGGAATCTCCATTCTCTCAATGGCTTTGATCTTTCTTGGGTTGCATTCAATGCCGCGTTCGGAGACCAGAAGCCTAGGAGTTGGCGGTGGCACTCGAACATGCATTTCTCGGGGTTGAGCTTGATGCGAAACGGCGCAGGTTCTCAAACATTTCCTTGAGGTCTTCTAACAAAGTGCGCGCTTCTCCGTCTTCACCACGATATCGTCTACATAGGCGTGGGCATTTCTGCCGAGTTGCTTGAGGAGGCATTTACGCATGCAACGCTAAAAAGTGGCAATGGCATTTCTCAAGCCGAATGTCATAGTCGGGTGAAAGCTCACGAATGGCGTGATGAAGGCGGTCTTGATGATCAGCCGGGTCCAGCTTTTATCTGGTGGTAGCTGAGTAGGCATCCAAGAAACTCGATGAGCTTCGCATACGGTACCGTGGAGTCTATCACTTGATCAATCCTGGGCAAGGCGAAGGGGTCTTTGGGGCAGGCTTTGTTGAGGCTTGTGTAGTCTATACACATGCGCCACTTGTTATTCTTCTTCGAAGCGAGCACCGGGTTGGCAAGCCACTCCGGAAAGAACACCTCCATTATGAAGCCGTCCGCCAGAGCCGGGCTATCTCTTCTCCTACAATTCTTCTCTTCTCCTCCGAAGCCGACGGAGGGGCTTGATCGGTTTTGCGTCCGCTCGGACGTGTAGCTTGTGCTCGGCGAATTCCTTCGAACACCGGCATGTCCTTGGGGACCATGCGAAAATGTCGATTCTCACGGAGGAAATCGACGAGCTCGCCTTCCTATTTGTTGTCCAGTTTTCCCCAATGACGGCAAACCTTTCAGGTGCTCTGGGTCCAGAGGTATCTTCTTTGTTTCCTTGGTCGGCTGGAAGGAACCTTGAGCATCACATTCCTTGGGGTCAGGGGACAGGGATGGCTGCTTGTCGGCCATGGCCACGACTCGGTCCAACATCTTCTTCTCTTCGGCGACCACGAGGGACTCGGCAAGCCGGCTGCTGGCTGCAGCGCACTCGGCGGATTTCTTGCAATCGCCGGCTATGGTGATGATGCCCTTGGTACTCGGCATCTTCATCTTGAGGTAGGCGTAGTGGGGTACAGCCATGAACTTGGCCAGAGCAGGCCAGCCAAGCAGCGCATGGTAGGGGCTCTCAAGGTCCACCACTTCAAACCAGATTGCTTCTCTGCGGAAGTGATCCTTGTCTCCAAAGAGAACATCTATCTTGATCTTGCCGATTGGTGAACAGGACAGGCCAGGTACAATGCCATGGAACACAGTCCGGCTTGGCATGAGGTGCTTGGCTCTGATGTTCAGCTTCTCCATGGCGTCTCGGTACAGGATATTGATGCTGCTCCCGCCGTCTATCAGTACGCGGTAGAATCGGGCAGCAAGCCTGTCCGTTGCTAGGGTTGCCTCCAAAACCAATGCATAAGAGCCCGGGGCGGCATCACCTACGGGTGGTCGGCCCGACTCAAATTGCCGATAGGCCTCTCTAACCAAAGTGCATGTACTCGGGGTTGTTGGAGGCGCATCATGTGACTTCTTAGTCTTTGTCGGCGCCAGCTGCGCTTGATCTTGAACTGGCTTGTGAAGACGATGTAGGCGGCATGCTCGTTGGGGAACTCGTCTTGGATGGTACCGACTGCTGGTCGAGAGGCCGGCTGTTGGGGAGCCGGAGGTGGCTGTCCAGCTGGCGGAGGCGGCACCAGCCCTTCGCCTTTGGTGATTCGGGTGAGCCAGTGGCATTTCCGGGTCGTATGGTTGGACGGCTTTGCGCCGCTGTGGAACTTGCATGGGGCGTCGAGGGCTTGCTCGTAGGAGAAAGCCGGCTGCCAAGCCGGCCTGCCGCCCCTCGGGTTGCTCGTCTTCGACGATGGCCACCTGCCGACTGGTTGGGGGCGGCATTGGGCCCTTGCGCTTGTTGTCGCTCTGGTACAGACGTCGGCTGGAGTCGCTAGCTGGCGTTTTGGGAGCCGGGTTGAGCACCTTCCCGGAGGCGTCTACCCGGAGCTCGGTCTTCATTGAGGAGCTGGCGATGGCGTACTTGTCGGCTATGACTAGTAGCTCATCGAGGGTAGTCGGCTCGTCGCAGAGAAGCTTGTGCTTGAGGAGGGTGCCTTTCGGCACCCGGCGGTGAAGTACTCTATGGCTTGAACCTCGTGTGCACCCCCTCGCAAGAATTGCGGAGCTCGGCCCAACGCGTGAGGTAGTCACGGGTCGACTCGGTGGGTCCTTATGCGCTGGGAGAGCTGCACAGGCTTGGGAGCCCGCTTGTAGGTGCCGTGAAGTTGCGGATGAAGGCTTCGGTGAAGTCTAGCCAGCTATTGATGCTGTCGGCTTGAGGCTGTTGAGCGAGTTCGCCGTGCCACGAAGCATGAGGGGCACATATTTCACGGCAACGCGCCTATTGCCATTCGCTATGCTGACTGCGGTTGAGTAGTCGATCAGCCAATCCTCCGGCTTTACAGAGCCGTTATACTTGGGCGTGTTTCTTGGGAGCGAGAACCCCTTTGGGAAGGGCTCGTCGCGGATCTGGGGGCCGAAGCAAGGCGTCCCGACATCGTATTCTTCTTCCAACGCCAGGGATCGCGCCAGGCGGTCGATCCGGTGGCGGGCGTCGTTCGCCCGACTCGCCCGCGGCGGCCTAGTCGGCCGCTGAGAGTCGGATATGTGACAGGCGGCGGGGTGGGATATCTTTCCCCGCGAGGTGGAGGAGGGGGCGGGTTGCCTTGCCGCTCCACGGCTCGAGGGCGGCCTTCTGCGTCGCGCTCGATGGAGATCCGGGTTCGGCTGCGGCTGGCAGCCGGCTCCTTTTCTCGCCGTGCACGGGCGTTGCCCACGGTCAGCGTGCGTGACGTCGCGCCGCGCTCTCGGCACGGGGGAGGGCTTTCGGCGCGGGCGCTGTCTTTATGCCGCTCTGCGGTCGCGCCAATCAGCTGCTGGAAGCGCCTAGCCATAAAGGGGAGCTCGTCGGGCCCTAGCCCGTTCAGCTCTTCTACGGCCGCCTGGGCGGCGCGAGTTCTCGAGGGCGTGGCGAGATCGGGCGGTCTGCTCCCAAAGCATGTCGGCGATGGCTGCGCCGCGTTTCTTGGCGATGTCGATTCGCCTGCCCGCCGGGAGGCGGCGTGCCAAAGCGGCGCGATCAACTTCATACTGGTGGGCCTCGGTGAGGCGTCTCATGGAAGATATCCCGGCCTTCAGCGTGGAGGCGGCGGCGCCTCAATGCCTCGGCGTTGGCGTCGGCCGGAGAAGGGCGACAGGTCGCGGCGCCGCTTGCGAGGCGTCATGGGCGTTCTCGCCAGGGCCGCCGTGGATCGATGACCAGCACCTCGGTGATGGCGTACCCGCAGTCGGCTTGGGGGCGCGGGTCATTGAAGACCACGACGTTGGTGGGGAAAGCGTCGAGCGATGTTGTGTCGGAGTCGACAAGCATCGGGTCGGTGGAGCCAACCGACTCCAAATCCATAGCGGGCTCGCTGGAGACATGGAGTTGGTCGAGGAGGCTGACGAGGTGGCTCTCGAGGCAGCCTGTGCCCGCGTCGGATGCGGGCTCGTCAGAGATGTGAGCCTCGCCAAGAAGGTCGGCGAGGCAGCTCGCCGCGCAGGCGTCAGCGACGCCTTGCAGCGTGTCGGGGCAAGCGCCATCGGGTGGGCCGGGCTGGCTACGCCCGCGGGGGAGGAAGAGGGTTCCCGTCTAGAACAGGTCTCCGGACGATGATGCACCTGGCCCCAAGGTGGGCGCCAAATGTCGGGTGGTAGGTGCGACATATGCCAACAGATGGCTAATCATAGTGGGAGCCAATAAGACATCGCCGGTACCAGGAAACGGGATGAGGCGAAGACATGCACGCCGGCGAATCTTACCCAGCTTCGGGGCTCTCCGTGGAGATAACACCCCTATTGCTGCTCTGCGGGGTCTCCGCATGATCACTAGATGGACAAGTGGCTACAAGTGGCTCCTTGAGCTGTTCGGTGAAAGGAAGAAGAAGGGCACGGCTAGCTCTCCTCCTCTCTCTATGTGGTGTTCTCAACTCTAAGAGATCAACCCTTTGCATGGGTGCCCTGGGGGGTTTATATAGGCCTACCCCCCAGGGGTACAATGGTAATCCGGCTGGGCGCGGGCCCTAGCCGTCAGTGTCTATGTTCGCCGGCTTCCCTGCCGGCCGCTGGGGCCCGCCGACTGGTCGGTCCCGCCGGCTGCCGGCTTCTTGGTCGACAAGCTGGCCCCACCACTGAGGGCCTTGTCGGGGGCTGGTTACTGTTGCCTCAATCCTGATGACGAGGGCTTTGTCGGGGTAAGCATGGCTACAGTGCCGCCGCCTTGGCGGCGATCACTGTAGCCTCACCTCGTCTTGTCTCCTTAATGAGGCGCTTCTTTCGAGGGAGGGAACAAGCCGGCTATGGGAGGTCGGCCATATCTCAGGCCGACTAGGGGAAGCCGAGCCGCGTTCGGGCATCTCTCTGACCGGAGGGGCCCGCCGCCTGCGGGTCATACTGACAGCCTCTCGTGGATGATGTCATGGTCAACATGGCAACAGTGCCGCGCCGGACGGGTGACGGCTACCCCATATGGCGTACTATAGCCACGCGCACTCCGGGATGCGGGGGTGGCAGGCTTCACTGTAGCCACGCCCCGTCTCATCACCGTTATGTGGGTGCAGATTCTGAGGGTGCGGCCTGGGCCGCCTGCTGGGTGGCCGGCTCCTTGGAGTCGGCCTCTTTGTGACCGGCTAACGTGGAGTCGTCCCTCTGGTAGCCGGCTCCTTGGAAGCCGGCCCTCTTGTGGCCTTCTTCCTGTAGGTCTTGGGGCCGGGCCACCTCCTGACAGCCGGCATGAGGGGCAGCCGGCCGGGGGAAGGCGTCCCAGCGTCTTGGATGTTGGATGGCTTGATTGGCTTGTGATTTTTTCAGAAGTCCCAGGGGGAGCCGGCTAGGCTATCCGTGGTCATTTACTCCGACATCCGGTCAAAAGATCCCCCCCCCCTCCATAGCATATAAGTACGGCCGCTTGCCCTAGACCGCGCTAACCACAGCAACTCAGTTGCAATACCTAAGGACATAGCAAACCAGGGGCTCCACAAAACATAAAACCCCACCAGGTGTGAAATCACAAACAACATCTCTTGAAAGATGCCGGAGGCAAAGGCCAAGTTTTTCTGGCCCATCACTCTAAACAATTGTCTTCGGATCACCAAACAAATACTGCGCCAAAGAATAAATCTTCGGCACCTTCCCACCATGCGGTAATTTACCATATGCTAACGGGACGAACCACGTTGGCTGGATCCACGTGGTAAATCACTCAGGCCAACACCATGTGATGTAATCACACCTATGGGCAAGGCCGAACCCCGCCTTCGGGGTGGATATCATACAGCTGCCGGAGTAGCGAGTCGCCTATCAAGATTTTGATATGACAGACGACTATCCGGACACCAATTGAGGAGTCCGCGCTACCCACCGGTATGACGGCTGGGTTTACCAGGGCCCGATATGAGCCCTCGGACCAACCACAAGCGGACGCTCGGCTACCTCCGAGTATTTGCCTTACAAACTAAATTAACGCAGAACAGGATAGGTGACGTGGAATCGGCCAGGACACACAAGGAGCCCCCCCCCCCCTAAAAGAAGGCAGTCCGGATCACTTCCGATCCACTGACAAACTCCCTCCAGTCCGGCCATCACAGGTTCCGCCAAAAAACACCTCTTTTCATAATCATACATCGTACTCATATGCATAGACATATCATTTCCTACGATACGTAGACTTAAATAACACTTACCGGCCGTCACTTTTCATCAACACCTCGTGTTACGCCCGATTACGCCAGGGGCTTCATAATACAGAAATAAAGTCCGACCACCTTCTCGGTCGTCCGGCACCCCGAACTTATAGCACTATATGCATCAGCTCCGAATCATGTCTTGGGTCATTGGTTGGGTTTGCCCGGCTCCCTTGTTTTGGTACCTTACGTTCCGTTATATCGGCTAAGGTAGCGCAGGGAGAACTATTGTGCTTGTGTCCCGGATCTGCCGGACGAGCACCTCAGTAGAGAAAGCCGAAAACCGACTGTCATTGATACAGCGAGAGCTGGTCAGCTGTTCGAGAGGTTGTAAAATCCCTAAAGATTTATTCCGCATAATGCCATTATAAATGCAGAGTGCGACGGATCGGTCTTCCGATCAGGAGCCAATAGAGCCCCTAGTTCGGCCTTCCGAACACTAGGGATTCTTGCCGACCATACTCGAATTCCTATGGCTAAGTGAGAGTAATAAAGCCTTATAGTCTTATTGCCTGGTTCGTGGTGAGAAACGCCTCCGCAAAGGGACCCAACTATGGGATAAAGAGCGTTCAGATATATCCCGAACACCCCAGTATTCTTTTTTACGTGGGGGCAGAAGCCGACGGCTGGCCAACTATCAGGATTTACATACATTAAACAACCGCACAGGAAGAACATATGTTCAAACAAAACAGGCAATATATAAACGCCATAACCCCATATTACAAAAAGTGGCACGAATGCCCTCAGGGAAATATAATGTCTTCGGTACATTTATCCGCCATACAAAGCGGGCCCCTTGATACACCTTCATAGTACAGTTCGGGCTTGCGATGCTCCTTACCCTCTGGCGGCCTATCGGTCATCGGCTTCTCGCGTCAAGCTTCCCCAATGCACTTTTGCAGGCGAATGCCATCGTGCACCCTCTATGAAGACCGATCGCTTAATAGCATCAAGCCGAGGACAAGCGCCCGCAATCCGCTTCACGAGCCAAGTAATCGCTCGGAATTGGCTCCGCCCACGACCACGGACAATCAAGTCCTTCATGGCTAGTTCGGCCGCTGGTGCGATTCGACCGGTACTTGACTGATCGATAAAGGGCACCGGATAGTTCGGCGCCAAATCTGCGACCGTAAATCCCTCTCCACGGACTTCTTTTCCTCGGTTCGGTAGAATTGGGTGACATCTGATATGCTGCATGAGGACGATCCGCAACGCATACGAAAAATAAGAATTCAGCTTGCCGCTTAGAATTCTTCCCATCATCATGAATAAATGGCTAAGAATACAGAAGGCCTTACCAGCCGCAACTTTCCGGGCATCTTGAAGGTCCCGTACAGCACCTCGGGCTTTCCTGGGCATCTTCCGCAGCTTGGAGCGCTTGGGCGAGTTCGGCTTCTTTCTCTATTACACTCTGCTCCAAGCCCTCGCTTTTCTTCACAACCTCCTGGAGCTCCCGCTCAGCTGTGACAACCCTGGCCTCGTGTTTTTCACGAAGTGCCTGTTCGGTGGCAGCCTTCTTGTTGGCATCATCCACAGCCTTCTTCAGTGCCTCATATTCGGCACTCTCTCCTAGGGCATACAACACAAATACTTTTCAATAAGCACAATTACTTATTTGTGCCTAATGCAAGACAATGTTTTATCATACCTTGTTTATCTTCTAATTGCTTCCTCACGGCCAAGTTCTTCCTCGGCCTGTTCGAGGCTCCGCTTGATTCGGACACTTCCGCATTATGAGTGATGCGTCTTCTCCGCAGATGCATGTATTCAAACAAAGAGGTACATGTCATTAACATAAGTTCCCACGACAAGAGAGGATTTGATCCCCTGCCCGGCTCCCTCTCCTTTGCCGGACAGTGTATCAGGGGCTACTACTCATATAATGACGATTCCTCAAAGGTTTCTTGGGAAACATACCTCAAAGGCCTTTATAAGGCCAAGGCAGGACTCGTTCAGCCCGCTCTCGGCGGACTGAATCTTTTCAACCACCGCACCCATAAGGGTCCGATGTTCATCGACGATAGATGCGTTCTTTAACGCCATAGATAGACCGCCTGGCAGCTTTGTCCGAACTGAGGTTGCCGGCGGAGTAGGCAGGCCCCCCACCGTTGAAGGTGGCTGCTCGCCCGATCTGGGAGCCTTAGAGGTCTCCCGGACCTTGTCCGACTGTGGGCCGAACCCAAGGTCGCCCCCGCTGACGGCACACTCCGGGGCCATCACTCCCGTGTGTCCGGCCCCAGTGATATGCCCTCCCTGGTCCGAGCCTCGTTGAGGCGTCTCGCTCGCCAAAGCGTCCGAGCTCAGCGAATCCTCAGATGAGGACTGGCCGGCGCGGGACCTCGTCGGACTGCGCAAAATATAGTAACAGTTAAAACTATTATACCCAAAAGCAATCCCGGACGCATATGCATGTTCGGATCTTGTACACTTACGACTTCTCCAGGGGCTGGGCCCTGGGATCCCACTCCGGACTGTTGTCGGCAGCCATGGTGGATGCCTCTGGGAGGGAACCTTTTCGCCTCTTGGGCGATTCGGCCTCCAGGGACAAGGAAGCTACGCTCTTCTTCCCACCTCCAGAATGAGGCTCGCCCTCCTCTGCTTCTTCCTCTTCGTCTTCCGAAGAGGGAGCGTCGCTTGAGTCTTCGGAATTTGCGTCTGAAGCCTCGCGGTGACGGAGGCCACTCCGAGTCTTCTTGACCTTCTTGGTGGCCTCCTTCTTTGGCGCCTCGTAAGGCGCGGGGACCAGCATCTTCGTCAGAAGAGGTCCGGCCGGTTCCTCCAGCAACGGGGCCGGACAATGTATCCGCTCCACTTTCTTTATCCGTCCCTGAGGTCATGATGAAACACGATTAGGATGTCTCCCCCATGACATGCCAGCTGAAGCGTGAATAGACGGAACTTGGCTGTGACTTACCGAGCTTGGAGAATGGGATAACTGATACCCATGGTCCTCGGTGGGGCCCGGCCACGATTTGCCGGACTTAAAGAGCACCTTCCAGATATCCTTGTGGGAGGAATCATAAAGGTCCCGAAGGGTTTGGTGCTCGGCAGGGTCGAACTCCCACAGAGTACAAGCTTGGCGCTGACAAGGGAGAACCAGGCGAACTGGCATCACCTGGACTACATCCACAAGTTTGACGTCCCTATCGACTATGCCACGAAGGCGGCGTCTGGAAGCGATGACAGCTCATCGGACGAGGACCAGTTCGGGCCCTTCTCGGGCCAGGATGTGAGCCGCAGCGGAGCTCCGGATCTGAACTCTGGAGCGGCCACCCACTTTTTGCCGCGTGGTTCGGTGATATAGAACCACTGCTGCTGCCACTCCTTGACGGAGTCGTTGAAGGCACCCGTTGGCCAAACGGCCTTGGGCATCTCGCTCACCATGGCGCCGCCGCATTCGGCGTGTTCGCCACTCACCACCTTGGGCTTCACATTAAAAGTCTCTAGCCACAGGCCGAAGTGAGGTGAGATCCGAAGAAAAGCCTCGCACATGACGATGAACGTCGAGATATTGAGGAAGGAGTTGGGGGAAAGATCATGAAAATCAATCCCGTAGTAATACATGACTCCGCGAATGAATGGGTGTAGGGGAAACCCGAGCCCGTGGACAAAATGGGGAAGGAACACGACTCTCTCGTGAGGTTCCGGAGTGGGGACGACCTATCCCACCGGGGGGAGACGGTGGCCGATCTTCTGAGCCTGTTGCATCTTAATATCCTTCTCCCGGACAGTAGAGGCCATCCATCTACCTCCTGCTCCGGATACGTACATCTTTGGAAAGCCTCTCTTTGGTGGAAAGGAAGAGTAGTTGGGCGTTAGGGCTCGAAAAGAGGGGAATGAGCGAGCGGAAGGAGAAAGGCGTGGGTAAAGAGAAGGAGGCCTTGTCTCTTTATAGGGGCGGTAAGTGCTTTTTGCGCCTCCCCACTTGCCTGGTTGAGCCCGTTTGCCTCCCGCTCGCCGCGATTAGCGGTGCGGTTGGATTACCCATGCCCGTATTGATGAGAATCCTGCGATGAGGGGACACGATCTCCGCTTCGACAAGACGTGTCGAGGAAACCGCCTCGTAATATACGCAGTAGCTGGTTGTGGGGAAACAGTTCGAATAATGACCCGACCATAATGGCACGTTGCGTTGCCTAAAAAAATTATCAGCGGATTGCATTTGTGAAACATCATTCTCTCTATGGTCGCATGCGAAGATCATCTTGTGGATCCGGACACGGTTTGAGTGTTCGATAATTACCTTGGAGTATTCGGAGGAGGAACCCGCCCTGTAATGCCGAAGACAAGACTGCGCGCCGGACTCATCGTCATTGAAGCCTGGTTCAGGGCTCTTGAGGAGTCCTGGATTAGGGGGTATCCGGACAGCCGGACTGTGTACAACGTCCGGACTATTGAAGCGTGATGATACAAGACTCAAGACTTCGGCCCGTGTCCGGATGGGACTTTCCTTGGCGTGGAAGGCAAGCTTGGCGATCCAGATATTATATTTCCTTCCTTGTAACCGACTCCATGTAAACCCTAGCCCTCTCCGGTGCCTATATAAACCGGAGAGGTTGGTCCTTAGAAGGCCGATCACAATTACAATCATACCATCATAGGCTAGCTCTTAGGGTTTAGCCTCTACGATCTCGTGGTAGATCTACTCTTGTACTACCCATATCATCAATATTAATCAAGCAAGAAGTAGGGTTTTACCTCCATCGAGAGGGCCCGAACCTGGGTAAACATCGGTGTCCCTTGCTTCCTGTTACCATCAGCCTTGACGCACAGATCGGGACCCCCTACCCGAGATCCGCCGGTTTTGACACCGACACTCCGCGTCTGCGCCTGCCTCTTTAACACCAAAGAGGAAACTAGTACACTGCGCCCGCTGGCGCCCGCCTGGACTTGGTCGTCACGGCTCGCGTCATGTGAACCTCGCGAGGTGCCCCTTGCATAGATATCTCCGCTCCTCGGGAGCCAGCCTAGCGAGGCCGCCCCCAGGGAGGTCTTGGTGTCGTCCGCCTCGCGAGGCTTGGCCCCTCGCGAGGGTCTTGAGCTGTTGTTGTCGAAGCTGGGCCGTACCGGGCCATTGGTGGAGCCACGCCGTGGGCCGCAGGCAGGCAAGTCTGGGTACCCCCGTTCCCAGGACGCCGACACAGCTCTCAAGAGTAATAGGTACAAGAACTCTAACTCAGAACTACTGTGATGCTCAACCACTGTCTAAGTTTGGGATCTTGATTTTTCTCTCAGTGGATCTTAAACTCAGATCACTCGGAGAGGGGATGCTCAAATCAATCTTCTCAGAAATCTTAAGCGGACCAGCCAGCAGACAACGTTGGAGCGGTGTGGCTATTTATAGCCGCAGCCTTCCCTAATGGGAAATGACCAAATTGGACATGAGGAGCAACCTATGTGGTTTTGGGGTACTGCTCGGGCTTCGTGTATGAACCATCAAAATTCATTTTTCTTTCGAAACCAACACCCTCTTTCCTAGGGTTTCGGTTCAGAATCTGTTTCTTGAGTACATCACATAGTGTCTGATGCCCTTTGAGGCTTTTGTACATGCCTGTTTTGAGCAATGTCTTCAACCTGGCATTCTCATCAGAAATAGTAGTGGTATCCTCAGAAGAGGGGTTAGTTACCACATAAGGAGTTGAAGATATTGCAACATCAGAGGCAGTAGAGCATTCAGCAATAGAGACAGCATTGTCACGCTCAAGGCATTTTAAACATGGTGGCACAAAATCTTCCTGGGCGGAACTGATCTGTTGAGCGAGTAGTGAATCATTCTCCTTTTGAAGATCTTCATGAGACGCTCTTAGGTTCTCTAGATCTTGCTTCCTTTGAAGATAATCATAGGAAAGCTCCTCATGAGTGGCTGCGAGGGTTTCATGATGACTTTCAAGTTCTTTGTACTTAAATCGAAGATTTTTTATGTCTTCGATTAAGGATTGAGTTTCATTCATTTCCTCGTCCAACAGGCCATCGCTTTTATCTAGCAATTTTTGAATGTGTTCCATAGCAGTTTGTTGTTCAGTTGCAATTTTAGCAAGAGTCTTGTAGCTTGGTTTGGATTCACATTCAGAGTCATCTTCACTAGAGGTTTGAAAGTAAGCATCGTGATTTTACCTTGGCACCTCGTGCCATGAAGAAGTAGGTCGGAGCAGAGTTGTCCTCATCATCGGCTCCAGCGCCGGCGGTGTGACCATTGTCTTAGTGTTGAAGATGTACTTGGCGGTGAATGTCGAAGCTAGAGCTAGGCTTGCCACGCCTGAATCAGACTCCACCTATGCCTCCTCAGACGCAGACTCCTCTGAATCCATCTCCTTTCCAATGAATGCACGAGCC
Source organism: Aegilops bicornis (assembly GCA_021605145.1). Lineage (NCBI taxonomy): Eukaryota > Viridiplantae > Streptophyta > Magnoliopsida > Poales > Poaceae > Aegilops > Aegilops bicornis. The sequence continues at coordinate 352,033,335 of CM038671.1, read as the reverse complement.
TTGCCAAATGAGCTCTTCTTGTATGATGAAGACTTTGATGAAGACTTCGAAGAAGACTTTGAGGAGGTCTTCTTCATCTTCTTGTCATCAGAATCATATGCCTTGCTCTTCTTCTTTTTCTTAGCTTCCTTGTCCCATTGAGGACATTCAGATATGTAGTGTCCTGGCTTCTTGCATTTGTGGCATGCTCTCTTCTTGTAGTCCCGAGAGGAAGCCTCATCATTCTTGGATCTTGAAGACTTTCCAAAGCGATTCTTCTTGGAGAACTTTTGTAACTTTCTCACGAGCATTGCTAGCTCTTTGCCAATGTCTTCAGGATCATTAGAACTACAGTTAGATTCTTCTTCAGATGAGGAAACGGCTTCTGCTTTCAAAGCACGGGATCGACCATAGTTGGGGCCTAGATATCTCTCTTCTCAGATAGCTGGAACTCATGTGTGTTGAGCCTCTCAAGTATGTCAGACGGATCGAGATCTCTGAAGTCAGGGCATTCTTGAATCATCAGGGCCAAAGTGTCAAATGAGCTGTCAAGTGATCTCAGTAGCTTCTTCACAATTTCATGCTTGGTGGTCTCAGTGGTGCCGAGTGCGCGAAGCTCATTGGTGATATCAGTGAGGCGATCGAACGTGAGCTGGACATTCTCATTGTCATTTCTCTTGAAGCGGTTGAAGAGATTGTGAAGTACATCAATCCTTGAGTCTTTCTGCGTTCATACGCCTTCATTGACCTTGGACAGCCAGTCCTAGACTAGCTTCGCCGTTTCCAGAGCACTCACACGGCCAAACTGTCCTTTGGTCAGATGACCACAGATGATGTTCTTGGCGGTTGAATCCAGTTGCGCGAACCTCTTGACGTCAGCAGCGGTGACACCTTCACCAACCTTGGGAGTGCCTGTCTTAACGACATACCAGAGGTTGATGTCAGTGGCTTCAAGATGCATGCGCATCTTATTCTTCCAGTAGGGGTAATCAGTGCCATCGAAGACGGGGCACGCAGCGGAGACCTTGATTATCCCTGTAGTCGACATAGCTAAAACTCCAGGTGGTTAAACCGAATCACACAGAACAAGGGAGCACCTTGCTCCGATTCCAATTGAAAGTCCTAGTTATCGACTAGAGGGGGTGAATAGGCAATTTTTATGAAAGTCTTCAAAACACGAGGTCTTTGAAGACAAACAATCAAATGGAACCTATATGATATGTAGCGGAAGATAAAGTACTCTAGACAGGCCATAGTCAAGTAAGCAGTGTCATGAAAGCACGAGGACTAATAGCAGCTAGATAGTACAGATCAGAATGGAAGACAATATGAAGCCAAACGGGTAAAAGTCTTCGCACAGTGAAGTCAAACAGATCAGGCAAACAAGCTATGACTTCACGAAGACAAACTGAAATGTAAAGGAGGTGGGGGATAGAACCAATAGCTTGGTAAAGACAAGGATTTGGTAGATCAGTTCTAGTTGTTGTGACAACTGTACGTCTGGTTAGGGAGGCTGAGATTGAACTCAGAAGACCATGTCTTCACCCTATTCCACTTGAGCTAAGAACACCCAGTCCTCGCCCAATCACTCTGGTAAGTCTTCAAGGTAGTCTTCCAAACCTTCATAGACTCCGTTCACCGGCGATGCACAGTGACTCTTGGATCCTCAGAACGTGACGCCTAACCGGCTGGAGGATACAAAGTCCTCAAGTGTAACAAGTCTTCAGGTCACGCGGACAGGAAGACTTCAGTGATGCCTAACACTCTTTGGCTCAGGGTGTTTTGGGCTTTGTCCTCGCAAGGATCTCTCTCTCTCAAAGGCTTCAGAGGTGGGTTGCTCTCAAACGACAAAAGCCGTGCACTAACTCTGAGCAGCCACCAATTTATGGTGTAGGGGTGGGCTATTTATAGCCAGGAGGCAACCCGACATGATATGTCTGAAATGACCTTGGGTCACTAAGGAACCGACACGTGTCCAACGGTCGGATTTCAAACACACGCGGCAGCATGTGGCTTGGGCTACAAGCAAAGCTGACTCATCCAACTCTGGATAAGATTTGCTCTCATTGTCTTCGCTCGAAGACATAGGATTTTGGGTTGAGCATCCCGTTAGTCTTCTGACTTTGTTCACTTGGACCCCACTTAACAGTTGGTGGTTCCTATGACTCAATAATGAAGAAAAGGAAACTACGAAAGAAACTATGTCTTCGCACTCCATAATCTTCAAGTGAATGTCTTCACACGTCATTATCTTCAATGTGAATGTCTTCATGAACCACCATTGTCTTCAATGTCTTCATACATTTTTAGGGGTCATCTCTGGTAGGAAAACCGAATCAATGAGGGACTACTACCTGTGTTATCATGCAATTCTCACAAACACATTAGTCCAACAACCACGTTTTTCGTGAATACTCCAAAACCAACTAGGGGTGGCACTAGATGCACTTACAGAACCCATATCAGTTGCCCTACAAAATTCCTCCCACCGAGAACGTCGAATGGTTGTGCATGAGCCTGCTCCCATAGAGGCCCATGACACTGAAGAGATTCCAGTTGTTGACACCATCGCGGCTGAAGACGTTGGTTGTGAAGACAATGTTGACAGAGATGATGATGAAGTCCTTCCTCAAGTTCCATTGCTAACCCACAATCCGGTATCATCGCCTGCTCCCACGAGCAATGAGCAAATCAGCATTGGTGGTCACACGACGCCAATTACACAAGATGAGTTCTGGGAAGAACACCACCCCAACTCCCCACTCCATGAAGTCATACCGCGTACTCCACCGGATCATGTCACTACTCCAGTGCTTGAGACCCCCCCCCCCCCCAAGCAACTCTAGAAGACATGGAGAAGACAACACCATCACCGCATGTGTCGCCCTCATTCCTAAGGCTTCGTAGAGGCCCACGACCATCGGTCTCCATGTCAAGCATTCCTGAAGAGGATGTGCACACCACAAGCTCAGTAGCACGTCAAGTGTTTCCTGAATCCATCCCCTCAAAGACTGCTCAAGAATCTGAAGCCAAAGAGGCTGAAGATATTCCGGCTGCATCAGTCGATGAAATTTAAGAAGAACAAGTTGTTATTCTCCCTATTGCACCCGTTGTGATTCCAGAAGTGATTGTGCTTGACCCCCCAGCAACTGAAGCCAGTGATGTTGCTGTTGCTGCCGCACATACTGAAGCCAATGCCGCCACAGAATATGTTCAGCCATCCACCTCGGATGTTGCTGCTGCACCACCAGTTCCACACACCATGACGACGGCCTTCAGTCGTGAAGGTGAGCTGATCAACGTCAAGTGGCCAATTCTTACACCTCCTGAAGCTCCTGGGCCCCAATATGATTATCACATCGATCAATGGCCTCAGACGCAGAAGCCTATGCCAAGAATGCCAATGCTTCCAAGCACTGTCACCACTCAGAGCTCTTTCAGTGTCTTAAGCTTCAGAGTGCACAACACCTTTTTTGACAAGGCCAAGAACCCCTATAAGAAGCCCAAGATTTCTTCAGACAGATTCTGGAGTCATCTCCAAAGAAGATATTACTCATGCATCCTATACAACCAGGACCGGATTTTCCCACACAAGTGCATGCGTTGTGATGCCATGGCTGGACTGCCATGCCTGGAAGAAGCCCTTGACTGCTTTCGTGATGTTGGCTTGCTCCCTTTTGTCGTCGACAAGAAGCACTGGAATGAAGAGCTTCTGCTCCAATTTTATGCCACTTTGCACATATCAGGCTACAACAGAGATCCAAAGACATGGGTCCTTAAGTGGATGACAGGAGATGTTCACCATGAAGCTAAAGCTCAGGATTTCATCGAGCTTACTTTCCTGTCCACTCCCGGTGATCTTTATGAGCCAGGTTGTCAGCTGTATGAGAACGAACTTGAAAGTATCTTCCAGAAGCCAGAGCCAAATATGAGCCAAATGCTGAGCATGATGAAGCCATTGCCTGCAGAAGCTGAGTACCCAACGCACTTCCTCGTCAATGAGCTCGAGTACCTACCTCGCACCATCTAACACATTGCGCGGCATACTTTGTGGCCAATTAAAGGACTCCACTCATGCGAAGATTGAAGGTACCATGAAGACATTGGTCTTCTACATTATCAATGGCATCCGCTTCAACACCCATGACTTCTTCATCAGGCAATTGGCAGCTTTAGGTGTTGATCTATTTGGCCAGAAATTCTATGCACCATGCATAATGCGGTTGATTAAGCTTCGTTCTTCGATCAACTATCAAGCTTCAACGTGCAATCATATTGTCTTCTTGCCTGAAGTCAATGTCTCATGAAGCCATCTATCCAGAACCTTCCAAGGAACCCATTCGTGAAGACTATGCTCCCTTCTAGAGCTTCTCAGCACCACTTGAAGCCATTCATGTGCCCAAGCCCAATATTGTTGCTGGTCAACTTGACGGTCAGCTTAGGCTGCCGCATCGTGCTAACACAGATGCAACTGCCAGCACAATACCTCAAAGGCCTCAAAAGCATGCTCGTGTACTCAATGATAGAGAACTCCTTGTTTCTCTACATCAGAAGCATGATAGGCATCATGACTGGATGAAGCGTTAGATGCAAAGTCTTCTTATGGATGTCAATTGTATTCGAAACCTCTCCACCAAGAACTCATTTGTTGCACATGAAGCCTGTCGGCGTGCCTGGAAGAGCCTCACTCTGCTCTGTTCTGAAAATGAACTCACTGCAGATGGCTTCACTGAAAGGTTCAAGTTTGATTCCAGGCCTCCACAATCAGCACACCATCCATTGAAGATTCTGACTACTCATCATCTACTCGAACTGTTGTTGCCCGAGTCATTGATGAGGAGGACGACGCCACTTCAGCAGCTATGGCTTCACTGCATCAAGATGATGCATCAGGCTCGACTGCATCGCCCAACTCCAACGTCGACCCGGCTGCCCCAACATCTTCACCAACACCTTAAGGGAACGCTTAGACATCCTATGTCTTCATTCCTTTTTGGTCATTCATGACAAAAGGGGGAGAAGCATATGGGTTGATAGTCTTCAAGCGGGTCTATATGGGTCGGGTGCTATATTTTTGTTAAGTCTTGCAACTCTCGTTTGTGAACTGTTGGCTTTTGAGTTGTAACACTTAAGTCCAGATGGGATGTCTGCTACATTTTTTGCTATTTTCGATTGCGTGGTTGAATTCCTATCTTATGCGCATGAAATCAGTCTACAGACGCCCATTTTCCATTGTGCATGACATTATCTTCAATACATTTTTGTATGCATGATGATTTGTCTTCATGAACAGAAGGAGATCTCCACAAAGCAAAACCTGCAATGTGCATTTGCATTCAAAAGCAAATTACTTATATGCACATCTTCAGGGGGAGCCCTTTCAACTTCATGAAGCCAATGACCACGTACTTTAACTTTCACATATTTTTATCCTCATTGAAAACTTCAACCAGTTTGTCATCAATCACCAAAAAGGGGGGAGATTGTAAGTGCATCTAGTGCCACCCCTAGTTGGTTTTGGAGTATTGACGATAAAGGTGGTTGAGGGACTAATGTGTTTATGAGATTCATAGAAGAACACAAGTAGAAGTCCCTCATTGGTTCGGTTTACCCGTCGGAGATGACCCCTAAAAATGTATGAAGACATTGAAGACAATGGTGGTTCGTGAAGACATTCACGTTGAAGATAATGACGTGTGAAGACATTCACTTGAAGACAATGGAGTGCGAAGATGTAGTTTCTTTCGTAGTTTTGTTTTCTTCTTTTTTGAGTCATAGGAACCACCGAACTGTCAAGTGGGGTCCAAATGAACAAAGTCACAAGACTGATGTGATGCTCAACCCAAATCCTATGTCTTCGAGTGAAGACAATGAGAGAAAATTTTATCCAGAGTTGGATGAGTCAGCTTTGCTTGTAGCACAAGTCAAGCTGTCGCGTGTGTTTAAAATCCGACCGTTGGACACGTGTCGGTTCCTTAGTGACCCAGGGTCATTTTGGACATATCATGTCGGGTGGCCTCCTGGCTATAAATAGCCCACCCCCTACACTATAAATTGGTGGCTCCTCAGAGTTAGTGCACGACTATTGTCGTTTGAGAGCAACCCACCTCCGAAGCCTTTGAGAGAGAATCCTTGCGAGGACAAAGCCCAAAACACCCAGAGACCAAAGAGTGTTTGGCATCATTGAAATCTTTCTGTCCGTGTGATCTGAAGACTTATTACACTTGAAGATTGTGATCTTCCAGTCGGTTGGGCGTCGCATTCTGAGGATCCAAGAGTCATTCTGGATCGCCGGTGAACGCAGTCTATAAAGGTTTGGAAGTCTACCTTGAAGACTTACCAGAGTGATTGGGCGAGGACTAAGTGTTCTTAGCTCAAGGGGAATAAGGTGAAGACGCGATCTTCTGAGTTCAATCTCAGCCTCCCTAACCAGACGTACAGCTGTCACGGCAACTGGAACTGGTCTACCAAATCCTTGTCTTCGTCAAGCAACTAGTTCTATCACTTCACCCTTTACTTACTGTTTAGCTTCGTGAAGTCATTGCTTGCTTGCTCTGTTTGACTTCACTGTGTGAAGACATTCTTCTTTGTTTGCATATTTGACTTCATACTATATTCCTATTATGATCCACTCTACCTAGCTGCTATATGTCTTTGTGTTTACTCTGTACTATCTCCTTGACTATGGCATGGCTAGTGTAGTTTATCTTCCGCTGCATACTGTCTAGGTTGTATTTGGTTGTCTGTCTTCGAAGACATTGGTCTTGAAGACTTTCATAAAAATCGTCTATTCACCCCCCCCCCCCTTGTCGATAACTAGCACTTCCACTGATAGTCTTCGTAAACGAAGTGCGGACAAAAAGAATGAAGCAAGAATACAAGATCATGTTCACTAACCTTGCAAAACTTGACGCTGCTCGGTTGCAATATCTTGATACCACCAAGGCACAAAATTTGGCATCAAAGTGGTAGGAGGTGCGAGTGCACATGGCAGCCTGGATGGCTACGGTACTGGGAGTGGCAATGGCAATGGAAGTCATAGTGATGTTTTATGATTGATCTTCCCATTTATGCTTTATGTGTTGATGTCCTTGTCTAGGTGAACAATATGTTGCATGTTTGATCTTCATGTCTGAACTGTTTGTTATGTCTACTTTGAACAATTTATCGGCTACTTTGCATGAATACTTGGATACGTATCGGATACGCGATACGGGGATACACCTGGCACGACAATTTTCTGAAAACTAGGATACAGGGATACGTTTGTATGTACATATTAATTACTAAAAATGAAAAAACAATGAGTTTTTTGGTAGGAAGCGTACTGTTTTATTGAAGTCATCGCAAGTGCTAAACAAATACTGGATTTCTTCAGTTAATTCATTCTTCCTTCGATGGACATCGTTAATTCATTCTTCCTTCGATGGACGATGTCGATGGTTCAACATAATTGCTTAACAAATATGGTAATCAGATCGCAATTCTCACATCAAATTCACACCCACATAGTAGCATAGATAGATAAATAGCATAATTTAGGTTCGGGTTCTCATACTACAAACCAGTCCACAAATGAAAACAAGAGTTCACAAATAAAACAGGAAGTTTTTACGTTGAACGAAGGGGTTGTGGCTTGTTTCACCTCATGATCTGCATATCATCCCTGTAAACTTGCTTATCGAGTAATAAAGTGTGTTTCCCTCAAAAAAATTCAGTGCTGTAACTTCAAATGTAAAAGTAGAATCATAGATATTCTCTCTAGTTCCTATTTTGCATATTCTACGGTTACTCTGGTTTTGTTTTGTTGTGGGTGTCTTGCCGAGCACAGATATTTTTTAGCTTCAGTAAGTCAAGTTTCATCCCATTCCTAGTTCAAAATTTTCTGATCAAGGTTGAAAGTTAGTCTCCTATGAGCATTTTGTTTAAAAATAGCGGCTAATCATCAAACTTCCTATGCAAACAGCAGAAGTTAAATTTGCACAACATACAGAAACAGCAGTGAGAATCCCTTCTCTTTGCTATACTGTCGCAGCAAAATATACAGCATTCACGCAAGTAAAAAATTGTTATGATAAACCCCACACATGCAGCTAAGCTGAACTCACATAGACGTATCCGGCAATGAACCCATCAAAATCACAGAATTGCTGTCTCTCGGTTTCCAAATCTTATCTGGCCTTGCTTTCGAAAGAATACCGGCAAAAAATCTTGACGATGAAGAAAAAGAAGGGGGTGGGATGAACTCAGTTGACAGCCTGTTTGAGCCGTATTCTATAGCTTGTTCTAGTGCCACGATTTTCGTGCCTGTGCTGGCACTCTTACCACAGGGGCAGACACTAATTTTCCTGAAGCATTGTTTGTGGAAAATTGACCCACAAGAACCACATCTTGTAGCTTCATCTTCCTGAAATTAACATAAAAGTTTTCTTTAGGAATGAAGATGAGGCTGCTTAGAAATCATAAATCAAAGATTCGGCAGCGTACCTGAAATGGAAAAATAAGGGCCAGGGGGTCATCACAAGCTTGTCGAGCAGCACAAGGAATGCCAGCATCATAGCACACAAGGCATTGCTCCGTGATATGTTCAAATATCCTATTTGATACGGTCTGCACCTTAACTGGAAGTGCTGTGTCAAGAACAGACTTTGTATTAGTTATATGCAGGAAACACCTTGAGATTACGATTTCGATTTTTATCTAATGGCTTGCGATTTTTAGTCCAATTTTCGTATCATCAAACGTTAGTCAGAACAATAACCACAGGACCTTGCATATGAAACACCCATATCAAGCGTATGTTAGAAACAAAAAAGATATTCACGATCTAATTATTTCTTCTAGGCAGAGATACTCAGGGATGTTGCGGAAGCTGAAGCTCCTTAGAGCAGGGTCTCAGTATCCTAAATTCAATAGTTCTAAGCAGGCTGCAATTTCTGTTTGCTATACCGAAATAATGAAGAAATAGCAAGCAAATATTAATCTGATTGACATGTTGATAGGAGCTGGGATCCTACCAGGTCTAGCTCGTAGGTTGTAGGGGTGGAAGGGGGCTTGGCGAGGAGGAAGGCGAGGTCGCCGGCGCTGGGGCGCCGTCGTCACGTGTGCGAGAGAGAGGGAGAGCAGGGTGCGGCGGCTAGGGTTAGGTCTCCCGGCTCCCTTCAGGAAGCCGAGCAAATATGATTGCTTCTGCTTAATCTCAAAACGGGTCCTTACATGAGTTTATATAATCTCCAAATACGATAACTGGGCTAAGCCCCTAATAACGATAAGATAACTGGGCCAGGCCCCTAACTGCCTGGGCTGTAGTATATGCCGGTCATAACATCTCTCCCCGCCTGCACAAACAGCTCGTCCTCGAGCTGGAAGGCGGGGAAGCGCTTGCGGAACTCCTCAAGGTGATCAACGGGCACCAAACACCTCCGCGTCAGCTGGGGCGGGCAGGTCGCCGAGCCCGGCGGCGGCGTTGTCCTCAATGTAGTCCGCAGCCTCCAAGTAGAAGAGTCGCGCGCAGACGTGGCCGGGCACGTAGGGCTCGTCGCAGTTGAAGCACAACGCTTGGCGGCGGCCTTTCGAGTTGTTTCGGCCGGGGTGAGCCGGCGAAGCGCGGCGCTGTCGCGAGGGCGCCATGGAAGCTGAAAGCGAGCCGACCCTGCGGGAACTTCGGCGGTGGCGGCCCAGCGGCCCGGGACGGTGACGCCTGCTGGATGGCCACCGCGCGGGCGTAGTACATGGCCGTCTGGAGGTCCTGTGGCCGCGCATCTCCACATCCACGCGGATGTGGTCCGGTAGGCCGCCGATGAAGAGCTCAGCCCGCTGACAAGCCAAAACGCCGAGGGCGTGGTACGCCAATGCCTGGAAGCGGTCGGTGAAGTCTTACCTTTGTGGTGAGAACGGAAGGCGCCCAAGCTCCGCCAGACGGCTCCCGCGTATAGGCGGACCGAAGCACAAGAGGCAGAGATCGCGGAAACGCTCCCATGGTGGCATGCCGCCCTCGTCCTGCTCGAGGGTGTAATAGCACGTCTGGGCGGCGCCTCGTAGATGATAGGAGGCGATCCAGGTGCGATCGAACGCGAGCGTGCGCTGCCCCCTAAAAAATTGGTCATATTGGTTAAGCCAATTCAGGGGGTCGACGGTGCCTTCATAGGTCGCGAACTCCAGCTTGGAGAATCTCGGCGGTGGCTGGGCGTGGACGACGGGCGGGTATGTGTCATCCGCGGGCAGCCCGAGGCGGCGGCGCCGAGTGTGCGGGCTGCAGAGTACCGCCATGGAAAAGGGGCCCGTCCACACCATCGTAGGGACCCGCGGCACCCGAGGACCCACCGAACTGCATGGGCGGGGGCGGCGCCGGCGGTGACAGCACGTGTGGCTGTCCTGAGGCCATCGTGTAGACTGTCTCGATGGACCCGGCGAGCCAGGCCGGTAGCGGAGATGGCGACGGGGGGAACGGACCTGGTGGATGGGCACCCCAAGCGACGTCGACGGAAGGCCCGGCCCCGAGATCGCCGGTGGCGGCGGCTGCTGCTGCTACGGCAGCGGCATGATGGATGCGACGGAGGTCGCCGGTGGTGGGGCTGCCACGGGAGCTGCTGCGGCCCCGTGATGGCAGTGACGGAGGAAGGTGCGGGTGCCTTGGACCGCCTGAGTCAGGTCCCGGAGCGCCGCCGTCATCTCCTCCCGGGTGAGCATGGCGGGGGCGGGCGCGGGTGGCGTCCAGCGGAGGAGACCCGGCCGGTCGAGGGCAGCGTCTTGTATGATGGTCATCGGCGACGAAGAAGCGATTAGCGTGGGAGGGAGGGTGGGGCGGTGGCGCGGACATGATCGAGCTTGAGACACTGATACAGATTGATAGGAGCTGGGATCCTACGAGTCTAGCTTCGTAGGTTGTAGGGTTGGAAGGGGGCTTGGCGAGGAGGAAGGCGAGGTCGCTGGCTGGGCGCCGTCGTCACGTGTCTTGAGAGAGAGGAGAGCAGGAGTCTTGGCGGAGGTTAGGTCTCCGGCTCCCTTGGGAAGCCGAGCAAATATGATTGCTTCTACTTAATCTCAAAACGGGTCCTTACATGAGTTTATATAATCTCCAAATACGATAACTGGGCTAAGCCCCTAATAACGATAAGATAACTGGGCCAGGCCCCTAATTGCCTGGGCTGTAGTATATGCCGGTCATAACACATGTGTACATCTTTTACGCCACCAGCAAAGCATGTCAGCTAAACTCTCACACACTAAACAAATTTAACCTCGCCAGCAACAAAATACATGTACATCTTTTACACTGTCATCAATTGATGAAGGTCACAAACTCAATAACATATAAGTTCATGGATGAGAAATACCTGCAAAAGCTCCCTTTGAGAGATCAACAAGGTCACGAAGCGCAAAAAAGTCATTCCCATCAAGAAGGTATCTTCGAACACCTAATCCTCTAAATATGGAGTTCCGAAAAGGACATTGGAGACAAGGAAGCATGGCAGCTATTTTCTTCCGGATACTCATGATGTTAAGCAGAGCAGGCACTTTAGCAAAAAGGAAAGGGTTGACAGCACTTACACAGAGCATAGGCTGAAAACGAAAAAAAAAAACAATCCCATTTAATAAGGCCAAGGCAAAGCACACAAGTAAAATTATTATATTCTGTGGTACATTCCAGGCACGGTATGAATAAACAAGAATTAACAAATTAAAGAAAAACATAGAGTAAGTATCTCTACCTGGTCATAGATGGAGTCCAAAAATGCTTTTGCTAGCTGGGAAACTGGATATAAAGAAAAATCCCAGTGGTGTAAAACTCTTGCTGGCAGAATCGCAGTATCATTTGTGTGGCAAGAGGCACAAAATAACTGTCCAGTGTAAGCACAAAACCGAGGCTTGTTCCATCCAATAGTTTGTACAAGTTCTTGCAGCAATGTTCGTCCAGCATCCAAATGCCTATGACATCCCGCACAATTGTAGTGTTGAAACTCCAACAACTGTCTAGTCGACTTCTGAGGCCTATCCTCCACAACAAGTGATATTGTCTTGCCCATCGAGGTAGAATCCTTGTGCAGAGCTCCATTGCAGTCTGAATCTTTGGTATGTAAATCGCTGCTCAGCCTTTTCAAAGATCGTGGAAAAAGCATCTTTAAAAAGCTTTGTTCATAAGCAGGTGTCCCCGGTGACAAAAAATTAACCAGAGGGGAGGGTGTTCCAAAGGGATAATTAGAGACGAGCAAAGAGCATAAGCAGTCTTGAATAAGACCACTTCTTCCATTGACAACATCTGGGGATGCATTCCCAAACATTTTACTGGACTCCTTCTCAACATTTATCCATGGGGGTGGAAGACTCAATCCTTTCTCAGAAAAGAAGAGCTTGAGTTGTTGATAAAGTGCATAAAATTCACGGTATCGACGCTCAATTTCCCAGTCATCTTCGCCACTCCTCACTTTCAACAAGTATACAGTGTACTCTTTGACCCCAACCATCCGCTCGCCGAAAGAAACATCCCCTGTTCTTTGCTTTGCCCCCACAACCTCCACCGAATCAATTTTCAAAAGATTGCGAGAAAGGGGATATACATATGCATCATCTGTACCAGAGGTAGAGGCAGTGGTGCTGCCATCTCTGAAATGCTGATTTTGGTGAGCATTATTCACGCGGTTATCAGTAGAAGGTCCACTTTCACGGGGCTCCCCTGAATTGAGTAAAATCTGTTCCATCTCTTGAACCATATCATCAAATAAGTCACTTTCATCAATGTTGTCCACCTATAATTCGAATGAGATACATCAGTCTAAGAACGCAGTTGAAAACACATTGATTTATACTATACTCCCTCCGTCCCCCAAAAGAAGGCCAGTAAATTTTGTCTCAAGTCAAATGGTACAAAATTTGACCAAATTTGTAGAAGAAACCATTAACAACTACTCCCTCCGTCCCACATATAAGACCATTTTGGAGTATACAATACTAAAAAGATATAATATGGAAATATATTTTATTGTCTATTTGGTGATACTAATTTTGTTTTTTACATGCTAATAATTTTTTCTACAAACTTGGGTTAAACATTGCACCATTTGACTTGAGACAACAATTATACGCCTTGTTTTTGGAGACGGAAGGAGTAACACACAATTTGATCAAGCAAGGGAGCAACAGCAGGCCATCTACTTATTTCCTTTTCATGTAGAAGACCACAAAGAGTCTGACTATCTAGACCTGATACAAATTGTAGAGTTATCGCTTATCAAACGATGCACGACCTACAGAGTTGTGCTAGTAGCACTAGCAAGCCATCTACTTCTACATTCTGTCCACTTTATTTCAATGTGTTGCTTTGAATCATTCAAGGTTAACTAAAGCTAGGTGTAATCCAGTTGAGAAATGGATGAGTATCACAGTATTGAAACCGCAGAAGTGGCTGTAAACTCTATAATCGGTGACCAAAAATACCCCCAACCCCAAGCACAGTTGCTCCTAGCAACTATAAAAATCATCTTTGTTTCCGTGGAAACAACTTGGCCCTATCCCGCAAGTGTGATTGTGCAGAAATGATAAGCCAAACAGGGGGATGGAACGCATCCACACATCCATCTACGCAAGCAATTTACTTTGCTACTCCCTCTGTTCCGTTTTATGTCATTTTAGAGAATTCAGTACGAAATTTCGTAGTTCAAACATGTTCTGCACTTTCCACAAATATCCTTGGTCGGAGAGTGCTACCTGAAGACGCCGTCGTCGTCCTCTCGGAGCGCCCACCATGGCAGCGCGCTTTGGGCGACCTGAAGCGAGGCGATTAGCTGCCGGTGACCTCGATCTGGGAGGCGGCGCCGGCTGGCTTGGGCGACCTGAAGCGAGGCGATTGGCGGTGCCGGCGACCTGAAACGAGGACAGCCTGGGCCGAGCTTGGGCGACCTAGAGAAACGACCTGGGGGCGACGCCGGCGATCTGCTGGAGACCTGAAGGGAAGGGGGGATGGCCTGGTTATTCTGAAATTTGCCTGTATTAATTACCTGTGTAGGAGTATTTTGGAACAGGGGTAAACATGTCACTTTGCTGGTTTTTGGAGCTTGTCTGAAAAAGCCAAAACGACTTATAACACGGAAGGGAGGGACTAAATGCTAATGCTGCCTCAATAGGATGAGTGCGTGGCAGAACAGCCGGTGTATCCCCTCGCAAAAAAAATGCCGGTGTATCAAAACCCAACACCGGCCGCAGGAGAGCCACGGTGAGAGGATCTGGTCTTGGTGCCTGCGGTTGGTGGAGGCGACTCGATTGGTGGCTCCTAGGAAAGCTAGCGATGAGGTTGTCCATGAGAAGGTCCATCTGGTTGTCCCAGAAGTCGGAGGAGGGGCGGAGGGTGGCGATGGAGCTAGGCGTCCCGAGAGTGGAGCTAGCGCTGCAATACCTCTCGTCCTCAGCGTCCGATCCGGGAGGCAAGAAGCCGTCCGACGAGGAGTTGCCGGTGGATCGCTGGGCTGTCTTCATGTTGGATCCCGCCGTACTTGTCATACCTAAGGATTGCCAGTGATTTTTGTGACGATGTCTCTTCATGGTGGAAGACGCGTAAATTTGCACGACGGTCCGTATACTTATGCCTTCTCTTGATTTAGAAGGTCTGACGCGTCAACTAGACCTCGTGCTAGACATGATCAAGGTGTCATGTCAACAACCAACGATGACATGACTTTGCTCTTCTTTTTGCAGCAATGACAAGGCATTGCTCATAAGGGTGATGAGGACATCAATACTACAGTTACACCCGCGATCCCTGCAGCTACATATACTGGACCAATTACTAGAGCTCGCGCACGCCAATTAAATTATCAGGTATTTTTGTTTCTTGGTAATGATTCTAATATTCCTGAGAATATGATGCTGCCTAAATTGGATACAGTTGTTTTGCTTACAAATGAAGGGCCTAGCTTAGACAAGAAGGATGAACATTGGAGTAAGATCAAGCATTGGAGCAAGATCAAGCATGAAGATGATGGCATGCGCAAGGGGAACAAGAACAGAGTTTCAAGTGATGATTTCACGGCTTTGAAGCCACCGTAGTGAGTGCATGAAGGCTTGGACGAAATATATAAGATGTTACTTCATAAATTTCGTGCAGAGGCTATTATAGGTGCCGCGTCACCTTATTATTGGGCCAGACCCATGGAATTTCGAAATACTTTAGAATAGGCTATTTTTAGAGTTTGTATGTGTGGGGAAACAAAGTTAGGGTTTGTTTCGGACCCCTCCTCCAAGGGTTCATGAAATTCCCCCTTATTCCTTCACATATACAACACTTAGGGCATCGTTTAGACTTTGGGTTTTGTTTAAATTAAAGTTCGCCATAGCTACAACTTCATGTACTTCGTTTGTGTTCAATGACCAGACCAAGACGTCACAAAACCCCACCTTGATCAATAAAGTTTTCCTCTTATATTCGCAATATCTAGATTGCGATCTCGGTTTCTTGGTTGTTCTTCATTTGCTTGCTGATAATAGACCCTCGTGGTCAGGCTGATCATGCTCCGGCGTGGTCAATAACCTCTTGTAGTTGGTTTAGCGGTTAATAAGACGCGACGTCCTCGCATGTTCATAGTCGGATCGTCAAAGTCTACTCCAATGGGTCAGCTTTGCCTCTATCAAGTGGTATCAGATTTCCAAGTTGCTCTGTGAGATTTTACCAGTTTTTCGTAATCTAGATTGCATATGGTCTTCCTACCTACAGTCTACAAAAAAAGCCAAAAAATTAGGGTTAGTTCATCATATCCAAATCGGTCTGAGCCATTGCATAATCTTTTCAGTATTTTGCTTTGTTGAATTTGCGGTTGCATAGTCGTATCAGGTTCCTGGTCTTAGCGTCTAATCCTTTAGAGTTTCGAGTTCTATTCACAAGTTGTCACGCCGCCGTCGCACCATCGTCATCATCGCTGCCGTATACCACCATCGCATATCCGCCGCCCACACGAGTCCACCTCCCATACTAATCCACCGCCATCAGGCCAATCCGAGTCCACCTCCATTGCAGACTCGCCACCAGTCCGTGTTCCACCACCCCGACATATATCCTCCACTAGTCTGAGTTCCACCAGATTCATCTCCGCCACCAGTCCTAGTCCGAGTCGAGTATTTGTTCCTTTGTTTTCGAGTTCCAGATCACGCCATACTATGACTCGTGGCCAAGTTGGACTCCCCAACTTCCATGCCACCCGCAGAAGAAAAATAGTTCCAATTTAAAAAGAACTAAGTCTGGAAAATTCTGGCTAGGCAGTTTTTAGACCATTTGTAGACTTTTTTGGAAAAAAATTGTTGCGGAGCAAAAAAAAGGCAAAAGAGCAAAAAAAAAGATTTTTTTTCCAGAATGTGCTCCTCCTTTGTTTACGTTCAACGTCATGATTTTGCTAGTGTTCTAGGCTCGTGTCTCAGCACGGTCTAGCCTAGGACCAGCATAGTACCGTCTTTGAGCGTTTATTCAACTTTGCATCCTTGAATTGATTATTACTGACCTTTTTTGCGACCATATTCCCAACTCCACACCATCTATGTCGTGTGTTTGATACCATCTGGCAATCGCTCTATCGAAGCTTTGAGAAGTTTTGACTACCACGGGTGCCGATCACCACCTGCTACTTGGTAAGAACGGGTAAGAATTTGAGATTGGCTTAACGGATTTGTGTGATTCTCCACCACAACACCACCACTTCCTATTAGTCTGTAGGACCACATTCTTGTGTGTTTCTACTGTTGCTAACCATGGCAGGAACACAAGCCGGTGAGACTGACTGGGAGAACATGACGAACAAGGCGTTACATGATAAATTTCAACAAATGATGACTGAACAGGTGCAAGATGTGCTGAAATGATTTGAAGAGGCCATGGAGAAGATCGATGGCATTGAGAAGACGTTCGAAACAAAGCTAGATGGCAAGTTTAATGAACTACTCGTGCGTCTTCCACAAGCACCACCGGTTGCACCTGTCGCACCTCTGCAACAACGACAACAACAGCAGCAGCAGCAACAACAACAACAACAACAACCACCTCCACGTCGCTCCAATCAAGTAGGAGGATCAAAGCGTGTTCCCCTTGTGCCCGACGAACATTGTTGTGTCGCCGCAACTACTGCTGATGCTTCTGCGGCTCCTACTGCTATTGTCGACGAGTACGACGAATACGAGGGTGATTACGAGGACGAGGTTGTGTCAAATCAGAACTACGTGCAACCACTAGCACCACCACCAGGTTGTCCTCATGCATATAATCGCAACGGTAGGTCTAACCACCACCTCAGGTACGAGATTATGACCATATTCCTAAACTGAAATTGAATATTCCACCGTTTGAGGGTAGAAACATTCCTGATGTCTATCTTACTTGTGAGTTCGAAACTGAACAACATTTCACATGCTTACAATATCCCGAGGATAGATGTATTGCTTTTGTTGTTTGTGAGTTCACTAGTTTTGCTCCTGTTTGGTGGTCTGACATTGTACATTATATCATGATAATATCCCTACTACTTGGGTTGCTTTGAAAATTGCTATGCACACTCGTTAGGTTCCACCATATTATCAACGTGAATTACTCCAAAAATTGCAGCATTTAAAACAAGGGAAAAGTTTGTAGAGGAATATTATCAGGAATTACAAACTGGCATGATTAGATGTGGTATGGTTGAGGATAATGAAGCTATGCTTGCACGTTTTATGGGTGGATTAAATAGAGATATTCATACCATTCTAGAGTATAAGGAGTATAATAATATCACTCGTTTATTCCATCTTGCTTGCAAAGCTGAACGTGAAGTGCAAGATCGACATGCATTGACGCGAACTAATTTTTCTGCAAGTCGATCTTCATCATGGACACCACGTACTGAAGGAAATATGCCCTAGAGACAATAATAAAGTTGGTTATTTCCTTATTCATGATAAAGGTTTATTATTCATGCTAGAATTGTATTGATCAAAAACTTAAATACATGTGTGAATACACAAACAAATACCGTGTCCCTAGTAAGCCTCTATTAGACTAGCTCGTTGACCAAAGATGGTTAAGGTTTCCTAAACATAGACATGTTTTGTCATTTGATAACGGGATCACATCATTAGGAGAATGATGTGATGGACAAGAATCATCCGCTAGCATAGCATATTGATCAGTCAGTTTATTGTTATTGCTTTCTTAATGTCAAATACGTATTCCTTCGACTATGAGATTATGCAACTCCCGGATACCGGAGGAATACCTTGTGTGCTATCAAACATCACAACGTAATTGGGTGATCGTAAAGATGCTCTACAGGTATCTCTGAAGGTGTTTGTTGAGTTGGCATAGATCGAGATTAGGATTTGTCACTCCGAGTATCGAAGAGGTATCTCTGGGCCCTCTCGGTAATAGACATCATAAGAATCCTTGAAAGCAAAGTGACTAAGGAGTTAGTTGCAGGATGATGTATTACAGAATGAGTAAAGAGACTTGCCGGTAACGAGATTGAACTAGGTATGAAGATATCGATGACCGAATCTCGGGCAAGTAACATACCGATGGACAAAGGGAATTACGTATGTTGTCACAAGTTCGACCGGTAAAGATCTTCGTAGAATATGTAGGAGCCAACATGGGCATCCAGGTTCCGCTATTGGTTATTGACCGGAGAGGTATCTTGGTCATGTCTACATAGTTCTCGAACCCGCAGGGTCCGCACGCTTAACACTCGTTGATGATATAGTGTTATAAGAGTTATATGGATTTGGTGACCAAATGTTGTTCGGAGTCCCAGATGAGATCACGGACATGACGAGGAGCTCCAGAATGGTATGGAGGTAAAGATTGATATATAGGATAATGATATTCGGACTCCGGAAGAGTTTCGGAGTGCACCAGGTAGTCATCGGGTCACCGGAAGGGGTTCCGGACACCCCCAATAGGTGTGTGGGCCTAATGGGCCGAAGGGGGGGGGACTGACCAGCCCACAAGGAGGATAGTGCGCCCCTTCCCTACCTGGCCGTCCCTAGGGGAAGGAAAGGGGAGGGGTGGCTCCTCCTTCCTTCCCCTCCTCATGTGAGAAAGGAAAGGGGGGGCGCCACCCTCCCGTGCCTTCCTCCCGCACCCAAATAAGGAAGGGGGCACGGCTTGGGGAGGACCCCAAGGACTCGACCTACTTGGGGGCGCCTCCTGGTTGCTCCCCTCTCCCCCACCTATATATATGTGGGAGGGGGCACCACACAGAACCACGACAATCTCTTAGCCGTGTGCGCCCCCCCCCCCACAGTTTTGTCTCTCGGTCATATTTTCGTAGTGCTTAGGCGAAGCCCTAGGATATAGCATCACCACCACCATCACCACGTCGTCGTGCTGCTGGAACTCATCCACTACTTCGCCATTTTTCTAGATCAAGAAGGCGAGGACGTCACCGAGTTGAACGTGTGCTGAACGCAGAGGTGTCGTACGTTCGGTACTCGATCCGTTGGATCACGAAAAAGTACGACTACATCAACTGCGTTAACAAACGCTTCCACTTACGGTCTCCAAGGGTAGGTATACACACTATCCCCTCTCGTTGCTATGCATCTCCATAGATTGATCTTGCGTGTGCGTATTTTTTTGTTTTCCATGCAATGTTCCCCAGTAGTGGCATCCGATCCAGGTCTATGCGTAGTTGATATGGACGAGTAGAACACAAAGAGTTATGGGCAGTGATAGTCATACTTCTTACCACCAACGTCTTATTTTGATTCGGTGGTATTGTGGGATGAAGCGGCCCGGACCAACCTTACATGTCCACGCACATGAGACCTGTTCCACCGACTGACATGCAACTTGTTTTGCATAAAAAGTGGGCGGCGGGTGTCTATTTGTCCTACTTTAATTGAATCGAATTTGACTACGGCCGGTCCTTGAAGAAGGTCAAAACAACAAACTTGATAATCACCATTGTGGTTTTTTGCATAATCTCATAGTCAAAGGAATATGCATAAGTCATTAAGAAAGCAATAGCAATAAAACTTAACGATCATTATGCTAAGCTAACGGATGGGTCTTGTCCATCGCATCATTCTCCAAATGATGTGATCCCGTTCATCAAATGACAACACATGTCTATGGTCAGGAAACTTAACCATCTTTGATTAACGAGCTAGTCAAGTAGAGGCATACTAGGGACACTTTGCTTTGTCTATGTACTGACACATGTATCAAGTTTCCGGTTAATACAATTCTAGCATGAATAATAAACATTTATCATGATATAAGGAAATATAAATAACAACTTTATTATTGCCTCTAGGGCATATTTCCTTCAAAATACCCCAATATTCCAGAAACCCTAGGAGAGTGGACGAAAATAAATTCCAGCCGCCGCAAGTTCCAGAACCACCAGATCCAATCTAGACATCATCACAGAGGGGTTCATCATCCTCATTGGTGCCTCTCCGATGATGCGTGAGTAGTTCATGGTAGACCTACGGGTTTGTAGTTAGTAGCTAGATGGCTTCCTCTCTCTCTTTTGATTCTCAATACAGTGGTCTCTTGGAGATCTATTTGATGTAACTCATTTTTGCGGTGTGTTTGTTGGGATCTGATGAACTTTGAGTTTATGATTAGATCTATGTTTTTATCCATGAAAGTTATTTGAGTCTTTTGAGCTCTTATTTGAATGATTACTTATAGCCTCGTATTTCTTCTTCGAATCTTTGGCGTAGTTAGGCCAACTAGATCAATTTTTCTTGCCATGGGAAGAGGTGCTTTGTGATGAGTTCGACCTTACGGTGCTTGATCCCAGTGATAGAAGCGGAACAGACACGTATGTATCATTGCTATTAAGGATAACAAGATGGGGTCTATTTCTACATAAATAGATCTTGTCTACATCAAGTCATCGTTCTTATTGCATTACTCCGTTTCTCCATGAACTTAATACAGTAGATGCATGCTGGATAGCGCTCGATGTGTGGAGTAATAGTATTAGATGCAGGCAGGAGTCGGTCTACTAATCTTGGACGTGATGCCTATATAATGATCATTACCTGGATATCATCATGATTATTTGAAGTTCTACCAATTTCCCAACAGTAATTTGTTTACCCACTGTATGCTATTTTCTCGAGAGAACCCACTAGTGAAATCTGAAGGAAATATGCCCTAGAGGCAATAATAAAGTTGTTATTTATATTTCCTTATATCATGATAAATGTTTATTATTCATGCTAGAATTGTATTAACCATAAACTTAGTACATGTGTGAATACATAGACAAACACAGTGTCCCTAGTATGCTTCTACTTGACTAGCTCGTTAATCAAAGATGGTTAATCAATGTAACATACCGATGATCATTACCTGACGAGTAAAGAGACTTGCCGATAACGAGATTGAACTAGGTATGATGATACCGACGATCAAATCTTGGGCATGTAACATACCAATCACAAAGGGAATAACGTATGTTGTTATGCGGTTTGACCGATAAAGATCTTCGTAGAATATGTAGGAGCCAATATGAGCATCCAAGTTCCGCTATTGGTTATTGACTGGAGATGTGTCTCGGTCATGTCTACGTAGTTCTCGAGCTCGTAGGGTCCGCACGCTTAACGTTCGATGACGATTTCTATTATGAGTTACGTGGTTTGGTGACTGAAGTTTGTTCGGAGTCCCGGATGAGATTACGGACATGACGAGGAGTCTCGAAATGGTCGAGAGGTAATCATTCATATATTTGTTGGAATGGTTCTGAGTAATTCGGGTATTTTTCGGAGTACCGAGGGTTTACCGAAACCCCCCGGGGAAGTGTTGGGCCAACATGGGCCTAAGGGAGAGAGAGGGAAGCCCGCGCGGGGGCAGGGGGGTGGCCGAGCGCCCCCCTCCTTGGGAGTCCGAATAGGACAAGGAGGAGGGGCGGCGCCCCCTTCCCTTTCCCTGTCCCTCTCCTTCCTATCCCCCCCCCCCCGGTGGAAGAAAGGAAAAGGAGGGGGGGCGAATCCTACTTGGACTAGGAGTCCAAGTAGGACTCCCCCCCAATGGCGTGCCCCTCCTGGCCGCCGGCCTCTCTCCCCCCTCCTTTATATATGTGGCCAGGGGGCACCCCAAAGGCACAACATTTGTTTCTTAGCCGTGTGCAGTGCCCCCCTCCACACTTTACTCCTCCGGTCATAGTGTCGTAGTGCTTAGGCAAAGCCCTGCGCGGATCACATCACCAACACCATCGCCACGCTGTCGTGCTGACGGAACTCTCCCTAGACCCTCTACTGGATCAAGAGCTCGAGGGACGTCATCGAGTTGAACGTGTGCTGAACATGGAGGTGCCATACGTTCGGTACTTGGATCAGTTGGATCGTGAAGACGTTCGACTACATCAACCACGTTAACTGAACGCTTCCGCTTTCGGTCTACAAGGGTACGTGGACACACTCCCCCCTCTCGTTGATATGCATCTCCTGGATAGATCTTGCGTGATCGTAGGATTTTTTTGAATTACTACGTTCCCCAATAGTGGCATCCGAGCGAGGTCTATGTGTAGATGATATGCACGAGGAGAACACAATGAGTTGTGGGCGATAATAGTCATACTTCTTACCACCAACGTCTTACTTTGATTTGGCGGTATTGTTGGATGAAGCGGCCCGGACCGACATTACATGACCGCGTTCATGAGACTGGTTCTACCGACGTGCTTCGCACACAGGTGGCTGGCGGGTGTCTGTTTCTCCAACTTTAGTTGAATCGAGTTTGACTACGGCCGGTCCTTGTTGAAGGTTAAAACAACACACTTTACAAAAATCATTGTGGTTTTGATGCGTAGGTAAGAACGGTTCTTGCTTGAAGCCCGTAGCATCCACGTAAAACTTGCAACAACAAAGTAGAGGACGTCTAACTTGTTTTTGTAGGGCATAATGTGATGTGATATGGTCAAGACATGGTGAGATACGAATTGTTGTATGAGATGATCATGTTTTGTATTAGTTATCGGCAACTGGCAGGAGCCTTATGGTTGTCGCTTTATTGTGTGAAATGCAATCCCCATGTAATTGCTTTACTTTATCGCTAAGCAGTAGCGATAGTCGTAGAAGCAATAGTTGGCGAGACGACAACGATGCTACGATGGAGATCAAGGTGTCAAGCCGGTGACAATGGAGATCATGACAGTGCTTTGGAGATGGAGATTAAAGTCACAAGATGATGATGGCCATATCATGTCACATATTTTGATTGCATGTGATGTTTATCTTTTATGCATCTTATTTTGCTTAGTACGGCGGTAGCATTATAAGATGATCTCTCACTAAGTTTCAAGAAAAAGGGCGAAGGGGAACTTCAAGAATAATGGCAAGCAAGTTGCTACTTAAGGGAAGAAGCCCAAGTTTGGACCTAAGCCTGAAACTGAGTGCTTCTACTGCAAAGGGACTGGTCACTGGAAGCGGACTTGCCCCAAGTATTTGGCGGATAAGAAGGATGGCAAAGTGAAAGGTATATTTGATATACATGTTATTGATGTGTGTTCGCAGACGAACACGTCACCGTGTACCTCCAACGCCGAGGGTGATGCACCGCAGCTCACGTCGACGGAGACCCGTCCGGAAGGGCAGTACGCAATCAATCCGGCGGGCGCTTTTGAAGACCCGAAACCCCACACGCTCAGGAGGGACCCCGTCAGGGCGCGCGGCGGCTATGGGCTGCCCAACGTCGACCTGATCGCCCCTAGGGCCTCGAGGTTCGCCGCCCTGCAACAAGAAGAATAGACGAAGAATGAGGAAGAAGAAGAACAAAGGGAGAGGATAAAAGTAAAGGTAAAAGTGGTAGATAGATTTGTTCGATTGTGTGTTGTTCAATCGGCCGTTACCCCTTAGGTTATAAGAGGCGGCTGGACTTCCCGTGCAAGAAAAAGGCTTGGATTCACGTCCAAAACCCTAGTCAAATTCGGATTGGTTTTATTCGAACTTTCCAAAACTGTTTGGTTTAAACTGGCTGCACCTTCCGGGTATTTTTTGTGATGGTAAACGACCTCGGATGGAAATGAGTCCAAAAGCAATCTTGACAGCTTCGATGAGACGAACAACTTTCATGTTGAATGTTTTTTTATCAGAGGTAATCTTGAGGGTGAAATCGCTTGTGCAAAACAGGCTATTATTTGCGCTACCTCACGCAAAACAGACTATACTCGCGCTACCCATCAGACATGACGTCTTGTGGGGCGCGCCATTTTCTACCTCTTGACAGAGCTGCATTCCGATGGCTCTAACTTTTGAATACGAACTCAGATTGGAACGATTTTTCTATCAAAATCGATCGTTTCGACGAGACGAAGACAATATGTGTAGATCATTTTTCCATATGAGGCGGTCTTGGGGGCGTAATGAGCCGAATAGTGTTCTGAATACAAAATCTCAGTATTTCGAACACAACTTCGGCCTTCGAGATGAGATCGGATGGTGATGGCCCAAACTTTAAAGATGTTCATATCGACAATACGAAACTTTTTTATGTAGATCACTTCTCCATTTGAGGCCATATTAATTAAGTTCTTGACCGTGCCAAAATCTGGTGTCAACAATGTGTACCTTACTAATGCTCGTAGTAGCGCCTGGGTATTTGATCTTCGGTTACATTGCTCATATTTGCAACTCGAAACAGGGGCTACAGATTAAACGAAGATTGACTAAGGACGAGGTGACGATGCGCGTGGGAAATGGTTCCAAGGTTGATGTGATCGTCGTCGGCACAGTACCTCTACATCTACCGTCGAGATTAGTTTTAGACCTGAATAATTGTTATTTGGTGTCAGCATTGAGCATGAACATTATATATGGATCTTGTTGGATGCGAGACGATTATTCATTTAAATCAGAGAATAATGGTTGTTCTATTTATATGAGTAATATCTTTTATGGTCATGCACCCTTGGTGAGTGGTCTATTTTTCTTGAATCTCGATTGTAGTGATATACATATTCATAATATTGAAGCCAAAAGATGCAAAGTTAATAATGATAGTGCAACTTATTTGTGGCACTGACATTTAGGTCATATTGGTGTAAAGCGCATGAAGAAACTCCATGCTGATGGGCTTTTCAAATCACTTGATTATGAATCACTCGATGCTTGCGAACCATGCCTTATGGGCAACATGACTAAGACTCCGTTCTCCGGAACAATGGAGCGAGCAACTGACTTGTTGGAAATAATACATACTGATGTATGCGGTCCTATGAGTGTTGAGGCTCGCGAAGGGTATCGTTATTTTCTGACCTTCACAGATGATTTGAGCAGATATGGGTATATCTAATTAATGAAACATAAGTCTGACACATTTGAAAAGCTCAAAGAATTTCACAGTGAAGTCGAAAATCATCGTAACAAGAAAATAAATTTTCTACGATCTAATCGTGGAGGAGAATATTTGAGTTATGAGTTTTGTCTTTATTTGAAACAATGTGGAATAGTTTCACAACTCTTGCCACCTAGAATAACACGGCGTAATGGTGTGTCCGAACGTCGTAACCGTACTTTATTAGATATGGTGCGATCTATGATGTCTCTTACTGATTTACCACTATCGTTTTAGGGTTATGCTTTAGAGATGGCTGCATTCACGTTAAATAGGGCACCATCTAAATACGTTGAGACGACACCATATGAACTGTGGTTTGGCAAGAAACCTAAGATGTCGTTTCTTATAGTTTGGGGCTGTGATGCTTATGCGAAAAAGCTTAAACCTGATAAGCTAGAACCCAAATCAGAGAAATGTGTCTTCATAGGATACCAAAGGAGACTATTGGGTACACCTTCTATCACAGATCCGAAGGCAAGATATTCGTTGCTAAGAATGAATCCTTTCTAGAGAAGGAGTTTCTCTCGAAAGAAGTGAGTGGGAGGAAAGTAGAACTTGATGAGGTAATTGTACCTTCTCCCGAATTGGAAAGTATTTCATCACAAAAATTAGTTCCAGTGATTCCTACACCAATCAATGAGGAAGCTAATGATGATGATCATGAAACTTCAGATCAAGTTACTACCGAACCTCGTAGGTCAACCAGAGTACGGTCCACACCAGAGTGGTACGGTAATACTCTTTTGGAAGTCATGTTACTAGACCATGATGAACCTACGAACTATGAGGAAGCGATGATGAGCCCAGATTCCGGAAAATGGCTTGAGGCCACGAAATCTGAGATGGGATCCATGTATGAGAACAAAGTGTGGACTTTGGTTGACTTGCTCGATAATCGGCAAGCCATAGAGAATAAATGGATCTTCAAGAAGAAGACTAATGCTGACGGTAATGTTACTGTCTACAAAGCTCGACTTGTTGCGAAAGGTTTTCGACAAGTTCAAGGAGTTGACTATGATGAGACCTTCTCACCCGTAGTGATGCTTAAGTCTGTCCGAATCATGTGAGCAATTGCCGCATTTTATGATTATGAAATTTGGCAAATGGATGTCAAAACTGCATTCCTTAATGGATATCTTAAAGAAGAGTTGTATATGATGCAACCAGCAGGTTTTGTTGATCCTAAAGGTGCTAACAAAGTGTGCAAGCTCTAGCGATCCATTTATGGACTGGTGCAAGCCTCTCGGAGTTGAAATATACGCTTTGATAGTGTGATCAAAACATATGGTTTTATACAGACTTTTGGAGAAACCTGTATTTACAAGAAAGTGAGTGGGAGCTCTGTAGCATTTCTAATATTATATGTGGATGACTGATACGTCTCCAACATATCTATAATTTTTGATTGTTCCGTGCTATTATATTATCTGTTTTAGATGTTTAATGGGCTTTAATATGCTCTTTTATATTAGTTTTGGGACTAACCTATTAACCGAAGGCCCAGTGCCAGTTTCTGTTTTTTGCCTATTTCAGTGTTGTGCAGAAAAGGAATACCAAACGAATCCAAACAGAATGAAACCTTTGCGAGGATCTTTCTTGGAACAAACGCAATCCAGAAGACCTGGACTTGAAGTTTGGAACTCCTCGAGGCGGCCACGAGGCAGGAGGGTGTGCCCCCACCCTCGTGGGCCCCACGGAGCTCCACCGATGTACTTCTTTCGCCTATATATACTCTTATACCCTAAAAACATCAGGGGAGCCACGAAACCACTTTTCCACTGCCACAACCTTCTGTATTCGTGAGATCCCATCTTGGGGCCTTTTCCAGGGAGGGGGAGTCGATCATGGAGGGCTTGTACATCAACACCATACCCTCTCTGATGATGCGTGAGTAGTTTACCACAGACCCTCGGGTCCATAGTTATTAGCTAGATGGCTTATTCTATCTCTTTGATTCTCAATACAAAGTTCTCCTCGATGTTCTTGGAGATCTATTTGATGTAGTACTTTTTGCGGTGTGTTTGACGAGATCCGATGAATTGTGGATTTATGATCAAGATTATCTATGAATAATATTTGGTTCTTCTCTGGATTCTTATATGCATGACTTGATATCTTTGCAAGTCTCTTCGAATTATCGGTTTAGTTTGGCCTACTAGATTGTTATTTCTTGCAATGGGAGAAGTGCTTAGCTTTGGGTTCAATCTTGCGGTGTCCTTTCCCAAAGGATGAGGGGCAGCAAGGCACGTATTGTATTGTTGCCATCGAGGATAAAAAGATGGGGTTTATATCATATTGCTTGATTTTATCCCTCTACGTCATGTCATCTTGCTTAATGCGTTACTCTGTTCTTATGAACTTAATACTCTAGATGCATCTTTGGATAGCGGTCGACGTGTGGAGTAATAGTAGTAGATGCAGAATTGTTTCGGTCTACTTGACACGCACGTGATGCCTATATTCATGATCATTGCCTAGATATTCTCATAACTATGCGCTTTTCTATCAATTGCTCGGGCAGTAATTTGTTCACCCACCGTAATACATGCTATCATGAGAGAAGCCACTAGTGAAACCTATGGCCCCCGGGTCTATTTTACATCATATAAGTTTCCGATCTATAATTCTAGTTTCCTATTTATTTTATTTTGCAATCTTTACTTTCCAATCTTTACAACAAAAATACCAAAAATATTTACTTTACTATCTTTATTAGATCTCACTTTTGCGAGTGACCGTGAAGGGATTGACAACCCCTTTTATCACGTTGGTTGCAAGGTTCTTGATTGTTTGTGAAGGTACTAGGTGACTTGCATGTAATCTCCTACTGGATTGATACCTTGGTTCTCAAAAACTGAGGGAAATACTTATGCTACTTTGCTGAATCACCCTTTCCTCTTCGAGGGAAAACCAACGCATGCTCAAGAGGTAGCAATAAGGATTTCTTGCGCCGTTACCGGGGAGATCTACGCTCAAGTCAAGACATACCAAGTACCCATCATAAACTCTTCTCCCTCGCATTACATTATTTGCCATTCGCCTCTCGTTTTCCTCTCCCCCACTTGTAAAACAATTTTCAAAAACCTTTATCTTTCTATCGCCATGGCCGAACCAAAAGGGGCTAAGGGTTTTCTCCTGGGTTTTAATACTTTGAATAGTCCCTCTGTCCTTTCTAAGCTCATAAATAATGATGCTATGGAAAGACCTACCAGGGTTATCGATGAGAGTTTGAATAATTTTGATGAAGATGACCCCGGAATTTTCCGTTATTTGCTTGATGAAACTTTGAAAGATGCTTGGGATAGGCTATCAAGGATCCGAGCCAGCTATGTGCCCCAATATCAAATCGAGATATACTTAAATTTTTTTTATGTTGGCTTACCTTCTTCTTTTAAGAATTTTGGATTCTATTTTTGAAGAAGGTTTTCTTGTGGGGGATGCCATCGATACCTATGAAAAGATGAAAGCTATATTTGGGCACCCTATGAGTGAAAAAGTTCTACTTCTCTTTTGTGTTTTTATCAGAATGAAATTATCAAAGAGATGAAGGCTAGTTTAGATGCAAATTTTCGTAGTGTGCTTAATCTTTCTTCTACCATTAATGGCTATGTGCTTTCACAAAATAGAAACATAAGTGCTTTAGATAAGAAATTTTCTCTTTATCACCAAAAGGGAGAAGATGGCAATACTTAGATCTATTCTTGTCTTTATGCCTAGCTAGGGGCGTTAAACGATAGCGCTTGTTGGGAGGCAACCCAATCTTATTTTTGTTCTTTGATTTTTGTTCCTTTTTAATAGTAAATAATTCATATAGCCTCTGTTTAGATGTGTTTTTATGTTTTAATTAGTGTTTGTGCCAAGTAGAAGCTTTGGGAAGACATGGGTGAAGTCTTTGCGATCTTGCTGTAAAAAACAGAAACTTTTGCGCTCACGAGATTAGATGCCATTTTTTACTGGAGAGTGATTTTAGGTTGATTCTTTTTGCAGATGATTGATAGACAGATTCCTCACGTCCACCAATTTATTTCAGAATTTTTGGAGTTTCATAAGTATTCTTTTGATACAGATTTCTACAGACTATTCTGTTTTGACAGATTCTGTTTTTTGTGTGTTGTTTGCTTATTTTGATGAATCTATGAGTAGTATCGGGGGGTATGAACCATAGAGAAGTTGGAATACAGTAGGTTTAACACCAATATAAATAACGAATTAGTTCATTACAGTACCTTAAAGTGGTGGTTTATTTTCTTATACTAACAGAGCTCATGAGATTTTCTGTTTAAGTTTTGTGTTGTGAAGTTTTTAAGTTTTGAGTAAAGATTTGATGGAGTTTGGAATAAGGAGTGGAAAGAGCCTAAGCTTGTAGATACCCAAGGCACTCCAAGGTAAAATTCAAGGACAACCAAAAGCCTAAGCTTGGGGATGCCCTGGAAGGCATCCCCTCTTTCGCCTCCGTCTATCGATAACTTTACTTGAGACTATATTTTTATTCACCACATGATATGTATTTTGCTTGGAGCGTCTTGTATGATATGAGTCTTTGCTTTTTAGTTTACCACAATCATCCTTGCTGTACACACCTTTTGGAGAGACACGCATGAATCGGAATTTATTAGAATACTCTATGTGCTTCACTTATATCTTTTGAGCTAGATAATTTTGCTCTAGTGCTTCACTTATATCTTTTTAGAGCATGGTGGTTGTATTATTTTATAGAAACTATTGATCTCTCATACTTCACTTATATTATTTTGAGAGTCTTTTAGAACAACATGGTAATTTGCTTTGGCTATAAAATTAGTCCTAATATGATGAGCATCCAAGATGGGTATAATAAAAACTATCATATAAAGTGCATTGAATACTATGAGAAGTTTGATTCATTATGATTGTATTGAGATATGAAGATGGTGATATTGGAGTCATGCTAGTTGAGTAGTTGTGAATTTGAGAGATACTTGTGTTAAAGTTTGTGATTCCCGTAGCATGCACGTATGGTGAACCGTTATGTGATGAAGTCGGAGCATGATTTATTTATTGATTGTCTTCCTTATGAGTGGCAGTCGGGGATGAGCGATGGTCTTTTGCTACCAATCTATCCCCCTAGGAGCATGCGCGTAGTACTTCGTTTTGATAACTAATAGATTTTTGCAATAAGTATGTGAGTTCTTTATGACTAATGTTGAGTCCATGGATTATACGCACTCCCACCCTTCCACCATTGCTAGCCTCTCTAATACCGCTCAACTTTCGCCGGTATCATACACCCACCATATACCTTCCTCAAAACAGCCACCATACCTACCTATTATGGCATTCCATAGCCATTCCGAGATATATTGCCATGCAACTTTCCACCGTTCCGTTTATTATGACACGCTCCATCATTGTCATACTGCTTTGCATGATCATGTAGTTGACATCGTATTTGTGGCAAAGCCACCGTCCATAATTTTTCATACATGTCACTCTTGAATCATTGCACATCTCGGTACACCGCCGGAGGCATTCACATAGAGTCATATTTTGTTCTAAGTACTGAGTTGTAATTTTTGAGTTGTAAGTAAATAAAAGTGTGATGATCTTTATTAGAGCCTTGTCCCAGTGAGGAAAGGATGATGGAGACTATGATTCCCCAACAAGTCGGGATGAGACTCCGGACGAAAAAAAGGAGGCCATAAAAAACAGAGAAAGGCCCAAACAAAATAAAAAAAGAGAAAAAGAGAGAAGGGGCAATGCTACTATCCTTTTACCACACCTGTGCTTCAAAGTAGCACTATGATCTTCATGATAGAGAGTCTCCTATGTTGTCACTTTCATATACTAGTGGGAAATTTTACATTATAGAACTTGGCTTGTATATTCCAATGATGGGCTTCCTCAAACTGCCCTAGGTCTTCGTGAGCAAGCAAGTTGGATGCACACCCACTTAGTTTCTTTTGTTGAGCTTTCATACACTTATAGCTCTAGTGCATCCGTTGCATGGCAATCCATACTCACTCAAATTGATATCTATTGATGGGCATCTCCATAGCCTGTTGATATGCCTAGTTGATGTGCGACTATCTTCTCCTTTTTGTCTTCTCCACAACCACCATTCTATTCCATTTATAGTGCTATGTCCATGGCTCACGCTCATGTATTGCGTGAAGATTAAAAAAGTTTGAGAACATCAAAAGTATGAAACAATTGCTTGGCTTGTCATCGGGGTTGTGCATGATTAAATACTTTGTGTGATGAAGATAGAGCATAGCCAGACTATATGATTTTGTAGGGATAACTTTCTTTGGCCATGTTATTTTGAGAAGACATGATTGCTTCATTAGTATGTTTGAAGTATTAATGTTTTTATGTCAATATTAAACTTTTATTTTGAATCTTACGGATCTGAACATTCATGTCACAATAAAGAGAATTACATTTACAATTATGTTAGGTAGCATTCCACATCAAAATTCTGTTTTTATCATTTACCTACTCAAGGATGAGCAGGAATTAAGCTTGGGGATGCTTGATACGTCTCCAACGTATCTATAATTTTTGATTGTTCCATCCTATTATATTATCTGTTTTAGATGTTTAATGGGCTTTAATATGCTCTTTTATATTATTTTTGGGACTTACCTATTAACCGAAGGCCGAGTGCCAGTTTTTATTTTTTTGCATATTTCAGTGTTTAGCAGAAAAGGAATACCAAACGGAATCCAAACAGAATGAAACCTTCGCGAGGATCTTTCATGGAACAAACGCAATCCAGAAGACTTGGAGTTGAAGTCTGGAACTCTGCGAGGCGGCCACGAGGCAGGAGGGCGCGCCAAGGGGGGGGGGGTAGGCGCGCCTCCACCCTCGTGGGCCCCACGGAGCTCCACCGATGTACTTCTTTCGCCTATATATAGTATTATACCCTAAAAACATCAGGGGAGCCATGAAACCACTTTTCCGCCGCCGCAACCTTCTGTACCCGTGAGATCCCATCTTGGGGCCTTTTCCGGCGATCTGCCAGAGGGGGAATCGATCACAGAGGGCTTCTACATCAACACGATAGCCTCTCCGATGAAGCGTGAGTAGTTTACCACAGACCTTTGGGTCCATAGTTATTAGCTAGATGGCTTTTTCTCTCTCTTTGATTCTCAATACAAAGTTCTCCTCGATGTTCTTGGAGATCTATTCGATGTAATCCTTTCTGCGGTGTGTTTGACAAGATCCGATGAATTGTGGATTTAGATCAAGATTATCTATGAATAACATTTGGTTCTTTTCTGAATTCTTATATGCATGATTTGATATCTTTGCAAGTCTCTTCGAATTATCGGTTTAGTTGTCCTACTAGATTGATCTTTCTTGCAATGGGAGAAGTGCTTAGCTTTGGGTTCAATCTTGCGGTGTCCTTTCCCGATGTGATGAGGGCCAGAAAGGCACGTATTGTATTGTTGCCATCGAGGATAAAAAGATGGGGTTTATATCACATTGCTTGATTTTATCCCTCTACGTCATGTCATCTTGCTTAATGCGTTACTCTGTTCTTATGAACTTAATACTCTAGATGCATGCTTGATAGTGGTCGATGTGTGGAGTAATAGTAGTAGATGCAGAATCGTTTCGGTCTACTTGACACGGATGTGATGCCTATATTCATGATCATTGCCTCAATATTCTCATAACTATGCTCTTTTCTATCAATTTCTCGGCAGTAATTTGTTCACCCACCATAATACATGCTATCATGAGAGAAGCCACTAGTGAAAGCTATGGCCCCGGGGTCTATTTTACATCATATAATTTTCCGATCTATAATTCTAGTTTTATATTTATTTTATTTTGCAATCTTTACTTTCCAATCTATACAACAAAAATACCAAAAATATTTACTTTACTATCTTTATTAGATCTCACTTTTTCGAGTGACCGTGAAGGGATTGACAACCCCTTTATCGCGTTGGTTGCAAGGTTTGATTGTTTGTGTAGGTACTAGGTGACTTGCGCGTAATCTCCTACTGGATTGATACCTTGGTTCCCCAAAACTGAGGGAAATACTTACACTACTTTGCTGCATCACCCTTTCCTCTTCAAGGGAAACCAACGCATGCTCAAGAGGTAGCAATGATATATTGTTGATTGGAAATGATACAGAATTTCTGGATAGCATAAAAGGATACTTGAATAAGAATTTTTGAATGAAAGACCTCGGTGAAGCTGCTTATATATTGGGCATCAAGATCTATAGAGATAGATCAAGATGCTTAATTGGAATTTCACAAAGCACATACCTTGATAAAGTTTTGAAGAAGTTCAAAATGGATCTGTCAAAGAAAGGGTTCTTGCCTATGTTATAAGGTGTGAAGTTGAGTGAGACTCAATGCCCGACCACTGTAGAAGATAGAGTTACAAGGTGCAAAAATGAGTTCCTTAAACTTGTTCCTAGGAGTATTTTCATTGAAAATTTGTATGCTAAATACTTGAAGAATTCCAAGTGTTTTATTGAAGAGTTGGAAAATAAAGATGACAATACTTAGATCTATGCGTTATGCCTAGTTGGGGCATAAAACAATAGCGCTTGTTGGGAGGCAACCCAATGAATAAAATTTATTTTTTCTTTTTATATCTGTTCCTGAGTGTTTGCACAATTATGCAATTGTTATGATTGTATTTTTAATGTTTTAATTAGTGTATGTGCCAAGAAAAGCCTTTGGGATCATGTTGGGTGATAGTTGCTTTGATCTTGTTGAAAAGCAGAAACTTTTGCACTCGGAGAAATAATTTTATTAAATCACAGAAACGTGCTTTTGCTCTGAATGTTTTACACAATATTAATATACAAATTTCACATGTTGTCCTAATTTTTCAGAATTTCTGGAGCTACAGAAGTATCAAAAGTTTCCAGATTGCTACAGACTGTTCTGTTTTTGACAGATTCCATTTTGTTTGTGTTGTGTGCTTATTTTGATGAATCTATGGACTCTTTTGAGGGGTTTGAGCCATAGGAAAGTTTGAATACAGTAGATATAATGCAAAAATAGAATATGAATGGGTTTGCAATAGTACTTATATAAGTGATTTGCTTTCTTATACTAACGGATCTCACGAAGGTTTTGTTGAGTTTTGTGTGATTGAAGTTTTCAAGTTTTGGGTGAGATCACGATGGATGAAGGAATAGGGAGTAAGAAGAGCCTATGCTTGGGGATGCCCATGGCATCCCAAGCTATTATCTAAAGAGAAGCAATCAACTAAGCTTGGGGTTGCCCGAGTGGCATGCCCTCTTTCTTCTAACGACCATCGGTATTTTACTTGGAGCTATATTTTTATTCATCACATATCATGAGTTTTGCTTGGAGCATATTGTATGATATGAGTCTTTGCTTGTTTTGCCCTTTATTTTTAGTCTTGAATCCTTGCTGGACACACCTATTTGAGAGAGCCAAAATTATGCAATGACTTGTTGTTATTGCTCTCTATGCTTCACTTAAATCTTTATGAGCAATGGAACTGCTCTAGTGCTTCACTTATATCTTTTTGAGCACGGCGTGCTTTAGTATTTCTGAAGAAATTCTCTCATTCTTCACTTAGATTTATTTGAGAGTTATTAATTTTTTTAAGAAATTCTCTCTTGCTTCACTTAAATTATTTTGAGAGAAGAAAATTTTTATGCTCATGTTCTTCACTTAGATTTGTTTGAGCTATCAAAAGCAACATATGAAATTAGTCCCAAAGTGATATATATATTCAAGAGGGATATAATAAAAACTTTCATCAAGATCATTGGACAAAATAAACTTGATTCCTTGTAATAGTTTCACGATATGATGATATAATATGTGATTCATGTTGATGAGTAATTATGCTTTAGTAAGAATATTGGTGTTAAGGTTTGCGATTCCCTATGGAAGCACGAAAGTCAATAGTTATGCAATGAAATTACATCCTACTTGTGGTGTATCATTCGGTGTTAGTTATGCTTAATGCTCGCTTATGAGATTTTTCGTTTCTTGGTTGGATGCTTCTCAATCTTTTGCTAGCCTTCATTTTGTACTAAGTATGATCACTACTTGTGCATCCAAAATCCTTTAAACCAGTTTTGCCATATGAGTCCACTATACCTACCTATATGCGGTATTCTTTTGCCGTTCTAAGCAAATTTGTATGTGCCATCTCTATTTTTCAAAATAAATTTCTCTTTTGTGTGCTCGTACCGCTCATGAAACGGTAGGGGGTGGCTAATATATTTCCATGCTAGATGTGTTATTCTCAAGATGAGTGTTTATTCACTTGTCATTGCACGAGAGTAGGGCAAAGGTATTAGGGATGCCCAGTCCCGAAATGAAAAAATGAATTTACTTTATGTTGTCAAATAATAAATTCCTTGGAAAGTGTTGGTATGGAAGGCACCCGTGGATACGGCTAGCCATGGAAAGTGAAAGTATGGTGGAAGAAGGAATAAACTTTATTTTCTGTTTGGGAACCGCCTATGATATATCTAGCACGGAAAGTATGGGAACTACTCGATCGTTTTCGTTGACAGGAAAAGCATGACACCCAAAATATTTTATCTCTATCTTTTTCGCTTTGAGCTCTGGCACCTCTACAAATCCCTACTTCCCTCCGCGAAGGGCCTTTCTATTTACTTTATGCAATTTTTATTTTGAGTCTCCATCTTCTCTTATAAAGCACCAACTAAGGGGCACTATGATTGTACTTGAGCATTAGGTGTAGCTAATATGCGAGTGTGTTTCATGAATGGATCAATGATTGAGCATAATGGGGGATAACTTGCTTTAGTGTTGATATTTTGAAAGACATGGTTGCTTATTGATATGCTTGAGTATTGAAATCTTCATGTCAAAACAAGACTATTGCTTTGAATCATATAAATGTGGAAATGTCCATGCTACAAAGAAAAGAATATGTGATGAACATGTTAGGCAACATTCCACATCAAAAATTCTGTTTTTATCATTCACCTACTCGAGGACGAGTAGGAATTAAGCTTGGGGATGCTGATACGTCTCCAAGTGTCTATACTTTTTTATTTTTCCATGCTGTTATATTATCATTCTTGGATGTTTTACAACCGTTTTATAGCAACTTTATATCATTTTTAGGACTAACCTATTGACATAGTGCACATTGCCAGTTGTTGTTTTTTTGCTTGTTTTTTACTTCATAGAAAATCAATGCCAAACAGAGTCCAAACGCAGAGTAACTTTTTGGAGATTTTTTCTGGACCAGAAGAACCTGTTGGGCCAAAGAAGTACCAGAGGGGGGCTCCGAGGGGAGCACAACCACCGAGGCGCGCTGGTGGCCCAGCGCCAGTGTGTCGTGCCCACCTCGGTGGCCTTCCACACCGCCTCTTTGCTCTATAAATACCCCAATATTCCAGAAACCCTAGGGGAGTGGACGAAAATCAATACCAGCCGCCGCAAGTTCCAGAAGCACCAGATTCAATCTAGACACCATCACGGAGGGGTTCATCATCCTCATTGGTGCCTCTCCAATGATTTTTGAGTCATGGTAGACCTACGGGTCCGTAGTTAGTAGCTAGATGGCTTCCTGAAAGTGCAACTAATCCCTGGGTGGTTTTGGTAATTCTTAACAACATATAGCTCATTGAACTAATATCCATTCAAGATGATCATTTCAGAAAGTTCAATGATAGGCATGGCATGGACTAGAGATGTGGACCCCTCAAAATGCAAAGGACACATATTGGCAAAAGCTCAAGACTCTACATTTTCATTTTAGTGATCCAAGATCACATTTAGTCCATAGGAAAAGCCAATACTATTAAAAGGGATGAGGTGTTGTTTAATGGCTTGCTTGCTCAAAATGCCTAGTGATATGCTCCAAAAACCCTCAACCACTTTTTCATTTCCACATATGTCCTAAACCTAAAGTCAAACTCGGCCCCACCGATTTGATCTATCCGGCGCCAACGAGTTCACTTGACATAGCCACTGCCAGAAACCCTAATCAATTCGGTCTCACTGATAGGGATCTCGATCTCACCGAGATGGGATTGCAAACTCTCTGTTTCCCTTCGTAACGTTTCGGTCTAACTGAGATGAGTGATCGGTCCCATCGAGTTCACAATGCAAACTCTCTGTTTCCTTTTCGTAACGTTTCGGTCTCACCAAAATGAGTGATCGGTCCCACCGAGTTTGTATGACCAACTCTCTATTTGCCTTTTACTGAAATCGGTCTCACTGAGTTCATGCGACCGGTCTCACCGAGATCAAGTTATGCCCTAACCCTAATGCATCAGTCCCACCGAGTCGATCATGTCGGTCCCACCAAAAAGCCTAACATTCAATTTTTGAACCATATCGGTCTGACCGAGTTTCACTATTCAGTCCCACCGAGTCTGGTAAGTTGTGCATAACGGTTAGATTTTGTGTGGAGGCTATATATACCCCTCCACCCATCCTCCATTCATGGAGAGAGCCATCAGAACGTGCCTACACTTCCAGCATTCATTTTCTGAGAGAGAACCACCTACTCATGTGTTGAGACCAAGACATTCCAATCCAACCACAAGAATCTTGATCTCTAGCCTTCCCCAAGTTGTTTTCCACTCAAATCATCTTTCCACCATAGCCAAATCTGTGAGAGAGAGAGAGAGTTGAGGGTTGGGGAGACTATCATTTGAAGCACAAGAGCAAGGAGTTCATCATCAACACACCATCTATTACCTTTTGGAGAGTGGTGTCTCCTAGATTGGTTAGGTGTCACTTGGGAGCCTCCATCAAGATTGAGTTGAACCAAGGAGTTTGTACGGGAAAGGAGATCGCCCACTTCATGAAGATCAACCCTAGTGAGGCAAGTCCTTCATGGTCGATGGCCGTGGTGGGATAGACAAGGTTGCTTCTTCATGGACCCTTCATGGGTGGAGCCCTCTGTCGGTGTCAAAACCGGCGGATCTCGGGTAGGGGGTCCGAACTGTGCATCTACGATCGATGGTAACAGGAGAGGGGGGACACAATATTTACCCAGGTTCGGGACCTCTCTATGGAGGTAATACCCTACTTCCCTCTTGATTGATCTTGATGAATATGAGTATTACAAGACTTGATCTACCACGAGATCATAATGGCTAAAACCCTAGAAGTCTAGCCTGTATGACTATGATTATGAGTATTCGCCTCCACAGACCTAGCCCTCTGATTTATATAGACACCGGAGGGAACTAGGGTTACATAAAGTCGGTTACAGAGAAAGGAATCTTCATATTTGGTCGCTAAGATTGCCTTCCACGCCAAGGAGAGTCCCATCCGGACACGGGTAGAGCCTTTGGTCTTTGTATCTTCAGAGTCCATCAGTCCGGCCCATGGCTAACAGGCCGGATGCTCGAGGACCCCTTAGTCCAGGACTCCCTCAGTAGCCCCCGAACCAGACTTCAATGACGAAGTGTCTGGCGCGTAGATTGTCTTCGGCATTGCAAGGCAGGTTCCTCGTCCTATGACTTCAAAGTGATGTATTCGGCTTTCAATTTAATGTTGTACCCCTCGGCTTCTGCGTATCAACAATTTCAACTTCCGCGTGTCGAGTGAATGCGAGAGGTCAGGGTGTTTTTACACATAACAACTCGGCCCCGTAAGGAGGAGTGTCTATTTAAAGAGATTGGATCTCAGACCCATTCAGCACCACGCGGAAAAAATCCTCAGAGCTTGCTAGGAAAGACCACTCGAACATGGCTAGCGCTCCCAGCTCTTCCTCCCGTTCCTGCGTCCCAGAAAAAGGCGATTGGGAGAAATGTTCCGTATCCCACAGTCAGCTAGTGAAGCTGCAAACACAGGGATTTCTTCCCCCCGCAGATCTGGTCCCTGTTCCGACTGGATTGACCTCCTTCAATGGTGAGGCCCAGGCGGAGAATTTCCCCAACTCATCTGGGGGGGAGCGAGTGTGCTTCGTCCCTTATCTGCTAAGAGGTGTCGGATTTCCAATTCATCCGTTCCTCCGAGGGCTTCTGGAGTATTATGGCCTCCAACTGCACAACTTCACTCCCGCCTCTATCCTGCACATCGCGGGTTACGTTGCTCTTTGTGAGCTGTTCCTGGGTTGTGAGGCCCATTTTGAATTGTGGAGAAAGCTGCTCTGTCTCGTCCCGCGTAACCACGAGGGATCCATATTTGAAGTGGGCGGAGCCGAGGTATGGCGCATTGCCGAGACCGGATACCTGTCCGGCACACCAAAGAAAGCATCCGAAGAATGGCCTTCCGAATGGTTCTATATTGAGGACGTCGCACTTCCTGACCCAGTTCGAAGGGGTCTTCCGGAGTTCACAAGCGTTCCTTCGAAGAAATGCCATAGCTGGCACCCATGAAGCCTCGAGGAGGAAGATAGTGCGGAAGTTCGTCAACTCATGAGCAAGATAAAGATGCTCACCCAGTACGGATTATCAATAGTCGAGGTAATGGAGACTTCCATGGTATGGGGGGTTCAGCCACTCCAATACAGAGGGCTTCCCATGTGGCACTACAATGGGGAGGATAACGCCTCCCGCTGCGGCCGAAAGGGTCCGGACACCCCCGCTGCTTTGGCCAAAATATTGGCCGAACTGTTCAAAGGGGAGGAAGAGGAATTTCTTCGTATCAAGCACATAGATGGATTTTCCATGTACAATCCTCCTAGCCGGGTAAGTCCCAACCCCTCTGCTCTACTCACTCCACTCCCTAAGCCACTTTCAATGAATATTAATCTGTCCATTTATAACAGCAATGGCGAAAGATCTCCGAGGGTCTTCACAGCCCCGCCCCGCAGCTAGAGGGCCACAACCGGGACCTTGACCCCGGATTCGAAGAGGATCTGGATATATTCGTGGTGCTCGAGGATGGGGTGTTTTACCAGGCGAGCTATGATGGCACGGAAGTGGCCATCACCACCGACTATCCCGGTCTTCTCCCTGCTTCGCACGTAAGTAACCAGGAGACATTTCCTCCGAAAGAGTTCCCTCGTTCTGCCTCACCCACCGCACTGTCTTGTGCTCAAAAGGGGAGGCGTTCGGCGCGCCATGCTACTCCAGAGGCTACTCCAAAGAGAGCGCCCCCACGCCGGGCAAGCCTTTGAAGAGGAAGGCAAATGAAGGCATGACCGAGCCTTCATCGAAGAGGTATGGATTTGCAAATATGCCCCTTGGCAGTCACATCCAGCTGTGACATTATCCACTGTGTCTTATCAGAAAAAGCGTTCGCTGGACTATGTCCGGGAATCTTACCGGCCGCGCCTCCACAAGTCAGGTTCTCGATCCTGCTTTAAAGGCAAGGGCTGATACGGGAGTGACGCCGGATTGTCCTTCGGCGGAGGAGTTGGATGATGTATCCATCACAAACTCGAAAGTGGAGAGCGCCATGAATCATCGGGGCCGGAGAGCCGTTCTACACGACCCCGGCTTTACGAACGAGGCGTTCAATGCCTTCAGCTCGGCTGATGCATATATCCAAGCTGCTCGAGACAGGCTTGCCAGAGCCACAGACCAACATGTAAAAGATATGCGGGTAAATTATTTTATACAAAACTGATAATGATATACCAGTAGCCCCTGAGACTTGAAGCCGTTGATACAACAGATTTAAGGATCATTGTATAATCAGGTGCTGACGGAGAAGAACAACCTGTTGTCTCAGGAACTAGAAAAGTGTCGGACCCAGCTAAATGCTGCTACCGCCGAACTGGAGAAATCCAAGAAGGCATCACCTGGTAATGTTCCCCTTCATCAAGAAAGCATAATTATGTACCGGTAATGCTAACACTGTTGCTCAGCTTATAGCAGGATCCTCAAATCAACTGAAGGGGCAACTGAAAGCCACCAAAGCGGGAGAGCAAGAAGCCAAAAGACTACTGGCCGCGGGCGAACATGTGCTGACACGAGTCAGAGATGAGAAAAACAAGCTGCAGGATGCCCACACCCAGCTGGGCAAAGAACATAAAGATGTACGGGCCCAGCTGGCTGATTCCGTGAAGGAAAATAAGAGGCTGCACGGCGGCATATTTGGTATGTGTTCACACTTACCTCCGTGTAGTTCGGAGATGAAAGGGACTGACAGGATTATATCTGTAGGTATGCTGACCGGCCATCCCGAAGAGGAGATGTCCAGAATCTCGGGAGATCTGCTACAAGAGCTGTCGCAAATGGACGAGCAAGCTCGGCAGGCGATGCGAAGTGTTGCCAAGGCTTTATGGCCATCCGCCTCCCCTCCAGGAAGGATGGAGGAGCTTATACAGCTATTCAAGGGAGCACGGCGGCGCTTCCGATTATGGAAGATATCGGCCTGCCGGGAAGGTTCACGAGAAGCCTGGGCCATGGTGAAAACACGGTATACCAAGCTTGATCCAAATCATATGGCCCGGGTCGGACCTCTAGGGTTGGATGGGAAAGAAATTCCCGTTAATTTGGTATATGACCAAGTAGATGTAGTCGCCAAGTATTCCCAGTAGGATTGTAAGTTAGACAGCCTGCTGGACGGTATAGAGGAGGAAATTTTTGAGTCCAAGTGACTATGTACTTTCCTTGACATATGTAACTCTTGCTGAATTGTAAAACGATTGTCATGGCAGACCTTTTCGCTTCGACCTCTGGACCCAAAGGTGCGAAGTGTTTCTGGATATCTGAGCGGTAAAATAGACCGGGGTATGCGTGGAAACCAGGCGTCGGGGTCATAGTTGCTTGAACAGACAAGTTGTATCTGGCTAGTTATGTTATATTACATTATGATTGTAAGAAACATCGTCCAGAGAGAATAGTTCCGTTAAGGGTTCCTTTCCCTGGGTGTGCATGCGTTAAAATGCATGTCCGAACCGTGATTGGAAAAGTCACAGTATACGTAACATCTGGGGGTTCACAATGGGGTGAATGCAAAAACATCTTTAATCCACCGACCGAATATTCCCTTCAGAACGCTAGCTTTCGGCTTCACCCAGTCTGAGGTACACATTCGGATGACCCGGCAGTAACAATCGCAGAGGTGCTCCCTTTATGCCCTATCCGAACTAACGGGAACATAGGGCATAAGCACAGGAGCCAGGCAACCCAACTTGGCCAAAACTTAAGTCATATCGATGCATATAATGGCGAAGAAAAGGTACATATGGAAAAAACGCATATGTGATGAGCTTGTTGCTCGGAAAATAATAATAAGATTCTATCTGGGAAGCCCCTGTGACGCCCGAATAATTAAGCTATAGTGAACCTCTGCTAATGAGCGCATGTCACCTTGGTTACCGTTGATAAACTCGCGTTGGTTCAAAACCCAGTTCAAATTTCAAATTTAGAATAAAGTCAAAAAAATAAAGTTCTCAAATGTCAAAAAAATGTTCATACGGTTGCAAATATTCACTGGCTAACTATCATGTTGCAACCAACATCATTTCGCTCTCCCTTTAATCCCTAGGGCAATATAAAATGGCCCAGCAGCCTATTAATTGACCTATTCAATTTCTAAAAATGCTTGAACAATTCCGTTGGCTCTAAAACTTTTTATGCAACACCACAATGTTGTTCTTGAATTGTGTGCCAGATTTCATGATTGACTAAATTCATTTTGTCACTCAAATTAATGCGAAACAGTAGCTAACTTAGATGCATAAAAGGAAATAGAAAATGCCCTGACTCATTACTATGCGTCAGGGCCCTAGTGGCTACAGAGCACTTTCGGCCCAACCCATACCCCACTTGCCCCCCATCTCGAGCTACAAAAGCAGGGGTGGGCGTGGCGCTCATCCACCAGCGCCATTGCCGGCGACGCATACGCGCCGGCCATCCGTCGTCTCCCTCGTGCTATAAGAACGGCCCTCGAACCCTAGCATCTCAACTCGGACCTCTCCACTCTCGCTCGCTTTCCCTCCTCTTGATTTGGCGCCCCAACCGCTGCCGCCGCCGCCGTTACCCTTGCGGCCTCGTGGACACCGGCCACCGCTCGCT
The DNA here is from genome assembly GCA_021605145.1 of Aegilops bicornis. Classification (NCBI taxonomy): domain Eukaryota; kingdom Viridiplantae; phylum Streptophyta; class Magnoliopsida; order Poales; family Poaceae; genus Aegilops; species Aegilops bicornis. The sequence continues at coordinate 351,990,148 of CM038671.1, read as the reverse complement.
GCACCGTTATGTCCAGAACTGTCGGCTTCGTCTACATCTCCGGCGCCACTGGATCGAGGCCGAGGGGCGCGAGCAATGCCATCCGCGTCGATCCCCTTCGACCGATGACGCCCCTGCCTCGACGTCCACTCCTCGACTCCGACCACCCCGGCTCCCCTGAGCCCCTACATGCCTCGCGGTGAGCCTCCACTCCCGCCCCCTCTGCTAGATAGCTTCCGCGCGCCCCCTAGCACCGTTTCCGCCATTGCCGTGAGATCACCGCCGCCCACCCACTGCTCCGCACGCGCCCGTGGGACGCTGCTGCCCGGGGTCGCGTCTTGCTCCTCCTCTCGCACGCTGTGCTAGTTTCTGCAGCTCGTCGGGAGCTGCTGCCGCTCCCGCTGACACCGCTGTGTGCCAAGACATGCCATGCACCCCAGGCTCGCGTCGCTTCGCCTCAGGCGACGCCGTGTCGATCCCTAGCCCGCCCCACACCTTGCCCGCACCCCGCACCGTCCGGCCGCTGGCATGACCCGGCGCCGTGGCCCTTCGTCGTGGCTCGGCTGGCCCGGCGCCGCCCCTTCCGCGGCCTCGCCAGCCGTATGACCCGTTCGGGTCCGGCCCCTCGGGCACACGCCCATGCCCGATATGCCTGCACACCCGGCTGGCCCTAGTGGGCCAATGACCACTGGGTCCGCCCCCTTAAAAAAGGATTTTAGAAATAAAAATAAACTTAATTTGGTAATTAATTAGCTTAACTAACCTTGCTTAATTAGCCTAATTAACCAGATTAGTTAATCTAAATATGCTTAATTAGCAAGGCCAATGACAGGTGGGCCCTGGTTGTCAGGTTGACTAGTCAACAGTCAGTGTTGACTGCTGACGTCATGATGACGTCAGGCTGATGTCATAATTCCCTTTTGTATTAATATTAATTTCAGAATATTGTTTAAAACTTTAAAAAATCATATAAAATTATCCGTAGATCAGATTAAAAAGTTTTCTACATGAAAGTTGCTCAGAACGATGAGACGAATCCGAATACGTGGTCCGTTCTTCTGTCGCATGCCCCTAGCATAGCGAACATGCAACCTTTCCCCTCCGTTTCGTCTGTCCGGAAATGCCAAACTTCGGGAAAGCTTTCCCGGATGTTTCCCCCTTCCACGGTATCGTGTAGTGCCTCGTTAGAACACGCCTAGTGCTGCTTATTGTTTTGTCATGCACTTGTTTGCTCTATATTTACTGTTTCTTCCCCCTCTTCTCTTCGGTAGACCCCGAGACTGCCGCTGATGCCACTGTGATCAACTACGTCGAGGACGACCCCTTCTTCTTGTCTGAGCAACCAGGCAAGCCCCCCCTTTGATCATCCCGATATCGCCCATTCCATTCTCTCATGCTTGCATTTGATTTTGCTCCTGTATTTGATTGCTCCTGTATTTGATTGCTCCTATTCTGATGCATAGCCTGCTTTTGTACCTGCTTTTGTTACTGACGTGCTTATCCTAAATTGCTTAGTATAGGTTGGTTAGTGATCAATCAGTGACCCCCCACTTGTCCTTGTTGCCCCTGCTTCATCATCGACGACTTGAGCTACATGATCGACGACCAGAGCCCGACACCGCACATCACATCACGCCCCTTTTGTTGCTCCACTCTGCAGAGCTACTATCGAGTGCCGAGGGTGATCCCTCATAACACACTCCTGATGATAATTTTGTAGTGTAGCTATTCGGTCGTGGTCATCGAGGGTGATTTCCTCTTTCACCATTCCCGACACGGCTCTGTCGTTCAACACCTCAAGTGTGAACCTCGAGGGTGGTCCCTCTTACGTTCACCTTGACGATTACATTGAGTGGAATCCATCGGGGGTGATTCCTCGGGTTTTCCCCTTGATGTCTGGACACACTGTTACCTTGACATTACTTCAGACCTTTGGGAAAGTCGGTGGGGCCCAGAGAGCACCTGCAAGATGGTTACGAGGCACGGCCGGGAAGTCAGGCAACCCTCGAGTGGGCTGGGCTTTCCCTTGCCGTATTTCCTCGAGACGGGGCGACAGGGTCACATTATCGTGAGTCTCTGCTCGTCTCCGCAAGCTAATAATACACTATGGTTTGGGTATTTGTTCTGAGTTGGCCTTTGGCCTTTACGCACTAACCACCATGCGAGAATAGTTATGGGCCTCGACGTCGCAGTATCAGCCGAAGCTTTGTCAGACGTCCATTTCAGCATTGCGGCACGGCCTGGTTGGTGCCCCTGTGGAGGTGGCCTGTATCGCCCCGCGCGCAACGATCCGGAGTGCAACGAGCAATGGGCCCAGACCTCAGAGTGCTTAGGATGCAGATCGGCAGGGACCTCTCTGCTGAGCCTAGGTAGGGCTACGACGTGTTGATCTTCCGAGGCCGGGCATTGGCCCAGAAAAGTGTGTCCGGCCAGAGTGATCGAGCGTGTTGGAAAACATGGTGGACCCCTGCAGGGAAGATATTTATTCGAATACCGTGTCCACGGCAATGGACGTTCAGACTTATATCTTGATCTAATACAAATAGAAATGGATACTTAAGATATGTAGCTCTGGGATTGCTTTCTCGCAGGGAGTCAAGGAAGGATCTCTGGGCTTTATTGTTACAACATGTTTGATAATTATAAACTGCTATTCTTTACTCTTCTATATGCTGCAAGATGCTTGGAGCTGCTTGAAGATGCTAGTCTTCGGTAGGCTAGGCCTTCCCCTCTATTCTGGCATTCTGCAGTTCAGTCCATAAATACAACCCTTCCTTTGATACCAATGAATACTTAGTATAGATCTGATGCTTGCGAGTACTTTGGATGAGTACTAACGGTTGCTTTGCTCCCCCCTTTTCCCCCTTCCTTCTTCTTTCTGGTTGATGCAACCAGATGGTGGATCCTTGGAGCCAGATGCCACCGCCGTTGGATGCGACTACGTGGAGACCACCGACGACCAGGAGTAGTTAGGAGGTCCCAGGCAGGAGGCCTTGCCTCTTCGATCGTTGATTTTTGTTCTAGCCTTCTTAAGGCATCCTTGTCTAACTTATGTCTGTACTCAGATATTGTTGCTTCCGCTGACTCTTGTGTATCGAGCTTATATTCGAGCCCCCGAGGCCCCTTGCTTGTAATATGAAGCTTGTATTATTTTAATTTGTGTCTAGAGTCGTGTTGTGATATCTTCCCGTGAGTCTCCGATCTTGGTCGTACACATTTGCGTGTATGATTAGTGTACGGTAGAATTGGGGGCGTCACAAGTTGGTACCAGAGCCGACAACCTGTAGTGTCGGCGTTCTGGGAACGGGGGTACCCAGACTTGCCTGCCTGCGGCGTGGCTCAAGGGGTGGCCCAGTACGGCCCATCTTCATCAGCACAAGCTCAAGACCCTCGCGAGGGGCCAAGCCTCGCGAGGCGGACGACAGGATGCTTCCTCATGCACGACCTCATCAGGCTGGCTCGCGAGGAGGCGGAGAGGTCAAGGCGGGGTACCTCACGAGGTGCCCATGACGCAAGCCATGACGACCAAGGGCGCCAGGCGGGCGCCAACCCGCGCAGTGTCCTCATTTCCTCTTTGGTGCAAAGGAGGCAGGCGCAGGCGAGAGCATCAAGCAAAGGCAGCCGTTTCGGTGCAACAAGACCAAGACCGTCGCAACGGCAGGAAGGAAGTCATCGTGGAGCCCAAGCCGGCGTCACCATCAGAGCCTTTGGCAGGCGAGGACCAACTTTAGTCAGGACAAGTGTACTAGATGTTCCCCTTCAAAATGGCTGATTGTTGGCGCCCTTCCCACTCAATATTTGGGAAGAGGCCCAGGGCCCTGTAAGTGCATCTAGTGCCCCTTAGTGATTTTGGTGTATTGAAGACTTATAGGTTAAGGAACTAATGCGTTTGTGAGTGTACACAGGTCTATAAGTCTATGAGGAGTTTGATATTTACAGAGAAAGTCGACCCCTAAAAATGAAGTTCTTCGATGAAGACTTTGATATTCAAGACTTTACAAGACTTTGAAAGTGAAGAAATTGGTGTGACCTTGAAGACTTGGTATTCATTTGAGGAACATGAAGCGTGAAGACTTTTGTTTTCATAGGTTCTTATTCTCTTTCTTGGGTCATAGGAAACACCGTACTGTTAAAGGGGGTCGAGGAAATACTAAGGAAAAATTTCCATGTGATGCTCAACTCAAAATCCTACACCTACCAATCCCTTCGAGTGAAGCCTTTGGAAATCTCATACAGTTCACCAATTTCTTCAATGACAGAGACAAAGTTCTTACTGTCACGAGGAATTTTTCGACGAGGAGTTAGGAATTCGCCAAAGGCGGATTGCCTACACAAAGGAGGAACATGATAGCCCCGAGGAATTTGAGATTCAAATTTCCGACCGTTCTTTGTCTTCTTGGCCACTGTCCCAAAATATTTTATCCACCTAACGGTCATATCATTGAAGGGCATTTATGTCTTATCATGTCGGGCTGCTCCCTAGGCTATAAATAGCCGCCCCTACAACCACTAGCTGGTTGGCTGCTTTCGAAGAGAAACTTGACACTTGTCATTTGAGAGCAACCCATCCTCTGAGGACTTTGAGCGAAAATCATCGAGTGAGGAAAAACCCAAAAACCAAACCCCTACAAACCTTAAGTGATTGAGCATCACTGAAGAGATTGATCCTGCGTGGATCCGACGCTTGTTACCTTTGAAGACTGTGCTTCTTCCAGACGGTTAGGCGTCATGGTCTAGAGCATCCAAGAGGAATTGTGGATCGCCGAGTGACCAAGTCTGTGAAGGTTTGGAAGTCGCTGAAGACTTACCACGAGTGATTGGACGAGGTCTGTGTGACCTTAGTTCAAGGAGAATTCGGTGAGGACTTGGTGTCTGAGCTGCGTGCTTTCGGCCGATCGGGTGTCCGGACTGTGTGTCCTCGAGTTTAAATACTCAGCCGCTCCAACCAGACGTACAACTGAAACAGCAGTTGGAACTGGTCTACCAAATCATTGTCTTCACCAACCTTACTGGTTCTATTTCCTCAACCCTTTCATTTCCTCATTATCGTGTTGAGTGTTCATTCATATATGTGTTTCAAGACTTTGACTGAAGACTTTCTCAATTTCCTCAGTTCAGTTTCTTCAGTCTGTTTGTCTTCATCTTGTGCTATCCTGTGTTTACGCTTTCTGTACTCTTCGGTTGTCTTCATTTCATCATGATGACTATGCCCGCATTCTGCTATGCTTAGAATTCATAAAAATCGCCTATTCACCCCCCCTCTAGTCGATATAACGCACTTTCAATTGGTATCGAGCAAGGTACTCCCTTGTTACGTGTGATTTTGGTTTAACCACCGGAGTTTTGGTTATGTCGACCGCAGTATGATCAAGGTCTCAGCAGGTGTCCTACCTTTGATGGGACGGACTACCCCTTTGGAAGAACAAGATGCGAATGCATCTTGAGGCAATTGACAACGATCTACGGTATGTTGTGGAAAATGGTGTTCCCTCACCACACCTTCTCCGAATGCTGCCGATGTGAAGAGATTCAAGCAACTCGATTCTCAAGCGAAGAATATCATATGTGGCCATCCGAGCAAAGGTCAATATGGAAGAGTGAGTGCTTTGGAAACCGCCAAGCTCATCCGGGACAGGCTGTCCAAAGTAAATGAAGGAGTCTCAACTCAGCGTGACTCGAGTTGATGTTCTTGGAATCTCTTCAACCGCTTCAAAAGACTCGACAACGAAAATGTTCAACAAACCTTCGATCGCCTCATCGACATCTCAAATGAGCTTCAAGCACTTGGCGCCAATCGACATCACCGACCATGAGGTGGTGAAGAAATTGTTGAGATCGCTTGATTCCTCATTTGATACTCGCACCGATGATACAAGAGCGTCTTGACTACAAGTCACTTGATCGGGTGATATCCTCGAGAGGCTAAATACTCATGAGTTTCACTTTTGTCAAAAGAGAGATCTCTATGGTTCTAGCTATGGAAAAACATGTGCCACGAAGGCCAAGGTCGTATACGAATCTGAGTGTGAAGACTACGGTAGTAGCCTTGGAGATCACGAAAAATTAGGCGAGGAGCTAGCACTGCTCGTGAAGAAATTCCAGAAGTTCTCAAGACGTGGTCGCTTTGGAAAATCCTCAAGAAGCAGTGATTCCTCATCCAGTGACTATAAGAGAAGACTTTGTCACAAATGCAAGAAACCTGGTCACTACATCCAATATTGTCCTCAGTGGGAAAAGGAATTAAAGAAGAAGAAACACAAGGATTATAGTTCTGATGACGCGAAGAAGAAGAAGAAATCATCCAAATCTTCATCATCAAAATCCTCAAAGCCTTCTTCTCACAAGAAGAGCAGCTCCAAAAAGGCTCGGGCATTCATTGGCAATGAAATGGACTCTGAAGCTGAATTTGAGGAACATGAGGAAGAGGAGGCATCAGAAGAATCTGAGTGCGGTGTGGCGAGTCTAGCTCTCGCCATCGCTTTCACAAGCAAGTCCATATTCAACTCGAAGAAAATGACCTCACCAACAAAGCTGATGAAGATAGTGATGATTACGCTCCCACCTATTGCTTCATGGCAAAGGGTGCCAAGGTACTCAAATATACCTCCTCTGAATCTAGTGAAAATGAATCGATGAAGATCTAAAGCCCGATTACTCAAAACTTGCTAAGATTGCTGTAAAATAACAAAGGGCTTTTGAAAAGGTTCAAAACATGCTAGATAAGAGTGATGATATGTTAGGTGAAGAAATGGATCGCACTAAAGCCTCGATTGAAAATCTTCAGAGACTTGCCTAGGTTTGACAGCCTTTAAGGCCATCATAACACTCTCTTGTCTCGATCATGAGAAACTTTCTTATGAATTTCTTCAAAGAAAGCAAGATCTTGAGAAGCTAAGAGTGAGTTATGAAGATCTTCGAAGGAGCGCGATTCATTACTTGCTCAACAAATCATCGCTTCTCGTGAAGAATTTGTTCCTCCATGCTTAAAGTGCATTGAACGTGAATACGCTAATTCTTCACCTGAATGTTCAAATGCTTCAACTGTTACAAATTCTTCACCTGCCTCTGCTATCACTAATTCCTCATCCGAGGACATTGCTAGTATCACCGACGATGCAGGGCTGAAGGAATTGTACATGATGAGGCATGTACAAAAGCCTCAAAGGGCATCGAGACTCTTTGTGATGTGCTTAAAAGCAGATCCTCAACATGAACCCTAGGAAAGAGGGTATTGCCTTTGAGAGGAAACTCAATGTCGATGGAACATATTGGAAGCCCGAGCGGTATCCCAAAACCTCATTGGTTGCTGCAAAGGGACCTCCGATTGATCCATCTAACTTATCTGGCTTTACATGCGAATCTCGTCATTCTTCTGATGAGTCATTTGACTCCAACTATAAACTGTTCAAAAATCAGAATGGTGAAGTATTTGCTAGATATGTTGGCACTAATTGCAGGAACAGTTCCCCTATGAAGAAAATCTGGGTTCCCAAGAAGTGCCTTGAAAGTGTTCGTGAATGTCCTCATGACACCACACATGAAGAATAGGAACCCCAGATCAAATTCTTCATATGGACCAAATTATTCATATGGATCCAAGTCCTCATACGGACAAAATTCCTCACGTGGATCAAATTCCTCAAAAAGGATCAAAGTCCTCATATGATTATCATCGTGCTAATAAGCATTTCGCAGGTAGAGCTAAGGGCTATGAATATGTGCATTATTCTTCAAACCAATATGTTCATAAGTCCTCGAAGAATTTCTCTGCTTATTCATATGCTTACCCTAACCCCTCTTATGTGAAACGAAATGGATTGGCCTCTATGCCACCATTCTCATATGGTGCTCGCAGAGTGATGAACTCTTTGCCACCCCTTGAGATGTGGGTGGTGAAGAAAAGAACTAACCTCTTCTGCATAGGGTCAGGTCTCCGGCGTGCTTTAAGCGTCTCAAGAATTTGTCAGGGGCACGACAAAATGCTTGAAAGGACGCAGCTAATCATGATGAAATGAACTTTCATTTCACACGTCCTCATACCGCTTATCTGTTATCTTGGTGATGAAATTCATCGATGAACTTGATATCATATTCTTCATCGATGAAGTATATGAGATCGTAAGTTGTACTAATTCATCTGCAGGATGATCAACCCAAAGCCACTGAGTGGGTTCTCAATAGTGTATGTACAAATCACATGACTGGTGACAAGAATCTATTGATGGATGCTCCCCTATCACCATCACATCTGAAGCATATCATCTTTGCTGACAAAGGCAAAAGTCAGGTATTGGGTCTTGGTAAGGTTGCTATCTCCAAGGACATACACATGGACAAAGTCATGCTTGTTGAGTCCTTAGGATACAACCTCATGTCAGTCTCAATGCTTTGTGATCTTGATATGGTTGTTATCTTTGGCAAGTATCATTGTGTTGCGATTATGGAAGCTGACAATTCCAAAGTCTTCGAAGGCTTTAGGAGAGGAGACTTGTATATTGTTGATTTCTCTACAGGACCACAACCAGCCGTGTGTCTACTTGCAAAAGCTTGAGGAAGGCTGGCTATGGCATAGGCGACTTGGTCACGCAGTCAAGAGGAAATAGAACACGCTATAAAAGAAGAAGCATGTAATTGTCATAGATAATTTCAAATTCCTCAAGAATCACTTGTGCTGAACTGTGAAGCTGGAAAAATGACCAAGGCCAAGCATCCAAATGAAGACTATCATGACCACTACTCGTCCCTTGAATTGCTTCACATGGACCTCTTTGGTCCTAATCATTACTCAGTATCGTTAATGATGCATCTCTATATGGCTTTGTTATTGTTGATGATTACTCTCGTTACACATGGGTAGACTTTGTTACTTACATATATCTAGTGCTGGAAGTCTTCTATCGATTTTCCTCGAGGGCTTCAACTAACTTTGGTGTGAAGATCAAACACATCAGGAGTGACAATGGAACTGAGTTCAAGAATTCCGGTCTTGATGCCTATCTTGATGAACTTGGTATTACTCATGAGTTATCTGCTCCCTATACCCCTCAGCAGAATGGCGTCGTGGAGCGCAAGAACAGAACTCTTGTTGATGAATACAAAACGCCTAGTCGTTTTTGGATTGATGCAATTGATACTGCGTGCCACATCATCAACAGAGTATATCTTCACAAATTCTTCAAGAAGACTGCCTATGAACTCCTTACTGACAAGAAACCCAATGTGAGTTATTTCAAAGTCTTGATTGCTAAATGCTGGATTAGAGATCCTCATCACAATTCTAAATTTGCACGAAAGCACATGAAGGTTTTATGCTTGGTTACGGAAAGGACTGCGACGCCTCTGTAGTCTTCAACATCGCTCTTCACAAGATTGTTGATATCAGATGTGCGGTTCGATGAAACTAATGGCTCGCAAAGAGAGCACCTACCTTCGTGTTAGATGAACCAGCACCGAGGAATCTATCAAGTTCAAGGCATCCGAGGATGTCATTCCCTCTTGAAGAATCTGCAAGAATTCATTCCTGACGCTGTGAAGAACGTCGAGTGATGCACTGAAGATAATGTCAAGACAATGGTCTTTGAGGAAAATGATCAAATTCCTCGACGACAACCAGCTCATCCTCGCGTTGCAAAAGAAGTACAAGTGGACATGATCATCGATGACATTGAAGCGCCAGGTCCTCTCACACGCTCAAAAGCTTCACATTTATCTAACTTTTGTGGGCACTATGCTTTTGTCACTATCATAGAGCCCACTAAGTTAGATGAAGCATTTCTGGAACCTGAGTGGATTCAGGCCATGCAAGAAGAATTACATCAGTTCGAGCTCAACAATGTCTCGAACCGGTCAAACGTCCATATCCTCGCAAGCATAATATCATTGGCACAAAGTGGATCTACCGCAACAAGCAAGATGAAAATGGCCTTGTGGTGAGGAATAAGGCACGACTAGTAGCTCAAGGCTACACCCAGGTTGAAGGAATTGATTTTGATGAAACTTTTGCACTGTTGCTAGACTTGAGTCTATTCAAGCATATTACTCGCCTATGCTAACCATCACAATATCACTTTATATCAAATGGATGTGAAAAGTGCATTCCTCAATGGTAAGCTTGAGGAATAAGTATATGTTGCTCAACCCCTGTGTTTTGAAGATCCAAAGAATCCCGACAAAGTCTTCAGACTCAACAAGGCCCTCTATGGTCTCAAACAAGCCCTACCAAGGCGTGGTATGATACATTGAAGGAATTCTTCGTGAAGAATGGCTTCACACCCGGTTCACTCGACCCTACTCTCTTTACTAAATCATATGATGGTGAACTATTTACGTGCCAAATCTATGTTGATGATATTATCTTTGGCTGTCTTGACCAACGTTATAGTGATGAATTTGCCTATATGATGAGTGAAGAATATCAAATGTCTATGATGGGAGAGTTGAAATTCTTCTTAGGTCTTCAAATTCACAACAACACAATGGCATATTCATATCTCAGGAGAAATACCTCAAAGATGTCACGAAGAAATTCTGCATGCAAGACTGCAAAGGTGTCAAAATTCCTAAGCACACAAAAGGCAATCTATGAACAGATGAAAATGGTATATAATTCGATCACAAGGTATACCGCTCAATGATTGGTTCTCTATTGTACTTATGTGCATCTAGGCGGATATAATGCTTAGTGTTTGCATATGTGCCCGATTTCAAGCTACACCAAGGAATCACACCATAAGGCTGTGAAGCATATTCTTCGATATCTAGCTCACACACCAACACTAGGATTATGGTACCCCAAGGGCTCTACTTTTGATCTCATTGGATATTCTAACTCTGACTATGCTGGTGATCGTGTGGACCGCAAGTCAACATCTGGTACTTGTCATTTCCTCAGACGATCTTTGGTCTGTTGGTCCTCGAAGAAACAGAACTGCGTATCACTGTCTACTGCGGAAGCTGAATACATTGCTGCTGGCTCTTGTTGTGCTCAATTGCTGTGGATGAAGCAAACTCTCAAGGACTACGGCATCAACGTGAAGAATGTGCCTCTCATCTTTGTGACAATGAGAGTGCCATCAAGATTGCTCACAACCCAGTTCAGCACTTTCGAAGACAAAGCACATTCAAATTCGTCATCATTTTCTTCATGATCATGTGTTAAAGGGCGACATCTCCATCGGAAAGCATGTGAAGACGAAGAATAGCTAGCCGATATCTTCACTAAGCCCTTGGATGAGAAGAGATTTAGCAAGTTGCGGTGTGAGCTAAATATCTTAGAATCTTGAACGTTCTTTGAAAAGGACACACATCCCGACACTTATGCAAAATTGATGACTTAGATGTGCAACACATGAAGAAACGCTTTTCTTCAATCAATGAAGAATAACATTCTAAGTGTGAAGAAATTAATGAAGAATTTGATTCTCGTAACCCTACGACAATTGTACGCGGTGTCTGAAATCATCATTCTTATACGGTGGGTCACGCCACCACCAAAGTTGAAAATCTTCAATTTGAGTTTTTCCTTAGTTTTTGAAATTCTTCAGTTTTTCAAATTCTTCAACTTTGCAAAATCTTCACTGTTTCCATCATTTTTCTTCATTGGTTATATATATATATATGGGTTTATGTCCTCTACAGCATTCACTTATGGCTATTTCTTCAAGTCGCTTCGCTAAGTGAATGTGATCGGACCCTTCCCCCTCTATGCTATACTCAACCCAATCTATTCACAAATTGTTCATGTGCGTTCTATTTGAAACTCGTTCAAAATCTTCACTGTGTCCTTGTCAGCTGAAGAAATTGCGAACGGAACTTTAAAACTGATCTTATCCAAATTTTCGGTTTTGCCACTCAAACCGTTCTGCATCCCACGATGCATTATTTTACTCACCCACGATTGCACACGATCTCCACTATACAGTACGTGGGTGACACATGTCGTGAGAAGGAGAATGGTCAGGGGCACGTTCGTCCTAAATCTTCGAGCGAACAGTTTTTCACTGCCTCTATAAATACCCCTCTCTCCATCCTCACTTCTTTTACTCCGCTCGACCTCTCTCTCCCGCTCGAGCTCCTCAAACCCTAGCGCCGCCGCTACTCCATCGTCGCCGGTGAGGAAGAGCTTCGCTGCCTCGACCTCTTCGCCGACGTACTCACGCCGACTGCAGAAATCCTCACTCCGCCGCCGCTGTAGCTGTCTTCCTCCGCCAAGTTAGGGCGTGGAAGATCTGAACAGACAAGCTTCACATCTACAATACCCGGTTCGTCGTGTTCTTCATTTAGGGTAAATAAAAGTTACTTTTACTACCCTCGTTGATCCAAATTTTACACTACAAAATCTTCAAAGGTGTTTTATTCTTCAAATCCTCACACACAAACACCTCACTAGTTATATGCTCTTGATTCATTTCTCTAAGCAATCATTTTTCTTCAAGATTCCTCAATTGTGTGGATCCTCGATCTGTACAACTCTGGAACCTAAGACAAAGAACGCTTAATGAAATTCTTCAAGGCTCATCTGGTCAAAATCCTCAAAACTTGTTCTTTTTGAAAACCTTCTGTGAACGCATATGACCTCTCCAAATTCCTCGCAACTATACTCTATTCACGGTACTCATGTCCGCTTTGAATCACTAGGTTCTCATCAACTTAACTCATTTGCAGTATTCCTCGAAGAAAAGTTGCATACTTCTTCAGAGAATTCATTTGTTCAAATTCCTCACCGAAGAATATGGCGAAGGAAAGAAGCCACGTAAAGGAGGAAAGAGGCCCGAGGTCATGACCGCGTTTGAAATCCACGAGGAAATTTATGCTGATTATTGCACACTGATGAAGCCGAAGTTCGCAAAGAGAACAAAAATCAGCGCAAGGTGCGATACAAAGGATTGAACGGAGATGGGCACGAGAATGGAGGGAGTACTGATATGTAACTCCAAAGTACATGAAGAAATTCGCACTCAATCCTCCATGCCCAAGAGCTCCATTGGCACTGCCAAGAAGTCGACCCCACCAAAGATCAAGGGTGGTGAGGACTTTCTGAAGAATGGGCCAAGCGCCAAGCCAAGTTGGCAAGACAAGCCAATGAGGCGGTGAGGAAATTCAATGAGGACTCACATCGCTGCTGCCCCCGAGGCCTCTGTTAAGCCAAGAAAATCTATGGCAAAGAAGCCCACTCACAAGCCAAGTGCTTCACCAACAGTGCCCTCACGGCTAAGTTCCTCAGCATTGCCCTCACGGCCAATTCCTCATGCTGCCCCTGCTCCTCCAAAGTCCTCAACACCTGTGCATCTGGCCACGTGCCAAAGGACTGCAGGCTTCTCCATTGCCTCTGGTGTCTCAGCAAGTTCCTCAGCTGCACCAAAGTCTTCATCTGGCCCGACTTCTGCTTTGAAGACTAAGGCCACAAATGAACGAGGTCCTCGGCCAAGTCCCAAGAAGAAACAGGTTGCTTTCCAAGAGCCACCGAAGATGATGAGGCTGATGATGATGAACTTATGGAAATCATCGAGATCGCCAAGAAAGGGCCTCTAGAGCCAAAGGCACATCCGTACCCTTGCTTGTTGGATCCGAGGAAAATCCTCAATTATATTGATCTCTGGCACAAGGATCCAAACACCCCTATGCCTGATTTTCATCTGACCCCTGAACAAAGTCATATGTTGACCCATCTCATCACTGAAGAGAAATGGAAGTTTGAAAAGGCAAGAGAGATCAAGAAAGCTCAATACAGAAAGGAGAAGTTCCTGAAGAAAAACGTTGTCAAAATGACACCTGAGGAACTTCTCAAGGTCCAGAATGAGATCCAAGCCCTTAGCAAAAACTTCGATGCTTATTATGCTGATTGGCAAGGAGCCAAGGAGATTCGTCAACCTGACGAAGAAGTTCACAAATGTTGCTGCCCCAACGCAACATGAAATTCCTCAGCCGGAGCCTCACCGCCAACTGAAGAACATGCCAAAGACCCCGTGATGAAGTTCAAACTCTTTGAAGAAAATGCCAGTTCCAGGCTGATGATCCCATTCCACCAATTGAAGAAATTGCCGGGCATCCACTAGTGGTGCGCTGAAGAAAGCCCGAACAAGACAGGCAGCTGCATCAGTTCTTTGCTGAGGAAATTCAACCAGATTCCTCAGCTCCTCCTGCGCCAACACCAACTCCAATTCTCCCATCTGCCTCTGATGTGAAGAAAACCAAGGCTGCAGAACGAGCTGCTGTGAAGAAACGGAAAGCATCAACAAGGCCAAATTCTTCTACTGCGAAGAAAATGAAGCCTATGACCAGCTCCTTTGAAAACCCTATTGATGCTTTGTTCCAATTTCCTCAATTCCATCAAAGGACCTTGTTCCTTTTGATGAAGATTATGTGATCCCAAGCGGATCGATGAAGAAAATCATTCTGCCGCTTCGTCACGAGCAGATTGATGAAGAAATTGAAGTGGAAGCAATGCCTTCAACCCCAGTCATTTCCTCACCTATGCCTCAGTTCACAGCTGAAGAGGCCGGTGTTGAGGAACTTGAAGAAGATGTGGATATTGGAAGCACAACGCCAGTGATGAATGATGACTTTTGGGAAAGTCAGCATCCAATTTCTCCACTCTTCACCCCAATCCAACAGATACCTCAGTGCCCTGCTCCTACTGTTCAAATGGGCGAAGAAACTCATCCCACTTCATCTGTCCCTGAAGAAATTCCAGCCACTAGCGCTGATGAACCTGCTGCTGCTAATCCTCAGACTGCACCTATTGAGGAACAAGAAATTCCTCAGCCTGAAGAACCTGAGATTGCGATTCCTGAGGTCGTGATGCAACTCACTGACACTCCACTGCCAAAGCCAAAGGATCCCTTCTCAACAAAGCAAAAGTTCAAGGCTGAAGACTTCTTCAGCGAGCACGTATTCTTCACAGACATAATCCGTATGATTACGCTTTCGCATAAGGAAGAGGCATTTACGACTGCCACCAAGCCAATTTCTATTCCTCGGTGCTTTTCAATAAAGACAAAGTCTTCGATCATGCTCATATTCCTCATGTGGACATGGAGTCTCTGCCAGCTTCGAGCCAGGTCCTCGGTGTTCTTCACGACGCAGACTTGAATTTCCAGACCGATATCTGTGGATGGAATGAAGAACTCATTCTTCAATTCTATGCAACGCTGCACATCATCGGAGACGTCAAGACGTGAACTCATGGGTATTAGACTGGATGTCCGAAAATACTCACTACAAGGCACCAAAGAATGAATTGCTTCGTTCTCTACCACTCGGTCCTCCATTTGATGGTGCTCGTTGTATCTACAACTAACCCGAACTTTCAAATCACTATATGCAAGTACTGATGAAGCCTTTGAAGCCAAGGCAGACCCCAAGAACCAAATTCCTCGTCAAGGAATTATTGTATGTGCCTCGGACTGTCTATTGGATTCTCGGCGAAGACAATGAGTCCTATCAAAGGCCACGACTTCGAATGATGAAGAAGTCATTGGCATCATGAAGAATATGCTTTTCAACATCATCCATGGCGTTCCCTGGCCAACTTCCATGATTTCTTCATGAGGACTCGGCAAACATTGCTATGTCACCATTTGAGCTGAAGCCTTATGCGCCTTGGATAATGAGATTCATCGGACAAGGTCTTCACTCAATTACAAGGCCGATACTACGAACCACCGCAGCTACTTGCCCCGATTGAAGTCCTCAAGCGGACATTTACCTCGGTGATGACAAGGGCATAGCCACTGCTGTGATCGATGAAGGCATTCGTCCATTGGATGGACAGTTTACATAGCAGCATCCTACTCCACCAATGATGACTACGCCACACATGACTCTGCCGCAAATACCTCACCAAGCAAAGTCCTCAAGCTATCGCACCTGTGGTGATGATCGATCGTGAGTTACTCCTCGGTCTTCATCGGAAGGTTGATCGCAATCATAAATGGGTCAAGCGTCGGTTTGGTTCAATTCTTCACAACATGACCTCAACACACAATGCATTGAAGAAAAACCACTACTACCTCCATGAAACCTTCAAACGCACTGGCTGTTCTTTCACATGTCTACGGTATTGGAAGAACTGACGACAATGGGACTCAAGGAAGAATTTGACTAGTACGCACCTCCTCAGAAGAAATACAAGAAGGTCAAAGTTCCTTCCTTGGTGGCTAGCTCCTATTCTTCATCGCGACAATCGATGAAAATGAAGACTTGGACGACACCGCTGGCAGCCCTACTACAACAACCGACCCCAACAACGGCTGGCGCTCCTTCTTCAACTTGAAATTCTTGAGGCGTTAGTCCTCAGTTTCGATCCTTTTGGTCATTCGATGACAAAGGGGGAGAAATTTGAGTTAGTCTTCAAGCGGGTCTATTATATGGGCAATTTATTTTGTTAAGTTACAACTCTCGTTCTTCTGAAACTTTTATTGGATCGAGTTGTAATCTTAAACCCGATGGTGCTTTGATACTTTTGATGCACTGTGCTCTTGCACTATGCTCTGATTCTCTTGAGCTTCTTGAGCTCGATACTCTTGATGCGTTATTTTGCATGCTCGTTCCTCATTAATGTTATCGCACGCATGCCGAATTACGTCAAGCACCATATCTCATCATGCATTTCAAATTCTTCATATTATATGTCAAATGCGTATGAATTACAAGATATAGGGGAGATCTCAATGATTCAACTCTTCAAATGTGCATTGCCTCAAAAGCAAATTCCTCACTATGCACATCTTCGTGGGGAGTTCTTCTATATCTTGTAATTAAATTCCTCAATATCAGTATTTACACTTCATATGTTTATCCCCGTTGAAAACTTAACCTATATTGTCATCAATCACCAAAAGGGGGAGATTGTAAGTGCATCTAGTGCCCCTTAGTGATTTTGGTGTATTGAAGACTTATAGGTTAAGGAACTAATGCGTTTGTGAGTGTACATGTGTCTATAAGTCTATGAGGAGTTTGATATTTACAGAGAAAGTCGACCCCTAAAAATGAAGTTCTTCGATCAAGACTTTGATATTCTGAAGACTTTCTGAAGACTTTGAAAGTGAAGAAATTGGTGTGACCTTGAAGACTTGGTATTCAGTTGAGGAACATGAAGCGTGAAGACTTTTGTTTTCCTAGTTTCATTTTCTCTTTCTTGGGTCATAGGAAACACCATACTGTTAAAGGGGGTCGAGGAAATACTAAGGAAAAATTTCCATGTGATGCTCAACTCAAAATCCTACACCTACCAATCCCTTCGAGTGAAGCCTTTGGAAATCTCATACGATTCGGTCAATTTCTTCAAAGGATGTAGACGAAGTTCTTCTGGTCGCTGAGGAATTTGTTCTGACTGAGGAGTTAGGAATTCGCCAGTGCGGATTGCCTACACAGTGAGGAACATGATAGCCCTGAGGAATTTGAGATTCAAATTTCTGACCGTTGCTGTGCTGCGCGCCAGCTGTCCCAAAATATCTTATCCACCTAACGGTCATATCATTGAAGGGCATTTATGTCTTATCATGTCGGGCTGCTCCCTAGGCTATAAATAGCCGCCCCTACAACCACTAGCTGGTTGGCTGCTCCGAGAGAAACTTGACACTTGTCATTTGAGAGCAACCCATCCTCCGAGGACTTTGAGCGAAAATCATCGAGTGAGGAAAAACCCAAAACCAAACCCTACAAACCTTAAGTGATTGAGCATCATCAAGAGATTGATCCTGCGTGGATCCGACGCTTGTTACCTTTGAAGACTGTGCTTCTTCCAGACGGTTAGGCGTCATGGTCTAGAGCATCCAAGAGGAATTGTGGATCGCCGAGTGACCAAGTCTGTGAAGGTTTGGAAGTCGCTGAAGACTTACCACGAGTGATTGGACGAGGTCCGTGTGACCTTAGTTCAAGGAGAATACGGTGAGGACTTGGTGTCCCGAGCTGCGTGCTTTCGGCCGATCGGGTGTCCGGACTGTGTGTCCTCGAGTTTAAATACTCAACCGCTCCAACCAGACGCATAACCGAGACAACAGTTGGAACTGGTCTACCAAATCATTGTCTTCACCAACCTTATCGGTTCTATTTCCTCAACCCTTTCATTTCCTCATTATCGTGTTGAGTGTTCATTCATATCTGTGTTTGAAGACTTTGACTGAAGACTTTCTCAATTTCCTCAGTTCAATTTCTTCAGGCTGTTTGTCTTCATCTTGTGCTATCCTGTGTTTACGCTTTCTGTACTCTTCGGTTGTCTTCATTTCATCATGATGACTATGCCCGCATTCTGCTATGCTTACTTCTGAGTACTTATTCCGCTGCAAGTAGTTCTTCGCTAAGGAATTTCCTCACAGGCAAATTCCTCAGTGAAGAATTCATAAAAATCGCCTATTCACCCCCCCTCTAGTCGATATAACGCACTTTCAGGCCCCTGCCTATAAGTAGAGCTAGCCACCACAGTAGAAAGAGAGGCCGGGAAGGATCCGAAATCTGGAACAGAGCCAGAGATCAAGCAATCTAGAGAGAGAGAGAGAGAGAGAGCGACTGAACTCCCCCTAGTAGTTCATCGCACCGGCCAAGAACAGACCCTCGCGAGGCTGTTCTTCCTTGTACTGTTCATCATCAGCCCAAGAGGCAATCCACCACACCACACATTGGAGTAGGGTGGTACACCACAATGGTGGCCCGAACCAGTATAAACCTCGTGTCCCTTGTGTTGCTCTTCGTGTAGTTTTAGGTCCTAGCAAGGCGACGAGGTGCAGGTAGGTAGGGGGTGAGATCTCCGCGTGCACCCCAGAGTTCGAACCTAGAGGGTCTGCCGGAACCCGAAATCCGACATTTGGCGCGCAAGGTAGGGGTGCGCCGGAATCCACCTTCTGTCATTTCGCGCCTCGTCGCATCGTCATCGTCATGTCCGGCGACCAGGCGGGCAACCCCGATCCCTGGGCAGCATGGCCCGCCCATGCAGAACCACTCTCCCCGGGCAACCCCATGCCCTGTGCAGCTCATGATTCGCGGTGGCGCCAGGTCATGGCGACGCTGTCAGTAACGACAGCTCTCACGCGCTGCAAAAGCGGTCGGCGACAAGGGCCTCCAACCACGCCAGGCCACGATGCCGTACACCCTGACGGAGCAGCGAACTCAAGGGCTGCGCTCACGGTGGCCCGAGAGCTACCGCAATGCAGCTCTTTGGAAGGCGGTCGCGACGTCTTCTGGAGCGGGTGGCGAGCTCTGGCTTCGCCGCGCATTGGGGGCTCACCCTTTCGCACCCAACTCCCACCTCGGGTCCAGTGGTGGCCCACGCCACAGTTCCCCACGCACGCCTCACAGCTCCAAGCGGACTCCAAGGCCACCCCAACGCCAACTGTTGCCAAGACGGGCCAGCGGTGCTGCCTCCGCCCCCGGCCAGCGAAGAAGGACTCGCCACGACCCACGGGCCCAGTGGGACACCGCGCTACCACCCCCAGGTGGGCGTCTCAAGCAGGACTGCGTGGCACACGGAGCACTACGACGCAACATTCGGGATGGCGGCCCCAGAAGAGTACGTGCCCCACATGATGGATCAAGGGCACACACAGGAGGACAAACATGGCTCGCTCCTCGGCCCAAGCTGGGGGGGGCGAGGCACCAGAAGCTGAGCTCTTCCAGGAGCCCCGGGAAAGCCCGTCTGCCGGCCGCTGAAGCAACGATTATCGGGTACCGCTAATTCCTCGAGCAGGCATACGCTAACCATGGATCACAGGGGAGGTACAGGTCGCCACGGGACGATCGCCTAATCCCGCAGTTTCCTACCCCTCAGGAGGAGGGCGCCGGGGGCTGCAGGAGAGCGACCGAGATCCGGCATCACCACCGTGGCGTTCGGAGCAAGGCGTCCTCAGCCCTCTGCCGGGAAGGTGCCTCAGGGCCTGCCCCTTGCAGAGGACCCGTGGTCGTCGGGGGAACCGCTGGCGACCGCTCTACCCCATCGGCGGCGTCCTCCGTTTCAGGTCGTCGTCGGTGGCACTAGAGTGTGGCGCAAGGCGGGGCCCTCGTCTGGCGATATGAAGCAAGGCCGGTACCTGTGAAGAAGGCCCAGTTCCTGTGAAGCTCGCCGCCCCGTGACACTCTCACGTAATAATGAGTGGGGCTGTACACGCCCCGGAGTCTCAGGAGCGGCGGCCTCAGGCCCCGGGGCTCCCTCCCAAGCCTAGTGGCAACACTTAGCTCCGCGCTGGTGAGAAGACGTCCAAGACTAGACTAGGTGCCGGACGCGGCTTTTTCTGCTTTTCTTGCTTTTTTCCTTGGCTGTCGCTTTCCCCCCCTTTTTGGATTTAAGTTGGATTCGAGCTATGCGATTTGCGTGTGTCGGGAAGGGGTGTTTAGTCTCGCTCGAGCAATCTCTCGCTCGTTACTACTCTGCCTCAGCTGCCTCCCCTCGTGAGCCCCTCGCGAGCTGGGCCAGGCCTAGCATGCGCACAGACCGGACCACCATCACCGTGCCCTCTCAGGAGGTTCTCATCACAAGTTAAATGGGCTCGTTCAGGGAGCACACGGAATGCCACATCCCTCATGAGCTATCTCGGGGCCCACGCTGGTCGAAGGTAAACAGTCAGCCAGCTGCCCGCGCAAGGCGACCCACTTAAGCGTTGTCGGATGATATCGCGTCTACTAATATGCTAACTGCAAGTTTTTACACGAGGGGCTCCCCCTCCCAAAATGCTCTTACAACCTTCAGGGCCAATCCCGAACTCTACTTGCGCAGGATAAAAAGCAGGGACATCATGCAGTCAATCGGATAAGTCCCCCAATGCATCCTCGAGATCACCTCCTGAATCACCACTGGCGTCGCTGGCCTCGCCATCGCCCTCCGCGTCGCCGTCAGTGGCGCCAGGGCCATTCACCACGCCGCCTTCATCAGCGGCCACGACCATGCTGTCGTCATCAGAAGCGAAGGCCCTGACGAGGGCATCCACGTTGTCCTCCACCCAGTGCGCCAGGTCGTCCCGGACGGCCTGGGGTACTGGGGCAATGGCAGCATCAAAATCGAAGTTGGGGTCCATGTCCCGAAGATGGCTAAAGACGCGAGAAAAGGCACGCCCGAGCAGGGCGTGACTCCTCTCCTCCACCAACCTATTGGCTCTGCCCGACCGCACCTCCAGCTGCGTCACCACATCAGTGAAGAACTGAAGGTCGCCAAAGATAGTTGATCGCGTGAGGCTCGCCAACGGCCGCCGCATAAATATTACCCAAGGCCGTGTTAGCTCTTTTCCCGAGCGCAAGGAGTATAGGGCCATGCTCGTGCTCCAGTGATCTGCGCTGGCGCCTCTGCCCTCGTTCCGCTGCAACGGCTTCAACAAGGCGTCCACCGCTAACGCAGAAGAAGTGCCTCGGCGGGAGGAAGTCGCCTCCCCGTGCCACGCCAAGGGTGGCGGGAAGCGTCGGCCCGCGGCGTCACTTCATCCAGCTTGGCCCTCGGGCGGCAGTCCCGCCTTCAGCCCGCCCCGATCAACCCCAGCCTCTCCTCGAACTTCGTGCTCGAGGTTCAAGCGGCCGCCGCCACCCGACGATCAACCTCTTCCAAGACTCGGGCCTCCCGCAAGAGCAACATCATCCTCCGCTGCGCCACCAAGCGCCTTCGCCGTCTCTAGCCGCTCAAGATCAAGCGCGCTTCGGCTTCAGCGTCAGCGCCTCCTTGCGTCTCCGGAGCTCCGCCTGGTCGATCGAAGCCCCCTTCATAGACGCAAGGGCCATCTCACGCAGCTCCACCTGCTGCTCCAGGGAATTGCTCTAGGCCTGGAGCTCCCGCGCCCGCTCCTCCGCCGCCTCACGCCGCCGGTCAGCCTCCCGGGCCTCCTCGATGGCCCGGGAACGGGCCTCCCGTGAGGCCGCCAGCGACGCCTCGGCTTTCTCATTTTCGAGGTCACGCTGGTGGCGCGTGAGGGCAACAACCACCTTCAGCTTGCGCCCCTCTTCAGCTAGGCGCAGGCCCTTAGCTTCAAGGCGTGCGTCTTCGTCAGCGAGCTCTACGCCAAGCTGACTCACTGCTTCAGCCGCCCTCTGGAGAAACCCTTGGCGAAGGGCACGGCGCTCCCGGGCGCGCCCGAGCACGTCTTCTGCATCACCATCCGCCCTTAGTAAGAGTGGGGGACCATGAATCAGCACTCCCCCTCTGGGCAGGGGGCTGGGGGCTGGCGCCCTCATGATGGCCGGGCACGCCCCGCCAGAAGCCCGACCTAGAGCTGGCTCGTCCCCGAACGAAGAACGAAGGGCCGACCTCAGCCAATCGCGATCCACGACCAGACGAGGGGCTCAAGGCAGGCTGGCTATGCCCCGAGAAGGCTCGTGAAGGAGGGTCGCGAGGTGCGCAGAGCCATGATGCGCCACAGGATGGATCACCTCTCCGATCGACCTCACCACAAGGGCTCTGCTTGAGCTCGGCGCGTCCGAAGACGGTGGAGAGGGCGGAGCCTGGGGCGATGGCTCCTCAGCCATCTCTGTGAGCTCGGCAGGAAGGGCCCTGTGGAGCAAGGATCAGCCGAAGTAACGGGAAAATAAGGAACCAGGAAAGGGGAAGGCTTACTCATCAATGGCGAAATACTTCCTGTGCTTCAACAGGCGGCAAGGGTAGTCGTCACCCAAGGCCTCCCTTCTCTTCCGGAGAGCCTCGAAGTCCATGCGAAAGTGGCCCAGGAGTTCAGCGCAGGGGCCAGCCTGTGACGAGGAAGAAGCACCAAGGTGACCAGTGTCAGGGGCGTCGTCCAGGCGCACGCCGCTGGTCGCCTCACCAAGAAGGGTAGCTGGGGCCTCAGGGGCCTCGACCACGGGAGCCGCGGGCCGCGGCTCAACGCCTTCAGCCGCAGCAATGCGGGCCTCGTGGAGTGCCGCTGGCGTCGTCATCCCGGGCGGAGGCCCCTCAGCCTCCCGGTGGCCCATGCCTCCCTGCTCCACCACTCGAGGAAGGACCGCCGTGGGCGGCATCGGAAGGGTAGTCACCACCACCGGGTTCTCGCGAGGCCCCATGAGGCCTGGGGCGCAGCCCCATTCGTCAAGCTGGGCATCCGCTTCACAAAGTCACCCTGCCGAGCAAAAGTACAAAGAAAGCACTCCCTTGCCGGATGCTGCCGGGGGAAGGGTCCCCGGTCAGGACCATGAGCGCCTTCCTCAGCACTTCAGGCATCAGGTCCTCCTCCTGGAGCCTCATGCGATCCTCACACCCGTCGAAGGCCCACAACCGGCGGGAGTGACGCTGGAGAGGGGCAATGCGGCATAGGAGGAACTCATTCACCACCTTGGGCGCCGTCACGCCGAGCGCCCTCAAGTACGCGAAGCGATGCCAGACGAAGACGAGCCGGGGGCTCGTGAGCGTCTCCTGGCCCCAGCCTGAATTGGGGACAGCGGGCGATGTTGGCTCCGAAAGCAGGGGGCTGGGCACCCCGACATCCACGTCTGACCATCGTCATGGAACCCAGACACGGGCGGAGGAAGGCTGAAATCAATCCCTGAAGCTGCCGTTTCTGGTGCGGCAATGAAGCTCACGCACCCCGAACATTGGGTGGGGTCGATGAGGCGCAGGGAGAAGAAGTGACGCAGCAAGGCAACTGAAGGAGGGATGCCCATCATCGCCTCACAGACAAAGGTGAAAATGACAAGAAGAGTAATGGATTCAGGACCCAAATGCATCATATGGATCTGGTAATGGGAAAGCACAACGTTGAAGAAATTGGAAAAGGGGGGAACTAGTCCCTCCCACAGGGCGTCGGCGAAGTATCGGACCTCGGTGACTATTCTATCAATCAAGAAGCGAGACGGGCCAGCCGTCGCCCTCCGCACTCATTGAAGATAGTGGCAAGAGCGTAGCTGACCTTGTCCAAGCCTTCTCGGTTGAGTATGATCGACCGATCGACGGCAGGAGCCATCACGGCAATGGCGAGGCGCAGCATGGGTTTCTTCCCTTTCCCTTCGTTGGAGCCATGGCGATGTAAAGGGAGGATTCGAGATTGGATTGAAGCGGAGACTGGAGCTCGAGAGGAGGAAGAGCAGGAGACGGTCGAGCAACGAAAAGAGGGACGACTGTGTGCAACCACGGGTCCGCCTAGCTGGGCGCAAAATAAGGAGGCGTGGGGGAACAGGGACGCCCACGTCCAATCAATCGCCATGCGTCGCCCGAGGCCACAGGCTGTTAGGGCCCGTGGCGCTTCGCACTTGCCTCTTCGCTTCTCCGCTCGGCCAAGTCCAGGCGCGCCTTGGGCACAGGGGCTACTTGTCGGCGTTTCCGGAGCAGGGGTACCAGACTTGCTCGCTGCGGCTTCTTGGCGTGGCTCAAGGGGTGGCCCAGACGGCCCATCTTCATCAAGACAAGCTCAAGACCTCGCGAGGGGCCAAGCCTCATGGGCGTGACGGCTGTGAAGCTTCCTCAGGCACGACCTCGTCAGGCTGGCTCGCGAGGAGGCGAAGAGATCAAGACGGGGTACCTCACGAGGTGCCCATGATGCAAGCCATGACGACCAAGGGCGCCAGGCGGGCGCCAGCCCGCGTGGTGTCCTCATTTCCTCTTTGGTGCAAAGGAGGCAGGCGCAGGCGAGAGCATCAAGCAAAGGCAGCCGTTTCGGTGCAACAAGACCAAGACCGTCGCAACGGCAGGAAGGAAGTCATCGTGGAGCCCAAGCCGGCGTCACTGAGGGAGTCCCGGACTAGGGGGTGTCCGAATAGCCGGACTATCATCACGGACGGACTCCAAGACTATGAAGATACAAGATTGAAGACTTCGTCCCGTGTCCGGATGGGACTTTCCTTGGCGTGGAAGGCAAGCTTGGCGATACGGATATGTAGATCTCCTACCATTGTAAACGACTGTGTAACCCTAACCTATCCGGTTTCTATGTAAACCGGAGGGTTTTAGTCCGTAGAGATGTAACAACAATCATACCATAGGCTAGCTTCTAGGGTTTAGCCTCCTTGATCTCGTGGTAGATCTACTCTTGTACTACCCATATCATCAATATTAATCAAGCAGGAGTAGGGTATTACCTCCATCGAGAGGGCCCGAACACAGGTAAAAACATCGTGTCCCTTGTCTCTGTTACCATCCGCCTAGACGCACAGTTCGGGACCCCTACCGAGATCCGCCGGTTTTGAAACCGACATTGGTGCTTTCATTGAGAGTTCCTTCCGTGTGCGTCACCGATAGGCCCGATGGCTCCTTCGATCATCAACAACAACGCGGTCCAGGCAGACTTTTCTCCCGGACAGATCTTCGTGTTCGGCGGCTTCAGACTACGGGCCAATTCGCTTGGCCATCCGGAGCAGATCGAAAGCTACGCCATCGCCATCAGTCGATTTGGAAGTTTGAACTATACGGCCGATATCCGCGGAGACTTGATCTTCGATGGATTCGAGCCGTAGCTAAGCGTGCCGCCTTGTCTCGATGGACATGATCTAGCTCTGCCCTAACAAAGGCTCGAGGCCGCATCAAAGACTCCGCTCCGACCCTTAATCCGGAGCCGGACTCCCCGATCGAGGACGAGTGGTTGGACACCGCCTCGAGGGCTAAAATCTCTATGGCGATTGAGCCGAACTCCATCCCTGTCCTTTGCGAAGACCTTGACTCCAGGGTGCCGGACTCCTCTCCGGAATCCGAACCCTCCGCGCCCCTGCCAATCGAATCCGATTGGGCGCCCGTTATGGAGTTCATCGCGGACATCTTTTCAGACTTCGCCCTTTGGCGACATTCTGAATGCGCTAAAGTCTCTCTCTTTATCTGGAGAGCCCTGGCCGGACTGCGGACAGGAAGGTTGGGATACGGACGAAATACAACGCCCACCCACCACCCACTTTGTAGCCACTGTCGACGATTTAACTGACACGCTCGACTTCGATTCTGAAGACGTCGACGGTATGGACAACGACGCCGGAGACGACCAAGACCCAGCGCCTACAGGGCACTGGAAGGCCACCTCATCATATGACATATACATGGTGGACATCCCAAAAGATGGGAACGGCGATGGAACAATGGAGGATGACCCCTCCAAGAAACAGCCGAAGCGCCGACGTCAGCGGCGCCGCTCTAAATCCCGCCACAATAAAAACGGTGATTCCGGCACGGGAGATAATAACACCCTGGACAGTGCCGAAGAGAACCCTCCAGCAGGACTCAGCGCAGGAGGAGGGAGAAGCAAGTCCGCATTTACAAAGGCGGCAGAAAGAGAGGTCGAGGGCGATAATTATGCGCCTCCCTCCGAAGATGAGGCAAGCCTCGACGACATTTAATTTGTCGTGCCTGAGGATCCCGTCGAACAGGAGCGTTTCAAACGCAGGCTTATATCCACGGCAAGCAGCCTCAAGAAAAAGCAGCAACAGCTTAGAGCTGATCAAGACCTGCTAGCTGACAGATGGACTGAAGTCCTCGCAGCCGAAGAGTATGAACTCGAACGCCCCTTCAAAAGCTACCCCAAACGCAGGCCGTTGCCTCGATCAGAGGAGGAAGCACCCAAGTCACCAGCGCACGACATGGCAGACCGGCCACCCCGTGGACGCGACAGAGAAGCCTCTCGGCCCTTCGCTCAAGCCACACCCCGACGCCGCTCAAAAAGTACCAAGGCATGGGAAAACGCGCCGGACTTGCGAGATATATTGGAGGATAAGGCAAAACATACAAGATCGATCTACAGATTGCGTGGGCGCCCAACGACGCGGGATGATTACCGTCGCGCCGGATACAACAAACCCGGCCGGGCCGAACACAGTAGACAAAGCTCATATGAGCTACGTCGTGATATGGCCCAATATCTGAGGCGCCAAGACACCCACTATGCTTCATGATGAAGTAATGGATCATCAAATCCCCGAGGGCTTCAAACCCGTAAACATCGAATCATACGATGGTACCACAGATCCTGCGGTCTGGATCGAGGACTATCTCCTCCATATCCACATGGCCCGCGGTGATGATCTACATGCCATCAAATACCTCCCACTCAAGCCTAAAGGACCAGCTCGGCATTGGCTCAACAGCTTGCCAGCAGAATCAATTGGTTGCTGGGAGGACCTGGAAACCGCATTCCTTGATAACTTCCAGGGCACATATGTGCGGCCACTAGACGCCGATGACCTTAGCCACATAATTCAGCAGCCAGAAGAATCGGCTAGACAATTCTGGACACGGTTCCTCACAAAGAAAAATCAAATCGTTGACTGTCCGAATGCAGAGGCCCTTGCAGCCTTCAAACATAACATCCGTGACGAGTGGCTTGCCCGGCACCTAGGACAGGAAAAGCCGAAATCCATGGCAGCCCTCACAACACTCATGACCCGCTTTTGTGCGGGAGAGGACAGCTGGCTAGCTAGAAGCAACAACTTGGCCAAACACCCTGATAGTTCGGATACCAAGGACAGCAATGGCAGGTCGCGTCGCAACAAGAACAAGCGCCGCATTAACGGCGATAACATCAAGATACGACCGTCAATGCCGGATTCAGAGGCTCTAAACCCGTCAGCGGAAGAAGCCGTTCAAAAGAAATACCCAGGTCTGGCCCAACAACTTGGACCGAATACTCGATCGCTTGTGCAGCGATACATGGCACCCCGAAAACTAACCAATCACACCAACAGGGATTGTTGGGTGTTCAAGCAAGGTGCAAGTTAAGTGCCGGACTCAATGACAAGGGGCTGCATAGCGATGACGAGGAAGAGCCGTGGTCACGAACAATAGAGGATGTAAGGGTTTTCCTACACAAGTGCGGACGGTGAACATGATATACGCAACCCACATACCCAAAAAGGGAGCGGAAGGCACTAAGGGACGTATATGCGATGGAGCCAGTCGCCCCGAAGTTCAACCCATGGTCTTCCTGCCCGATCACCTTCGATCGAAGGGACCACCCCACTAGCATCCGTCACGGCGGCTTCGCCGCATTGGTTCTTGACCCAATTATCAATGGATTTCACCTCACCAGAGTCGTGATGGACGGCGGTAACAGCCTGAACCTGCTTTATCAAGATACAGTGCGCAAAATGGGCATAGACCCCTCAAGGATTAAACCTACAAAGACGACCTTTAAAGGCGTCATACCGAGTGTAGAGGCCAGTTGTACGGGCTCAGTTACACTCGAAGTGGTCTTCGGATCCCCGGATAACTTCCAAAGCAAAGAGTTAATCTTCGACATCGTCCCATTCTGTAGCGGCTATCATGCACTGCTGGGACGAACCGCATTTGCAAAGTTCAATGCGGTGCCGCACTACGCATACCTCAAGCTCAAGATGCCAGGCCCTCGAGGAGTAATCACGGTCAATGGAAACACCGAACGCCTTCTCTCGAATGGAGGAGCACACGGCGCCCTCACGGCGGAGGTACAAAGCAGCCTCTCACAAGCAATTCTCGAGTCCGGCCACTAAGCGTCCGGGACAACATCAAGCGCGCCGGAGTAACCTACAACAAGACCGCTGGCACGATTCAAGCAGGCGTAGTAATCCGACCCCAACCCCGCCTCGCGAAATCTCGAAGCTAGTATTACGCGTACATAATTACGCCTGGAGATACCATGGGCATATGGGGAGGGCAAGACCACGCAAGACGCCAAGAATGCGGCTCGACCGCACTGTGGGCCCCGATTGTGTCATTCTTTTCTTTTTCCTTTTTCTTCCTTTTTTTACTTTCGGGACTCCGTCTTTGACAAGTCCTGTCCGCACTTGAATCGCCGAACTCATGATGCAACAGCCAGGGAAGCGGAAAGCCACGCCGAATGTCTGTGTGGTCTCTATTACAAGCATTATACCTGCTTTTACATACTAGCTCAGCTTACCCCCGGAGGGGACATGTTAGATAGTCCCATCCCTTCCTTATAGCACTATTTGTATCGCTCGCTTTCATTGCAGTACCTTTTTGAATAAACAGTACATAGCTTTTGCTTATTATTGCACTACTTGCTTTATATATACATATGTTCATTTCATGACATGTTGCAACCGTACACTTTGGTACGGCCAGTACACCAGGGGCTTGAGTATCCCAAAATTATGGTGTGATAAGTCCGAACACTTTCACAAGTACGGCACCCCGAACTTATATCATTATATGAATTGGCTCTGAATCATGTCTTGGGTCAATAGTTGGGTTTGCCTGCTCCCGTGTTTTGGTACCTTACGCCCGTTATATCGGCTAAGGTAGCACCGGGAGAACCACTGCGATTGTGCCCCAGTTGAGCTGGGTTGAGCACCTCAGTGGAGAAAGCTAAAACTAACCCTCATGATAGGGCGAGAGCCGGTCGCTGTTCGAGAGGTTTTTTTGGGTCCCTAAAGACTTATGCCGCTTAGAGCGAGGAACCGGAATTGTCCGGGTGGATAGCGCCCCGAACTCGGTCTTCCGAATACTAGGGGCTTCGCCGAAATTTAAAACTATAGAATTCTATGGCTAAGTGAGAGTGTTCAAGCATTATAAGTCCGGTTGCCTTGTTCGTTGTGTTGAGCGCCTCCCTAGATGGACCCAAGAATGGGAACAAGAGTGCTCAAGTTTATCCCGAACACCCCAAAGACTTTCGTGGCATGGGGGCTGAAGCCAACGACTTGCCATCTCTCAAATTTGATAAACGGCCGCATGTAGAAGGTAATATTTTAAGTTAACAAGCGTTGCTTAGCGATATGAACAAGTTTTCAGCAGACAGGACAACAAATGCGAGCCTATTCAAAAATCACATCTTTGGAGCACTCATCCGCTTATTCAAGTGGGCACCCTTCAGAGGCCCTCATAGTACATTTCAGGCGGCGATGCTCATGGCCCTTCGGGTCTGGCCCGTCCGTCACAAGCTTCTTCAGATCCAAATTTTGCCCCAAAGCACTTTAGCACGGGCAAGGGCCCGACGGACACTTTCAATGCAAACGGAGCGCTTGATGACTTCAACTGCGGGACAGGCATCCACCGGCACCGCACCAAGCCAAGTAGCTCCGGCATGGCCTCCAATGGCCATAGCCGCGCTTATAAGCCCTTCATGGCCTGTTCGGCGACCTTGTAGGAGCTCGACCAGCTGCTTGGCTGGTCGCTCAGGGCACTGGCTGTCCGCCTCGACATCGAGACCAGAACACCTTTTCCGTCGACCTCCCTCCTTGGCGGTAGAATGCAGCAGCATCAGACACACTACGGGGCAAATCTGCGAATGCTCTTGGAGAGCTCCGAATCCGGGTAAGTAATAGGTAATTCACTTTCACATGCTTGCTTTGCATAAAGAATGCCTTACCTGCCGCTATCTTCTTCAACGACTCAATTTCTTGGAGGGCTTTTTGGGCCTCGGCCTTAGCAGCTTTGGCACTCTCAAGAGCCGAGGCGAGCTCGGACTCTCGAGTTCGAGTCACGCCCAAACCCTCGTGTTTTTCCACGAGAGCTTGGAGCTCTTGCTGTACCTTGGCCAGCTGCGCCTCCCTTTCTCTCGCTCGGTGCGTTCGCTCCGCAGCTTTGTTTTCGGCCACGGACACCGCTTCCTTCTGTGGTCGCCACCTGCTCATGGCCCCTCAGAGTACCCAATTTATTCCTGTTATTTTTTGCAACCAAAACCTTTTCTATAAGGTATTTCTTTAATAAGGTATTACTTACCTTCCTTGTCCTCGAGCTGCTTCTTGGCTTGTCCGAGCTCGTTCTCGGACCGCCGAGGTTACGCTTCAATGCATTGACCTCCATGATCAAGGCGGCAGAGGTCAAGACAGCGTGCATTCCAATATTGACATACTTATGTTAGACTCTCACAGATATATCTTTTTAGATCCTTAGTCCGGCTTTTCTTTTGAACACCGAACTAAGCATCAGGCTACTGTCTATGCGTAATATTTTTACATATTCTAAACTTACCTCAAAGCTCGTTAGAAGGCTGGTATAGCTTCAGTCGATCCGCTCTTGGCGGACTGAACTGTCCGGATCACCGCACTCATAACAGTGCGGTGCTCCTCGATGGAAGCGCTGTTAAGTGCCTGCAGTAAGCTATCCGATGCCTCCGGTTGGACGGAGGACACCGGCGTCTTACCCTTCTTGCGAAGGATCCGCTGGCTGGACTTCGGAACCGCTGATGGTTCCGGCATAGAGTCCGGACGAGGGTCGGGCTTAGAGCCCCTGGGGGTTTTGCCCCCCGCGCGCCTGGAGTCCGGGAGGTTGCCTTGTGGCACCTCCTGCGCTACCTCCTCTTTACCAAGCCCCCCTTGGGGCCCCACCACAAGGCCGTCTGCAGCGTGAGGCGAGGAGGCGGTCGGAAGCGGGTACTCTCCATTTCCGACGAGCCTGTGGACCCGCTCGATGAATCGGCGAACTCGCCCTTGGGCGGGCTGCACGGTTGTTTGACATTAGAGAACACTCTGCGATAATAAAAAGCCATGGGTATCCGGACACTTACGATCTCGCCAGGGGCTTGACCCTTGTAGGCCAATCCTCCTCCTCGTCGTCGATGTTGGTGGAGAAATCCGGAGGAAGGATTCTTCCCTTCTTGGACCCTCCGGCCTCCCGGTTAGCGGCCTTCCTTTTCTTCTCCTCCCGGGGGAGGAGCTTCTTCTTCTTCCTCCTCGGGAGAAGATTACGCATCGAGAATCGGACAAAGACTGGCGTCGGGAGCTCCTTCGAGTTCCCGTTGCCTCCTTCTTGGCCTTCTTCTCCGGCAGCACATGCGGCACCGGAGCCAACAGCCCCGTCAATCGGGCGTCCTCCGGGTCTTCTGGCAAAAGAGCCGGACAGTTAATCTGTTCGGACGACTTCAGCCAGTCCTGTCAAAGATTAGGGAGTTTTAGATCCCACGTAGAGTCAATCTATGAAAACAGAGTCCCGTAAAGGGTAAAATAATTTACCTCGCCGGCTTGACGCCGCGAGCTGTATCCGTGATCTTTGTTAGCGGATGCTAGGGCTTCGGCGCCCTTGAACAGCACCTTCCAGGCGTCTTCGTACGTAGTGTCGAAGAGCCGGCTCAAGGTTCGGTGATGTGCCGGATCGAACTCCCACAAATTGAAGGCCCGTTGTTAAGGTGGGAGAATCCGGCGGATGAGCATCACCGGATTACGCCGACAAGCTCGAGATTCTTGTCCATCGAGTTTCGGACGCATGTTTGGAGTCGGTTAGCTCTTCCGAATTCCCCACGTCAGGGCCCGTCTCTCTTTCCATGACGAGAGCCGTGTGGGGAAGCCAGATCTAAATTCGGGGGCCGCCACCCATTCGGGGCCGCGTGGCTCGGTGATGTAGAACCACCCCGATTGCCACCCCTTTATTGTCTCCACGAAGGCGCCCTCGAGCCATGGGACTTTGGCCATCTTGCCAACCATGGCGCCTCCGACTCCGGCTGACGGCCGCCCACTACCTTCGGCAGGGCGTTGAAGATCTTCAGCCATAAGCCAAAGTGGGGCTGGATGCAGAGGAAGGCCTCGCACATGACGATAAACGCCGAGATGTTGAGGATGAAATTTGGGGCCAGGTCTTGGAAGTCCAGGCCGTAGTAGAACATGAGCCCCGGACAAATGGGTGAAGTGGAAAACCTAGTCCGTGGAGGAAGTGGGGAGAAACACCACCCTCTCATGGGGCCGGGTTGGAATAAGCTGCCCCACATCGGCAGCCTGCAGGCGCGATGTCGCCGGACAAGTATCCGGCCTCCGCAGTCTTGTGATGTGCCCTCCGTGACGGAGGAGGCCATCCACCTGCCTCCCGCCTCCTCACATGGTTGGAGAAGGTTGAGGTGGGATGTGCGGACTTGGGCGCTGGAGCTCGAGTCTTGTGAAATGGATAAGCAAAGGAGGAAGAAGGCGTAGGTGAAAAGGTGGATCCTTATCCCCTTATATGGACGGACGAAGCTATGCGTCCCCCACCAGCATGGTAAGACTCGCTTATTTCCCAAGCGTCGTAATCAATGGCGCGGATGGGTTACCCACGTCCATATTGACGAGAATCCCGGAATAAGGGGGCACGACCTCGCTAAACGCGCTGAGGCGGAATAGTAAAAAACGATTCATATAAAGGCCTGGCCGTGGTGTGATGTCATGCCGCGGGGTACGTCAGCAGATCTGTGCAAAAATTATTCTCTCTACGGTGGTATGTGGAACTTGTTTTGCAGAGCGGGACACTATCCTTGTGTTGAAAACCTTCTATGAAGTATTCGGAGGAGGAACCTGCCTTGCAATGCCGAAGACAATATGCACGCCGGACTCGTCGTCATTGAAGCCTAGTTCAGGGGCTACTGAGGGAGTCCCGGACTAGGGGGTGTCCGGATAGCCGGACTATCGTCACGGCCGGACTCCAAGACTATGAAGATACAAGATTGAAGACTTCGTAACGTGTCCGGATGGGACTTTCCTTGGCGTGGAAGGCAAGCTTGGCGATACGGATATGTAGATCTCCTACCATTGTAACCAACTCTATGTAACCCTAACCTATCTGGTGTCTATATAAACCGGAGGGTTTTAGTCCATAGGATGTAACAACAATCATACCGTAGGGCTAGCTTCTAGGGTTTAGCCTCCTTGATCTCGTGGTAGATCTACTCTTGTACTACCCATATCATCAATATTAATCAAGCAGAGTAGGGTATTACCTCCATCAAGAGGGCCCGAACCTGGGTAAAAACATCGTGTCCCTTGTCTCCTGTTACCATCCGCCTAGACGCACAGTTCGGGACCCCCTACCCGAGATCCGCCGGTTATGACACCGACAGTCACCATCAGAGCCTTTGGCAGGCGAGGACCAACTTTAGTCAGGATAAGTGTACTAGATGTTCCCCTTCAAAATGGCCGATTGTTGGCGCCCTTCCCGCTCAATATTTGGGAAGAGGCCCGGGGCCCCTGCCTATAAGTAGAGCTAGCCACCACAGTAGAGAGAGAGGCCGGGAAGGATCCGAAATCTGGAACAGAGCCAGAGATCAAGCAATCTAGAGAGAGAGAGAGAGAGCGACTGAACTCCCCCTAGCAGTTCATCGCACCAGCCAAGAACATACCCTCACGAGGCTGTTCTTCCTTGTACTATTCATCATCAGCCCAAGAGGCAATCCACCACACCACACACTGGAGTAGGGTGTTACACCACAATGGTGTCCCGAACCAGTATAAACCTTGTGTCCCTTGTGTTGCTCTTCGTGTAGTTTTAGATCCTAGCGAGGCGACGAGGTGCAGGTAGGTAGGGGGTGAGATCTCCGCGTGCACCCCAGAGTTCGAACCTAGAGGGTCTGCCGGAACCCGTAATCCGACATGTAGGAACCCCCTTTCCAACTCCTTGGCCGAAGTTGAGTCTAGTCTTTGAAAAACTGATTTACTAACATGGCTGTGTGGCTTACAGGCCCACGTCGCCAATTGGGTGGTATTAGGATCTTTTATTCCTCGTCTTTACTCTGGGACTCTAATCTCTCTTCTATTCGGGTTAAATGATTTTGCTAACTCTATCCTAGGTTCTCGTGATCACATCCATCCAGAGATTTGTATTACACCTTTCTTGAATTGGGAGCCGGGATCTGCTTCACATTGTTCACGGGCCGCAGGATCCTTTTATTGAGGGCACCCTGCGTCGTCCCTTGCAAATCCCTCGCTCCAGAGATTTTCTCCAACCTTGATGTAGCCTTTGCTATGTCCCGTTGTTAAATCACTCCGTTGTGTTCACATGTGTCATCTAGTATGCCTGTGATGTTTCTCTTGTCTGAACTCTTATGGACAACATGTAATTGGCCTCACATATGTATCGGTATGTCTTTAATGACTACCGCCTTGTACATACTGCGCCTTTGCTCATTGTTCTGATTACATCATGAATGACTCCTTACACTTGCTCCACCCCATGCTAAGAAACCCCGTGTTGTATTTAAGTAGGATGGATAGAACTGCTGGTCGTGACCATGGTGGCGACAACCCACCACCTCCCGAATACATTGCTAGAATGATACAACAATTTGATGTTGAATCGCCAGTTCATGGTATGAGTCATGGCTCAGTTCCCACGCCCCAATATGAATCAACAACCAGCTCCAGTGACTCTGCAAGACTTTGCGCGTCTCAACCCTGTCACCTACCGCAACTTAACTCGCCCCCTTGATGCTGATGACTGGCTCCATGACATCACTTTCGAGTTGAAGTCTGCTGATGTAGCCCCTGCCAACTATGTCACCTTCACGGCTTATTACCTGAAAGGTCCCGCTGCTCAATGGTGGGACAGCCACCGGCGTTCCTTACCTGTTGGAACCACCATCACTTGGCCGGAATTCCAAGTTGCATTATGCAGACCAATGTCGAACCACCATGGTTAGTCACAACGTCCCTGTTGGAATTGAAGGGCTGGAATTCCATGTTTCCCCATTGTTGTGAAGTCGTCCAATATCGACCTCATCCTGGGAATGGAATGGTTGAAAGCACATACCGCTCTATGATAGAGCAACTAAAACCGTTCATCTAGTACATCCTTCGAGTGAGATAGTAAGCTACCATGCTCATCTTGTTCGTAATGCTGAAGCCCGGATTTATTCCTTGAATGCGGTATATGCTTCTCCTCTTGTGAGAATTGAAAACGCTCCAGTCGTTTGTGAATTCCAAGGTATCTTTCCAGAAGAACTACCCAGTTCATGACCTTGAACTTGCTGCAGTTAAATTTGCACATAATTTGTGCTGGCATTTCCTTTTGATAATCGTTGCGTGATCTTCATCGATCATTAAGTCTAAAGTATTTGTTTACTCAACTAGATCAGGATCTCAGTCAACAACGATGTATGGAAACAATCACGGACTATAACTATGGTATTCCATATACCCCTATCAATGTTATTGTCATGGTCGATGCCCTGCGTCGCAAGTCTTATTGCAACAACCACATGGCTTATAAAGCTCAACCCCTGCAAGATGATCTCACTTACAGAGAGCATCCGATCTGCGTTCTCGTTCCAGCTGAACGTCACACCCGTCTGAGGGCTATCCAATTTCGTTAAATTCAGTGGTCAAATCATTCTGAAGATGAAGCCACTTGGGAAATCGAGGATCGTCTTAGAGATGAATACCCTATCTTATTTCCTTCTACCTCCTAAATCTCGGGACGAGATTTCTTGTAGTAGAGGAGAATTGTGACGCCTGGATAATTAAGCTATAGTGAACCTCTGCTAATGAGGGCATGTCACCTCGGTTACCATTGATAAACCCGCGTTGGTTCGAAACCCAGTTCAAATTTCAAATTTAGAATAAAGTCAAAAAAAATAAAGTCCTCAAATGTAAAAAAAAATGTTCATACGGTTGCAAATATTCACTGGCTAACTATCATGTTGCAACCAACATCATTTGGCTCTCCTTTAATCCCTAGGGCAATATAAAGTGGCCCAACAGCCTATTAATTGACCTATTCAATTTCTAAAAATGCTTGAACAATTCCGTTGGCTCTAAAACTTTTTATGCAACACCGCAATGTGGTTCTTGAATTGTGTGCCAGATTTCATGATTGACTAAATTCATTTTGTCACTCAAATTAATACGAAACAATAGCTAACTTAAATTCATAAAAGGAAAATAGAAAATGCCCTGACTCATTACTGTCCGTCAGGGCTCTAGTGGCCACAGAGCACTTTCGGCCCAACCCATACCCCACTTGCCCCCCATCTCGAGCTCTGAGCGAGGTGGACGTGGCGCTCATCCATCGGGCGCCATTGCGGCGCCTTGCTCTGGCGCCCGGCCATCTGTCGTCTCCCTCGTGCTATAAGAACGGCCCTCGAACCATAGCATCTCCACTCGGCCCACTCCACTCTCGCTCACTTTCCCTCCTCTTGATTTGGCACCCGCACCGCCGCCGCCGCCGCCGTGACTGTTGCGGCCTCACGGACACCGGCCACCGCTCGCCGCACCGTTATGTCCAGAAGCCCCGTCAGCTTCGTCTACATCTCCGGCGCCACTGGATCGAGGCCGAGGGGCGCGAGCAATGCTGTCCGCGTCGATCCCCTTCGACCGATGACGCCCCTGCCTCGACGTCCACTCCTCGACTCCGACCACCCCGACTCCCCTGAGCCCCTACATGTCTCGCGGTGAGCCTCCACTCCCGCCCCCTCTGCTAGATAGCTTCCGGGCACCCCTAGCACCGTTTCTGCCATTGCCATGAGATCACCGCCGCCCACCCGCTACTCCGCGCGCGCCCGTGGGCTGCTGCTGCCCGGGGTCGTGTCTTGCTCCTCCTCTCGCATGCTGTGCTGCTTGCTGCAGCTCGTCGGGAGCTGCTGCCGCTCCCACTGACACCGCTCGTGCCGCCGCACATGCCCGCTACCACCCGCGCTCGCTGAGGGAGTCCTGGATTAAGGGGTATCCGGACAGCGGGACTGTGTACAACGTCCAGACTATTGAAGCGTGAAGATACAAGACTCAAGATTTCGGCCCGTGTCCGGATGGGACTTTCCTTGGCATGGAAGGCAAGCTTGGCGATCCGGATATTATGTTTCCTTCCTTGTAACCGACTCCATGTAAACCCTATCCCTCTCCGGTGTCTATATAAACCGGAGAGGTTGGTCCTTAGAAGGCCGATCACAATTACAATCATACCATCATAGGCTAGCTCCTAGGGTTTAGCCTCTACGATCTCGTGGTAGATCTACTCTTGTACTACCCATATCATCAATATTAATCAAGCAAGAAGTAGGGTTTTACCTCCATCGAGAGGGCCCGAACCTGGGTAAACATCTGTGTCCCTTGCTTCTTGTTACCATCAGCCTTGACGCACAGATCGGGACCCCCTACCCGAGATCCGCCAGTTTTGACACCGACATTGGTGCTTTCATTGAGAGTTCCTGATGCGGAGCATCCTTCCATCATCCCCATGGACTCTACACCAACACATCAAGCCCCACGTGGACCGATGACAAGAGCAAGAGCACGTGCTTTAGAAACGGAGGTGAACTCCTTCCTACTAGATTTGCATATGGACACGAGTGGAACATGTTTACTACCTCACCATAATGTGCTATGCCTTCTTAGATTTGAAGAGGAACATCACCAAGACACTCAGGAGCTTCACCAAGGAGAGGGAGGACTACCCCGAGGCCACGCGAACCAAGAACAAGGGCAACAATGGCTGCACAGGAAGCTCCAGGCGACCCCGTGCGCACGGGCTACTGAGGGAGTTGACGCTGGAGCACCCCGTGCACACGGACCCAACTTACCCCGTGCGCACGGGCCTCCCAGGATGGCCGGCTGAGATGGCTCCTTCGACTCCACTTCTTCTCCTTCGACCCCTAGGCTATATATTCCGTACCAAAGACCTTGTTTAGGGTTATCAAAGTATTAGATGAGATATTTGTGAGCTTTGCTCCTTTCTACCTTCCCTTGTGGAATCAATACCCCCTAGGGAAGAATCCTTGTGGATTTCAAGACCTCCTCAAGGAGTAGACTATCTCCAAGACCCCATCTCCTTTTGATTTGGGATGAACTTTGCCATTGTATCTTTCCTTTGATTGTGTTTGTGACTTGTGGATCTTGTGTTGTTACTCTAGTGGATGTGTAATCGGGAATTGTTGGAGTGATTTCCTCTTTGTGTTATTGTTGTGTTCTTATTGTTTCTCTCCTTTTCCCCCTCCAAGTGTGAAAAGATCCCTCCTAGGGTTCTACCCTACATCATCTTGGTATCATGAGCCACGTTGATTCACATCTTGGAGTCCCTACCTTCCACTTTCTAGCTTGATTTCGTTGTTTTTCGTCCTAATCCGAAAATCCCCACCAAAAATAGCCCCAAAAAGTTTCTTGCAATTTGTTTGATCTTGTGAGATTTGGTTGTTTTGATCCACGAATTTGGTGTTTGGTAAGTGGATCTACCCCCCACCATCTTCCCCCCCCCCCCAAATCCTCGATTTTGACCTCAACTTTGAAAATCCCCTTGGATCCCAAGCTGTTCTTGCGCTCCCAGAACACCCCGTGCACACGGGCCCTCGAGACCCCGTGCACACGGGCCTCACTTACCCCGTGCGCACGGGCTATCCAGGGAGGTTCGGCCAGTTTCTGTTTTTCATCTTTTCGGTTCCCCACCACCTCTTGAGTTCTTCCGCACCACTCCATGTGTTTATTTGAGTTTCGGACCACGGTTTCTCTTGTGTCCTAAGGTGTTTCGGCTACTTAGGCGCATTTGGGCATCAACATCACCGCCAAGCAATCATCGACTCGGAAAACACATCGGTCTCCATCTATACCGTAAGCAAGGACGGTAACCTCGACGACGCTTTGTACCCCCCTTGCCATTAACTTGATAGATTCGAGCCCTTTTGCGTAGCTTACCCATCGAGACTAGCTTGTTGAGTATTTCCGGGCCACGCCTTAGTGCACCATTTAGTGTTCCATCCATCCCGTGCATTTGATACTTGTTACCTCGTTGTGTGGCTCGTACATCAAGCTTCGTGCCATAGTAAAAAAAAGCTTTTAAACAAAAGAGAAGAGAAGCAAAGAGCTTATAAGCAATAGCATCGAGCCTCTTAGCATACATGCATCATCTTGGTCATTACATACATAAGCATACTTGGGATTGTGAGACGACCGGTTTCTCTATTAGGTTGGTGCACTAGCGTATCTAGCCCATTAGTGCAATCGAGCTAGCGTCTCTCTAGTATTCGCACAACAAGAGCATTTTCCGTGGTTGCACATTTGAGCTGACCCCTTGGTTGTGCGGATCCCATTTATCTTCCGTGTGTGTGTTCCTAGTGATATCATTGGGTTTGATCTATTTGTCTTACTTGCCACTTGTGAATCTTCTCAACTTTATCGATATCTTGACTAACATTTGCTTGAAATTTTTGCCACCATCCTAACCGAGCTCCTCCATAGACCATTTACTTGTAGGTGTGAGAAACATTTCCCGGTACCAATTCCCCTATTGTAACATCATGTTGGATCGTACTTGTTGCCTCCACAATCTTTGGAAAAGGTAATTTTGGTTTTGTTCTCTCATTTTCCTACTCACCACCACTTTCATATGATGGATAGGCCAAGTACCTCTACCAACCCACTCTTCATCGAGCAAGACGACGACATGTCATCGTTCGTCACCAAGAGCCACCTCTTTGGTGCACAACGGGCGCTACATCAAGAGCAACAAGCCATGAACGACCGCGTCGACAACCTCGCCACCGACTTGCGACTCTCCAAGCAATGTACACGGGACTACTTCGACAACAAGCTCGACGCGCACAAGCAAGAGAACGATGCAATAATGGACGAGATACGTGCTTTGTTGGTCAACCCACCTCCTTCAACTTCTTCCTACTCAAGACGGAGCCACTCAAGTTGACACTCTGACGACACCTTCTCCGGCTCAAGTACACCATCATCGAACACTCTTCGACGAGCCGCACGTCAAGACCGTCATGCATCCCGAAATCCACTTCACGCCAAGCATTCACACGAGCAAGTCGATGAGCAAGTTCCTCGTCTGCGTTTAAACCAGGACGCTTTTCCTCAAGCTCAAGAACGACAACGACTATGGCGCCAAGAGGAAGAACGAGCGTGACTACACCAAGAAGAGCAAGACGCCGAGGCTCAACGTCTTCAACAACAACAACGAGAAGCGCAAGCTCTTGAGGCACAACGTGCCCTTCAAGAATCAAGTCGAGCCATCGCCAACCGCAATCGCGAACGGCGCAATCAAGAGGAAGCCCTTCGAGAAGAAATCCACGAGAGGAACTACCAATGACGCGTGCAACGACAAGTTCCTCAAGCTACTCCACAAGCTCGTCAAGCTCCTCCTCAACCTCAAGTTCAACAAGAGCAAGTGGACCATGGACTTCCTCCACGCCAAGAGCGACATCTCGAGGAACGAGCATTTGAGGATCCTCCTCCATGACAAGAGCGACATCAAAACCGCTACTTCGATGAAGAACTCCGCTACGGCAAGCTAAAGTTCACTATGCCCAAGTTCAACGGAAGCAATGACCCCGAAGAGTACCTCTCATGGGCATTGAAGGTCGACAAAATCTTCCGGTTGCAATAACCACGATGAAGAGAAGAAGATCGCTATGGCATCACTCGAGTTCCAAGACTACGTTCTCATTTGGTGGGAACAAGTGATTGAGCGACGACGTACAAGAGGCGAGCCACCAATGACAACTTGGACGGCTATGAAGGATGTCATGAGAGCTCGTTTCGTGCCTACTCACTACAATCGTGATCTCTTCAAGAAGTTGCAACTTCTCAAACAAGGCACGGAGGCGGTGGAAGAATACTACCAAGAAATGGAGATTGCCATGATACGAGCCAATGTCAAGGAAGACGACGAGCAAACAATGGCACGCTTCTTGAACGGCCTCAACCATCCAATCAAGCGGATTGCCGACTTCCAACCATACTCAAACCTCCTCGAGCTAGTTCATCAAGCGACCAAGGCTGAGTGACAAGTCCAAGATGAGATCAAATATGCCAAGTACTCGTCCAAGACCTACGGCTCCTCTTATCAAGCTCCCGCGACTCCGGTAACTCCTACATCAACTAGAGCCTCACCAAGTACCGGCGACAAGTCAAGTTACAAGAAAACTTCGACAAGTTCAAGTCGTCATCCTCCTACTTCAAGCAACTTCAAGCCGCGTGCTTCGTCCTCTACTCCGACCGATGAGACCGTCAAGACAAGCTCCTTCAAGTGTTTCACTTGCGGCGGCCGAGGCCACAAGTCCTTTGAGTGCACAAACAAGCACACCATGATCTTCAATGACGACGGCACCTATGACTCCATGAGTGAAGGAGAAATGGAAGCCCTTGAGCAAGTGGACATGCACCAACAAGTGAACAACGAAGACAAAGATGATCAAGTCTTTTGTGATGAAGATTCAAGTCCCGCTCTTGTTGTCTCCAAGGTCTTGACTCTTCAACATCAACAAGACGAAGACCAACGATGCCACATCTTCCATACAAAGGCCGACATGAATGGAAGGTCCGTCAAGGTCATCATCGATGGGGGTAGTTGCCACAACTTAGCAAGTGAAGAACTATGCTCCAAGCTCCAATTGGTCAAGAGGAAGCACCCGCACCCCTACAAGGTTCAATGGCTAAGCGACTCTAAGACTATAATGAATCGAGCATACTGTCCAAGTCTCCTTCAAAATTGGTGCATATGAGGACACTTTGGAGTGTGATGTGGTCCCAATGACCGTTTGCCACCTCCTTCTTGGTCAACCATGGCAATTCGACCGTGGTGTCATCCACAATGGGCGTACCAATCACTATAGCTTCAATATGAAAGGGAAGGAGTATGTGCTACGACCTATGTCTCCTAGTCAAGTGATAGTCGACAAGCAAGCCACCCATCATGGAGAGAAGAGTGAGAAAGTGATCCACCAAAAAGTGAGTGAGAGCCACAAGCCAAACTTGAGCGCCTCTTACGCCTAGAGAGAAAACCTCATCTTATTTGCCACAAAAGTGAGATGAGAGAAGTGTGTGAGAACCCATCAAGTGTGATGCACTTTGTCCTTGTGTGCAAGGATGGAGAACCAAAAACTAACACCTCTCACGAGCTACCTTTAGTGTTTCAATCTCTTTTGCAGGAATTCCAAGATGTTTTCCCCGAAGATCTACCTCCGGGTCTACCTCCTCTACGAGGCATTGAGCATCGAATCGACCTCATCCCCGGAGCGCCACTTCCAAACAAAGCTCCATACCGTGTCAACTCCGAAGAAACTAAGGAGATTCAACGGCAAGTACAACGACTCATGGACAACGGTCATGTACGTGAAAGCTTAAGCCCTTTTGCCGTTCCGGTTATTCTTGTGCCTAAATCCGATGGAAGTTTCCGCTTATGTTCCGATTGTAGACCTATAAATGCTATCACCATTCGCTATAGGTATCCCATTCCTCGCTTAGATGATATGCTTGATGAACTTAGTGGATCCAACTTTTTCTCAAAAATTGATCTTAAAAGTGGCTATTATCAAATCCGCATTCAAGAGGGTGATGAATGGAAAACCGCTTTCCAAACCAAATTTGGCTTGTAAGAGTGGTTAGTGATGCCTATGGGTTTATCGGAGGCTCCTGGTACTTTCGTGCGCCTTATGCATCATGTGCTTCGCCCTTATATTGGAGTCTTTGTTGTGGTCTACTTCGACGATATTCTTGTGTTTAGCAAAACCATGAAAGAGCATCTTGATCATGTTAGGGCTGTTTTGCAAACCCTTCGCAAGGAACGTCTTTATGCAAACTTGAAAAAATGCACGTTTGGTGTTGACAAAGTGGTTTTCTTGGGTTTTGTTGTCTCTTCCAAGGGTGTCCATGTTCATGAATCTAAAATTGAAGCAATTAAAACTTGGCCCCAACCCACCAATTTGCAACAAGTGCGTAGCTTTCTTGGTCTTGTGGGTTTTTATCATCGCTTTGTGAACGA
Source organism: Aegilops bicornis (assembly GCA_021605145.1). NCBI lineage: Eukaryota > Viridiplantae > Streptophyta > Magnoliopsida > Poales > Poaceae > Aegilops > Aegilops bicornis. The sequence continues at coordinate 351,946,932 of CM038671.1, read as the reverse complement.
TTTTAGCACTATTGCCGCTCCTTTGCATGCTTTAAGTAAGAAGAATACTCCCTTTGTTTGGGGATCTTTACAATCCACCGCTTTTGATGAGCTCAAGTCTTTGCTTACTCATGCTCCGATTCTTGCTTTTCCCAATTTTGACAAAAATTTTGAGGTTCATTGTGATGCAAGCGGTATCAGAATTGGCGGAGTTTTGATGCAAGAAAAACGAACCATTGCATAATTTAGCGAAAAACTATCCGGTGCTCAACTTAACTACCCCATCTATGAAAAAGAATTGTATGCTTTAGTGCGTGTGCTACATGTTTGGGAACATTATCTTCGACCTCACGAGTTTGTCATACATACCGACCACGAAACGCTTAAGTACTTAAAAGGTCAAACTAAGTTGAACAAGCGTCATGCCAAATGGAGTGAATTTATTGAATCTTTCCCATATGTGATCAAGTACATTAAGGGTAAGGAAAATGTAGTTGCGGATGCACTTTCACGCATATGCACGCTTGTCACTAAACTTGAGTTGAATGTTATTGGTTTTGAGCACAACAAAGACTTGTATGCTAATGATCTATCTTTTGCTATTCCTTATGCTAAGTGTTTGACGCACACTTCTTGGGAACACTATTACTGCAAGGATGGTTATCTTATGAGAGCTAACAAACTATGCATTCCCGAGTCTTCTCTCCGTTTGCTCCTTTTGCAAGAGGCTCATGGAGGCGGACTCATGGCACACTTTGGATGCGACAAGACGTTCGCCACGCTCTCCAAGAACTACTTTTGGCCCAAGATGTTCCGCGACGTCCAACGCATCACCAACCGATGCTCTACATGTCGCAAAGCTAAGTCTAAAGCTCAATCTCATGGTCTTTACATGCCTCTTCCTATTCCCTATCAACCTTGGGAAGACATTAGCATGGATTTTATACTTGGTTTTCCTAGAACTCAAAATGGAAGGATTCCATGTTTGTTGTTGTGGATAGATTTTATAAAATGGCACATTTCATTCCTTGCAACAAGATAGACGATGCTTCACATGTTGCAAATCTATTTTTTAGGGAAATCTTGCGCCTCCATGGAGTACCAAAGACAATCGTCTCCGATCGTGATGTCAAGCTCTTGAGTTACTTCTGGAAGACCCTATGCGCCAAGCTCGGAATCAAGCTCTTGTCCTCATCCGCAAACCGACGGCCAAACGGAGGTGACAAACCGGACACTATCCACTCTACTTCGTGTGTTCATTAAGAAAAACATCAAGGAGTGGGAGGAGTGTCTACCCATCGCCGAGTACGCCTACAATCGTGCAAGACATTCGACTACCGGCAAGTCCCCCTTCGAGGTCGTCTACGGCTTCAACCCCTTGTCCCCATTGGACATTCTGCCACTTCCTCTACAAGAGCGCACCAACATGGATGCGAGTGCACGAGCCAACTACATCAAGAAGATGCATGAGGATACAAGGCACGCCATCAAGCGCCAAGTACAATGACTAGCGACCAAGCTCAACATCGACAAGCGACCCATGGTCTTCAACATTGGTGATCTTGTGTGGCTACACCTTCGCAAGGACCGCTTCCCCAACGAACGCAAGTCCAAGCTTCTACCTCGCGCCGATGGACCTTTCAATGTGCTAGCACGCTACAACAACAACGCCTACAAGATCGACCTACCTCGAGACAAGTACAATGTGAGCGACATCTTCAACATCAAAGATCTCACGCCATACCATGGAGATGAAGATTTTGATCCGAGGTCGAATCTCTCCCAAGGGAGGGGAGATGATGCGGAGCATCCTTCCATCATCCCCATGGACTCTACACCAACACATCAAGCCCCACGTGGACCGATGACAAGAGCAAGAGCACGTGCTTTGGAAACCAAGGTGAACTCCTTCCTACTAGATTTGCATATGGACACGAGTGGAACATGTTTACTACCTCACCATAATGTGCTATGCCTCCTTAGGTATGAAGAGGAACATCACCAAGACACTCAGGAGCATCACCAAGGAGAGGGAGGACTACCCCGAGGCCACGCGAACCAAGAACAAGGGCAACAAATGCACAGAAAGCTCCAGCGACCACTGCAAGACGGGCCCTCAGGACTGCAGGCGCACGGGCTACTCAGGAGTTGACGCTGAGCACCCCTGCAAGACGCAGGCATGTATCACAAGACGGGGGCCCCAGGCGCACGGGCCTCCCAGATGACCGGCCGACATGGCCTGCTCGACTCCACTTCTTCTCCTTCACCCCTAGGCTATATATTCCGCATCAAAGACCTTGTTTAGGGTTAGCAAAGTATTAGATGAGATATTTGTGAGCTTTGCTCCTTTCTACATTGCCCTGTGGAATCAAGACCCCCTAGGGAAGAATCCTTGTGGATTTCAAGACCTCCTCAAGGAGTAGATTATCTCCAAGACCCCATCTCCTTTGGATTTGGGATGAACTTTTCCATTGTATCTTTCCTTTGATTGTGTTTGTGACTTGTGGATCTTGTGTTGTTACTCTAGTGGATGTGTAATCGGGAATTGTTGGAGTGATTTCCTCTTTGTGTTCTTGTTGTGTTCTTGTTGTTTCTCTCCTTTTCCCCCTCCAAGTGTGAAAAGATCCCTCCTAGGGTTCTACCCTACATCAGTTCCTCTGTGTCGTTGCCGTCAGGCTCAATGGCTCGTCTCATTGTCTAGGACGACATCACTTCGGAGGGGGCTCTGGCTGTAGGCCAGACGCTCCGGCTCGGCGGCTTTATCATGGCCGCCCCATCGGCGGTGGCGCCGACGATGACTTCTCGGGTCATCAATCATAACCTTCACGCCGGTTCGAACTTGCCAAATAGATGGATCCAATGGAGCTCTCCTCCTTAACAAGCTCTTGGATCGCATCGCCTGGGGTCGCTACAGACTCACGACCGGATTGGGCTTAAACCCGACCAAAGGGACATCAGTCCCCGCCGCCACCCATGAGATAGCGATAGTGGAGGAACCACACTGGATTGCCCCTCAACTTTGAGGACAAGCTGTGTTCGGATCACCGAACTCCTTGAGCCAAAGACCTGCTCAAAGGAAAACCTGACCTAGGTCCAGGACTTAGAATCGGGCATCGGGCCGAAGAAATTGGGCTCCCCGGGTCCTGAGCTGTTTAGCTCGGGACCGCCTGCGCCCTTAGGCGTTAGATCGGATCAAAATCCGGACTTTAAACTAGGCCTAAACTGTCTCTCCCGCATCAGGCAAGAGCCCCAGGAAACCGTACATCACTACTGGGCCAGATTCCTCCTTGCGCTTAACAAGGTCAGGGACCGCCGCGAAGAGGACATGGTCTCACTTTTCTGCAAAAACTGCATGTACGAAGGACTCCTCAATGCTATAAGCCGCCGCGACATAGTACGCTTCGCGGATTTGGCAACCATAGTACGGAAGTACTATGCGATGGAGAGCGCTTGGAAGACCCAAACAGAATTTTGGGATAGTACTGCTCTCGCCAAAACCTTTGTGCGAACTAAACGGACGAACTCTCGTAAGTCGTCCGACCCAACCCCCAAGAAACCAAAGCCGACGCTGTATGGAGATCCAGATGGAAGAATGGCTCGACGGGCCATGTAAGCTCCATAGTACTCCGGATACAACACCTACTCATAGCCTTAAGGCATGTTGGATACTCCGCAGGTGGCAAAAGTGGCGAGGATCTCCTTAGGGCCATAAAGCGGAACAACATCCCGCTTAGCTAACACAATACGATACTAATAGCCTTCTTGAGACTTTCGCCTCAAACAATAGGCGCAAGCGAAGCTCATTGAAGTCCGCTGAAATTTACCGTGGAGAAAATAAACCCTTGGAACGACATCGCTATAACTTTTAATGCCAGTGATGAACATCAATTCCGGCTGTCCGCACCACCGCTTCGGTCCTTAGTCCGATCAGAGACGGCTTTCGCTCACGAAAGTACTCATGGACGGCGAAAAGCGGATTAAATCTGATTTATGAAGAAAGACTCAGCAAGATGGAGATTGATAGAAGCCGCATTGAACAAAGCGGCACGACCTTCGTGGGAATTATCCCTACCGGGAAGCGTGGTGGGAAAAATCACACTCGATGTGGTATTCGCACCGGAGAATTATAGGTCCGAGGAAATCACATTCTGTGGCTCCTTTTAGCAGCGGATACCGCGCCCTTTTTTAGGGCGGGACGATTTACAAGCTTTCAAGCCGTACTCCATTATGGGTACATGAAGCTTAAAATGCTCGACCCAATGGAATCATCACTCTAGCCGTTGATCCGGACGTTGCGCCAGACCAAAAATAAAACCGCAGCTCTAGCCTTGGAAGCATTATCTCAAGCCCTAGCACCGAAGAGTTAACAACATCATGGGCCACTGTGGACAGGGACAACGTGATACTAGACAAACGACCCAAGTCCACCTCATTCAAACCTGCAGACGAGATAGTAAAATTCAAGGTCCACCCAACGGACCCCACGAAGACAGCTTCCATCGGGACACAGCTGAGCCCCGCGATTGACGTTGCACTAAGAGATTTCTTACGCGAGAATTGGGACATTTTCGCCTGGCTCCCATTGGACATGCCGGGCATCCCACGCAGACTGGCCGAACACAGCCTCAACATTCTAAAAGGATATAAACCAGTCAAGCAGACCCTAAGGTGATTCTCAGAGCCCAAACGACAAGCAATGGGGGAAGAGTTAGCCAAGCTACTCGAGGCCGGATTTATCAGAGATATCAAACATCCGGATTGGCTGGCAAATTTGGTGATGGTGCCAAAGAAGGATAATTCCTGGCGCCTATGCATCGATTTCAAAGACATCAACAAGGCTTGCCCCAAGGATCCCTTTCCCCTCCCTCGCATCGATCAAATCATCGATGCCACAGCTGGACACGACTCGTTGTGTTTCCTCGACGCATACTCTGGATACCATCAAATAAAGATGGCAGAGTCTGACCAAGCTGCAACAGCTTTCATAACGCCATATGGCCCTTTTTTGCTTCAACACTATGCCTTTCGGGCTTAAGAATGCCGGCGCAACCTACCAACGCATGATTCAAACATGCCTGGAAAAACAAATCGGCAAAACAGTGGAGGCAGACGTGGACGACGTGGTCATAAAAACAAGACTCGTCGAAACCCTAATAGAAGACTTGAGGCTTACATGCGACAATCTCCGGACATACGACATCAAGCTGAATCCGGAAAAATGCGTTTTTGGCGTCCGCTCGGGGAAGCTACTCGGCTTCATCGTTTCCAACAGAGGAATTGAGGCGAATCCGGAAAAAATCCGAGCTCTGCCATAGTTGGCTATACCAACAGACCTCAAGAACATCCAAAAGCTAGCCGGATCCATGATGCTACGGGCCGGATTGCCAAGTGGGATATTGAGCTCCTTCCGTTCGACATAACATACAAACAACGACGGGCCATCAAGTCGCAAGTGTTGGCTGACTTCGTCGCCGAATGGACAGAAGCTGAACTCCCTAAAGAGTACGGCACATACTCAAACTGGATCATGCACTTCGACGGCTCTAAAATGCTGGCCGGATTGGGAGCGGGGGTAGTCCTGACATCTCCCACCGGCGACACGGTCCAGTACGTCCTCCAAATATTATACACAGACTCCAACAATGCTGCCGAATATGAGGCTCTGTTGCACGGTCTTCGGATGGCAGTCTCTATGGGCATTCAACGCCTAGAAGTGCGCGGGGACTCGAACCTCGCAATATCACGTATAAATGGAGATTTTGATGCCAAGGACCGAAAATGGCGGCTCACCGTAATGCCGCCCTCAAAATGTCAGCTCGGTTCGAGGGGCTCGAATTCCACCATGTGGCTCGAGAAAACAATCAAGCGGCGGATGTACTCGCTTGCATCAGCGCTAAACGCGACCCTGTCCCACCTAACATATTCTTGGAACGGTTGTTCAAGCCATCGGTAGTATGGGAAGGGGATTCCGGCAATACTAGCACGGACCCGAATACACCCCCGGATCCCGAACCATCAGACATAGTCGGAGGTTCTACCCCCGAAAAAACGTCCTCGGCCCACGAAATCATGGCTGTAATCGCCCCGTGGACCGAGCCCTTCTTGGCCTACCTAAATAGGCAGGAGCTCCCCGAAGACCAAAATGAAGCACGCTGCATTGTCCGGCGTTCTAAAGCTTACAAAGTCTACGAAGGGGAACTCTACAAGAAAAGCGCTACCGGAGTGCTACAAAGATGCATCTCCGAAGAGGAAGGGCGGCAGCTCTTGGCCGAAATCCATGCCGGCCTGGGCGGGCACCACGCCACGGCTCGGGCATTAGTCAGCAAGGCCTTTCGTACAGGCTTCTATTGGCCGACGGCCTGAGCGGACGCACAAGACCTTGTCCAACATTCCGTCGGTTGCCAGCTCTTTGCCAATCAGAGTCACATGCCCCCTACCGCTCTCCAAACAATCCCCATAATGTGGCCCTTTGCGGTCTGGGGGCTGGATATGGTCGGACCTCTTAAAGGGGAAGCCATAAGAAGAAATACCTATTGGTCATGGTGGACAAATTCACCAAATGGATAGAAGCTAAACCAGTCAAAACGGCTGAATCCGGACCAAGAATAGACTTCATATCCGGGGTCGTATAATCGACACGGTGTCCCCTACAGCATCGTCACTAATAATGGCTCAAATTTCACAGCCGACGAAGTGAAAACTTGGTGCGCAAAAATGGGCATCAAGCTTGATTACGCTTCCGTCTACCATCCACAAACTAACGGCCAGGTAGAGCGGTCAAATGGTCTCATTATGAGCGGTATCAAACCCAGGCTAGTGCGATCCTTGACAGAGTCGGATATGCACTGGGTGGAGGAGCTCGACTCCGTACTCTGGGGGCTCCGGACCACACCAAATCGCACCACCGGATACACACCATTTTTTATGGTGTACGACGCGGAAGCAGTATTACCTTGCGACATAATACATGATTCGCCACGCGTACGCATGTACGAAGAGAAGGAAGCCGAGTTAGATCGGCAGGATAATTTGGATGCCCTGGAGGAGGAGCGTGATGTCGCAAAAGCCCGTTCCGCATTCTATCAGCAGCAGGCTCGACGATACCAAAGCAGAGAAGTGCGGGCAAAAACTTACAATATTGGCGAGCTCGTTCTATGACTACCGGAGAAGAAGAAGGACAAACTCAAACCCAAGTGGGAGGGTCCCTTCGTCATAGACAAAGTTCTCGCCGGAGGAGCGTACCGCTTACGTAATGCATCCGATAACAGACTCAAGCCGAACCCATGGAACGCGGCAAGACTACAGAGATTCTACACCTAGCGCCGAACACAATGTTCGTCTCCTAACCCCTCTCTTTTAATTATGCCCCGTCCCTTTTTCCTTTCTCGACCTTTTTCTATCTTCACACGAAGTATTCAATACAGTGCGGATTTACGGATGGCTCCGGCCGCACTAAGTGTGTAAGCAATACCTGGGGGCTTCCTATACGGAAGCTTAAAATGATTACTCACATGGCTTTCTGCTCGTCGCATATGCATCCTTTTTTCCATATGTGCCTTTTCTTCACCATTATATGCATCGATATGACTTAAGATGTTGCCAAGCTGGGTTGCCTGGCTCCTGTGTTTATGCCCTACGTTCCCGTTAATTCGGCTAGGGCATAAGGGGAACACCCCTGCGATTATTTTGCCCGGTTCAGCCGGATGTGTACCTCAGACTGGGTGAAGCCGAAAGCTAGCTTCCTTAAGAGAATATTCGGTCGATGAACAAAAGATGTATTCATTTATCATAACATAAATCCCCAGAAGTCTTGTATCCCGCGCCATCGTTCGCAGTCCGGACATGTGCATCATCGCATGCGAACCTAGGGAAAGGAACCCCTAATGGAACTATTCTCTCTGGAATATGTTTCTTACTATCCATGTAATATAACATAACTAGTTGGGTACTTGTCTGTTCAAGCACTTATGACCCCTATGCCTTGTTTCCACGCATACCCCGGTTTTGTATAGCTGAGCGGGTATTCAGACACACTCGGGGGCTGAAGTGAAAAGGTCAGCCATGACAAATGATTTTAATCCGGCTAGGGGCTAATCATGCCCATTAATTTACATAGTCATTTGGACTGATTACATTCCTCTTCTATACCATCCAACAGGCTATCTAGCTTACAATCCTGTTGAGAATACTTAGCGGCTAACGCTACCTGGTCATACACCAGACTAACGGGAATTTCTTGCCCATCGGGCCCCGCCGTCCCACTTCGCCATATGGTTCGGGTCCAGCTTGGTGTAGCGGGTCTTCACCATTTCCTGTGCTTCTCTTGCTCCTTGCCGCATGCTGATATCTTCCATAGACTAAGCGCCGCGGGCTCCTTGAAGCAGGTCCACAAGTTCCCCCAAGCCATTCGGCAAGAGGGCTTGATGGCCACAAAGCTCGAAAGCAACACCTGCATCACTTGCCGAGCTCGCTCGTGCAGTCGCGAAAGGTCTTGCAGTAAATCATTTGCAGATGAGGGCATCTCCTCCTCGGGGCGACCCGTTAACATTCCTACAAGAAAAGCTCTTTCAATAAACTTCCTCGCCGAACTGTACAACAGTTCTTCTAGGCACTTACTGTAAATGCCGCGTCGAAGCCTCTTGTTCTCCTTCATGGAGTCCACCAGCTGAGCGCGGAGATCTTTTAACTCCACGTCCAGCTGGACTTTGGCATCCTGAAGATCGTTCTTCTCCCGCCTAACTCGCGTAAGAATGCGCTCGCCAGCCTCTAGCTACTTTTTGAGATGCGATGCGTCCTCTCCTACGCCCTCCGGATTCACCCCGAGATTGTCTGCAGAATTTTCTGTTAGACTTGTCATATTATCCATTTACTAACTGATGCATCTTCGCACAATTGTGATAATTGTTACCAGATGAGGGCCTTTGGGGTTCCTCTAACTTGGCAATCAAGGCCCTCGGGCTCGCCTTGCAGTCCTCCAGCTCCCGAAACAATTGCTCGTTCTTCTCTACAAGGACCTGTACATAAATTGATCCTTAAAACTACTGTTTCAACCGTTTCAAGTCTCAGGGGCTACTGCTATACATACTTATCAAAATTTCTCACCCATATGTCCTTGGTATACTGGTTTGTCGCTTGGGCAAGCCCGCCCCGAGCAGCTTGGACGTACGTGTCCGCCGAATTGAAGGCATTAAACGCCTCTTTGGAAAAGATGTTGTTCTGGCACGCGGCCGGGCGCCTGTAATTCATGGCGCTCTCTACTGGAATTCGTGGCTGAGAGCATGTCCGCACTCTCACATTGGCGAGCCATGCGGTGCTGGCCCGTGTCCGCATCCGCTCAAGCCGGTTACGCAACCCTACTGGTGGAGGCGTGATTGGTAGGGTCTCCGGATATAGTCCGGTTATTCTTCTTCCTGCCAGACACAAAGGGCGTTGTCATATTTTAAATTCTACAATTATAGGACAGGTTGTTGTTTTACCTCTGTAGCGGTGTGTCAACCCTCACCGCCTTCCTCTTGAGCCTGCCTGATCTGGACGCCCGTGGTTGACGAGTCCCTAGGGGCTCGGCCCCTCGCTTCGGCCGTAGTTTCTGCAAATAGAACGACGCCTCAAAGGTAAATTATAACGCCTGGGGGGAGTCCTCTTTGAAGGATAGGGTTTTCTAGTTCGGCTTACACATGAGGCAGGGAGCAGTCCAGGGTAGTCGGCCGTAATGGCCACTAGGGCGCCATCCCAGCTTGCCTGATAAAATACCCCGCCGACGAGCTCCACAGTGATAGCCGGATCCACTTTAAGTCCCGGATCTAGGGCCTTTCCAGGGTCCTCTGGTTGCGGGGAGGGGCTGAAGATTCCTTCTAAGGCCCTCCTTAATTCCTGCCCAGAAGCATTGATGCAAGTAATCTTAGCAGAAGAACGCTAGAGCAAAGTGGAGAAAAATAATTGCAACTCACCCACGCTGGGGGTTGTACATAGAGAATCCTTCCCGCGTTTTTATGCGAAGGAATTCCTCCTCTTCCCCTTTGTACAGATCGGACAATATCCTTGCCAGAGCGGCAGCGGAGTCCGGACCTTTACGGCCGCAGCTGGTGGCGCTGCCTTCTTCCCCGTTGAAATGCCACATGGGCTTCCCCCGATATTGGAGCGGTTGCACTCCCCGTCTTATACATATCGCCATAACCTCAACTATCGTCAGTCTGGATTTGGCCAGTAACTTTATCCTGTCCATCAGCAGGAATATTTCTCTCTTGTCCTCTTCTTGAGGGGCCCGGGGGCGCCACCTTAGGCGTGCCCTCGGCGGGGCGTTGCTGAACTTGCGGAGACCTATCCAGACTGGATCCGGAAGGGGGACATCGTCTATATAGAACCACTCCGAAGGCCAGTTTTCTGGTGCCTTCTTGGGAGTGCTGGACAGGTATCCGGTCTCGGCAATGCGCCATACTTCAGCCCCGCCCACTTGGCATAGGGACTCCCACGGTGCGGGAACGAGGCGTAACAGCCGCCATAATCCAAGTGTGGTTCGCAGCTGAAAACAGCTTCAGACAGGCAACATACCCCGCTATGTGCGAGAATAGAGCCAGGGGTAAGGTCGTAATCGGAGGCCAGAGAACTCTGTGAGCCCACGAAGAAACGGGTGGATAGGGAACCCAATGCCCCTCAGCATATGAGGGATCAGACATATACGCTCCTCCGGAGATGGGTTAGGGGATCCTTCAGCCTGGTCTCCTCCGTCATAAGTGGCTATACCAGCTCGGAGGGAAACCATGAAGGCCGGTGGGAGAAACCCTTGGGTTTGTAACTTTGTCAAACGGCTATGAGGAACTGAACACTCTCCCCAATCCCCCGACTTGGAATGAGAAGGGCAAGCAGATAAGTCATGACGGCCGCCATGTTGGAATGGCTTTTTGCGAAGCGCCTGCTGGATGCCGGGCTCGGGAGGGAGAGTGAGGTTTGGATTCGAGAATCCCGTCTGCTCAAATAGACGGTTCGGCCGGAGGATCGAGGGTGGCAAATGCAAAATGTTTCGACTCCTGCATTCGCCGACACGTGGAGATGGTCATTACTAAGGCACGTAAGCCGAGGAGCACAACATTGATTGGAGGCGGACACTATTCGTCAGAATAAGCACTTTGGAGTATTCGAGAAGGAACCCGCCTTGCAATGTCAAGACAATATCGCGCCGGACTCATCGTCATTGAAGGCTGGTTCAGGGGCTACTGAGGGAGTCCTGGATTAAGGGGTATCCGGACAGCCGGACTGTGTACAACGTCCGGACTATTGAAGCGTGAAGATACAAGACTCAAGATTTCGTCCCGTGTCCGGATGGGACTTTCCTTGGCGTGGAAGGAAAGCTTGGCGATCCGGATATTATATTTCCTTCCTTGTAACCGACTCCATGTAAACCGTAGCCCTCTCCAGTGTCTGTATAAACCGGAGAGGTTGGTCCTTAGAAGGCCGATAACAATTACAATCATACCATCATAGGCTAGCTCCTAGAGTTTAGCCTCTACGATCTCGTGGTAGATCTACTCTTGTACTACCCATATCATCAATATTAATCAACCAAGAAGTAGGGTTTTACCTCCATCGAGAGGGCCCGAACCTGGATAAACATCTGTGTCCCTTGCTTCCTGTTACCATCAGCCTTGACGCACAGATCGGGACCCCCTACCCGAGATCCGCCGGTTTTGACACCGACACTCGCGTTGCCCCTGCCCTATGCGACGCCGTGTCAGTCCCTACCCCGCTCCCACACCTTGCCCACACTCCCGCGCCGTCCGGCCGGCGCCACCAGCGCCCATGGCCCTCGTCGCGGCTCCGGCTAGCTGCGCCTGCGCCGCCCCTTCCGCGGCCTCGCCAGCCGTATGACCCGCTCGGGTCCGGCCCCTCGGGCACACGCCCGTGCCCGTTATGCCCGCACACCCGGCTGACCCAATGGGCTAATGACCACTGGGCCCGCCCCCTTAAAAAAAGGATTTTAGAAATAAAAATAAACTTAATTTGGTTATTAATTAGCTTAACTAACCTTGCTTAATTAGCCTAATTAACCAGATTAGTTAATCTAAATATGCTTAATTAGCAAGGCCAATGACAGGTGGGCCCTGGTTGTCAGGTTGACTAGTCAACAGTCAGTGTTGACTGCTGATGTCATGATGACGTCAGGCTGACGTCATAATTCCCTTTTGTATTAATATTAATTTTAGAATATTGTTTAAAACTTTAAAAAATCATATAAAATTATCCGTAGCTCAGATTAAAAAGTTTTCTACATGAAAGTTGCTCAAAACGACGAGACGAATGCGAATATGTGGTCCGTTCGTCTGTCGCATGCCCCTAGCATAGCGAACATGCAACCTTTCCCCTCCGTTTCATCTGTCCGGAAATGCCAAACTTCGGGAAAGCTTTCCCGGATGTTTCCCCCTTCCACGGTATCATGTAGTGTCACGTTAGAACACGCCTAGTGCTTCTTATTGTTTTGTAATGCACTTGTTTGCTCTGTATTTACTGTTTCTTCCCCCTCTTCTCTCCGGTAGACCCCGAGACTGCCGCTGATGCCGCTGTGATCAACTACGTCGACGACGACCCCTTCTTCTTGTCTGAGCAACCATGCAAGCCCCCCCTTTGATCATCCCAATATCGCCCATTCCATTCTCTCATGCTTGCTTTAGATTTTGCTGCTGTATTTGATTGCTCCTATTCTGATGCATAGCCTGCTTTTGTACCTGCTTTTGTTACTTACCTTCCTATACTAAACTGCTTAGTATAGGTTGGTTAGTGATCCATCAGCGACCCCCACTTGTCCTTGTTTCCCCTGCTTCATCATCGATGACTCGAGCCACATGATCGACGACCAGAGCCCTACACTGCACATCACATCACGCCCCTTTTGTTGCTCGACTCTGCGGAGCTACTATCGAGTGCCGAGGGTGATCCCTCATAACGCACTCCTGATGATAATTTTTTAGTGTAGCTATTCGGTCGTGGTCATCGAGGGTGATGTCCTCTTTTACCATTCCCGATACGGCTCTGTCGTTCAACACCTCAAGTGTGAACCTCGAGGGTGGTCCCTCTCACGTTCACCTTGATGATTACATTGAGTGGAATCCACCGGGGGTGATTCCTCGGGTTTTCCCCTTGATGTCTGGACACACGGTTACCTTGACATTACTTGAGACCTTTGGGAAAGTTGGGCGGACCCGGAGAGCACCCACAAGATGGTTACAAGGCACGGCCGGGAAGTCAGGCTGCCCTCGAGTGGGCTGGGCTTGCCCTTGCCGTATTTCCTCGAGACGGGGCAACGGGGTCACATTATCATGAGTCTCTGCTCGTCTCCGCAAGCTAATAATACACTATGGTTTGGGTATTTGTTCTGAGTTGGCCTTTGGCCTTTACGCACTAACCACCATGCGAGAATAGTTATGGGCCTCGACGTCGCAGTATCAGCCGAAGCTTTGTCAGACGTCCAGTTCAGCATTGCGGCACGGCCTGTTCGGCGCCCCAGTGGAGGTGGCCTATATCGCCCTGCACACAACGATCCAGAGTGCAACGGGCGATGGGCCCAGACCCCGGAGTGCTTAGGATGTAGACCGGCGGGGACCTCTCTGCTGAGCCTAGGTAGGGCTACAACGTGTTGATCTTCCGAGGCCGGGCATTGACCCAGAAAAGTGTGTCCGACCAGAGTGATCGAGCGTGTTGGAAAACGTGGTGCACCCTGCAGGGAAGATCTGTATTCGAATACCGTGTCCACGGTAATGGACGTTCAGACTTATATCTTGATCTAATACAACTAGAAATGGATACTTAAGATATGTGGCTCCGGGATTGCTTTCTCGCAGGGAGTCGAGGAAGGATCTCTGGGCTTTATTGTTACAACATGTTTGATAATTATAAACTGCTATTCTTTACTCTTCTATATGCTGCAAGATGCTTGGAGCTGCTTGAAGATGCTAGTCTTTGATAGGCTAGGCCTTCCCCTCTATTCTAGCATTCTGCAGTTCAGTCCACAGATACAATCCTTCCTTTGATACCAATGCATACTTAGTATAGATCTGATGCTTGCCAGTACTTTGGATGAGTACTCACGGTTGCTTTGCTCCCCCCCTTTTCCCCCTTCCTTCTTCTTTCCGGTTGATGCAACCAGATGGTGGATCCTTGGAGCCAGATGCCACCGCCGTTGGATGCGACTACGTGGAGACCACCGACGACCAGGAGTAGTTAGGAGGTCCCAGGCAGGTGGCCTTGCCTCTTCGATCGTTGATTTTTGTGCTAGCCTTTTTAAGGCATCCTTGTCTAACTTATGTCTCAGAGGAGATATTGTTGCTTCACGACTCTTGTGTATCGAGCTTGTATTCGACCCCCGAGGCCCCTGGCTTGTAATATGAAGCTTGTATTATTTTAATTTGTGTCTAGAGTCGTGTTGTGATATCTTCCCATGAGTCCCTGATCTTGGTCGTACACATTTGCGTGCATGATTAGTGTACGGTCAAATCGGGGGCGTCACAGCCCCCAGGTATAATTGACGTACATATTTGAAGATGTGTATGTCACAAGTGCACGGTTTAACCGGACGAAAAGCTTTAAGGCTAAAAAGGAAAAAGTGAAAAGAGTGGAAAAAGTAATGGAAACAATAGGGAGAAGGAGACGAACAAAGAGTTCGGCGCTAGGCATAGAATCTTTGGAGTCTGGCCGCGTTCCAGGGGTTCGGCTCTAGGCGATTGTCTGACGCATCACGCAGGCTGTACGCTCCTCCGGTGAGAACTTCGTCAATGATGAAGGGACCCACCCACTTGGGCTTGAGTTTGTCCTTTTTCTTCTCATGTAGGCGTAGAACAAGTTCGCCAACATTATAAGTCTTGGCCCGCACTTCTCTGCTTTGATACTTGTGAGCCTGCTGTTGATAAAATGCGGAACAGGCTTTTGCAACATTGCGCTCCTCCTCCAGGGCATCTAAGCTATCCTGCCGATCAAGCTCGGCCTCTTTCTCTTCGTACATGCGCACTCGAGGTGAGTCATGAATAATGTCGCAGGGTAACATAGCCTCTGCGCCGTACACCATGAAGAAAGGTGTATATCCTGTAGTGCGATTGGGCGTGGTCCACAACCCCCAGAGTACAAATTCGAGCTCCTCAACCCAGTGCTTGTCTGATTCTTTCAAAGACCGCACCAGTCTAGGCTTGACGCCGCTCATAATAAGACCATTGGCTCGTTCGACTTGACCCTTTGTTTGCGGGTGATAGACGGAGGCGTAATCAAGTTTAATGCCCAGATTGGAGCACCAGTTTTCACCTCATCGGCTGTGAAATTGGAGCCGTTATCGGTGATTATGCTGTGTGGGACACCATAACGGTCTACAACACCGGATATAAAGTCTATCACTGGTCCGACTTCGGCCGTTTTAACTGGTTTGGCCTCTATCCACTTAGTGAATTTATCCACCATGACCAGCAGATATTTTTTCTTATGGCTTCCTCCTTTAAGGGGTCCAACCGTATCAAGCCCCCAGACTACAAAAGGCCAAGTGATGGGGATTGTTTGCAGAGCGGTGGGTGGCATATGGCTCTGGTTGGCGAAAAGCTGGTATCCGACACAACGTTGGACAAGGTCCTGTGCGTCTGCTCGAGCCTTCGACCAATAGAAACCTGTACGGAAAGCCTTGCTTACAAGGGCCCGAGCCACGACATGGTGACCACCGAGACCAGCATGAATTTCAGCCAAGAGCTGCCGCCCTCTTCCTCAGAGGTACATCTTTGAAGTACTCCGGTAGCACTTTTCTTATAGAGTTCTCCGTTGTGAACCTTGAAGGCTTTCGAACGCCGGACAATGCGGCGAGGCTCATTCTGATCCTAAGGGAGTTCTCGCCTATGAAGGTAGGCCAAGAAGGGTTCAGTCCATGGGGCAATGACTACCATGATGAGATGGGCCGACAGTGTTATTTCGGTGGCTGAGCCCCCGATGGTGTCAGTGTGTTCGGAATCTGGGGATGTGGTCGGATCCGGACTGGTGTTGCCACTCTCCCCTTGCCACAACACGGAAGGCTTAAAAAGCCTGTCCAGAAAGATATTAGGTGGGACGGGGTCGTGCTTGGAGCCGATGCGAGCAAGGACATCCACCGCTTGATTGCTTTCTCAAGCCACATGGTGGAACTTGAGCCCCTCGAATCGAGCTGACATTTTGAGAATGACATTACGGTAAGCTGCCATCTTTGGATCTTTGGCGTTGAAATCTCCACTTATTTGAGATATTGCAAGGTTTGAGTCCCCGCGCACTTCCAGGCGTTGTATGCCCATGGAGGCAGCCATCTGAAGACCATGCAATAAGGCCTCGTATTCGGCTGCGTTATTGGATTCTGTGTATAATATTTGGAGTACGTACTGGACTACGTCTCCAGTGGGGGACAATAAAACGACGCCCACTCCTAACCTTGCCAGCATTTTGGAACCATCGAAATACATAACCCAGTTGGAATATGTGCCGTACTCTTTAGGGAGTTCAGCCTCTGTTCATTCGGTGACGAAGTCCGCTAGTACTTGGGATTTAATGGCTTGACGCGGTTTGTATGTTATGTCGAATGGAAGGAGCTCAATGGCCCATTTGGCAATCCAGCCCGTAGGATCGCGGTTGTTTATTATATCATTGAGTGGTACTTCGGAAGCCACCATGATCGAACACTCCTGGAAGTAGTGCCGTAGCTTCCGTGATGCCATGAAGACCGCGTATGCTATCTTTTGATACTGAGGCTACCGGGATTTGCATGGTGTGAGGACAGTGGATATGTAGTATACCGGCTTCTGAAGTGTGAATTTGTGTCCGTCCTGCTCTCGCTCAACGACGAGCACGACACTCACCACCTTGTGTGTTGCCGATAAGTATAATAACATTGGTTCGCCGACGTTCGGCGTGGCCAGGATTGGGTTGCTCGCTAAAAGGGCTTTTATTTCTTCCATTCCGGCCGTTGCCGCATCCATCCACTCGAAGTGATCGGTGCGCCGGAGAAGGCGATAGAGTGGCAATGCCTTTTCTCCCAATCTGAAGATAAAGCGGCTTAATGCTGCCACACATCCAACGAGTTTTTGAACCTGTTTAAGGTCCATTGGCGTAGCCAATTGTGACAAAGCTCGGATTTTGGCTGGATTTGCTTCAATTCCTCTATTGGAAACGATGAAGCCCAGCAGTTTTCCAGCGGGGACGCCAAAAACACACTTTTCCGGATTGAGCTTGATGTCGTATGCATGGAGGTTGTCGAATGTAAGGCGTAAATCATCTATCAATGACTCGATGTGCCTGGTTTTGATGATGATGTCATCCACATATGCTTCAACTGTCTTGCCGATCTGTTTCTCCAGGCATGTTTGAATCATGCGTTGGTAGGTGGCGCCAGCGTTTTTGAGCCCGCAAGGCATAGTGTTGAAGCAGAAAGGCCCATATGGGGTAATGAATTCTATTGCGGCTTGATCGGACTCCTTCATCTTGATTTGATGGTATCCGGAGTACGCGTCGAGGAAACACAATGAGTCGTGTCCTGCGGTTGCGTTAATAATCTGATCGATGCTAGGGAGGGGGAAGGGATCCTTAGGGCAAGCCTTGTTCAGGTCTTCGGAATCGACGCATAGGCGCTAGGATTTATCCTTCTTTGGTACCATCACCAGGTTTGCTAGCCAGTCTGGGTGTTTTATTTCTCTGATGAATCCGGCTTCGAGTAACTTGGCTAGCTCCTCTTCCATAGCTTGTCATTTGGGTTTGGAAAAATGCCGTAGTGTTTGTTTGACCGGTTTATATCCCTTTAAGATATTGAGGCTGTGTTCGGCCAACCTGCATGGGATTCCTGGCATATCAGAAGGGTGCCAGGCGAATATGTCCCAGTTCTCACGCACGAACTCTCATAGCGCGGCATCGACCGTTAGGTCGAGTTATGCCCCGATGGATGCTGTCTTCTTGGGGTCCGTCGGGTGGACTTGAAATTGGACTATTTCATCTGCTGGTTTAAAAGAGGTGGATTTGGGTCGCTTGTCCAGGATTACGTCATCCCTATCCACAGTGGAGCACATCGCGGTCAGTTCTTTGGCCGCGAGGGCTTTAGACAATGCCTCGAGGGCCAGGAATGCGATTTTATTTTCGGTGCGCAGTGCTATGTCCGGATCACTGGCAAGAGTGATGGTGCAGTTGGGCCCGGGCATCTTGAGCTTCATGTACCCGTAATGAGGTATAGCTTGGAAGCGTGTAAATGCGTCTTGCCCCAGTAGGGCGTGATATCCGCTGTTGAAAGGGGCCACTTGGAAGGTTATCTCTTCGGACCGATAATTCTTCTAAGATGTCAATACCACGCCGAAGCGTGATTTTCCGCTGCGATCGCGCCTCCCGACCGAATGATTCCCCGGAAGGTCGTGCTACTTTGCTCAACGCGACTCCTATCTATTTCCATTTTTATGAGTGTGTCCTCGTAGATGAGGTTTAGTTCGCTGCCGCCATCCATGAGCACTTTGGTGAGCCGGAAGCCGTCTACGATTTGACTGAGGACCACTGCGGCTGGTGCCCGGACCGTCCTAAATTTTGGTTCGTCATCGGCATTGAAAGTTATGGCCGTGTTGCCTGTGGGTTTATTGTTGCGACTTGGCGATTTTTGGCGAGGTCATGGAGTGACCTTTTGCGCTGATTTTTGAAGCAAAGGTCTCAAGACCGTCAATATTCTCGAGGTCGCTGCCTTCCGGGGTATTGTTCTGGGGTATTTTTGGTGAGGAGATCTTCGCCGCTCTTGGCCACTTGCCGGAGTATCCAACATGCTCTAAGGCTATGGGTTGGTGTGGTATCTGGTGTTGTATGTATTTTGCATGGCCTATCGAGCCATCCCTCCAAAACAGTTCCGCGCTCCATAATGGGCTTTGATTTCTTTACTATTGGGCCAGCGCCCATTTAGGGTGCGCCCTTTTGCTGTGATTTAGGGGCTGAGTTGAAACCGGTGGTTCCCAACGAGCTGCCTGGGTTTTCTGTGCGCTTTCCATTGCGCAAGATATACGTACTATGGTTGCCAAGTCAGCGAAGTGTAATACGCGACGGCGGTTGATGGCGTTGAGGATTCCTTCGTCCGTGTAATTGTTGCAGAATACTGAGATCACGTCTTCATCGCAGCAATCTTTAATCTTGTCTTTGACAAGGAGGAATCTGGCCCAAAAGTGATGGACCGTTTCCTGAGACTGCTGTTGTATGTACATAAGATCGCGTATAGCTGGGTGGGTGTGTGCTTTTAAATCTGAACCCTGACCCAATTTGGGATCCGGAGTTTGTAAATCTTCCGAGCTTAATGGTTCGGACTCTGGGATATCAACTGATGTTTTAGGCCCGTCGTCCGATTCTAGGTTAGGAGGGCAGGGCACGTCGTTCTGCGGACAGGTATCTGGCTCCTCGAGATCGTAAATCCGAACATAGTTCGTCCTCAGTATAGAGGAAGAGTTATTGTCTTGCTCCTCTACTACCGCTATCTGATGGGTGATCGGCTGACATTTCTCTCTGGTCAGGTTTAAGCCCAATCCGATCGTAGTCCGTAGCGACCCCCAAGGCGGTGATGCGATCTAGGAGTTCATTTAAAGACGACAACTCTATCGGATCCATCCGTTTGGAGTATTCGGAGTCAATGTGGAGATGATTTTTGATGACTCGAGAGGTCATCGTCGGCTTAACGGCCGAACAGGTGGTCATGGTAAAGCCGCCAAATGGGAGGGTTTGGCCCGGAGCCAGGGCTCCTCCAGAGGTGATATTATCCTTGACAACAAGGCGAGCCATCAACCCTGTCTTCAACGTCACAGCGGAACTCTCAATAAAAGCCCGAATGTCGGTGTCAAAACCGATGGATCTCGGGTAGGGGGACTCGAACTATGCATCTAAGATCGATGGTAACAGGAGACGGGGGACACAATGTTTACCTAGGTTCGGGCCCTCTCTATGGAGGTAATACCCTACTTCCTGCTTGATTGATCTTGATGAATATGAGTATTACAAGAGTTGATCTACCACGAGATCGTAATGGCTAAAACCCTATAAGTCTAGCCCGTATGACTATGATTATGAGTATTCGCCTCTACAGACCTAGCCCTTCGGTTTATATAGACACCAGAGGGAACTAGGGTTACATAAAGTCGGTTACAAAGAAAGGAATCTTCATATTTGGTCGCCAAGCTTGCCTTCCACGCCAAGGAGAGTCCCATCCGGACACGGGTAGAGCCTTCGGTCTTTGTATCTTCACAACCCATCAGTCCGGCCCATGGCTAACAGGCCGGACGCCCGAGGACCCCTTAGTCCAGTACTCCCTCACGCTCCGTGAACTCGCACAACCGTTACCCTTCGTGGGTTGAAGTCTCCACCAACGTGGATGTACGATAGCACCACCTATCAGAACCACACAAAAAATCTTCGTGTCTACATTGTGTTTGGCCCCTCCAAACTCCTCCCGTTACCTTCATATGCAATGATTTACATTCCGCTGCTATACTCTTAGAATTGCATGTGTAGGTTGATTGCTTGACTTGTGCTAACTTGCTAAAATCTGCCAAGACTTAAAATTGGGAAAAGGCTAGATTTTTATTTGGTCAAGTAGTCTAATCACCCCCCCTCTAGACATACTTTCGATCCTACACTTCCCCTCTCTCTCTCTTTTGATTCTCAATACAATGGTCTCTTGGAGATCTATTTGATGTAACTCTTTTTGCGGTGTGTTTGTTGGGATCCGATGAACTTTGAGTTTATGATCAGATCTATGTTTTTATCCATGAAAGTTATTTGAGTCTTTTGATCTCTTATATGCATGATTACTTATAGCCTCGTATTTATTCTTCGAATCTTTAATTAAGTTAGGCCAACTAGATCAATTTTTCTTGCCATGGGAAGAGGTGCTTTGTGATGGGTTCGATCTTACGGTGCTTGATCCCAGTGACAGAACGGGAACCGACACTATGTATCATTGCTATTAAGGATAAAAAGATGGGGTCTATTTCTACATAAATAGATCTTGTCTACACCATGTCATCGTTCTTATTGCATTACTACGTTTCTCCATGACTGAGGGAGTCCTGGACTAGGGGGTGTCCGGATAGCCGAACTATCATCACGGCCGGACTCCAAGACTATGAAGATACAAGATTGAAGACTTCGTCCCGTGTCCGGATGGGACTTTCCTTGGCGTGGAAGGCAAGCTTGAGATACGGATATGTAGATCTCCTACCATTGTAACCGACTGTGTAACCCTAACCTATCCGTGTCTATATAAACCGGAGGGTTTTAGTCCGTGGGATCTAACAATAATCATACCATAGGCTAGCTTCTAGGGTTTAGCCTCCTTGATCTCGTGGTAGATCTACTCTTGTACTACCCATATCATTATTAATCAAGCAGGAGTAGGGTATTACCTCCATCGAGAGGGGCTGAACCTGGGTAAAAACATCGTGTCCCTTGTCTCCTGTTACCATCCGCCTAGACGCATAGCTCGCACCCCTACCCGAGATCCGCCGGTTTTGACACCGACATTGGTGCTTTCATTGAGAGTTCCTTCCGTGTCGCCACCGATAGGCCCGATGGCTCCTTCGATCAACAACAACAACGCGGTCCAGGATGAGACTTTTCTCCCGGACAGATCTTCAGATTCGGGCGGCTTTGCACTGCGGGCTAATTCGCTGGCCATCCGGAGCAGATCGAAGCTACGCCCGCCATTAGGGTCGATTTGGAAGTTTGAACTATACGGTCGATGTCCGCGGAGACTTGATCTTCGACGGATTCTAGCCGCAGCCGAAGCGTGCCGACTGTCTCGATGGGCATGATCTAGCTCTCCAAATTAACAAAGGCTCGAGGACGACCAAAGATCCGCCCGACCCTTAATCCGGAGTCGGATTCCCCGATCGAGGACGAGTGGTTGGACACCGCCTCGGGGCTACGATCTCTACAGCGATTGAGCCGAACTCCGTCCCTGTCCTTTGCAAAGACCTTGCCATCAGGGTGTCGGACTCCTCTCCGGACTACGAACCCTCCGCACCCCTGCCAATCGAATCCGATTGGGTGCCGGTCATGGAGTTCATCGTCATGGACATCTTTCAAAGACTCGCCCTTTGGCGACATCCTCAATTCACTAAAGTCTCTCTCTTTATCTCGAGAGCCCTGGCCGGACTACGGACGGGAAGGTTGGGATACGGACGACGAAGAAATTCAACGCCCACCCACCACCCACTTTGTAGCCATCGTCGATTTATTTAACCGACATGCTCGACTTCGACCAAGACATCGACGGTATGGACGACGATGCCGGAGACGACCAAGACCCAGCGCCTACAAATAAGACCGGAAGGCCACCTCTTCATACGACATATATACATGGTGGACATCTCAAAAGATGGGAAAGGCGATGGAACAACGGAGGATGACCCTCCAAAAGCAACCTAAAGCGCCGATGTCGTGGCGCCGCCTAAATCCCGCCACAAAGAAAAGCGGTGATTCCGCACGGAGATAATAACACCCCGGACAAAGGTTGAAGACAACCCCCTCCAGCAGGACTCAGCGCAGGAGGAGGGAGAAGCAAGTCCGCACGACAGTGCGGCAGAAAGAGAGGTCGAGGACGATAATTATGCGCCTCCCTCCGAAGACAAGGCAAGCCTTGACGATGACGAATTTGTCGTGCCTGAGGATCCCGCTGAACAGGAGCATTTCAAACGCAGGCTTACAGCCACGGCAAGCAGCCTCAAGAAAAAGCAGCAACAGCTTAGAGCTCACCAAGACCTGCTAGCTGACAGATGGATCAAGTCCTTGCAGCCAAGAGTATGAACTCAACGCCTCCAAAAGCTACCCCAAACGCAGGCCGTTGCCTAGATTAGAGGAGGAAGCACCCAAGTCACCAACAAGACGACATGGCAGAACGGCCACCCTGCGTGGTCGCTGACAGAGAAGCCTCTCGGCCCTCCGCTCAAGCCACACCCCGACGCCGCCAAAAAGTACCAAGGCACGGGAAAACACGCCGGACTTAAGTAGATATATTGGAGGATAAGGCAAAACATACAAGATCGATCACGGATAGCATGGGCGCCAACGACTCGGGATGACTACCGTCCCACGGATACAAAGAAACCCGCCGAGCCGAACACAAGAGACAAAGCTCATATGAGCTACGCCGTGATATAGCCCAATATCAGTAGGCGCCAAGACACCCGCTTATGCTTCACAGATGAAGTAATGGATCATCAAATCTCGAGGGCTTCAAACCCGTAAACATCGAATCATACGATGGTACCATTGCACTTCGCGGTGCGGATCGAGGGTTATCTCCTCCATATCCACATGGCCCGCAGCGATGATCTACATGCCATCAAATACCTCCCACTCAAGCTTAAAGGACCAGCTCGGCATTGGATAAACAGCTTGCCAGCAGAATCAATTGGTTGTTGGGAGGACTTGGAAGCCGCATTCCTTGATAACTTCCAGGGCACATATGTGCGACCACCAGACGCCGATGACCTTAGCCATATAATTCAGCAGCCAGAAGAATCGGCCAGACAATTCTGGACACGGTTCCTAACAAACAAAAGTCAAATTGTTGACTGTCCGGATGCAGAGGCCCTTGCAGCCTTCAAACATAACATCCGCGACGAATGGCTTGCCCGGCACCTAGGACAGGAAAAGTCAAATCCATGGCAGCCCTCACAACACTCATGACCCGCTTTTAAAGTGCGGAGAGGACAGCTGGCTAGCTCGAAGCAACAACTTGGCCAAACACCCTGATAGTTCGGATACCAAGGACAACAATGGCAGGTCGCGTCGCAACAAGAACAAGCGCCGCATTAACGGCGATAATGCTGAAGATACGGCCTTCAATACCGGATTCAGAGGATCTAAACCCGGTCAGCGGAAGAAGCCATTCAAAAGAAATACCCAGGGCCCGTCCAACTTGGACCGAATACTCGATCGCTTGTGCCAGATACACGGCACCCCCGAAAAACCAGCCAATCACACCAACATGGATCGTTGGGTGTTCAAGCAAGCAGGCAAGTTAGTGCCGAACTCAATGACAAGGGGCCGCATAGCGATGACGAGGAAGAGCCTCGGCCGGCGAACAATAGAGGACAGAAGGGTTTTCCCACACAAGTGCGGACGGTGAACATGATATACGCAACCCATATACCCAAAAGGGAGCGGAAGCGTGCGCTAAGGGACGTATACGCGATGGAGCCAGTCGCCCCGAAGTTCAACCCATGGTCTTCCTACCCGATCACCTTCGATCGAAGGGACCACCCCACTAGCATCCGTCACGGCGGTTTCGCCGCATTGGTTTTTGACCCAATTATTGACGGATTTGACCTCACCAGAGTCCCGATGGACGGCGGTAGCAGCCTGAACCTGATTTATCAGGATACAGTGCGCAAAATGGGAATAGACCCCTCAAGGATCAAACCTACAAAGATGACCTTTAAAGGCGTCATACCGGTTGTAGAGGCCAATTGTACAGGCTCAGTTACACTCGAAGTGGTCTTCGGATCCCTGGATAACTTCCAAAGCGAAGAGTTAATTTTCGACATCGTCCTGCTCAAGAATGCTATCATGCACTGCCGGACGAACCGTGACGGTAAAGTTCAATGCTGTGCCGCACTATGCATACCTTAAGCTCAAGATGCCAGGCCCTCGAGGAGTAATCACGGTCAATGGAAACACCGAACGCCTTCTCCGAACGGAGGAGCACACGGCGACTCGCGACGGAGGCGCAGCAGCAGCCTCTCACAACAATTCTCGAATCCGGCCACTAAGCGTCCGGACACCGCTGCCGCCCGAGTAACCTACAACAAGACCGCTCGCACGATTCAAGCATCGCCAGAGTAATCCGCCCCAACCCCAGCCCTCGCGAAATTGCGAAGCCAAGATTACGCTGCATAAAATTACGCTCTGGAGATACCATGGGCATAAGGGGAGGGGCACGACCACGGCACGCCCGGAATGCGGCTCAACCGCACCAGGGGCTCCCAATTGTGTCATTCTTTTTCTTTTTTCTTTTTTCTCCCTTTTTCTTACTTTCAGGACTCCGTTCTCCTGAAGTCATGTCTGGCACTAGAAACGCCGAACTCACGATGCAACAGCCAGGGAAGCAGAAAGCCACGTCGAGTGTTCAGGTGGTCTCTATTACGAGCATTATACCTGTTTTACATAACATGCCGCAGCTTACCCCTGGAGGGGGACATGTTAGATAGTCCCATCCCTTGCTTATCACACTATTTGTATCGTTCTTCTTTCATTGCAGTACCTTTTTGAATAAACAATACATAGCTTTTGCTTATTATTGCACTCCTTTCTTTATATATACATATGTTCATTTCATGACATGTTGCACCCGTACACTTTGGTACGGCCAATACACCAGGGGCTTAAAGTACCCCAAAATTATGGTGTGACAAGTCCGAACACTTTCACAAGTGCGGCACCCCGAACTTATAGCATTATATGCATCGGCTCCGATTCATGTCTTGGGTCAATAGTTGGGTTTGCCTGCCCCGTGTTTTGGTACCTTACGTTCCGTTATATCGGCTAAGGTAGCACCGGGAGAACCACTGCGATTGTGCCCCAGTTGAGCTGGGTCGAGCACCTCACTGGAGAAAGCTAAAACTGATCGTCATGATAAGGTGAGAGCTGGTTGCTGTTCGAGAGGTTTTTTCGGGTACCTAAAGACTTATGCCGCTTAGCGCGAGGAACCGGAATTGTCCGGCCAAGGCGTGGATAGCGCCCCGAACTCGGTCTTCCCAATACTAGGGGCTTCGCCGAAATTTAAAATTATAGAATTCTATGGCTAAGTGAGAGTGTTCAAGCATTATAAGTCCGGTTGCCTTGTTCGCTATGCTGAGCGCCTCCTAGATGGACCCAAGTATGGGAACAAGAGTGCTCAAGTTTATCCCGAACACCCCAAAGACTCGTGGCATGGGGGCTGAAGCCAACGACTTGCCATCTCTCAAATTTGATAAACGGCCGCACGTAAGGTAATATTTAAATTAATAAGCGTTGCTTAGCGCATATGAACAAGTTTTCAGCATGTGATAACAAATGCGAAGTCTATTCAAAAATTACATCTTTGGAGCACTCATCCGCTATTCGGGCGGGCACCCTTCAGAGGCCCTCATAGTACATTTCGGCGGCGATGCTCCTTGCCCTTCGGTGGCCCGTCCGTCACAAGCTTCTTCGATCCAGATTGCCCCAGTGCACTTTAGCACGGGCAAGGGGCCGACGGACACCTTCAATGCAGACGGAGCGCTTTGATGACTTCAATCCGTGGACAAAGGCCCGCCACCGCATACTAAGTCAAGTAGCTCCTGTGCATTGCTTCCAATGGCCACAACCGAACTATAAGGCCCTTCATGGCCTGTTCGGCGACATTCAGGGGCATCGGACGTTCGACCTCAGCATACTGAGACCAGAACACCTTCTCCGTCGAGCTGCCCTCCTTGGCGCGGTAGAATTCGGCAGCATCAAACACATTTCGGGGCAAATCTGCGAATGCTCCTGGAGAACTCCGAATCCGGGTAAGTAATAGGTAATTCACTTTCACATGCTTGCTTTGCATAAAGAATGCCTTACCCGCTGCTATCTTGTTTAATGATTCAATTTCTTGGAGGGCTTTTTGGGCCTCGGCCTTAGCAGCTTTGGCACTCTCAAGAGCCGAGGCAAGCTCGGACTCTCGGGTCTTCGAGTCACGCTCCAAAACCTCGTGTTTTTCCATGAGAGCCTGGACTCTTGCCGCACCTCCGCCAGCTGCGCCTCCCCCTTCTCTCGCTTCGGTCGTTCAACCGCTTTGTTTTGAGCCACGGACACCGCTTCCTTCGTGGTCGCCACCTCGCTCGTGGGCCCTGCAGTACCCATGTTATTCCTGTTATTTTTGCAACCGAAACCTTTCTATAAGGTATTTCTTTAATAAGGTATTACTTACCTTCCTTGTCCTCGAGCTGCTTCTTGGCTTGGCCGAGCTCGTTCTCGGACCGCTCGAGGCTCTGCTTCAATGCATTGACCTTCGTAGTCAAGGCGGGCAGAGGTCAAGAACAGCACCTGCATTCCCATATTGACATACTTATGTTAGACTCTCACAGATATCTTTTTAGATCCTTAGTCCGCTTTTCTTTCCGAGCACCGAACTAAGCATCATGGGCTACCGTCTATGCGGTAATATTTTTCCATATTCTGAAATCTTACCTCAAAGCCTCGTTAGAAGGCTGGTATAGGCTTCAGTCACCGCTCTTGGCGGATCGAATTGTCCGGATCACCACACTCATAACAAAGGCGGTGCTCCTTCCTTGATGGAGGCTCAAGCGCGCCAAGAGCTATCCGGTGCCTCCGGTTGGACGGAGGACACCGGCGCCTTACCCTTCTTACGAGGATCGCTTGCTGACTCGAGAACGGCCAAGGTTCCGGCGTGGAGTCCGGACAAGGGTCGGTCTTAGAGCCCCTGGGGGTCTTGCCCCCCACGCGCCTGGAGTGCGGGAGGTTGCCTCGTGGCGCCTCCCGCGCCACCTCCTCTTGACCAGGCCCCCCTTGGGGCACCACCTCGGCGTCATCCGCAGCGTGAGGCGAGGAGGCGGCTGGAAGCGAAGTACTCTCCATTTCCGATGAACCCAGGGACCCGCTCGATCAAGCGGCGAACTCTCCCTTGGGCGGGCTGCATGATTGTTCGATATTAGAGAACACTATGCAATAATAAAAAAGCCATGGGTATCCGGACACTTACGATCTCGCCAGGGGCTTGGCCCTTGTTGGCTAATCCTCCTCGTCGTTGTCGACTTTGGTGGAGAAGTCCGGGGGAAGGGTTCTTCCCTTCTTGGACCCTCCGGCCTCCCCAGTTGGGGCGACCTTCCTTTTTCCTCTCCTCCCACCGGGGAGAAGCTTTTTTCCTCCTCCTCGTCCTCAAGAGAAGATTACGCTTCAGACCGACAAAGACCTAACGCCGGAGCTCCTTCAAGTTCCCGTGGCCTCCTTCTTGGCCTTCTTCTCCGGGACCACATGGGTACCGAGCCAGCAGTCCTGGCCAATCGGCGTCCACTGGTCTTTTCGGCAAAGGAGCCGGACAGTTGATCTGTCCGGACGTCTTCAGCCAGTCATGTCAAAGATTAGGGAGTTTTAGATCCCACATAGAGTCAATCTATGAAAAAAGGAGTCCCGTAAAGGGTAAAATAACTTACCTCGCCGGCTTGACGTCATGAGCTGTATCCGCGATCTTCAAGAGCGGATGAGGGAACCTCGGCGCCTTGAACAACACCTTCCGTGCATCTTCGCACGTCAGGTCGAAGAGCCTTTTAGAGTCGAGTGTCAGGCCGGATCGAACTCCCACAGTTTGAAGGCCCGTTGTTGGCATGGGAGAATCCGGCGGATGAGCATCACCTGGATTACGTTGACAAGCCTGAGATTCTTGTCCACCAGGTTTCGGACGCATGTTTGGAGTCCGGATATCTCGTCCGAATTCCCCTACGTCAGGCCCGTCTCTTTCCATGATGAGAGCCGTGTGGGGAAGCCAGATCTGAATTCGGGGGCCGCCGCCCATTTGGGGTCGCACGGCTCGGTGATATAGAACCACCCCGACTGTCACCCCTTTATCGTCTCCACAAAGGAGCCGTCGAGCCATAGGACTTTGGCCATCTTGCCAACCATGACGCTTCCGCACTCCGCTTGGCGGCCGCCCACTACCTTTGGCCGGACGTTGAAGATCTTCAGCCATAAGCCGAAGAGAGGCTGGATGCAGAGGAAGGCCTCGCACATGACGATGAACGCCGAGATGTTGAGGATGAAATTCGGGGCCAGATCATGGAAGTCCAGGCCGTAGTAGAACATGAGCCCGCGGACAAATGGGTGAAGTGGAAAACCCAGTCCATGGAGGAAGTGGGGAGAAACACCACCCTCTCATGGGGCCTCGGGTTGGAATGAGCTGCCTCAAGGCCGGGCAGCCTGTGCGTGATATCGCCAGACAAGTATCCGCCCTCCCGCAGCTTTGTGATGTGCCCTCCGTGACGGAGGAGGCCATCCACCCGCCTCCCGCTCCGGACATAGTTGGAGAAGGTTGAGGTGGGTGTGCGGACTTGGGTGCCGGAGCTCGAAAAGCGCGGAAATGGATGAGCAAAGGAGGAAGAAGGCGTAGGTGAAAAAGGTGGATCCTTATCCCCTTATATGGACGGACGAAGCTATGCGTCCCCCACCAGCCTGGTAAAACTCGCTTATCTCCCAAGCGCCGTAATCAATGGCGCGGATGGGTTACCCACGTCAGTATTGATGGGAATCCCGGAATAAGGGGGAACGATCTATGCTTTGATAAGACGTGCCAGGAAAACCGCCTAGCTAAACGTGCTGAGGTGGAACAGTAAAAAACGATTCATATAAAGGCCTGGCCGTGGTGTAATGTCATGCCGCGGAATACGTCAGCAGATCTGTGCAAAAAGTTATTCTCTCTACGGTGGTATGTGGAACTTGTTTTGCAGAGCCGGACACTATCCTGGTGTTCAAAACCTTCTATGAAGTATTTGGAGGAGGAACCCGCCTTGCAATGCCGAAGACAATATGCCCGCCGGACTCGTCGTCATTGAAGCCTGGTTCAGGGGCTACTGAGGGAGTCCTGGACTAGGGGGTGTCCGGATAGCCGAACTATCATCACGGCCGGACTCCAAGACTATGAAGATAAAAGATTGAAGACTTTGTCCCGTGTCCGGATGGGACTTTCCTTGGCGTGGAAGGCAAGCTTGGCGATATGGATATGTAGATCTGCTACCATTGTAACCGACTCTGTGTAACCCTAACCTATTCGGTGTCTATATAAACCGGAGGGTTTTAGTCCGTAGGACGAACAACAATCATACCATAGGCTAGCTTCTAGGGTTTAGCCTCCTTGATCTGGTGGTAGGTCTACTCTTTTACTACCCATATCATCAATATTAATCAAGCAGGAGTAGGGTATTACCTCCATCGAGAGGGCCCGAACCTGGGTAAAAACATCGTGTCCCTTGTCTCCTGTTACCATCCGCCTAGACGCACAGTTCGGGACCCCCTACCCGAGATCCGCCAGTTTTGACACCGACAATGATCTTAATACACTAGATGCATGTTGGATAGCGCTCGATGTGTGGGGTAATAGTATTAGATGCAGGCAGGAGTCGGTCTACTAATCTTGGACGTGAAGCCTATATAATGATCATTGCCTGGATATCGTCATGACTATTTGAAGTTCTACCAATTTCCCAACAGTAATTTGTTTACCCACTGTATGCTATTTTTCTCGAGAGAAGCCACTAGTGAAATCTACGACCCCCGGGTCTCTTCTTTATTATATTTGCCTTCGTGATCTATTTTTATTTGCTTTTTATTTTCAGATATATTAATCCAACCTTGCTGCAATTTATTATTATTTATTTTATCTCGCATTCCCGCGAGATCTATTTATCCAATCTACTACAATTTTACCTATCTTTTTACCCATGAGGGATTGACAACCACTCTCACTACAAAAAAAAGACACATCCGTGACATTTTGGGCCGAACAAATTTTTTTCTGTCATACATATGACACTTCTATGATGATAATTGTGACAAAACCCGGTATCATCATAGATGTGGTGGGCTCCTACTTCTTTGACAAAAAAATCATGACAGAAAATGGGCTTTTCGTCCTGGGCAGGACGGAGAAGCAGTTGCATGACATTCTTTGGGCCGTCCATGACGGAAAAAACCATGGTAGAAGCGAGGGGGAGGAAAATTTTGGGGAGTTCCCAGTTACGGTGGGAGGTCAGGGCCGTCCTTCGCTACTGCTGCTAACTGAAGCCGATCGATGCTGCCTCTGGGATGAACAGTGAGTGTTGCAGGGGGGGGTTTGGATGAACAGTGTGCGGTGGTGTTTGCCTCTGGATGAACAGGAACCCGTGGTGTGGAGGGCTGGATGAACAGTAGACGGTGGAGGGATGCCCGTGGAGGGGTGGTTGAACAGGACCCCGTGGTGTGGAGGGCTGGATGAACCGTAGACGGTGGAGGGGTGCCCGTGGAGGGGTAGTTGAACAGGACCCCGTGGTGTGGAGGGTTGGATGAACAGTAGATGGTGGAGGGGTGGTTGAACAGTAGCCGGTGGAGTAGAGCGCGGTGGAGGCTGGATGAACAGGAGCCCGTGGACGCTGGAGGAGGTCGATGGTAGCCCGTGGAGGCTAGAGGAGGTCGACGGTGGAGATGAACAATATCCCGTGGAGTCCTGCTTTTGCACGCCACACCCACCCGATGAACAGGACCCCTGCTTTGACCGTGAAGCGCTCCAACACAAGTCTGTTCGTCTGCTTTTGGCGGTACGCCACACCCTCCCGATCAACAGGGACCCCCTGCTTTCATTGTAGGGAGGTCCGTTATCTGCTTTGCGGCACGCCACACCTCTCCCGATCAACAGGACCTGCTTGATCGTAGGAGGTCCGCTTCCTCCATTTTGGCGGTAAGCCACACCCTCCCGATCAACAGGACCCCGTTCCGAACGTAGGAGGTCCATTTCCTCCGTTGTGCGGTACGCCAGGCCTCGTTTCCATCGGCTGTTCCGTCCAAGCCCTCCCGATGAACACGACCACGCATTCCGTTCCGACCCAGCCGGTTGGCTCCCCATGAACACGACGACGACGCTGTTTCTCCGTTCCCACCCAGCCATGTATGCGCGAGTAGGCGTTTGAGACCCCGCCCGTATGTACACATACATGGCTGTATTTTCTTTCTTGCACCCTGGCCGCTGTATGTATGTGTACATGCTACGTGCGCGCCTCTACTACGACACGTGCGCGCCTCTACATCGACCAGTATATATGTACGTACACATTCGCGGCCAGAATGACAACGCTACGTACGCTTCACCGTGTGGGTCCCGACCGCCGTGCACTTCCTTACTGCGAAGATGTAGCTGGTGGGTCCCATCAGTCAGGGGGCGAATTGTTTTTTGCCCAGACGCACTTCCTTGCGTGCGAAGATGTAGCTGGTGGGTCCCAACAGTCAGGGGGGAAAGGTTTTTTTCGTGAAACACGGTGGTCCGTCCAGTGGGTCCCTGCTGTCAGGTGGAGGAATAATTATTTTGCGCATAATAAGGAGGCACTTCCTTGCGGCCGCGGTGGACCCAGCTGTCAGCCTCTCCATGCACAGTACTCTTCCGATGGAAGTCGGTTGTTGACCACATTGACCACGCTGCGCCGAGAGCACCACGGCGGTGGACGACGGCGAGGCCTAGGAAGGGGACGACACGGAGCCGAGGAAGACGCAGCGGTGGATGCCCACGCGAAGAGGAGTACGAGGGTGAGGCTTCCGTCGCCGCAGAATAACAGGGGGTGTGGGTGAGTAGAGGGATGGCCCGCCAGGCGTGGGAGTAGGGGGCGGTGAGGCCTCCGCCGCATCGCAGCCGGCCACGGGAGGCAGGAGCACGAGGCACGACCGGCGCTGGTTTGGGCGGCTGGAGCAAGAAGACCAGAGTTTGAATAAGCACTACGGCCGTTGGATGGACATCGTACAGTCATTGGAGCTAGAATCATGCATATTGACTAAGTTGACAAAGCTCTCCATCCCCGTCAACTTAGTAGGCCCACAAGTCAGCCTGCCACTATACTGGGTCCCAGCTAACAGGCGGAGTATTCATTTTTCTTGTGCATAATAAGGAGGCACTTCCTTGCGTGCGAAGATAGCTGGTGGGTCTGACATGTCAGCGGGGGGCACGTTTTTTTCGCGAAATACAAAGGCCCTTCCGGTGGGTCCTAGATGTCAGGTGGAGGAATAATTATTTTGCGCGTAATAAGGAGGCTTCCTTGCTGCGGCCGTGGACCCAGCTGTCAGCCTCTCCACATACAGTCCACGTCCGATGGAAGCCGTTCCTTGACCACATTCACCACGCCGCGCCGAGAGCACCAGGGCGGTGGACGACGACGAGGCCTAGGAAGGGAACGACATAGAGGCAGGGAAGACTTGGCAGTTGTTTCCCACGCGGAGGGGAGTACGACATTACGAGGGTTTACTGGTTCGTCTCCGCCTCACGGAGAATAACAAAGCAGTGTGGGTGAGTAGAGGGATGGCTAGGCCAGCGATGGGAGTACGGTGGGGCGGTGAGGCTCAAGGCAAAGACACCGCCACGGGAGGAGGGAGCAGGCAGTCCCGCCGACGCTTGTTTGAGCGGCTGGAGCAGGAAGAGCAGAGATTGAAGAAGCACGACGGCCGTTGGATGGACATCGTACGGTCACTAGAGCTAGAATCGTTCATATTGACTAAGTTGACAAAGCCCTTAGTCCCCGTCAACTTAGTTGGCCCACAAGTCAGCCTCCCACCATGGTGGGTTCCAACTAGCAGGGGGAGTATTCATTTTTCTGTGCGTAATAAGGAGGCACTTCTGGTGGGTCCGAGCTGACCAGCGGGGGGGGGGGGGGACGTTTTTTCATGAAATATGGTGGTCCGTCCGGTGGCTCCCAGCAGTCAGGGGCAAACGTTTTTTTTCACGAAATACGGTGGCCCGTCCGGTGGGTCACAAAGCAATCGTGGGGAAACATTTTTCCGTGAAATACCGGGTGGCCCGTCTGGTGGGTCCCTATTTGTCAGTGGAGGAATAATTATTTTGGCGCTTAATAAGGAGGCACTTCCTTGCGGCTGCCGTGGACCCGGTATCGGCCTCTCCACGTCTGATACTCTTCGATGGAAGTCGGTCGTTGACCACACTGACCACGCCGCGCCGAGAGCACCAGGGCGGTGGACGACGGCAAGGCCTAGGAAGGGGACGACGCGGAGCCGGGGAAGATGCGGCAGTGGATGCCCATGCAGAGAGGAGTACGAGGGTTCACTGGTTCGGTCAGCAGTGAGGTCGCTGTCGCCGCAGAATAACAGGGGAGTGGGTGAGTGGAGGGATGGCCCGCCAGCCGTGGGAGTAGTATGGGGACGGTGAGGCCTCTCATGGGCAAAGACCCGGCCACGGAGGCAGGGGAGCATGCGGCACGACCGGCGCTGCTTTGGGCGGCTGAGGCAAGAAGACCAGAGATTGAAGAAGCACTACGGCCGTTTGATGGACATCGTTGACCAAGCCGCGCCGAGAGCACCAGGGCGGTGGACGACGGCGAGGCCTACAAAGGGAACGGCACGAAGCCGGCGAAGACACGACAGTGGCTGCCCACGCGGTGGAGAGTACGAGGGTTGACTGGTTCGCCGTCAGCCGAAAATAACAGGAGGTGTGGGTGAGTAGAGGGATAGACAGCTGTGAGGATGCGAGTATGATGGGGCCGTGAGGCCCGCCTGTAGAACTGCCGTCCATGGGACGCTGGAGCAAAGCGGTTCCGACGGCGCTGGTTTGGTTTGGGCGGGCAGGTGAAGATCAGAGACTGAAGAAGCACGATTTCTGTTAGATTGACATCTAACGGTGTGACGCTGGTAGAGTCGATTGTTGACTAAGTTTCTTTTTTAAGAATCCTTGTGTAGGCCCACAAGTCAGCCTCCAAACATATGGCAGACAACATAAAGCCCATTTGCTATTTTTTATAATTTGCAGCCCATTTGCTATTTTTTATAATTTGCAACCCATTTGCTAATTCTTAAGTAATTTATTACAGCCCATTTTCTGCCCAAGACCACGGTCAAAAAGTTCAACCTTATTTTGCATATTTCGGTGGAGTCCAAACTATTGTAATCACGAAATGATAAACATTTTTTAAGAACTTATTGATTTGCTAAAAAAATCGTTTTCTTTTTGTAAGCAAATAAGACGTGGGACAATTGAGTTGGTTTAAGCGAAAACCAGTGGTAAAAAAATCAATATTTGGGTGGGAAAAAACAACAAAAATAAGGATGTAAATATGAAAAGGGAATTTTATGTGTTTTCATTATAATGGTACGTGTATATGAACTAGTAAAACTATAGGTAGAGATTAGAAAATGGATGTAGGACATGCGTTTCAAGAGGAAAATAGAACTGGGCTGTGTGTTTGATTCAGTAAAAAAACTGCTCATGGATGTTGTAAGACAAAATATAACTAACGCTGGCGGCCAGAGGCCAAGAGATACCTGCTGGATCTTTGTGCCCCGTTGTGCGCCATGGGCTGGGCCTGTTAAAAACAAAACCAACCTCGGGCAGGTCTATGCCCAGCTTGAAACTTGCTCGACCTAAAAACAATATACGTGCTCAATAAACGAGAGAATTTCGCAAGCACGCATCGATAACTTGGATGCAACATGAATATTGTTTTTATCGTGATAATAAGTGCATGCACTTGTTTCAAAAACTGCGTAACTGGAATTGAAAGGCGGGTGCTTATGCTACCCATCAAATAAAAATCAGGTGCACGAGAATTACGTTTCAAACAAATGATCCAGCTTTATATCCACGTCGACCCTCGGCATGATGGTTGGAAGCAAATGCAAGTTCATACCAAAAGATCGTTAACAACAATACCAACTTGCGGACGACAATGTAGTACAACTACCAATACCAAACTAACTTATAATCTTTTTACTCCTGGCCCTAGTGTTCATCTGGTAGAAAATCTTGCAGAGGACCAGCTCCCGCTCCTTCTCTTGCTCCAGGTCCCCGAGGCGATACTGGTGCATCACCTAGTTGGTCCTCTGCTGGTCGAAGTTCTTGTTGGTGTGCAGCACCAGAACCTTTTTTGCTGCCCGTCTCGCCGCCATTGACCATCACCGCAAGGTATTGCCGGTCTTGTGCCACATCAGCGTGCATGCCGCACTCTAATCAGATCTCATGGCGCGTCCACGTGCCCCTTTTGAACGCCCTGGAATTGCGCTGGAAGAAATGCTTCCTTAGGCTACTCAGTGTGATACTTGCAGTATTGTGGAATACAGGTTTTAGTGTACCTTGTTGGCATTTTCATAACATCTTTGGCATGTTGCAGTCACTTGTTTCACTTTTTATTAACTGTCAAATTGTAATTCCTTCACCAGATCTGCGTCTAAAAAGAAAAATAGAGCTATAAGAAAGGAATATGTTTGTGCAAGTAGACAGCCGATCGGTGTCTTACCTGGAAGTTTCTAAGGTTGGGTGTAGCATATGCCGTGTTTCGGCCGTCGATGGTTGGTATGAACAAATCGATGAGAGACTAAAATCACATTGTCAAGACTCACTTTGGCCTCAAGGTGCTCGATCAGCTCCCGATCCGTGGGATCGAACTTGACGCCACCGCAAAGACCACCAATCCTTCTTCGACTTGCATCGGTAATTCCAGCTTATATGGTACTCAATGTATGATCAATCGACTGTTTTAAGTGAATGATGAAAGATTTTGATGATAAGTGGTACTCCAAATCTGAAGTCCAGAATACCCGAACACGCCATAGGGATTCTTGTGTCACCTCACGCCAGCAGCGTGTTGTCACGCCAATTCAATGTGTGGACATGATGAATAATTTGACCGACGTATACTAGTAATGCATCGTACTACTTACTAGTCGATTTAGTGTCACAATTTATACATAGGTTTAACTAACAAGTAGGCACTTGAAGCCTAAGCGATATATATATGGCTTCTACACAAAGATCTCCATCATCATTATCAAGACATCCTAAACAGGGAGTTAGGATGCACTTGATCCCGTGAAGGTATCTATCCTTCAAACCAGAGGAGTGCTTCAAACTAACAACAATACATAATATCCAACAAAAGAGGGTCGTATACAGCAGAATCACATGGCTCGGCCTAGATATCGACGAATCAAGTTGTGCATATTTGCTGTTGGCATGAACCACATCGCCAAGATGTCGGGTTTGCAAAAGCCATCCATCGCATGGAAGCTTGATGCCTTTCACACAATCGAAGATTATCGGCAACAAGTTGTGTCGATTTAATCTCTCGGATATGGTGATTCATGAAACCCATGGTATGATGTGTAAACACAGCCCCTCGCGAATGGAAGTTGCATAGCACAAGAATCATCGCCGGTGATATGATCAATGATTAGTTGGATGATCGGATAATTGAGCCTCGAGGAACAAGGAGTGGTTGCCGAGGCTATAAACCCGCCTCCAGCTTGAATATGCCCGCCCAACAGTAGCTGGGATCTTTCTAACACGAAGCAGCCATAGCCATCAATGTCATTTAACGCCCACACATTGTACTGCATGTGGTTTGATGTAATGGTTTGGTCAATTTGGTACGTGCGAATGAGCATCAAATGACCGCCATCAGCTGAACGAGCAATAAATCAACACCCATTCAGCTGGTGTGATTCCATGTCCTGGAATCATGAAGGCCAGTGCATTTGCGTCTGCTGCAACAATTCAAATTGGAGACCAAAAGGACAAAAATAAACAATCATGTTTAGAGTATGTGTGGAATTAAGATTATTATAACAAAGGACACATATCATAGACAGAGAATTGCAATGCCGTGGTCATAATCATACCCCAAGTTAAAAAATAAGCCAATGGCTTTCATATTCTAGCAACATGTCATGGTTCAAACATCATGTAACAATGAGAGCAAAACAGCTATGACAGCGCCTACTCATATTCTACCATAGCATTTACTACTACTATTCTCATATCAACTCTAAGCAATAACATGCGTTGTTATAAAAATCTTGTAAACGAGAGTAACATATAGCAATCATGATGTTATGCTCATAATATGTGTTCTAACAATCATTAGATGCCAATTTTTCTCATATCAACTCTAACAATTGGTCGTATGCATCGCTCTGATGCAGAGGTCGGGGAGACCCCCCTTTTCAAAAAAAAAAACTCTAACAATAACATGTGTGGTCATAAAAATCTAGGAAATGAGAGGAACATATAGCAATGATGTGGTTATAGACATGCTATGCATTCTAAATTTGTAACAAATGAACAGGCAGTCATATTCATAAGGTAAATATGAGATGAGATAGAACAATTACACGCATTTATAGATTCCACCAAAGATAGGCAGCCAACTGTAAGGCCGACCGTGTAAACGATGCCATCGTGTACTATAGCATCAGACAGAAATGTTGCCTCAACAGAATTGATGATGAGCCATAACCATGTATGGCGACCGGATTCCAGATAGACTAATCCCATGCTGAACAAGGCAATGAGCTTGTAATCCATGTAGTCTTCTGATGGTGTGGGCACTTCGCAGATTACAACTTTCTGCAAACAGAGGTCGAGCCAAAAGCTTGACGCGTCTCATGCGTAGTAGGCAGGAGTGTCCGGCGGGCCGCGAGGCTCGATGGCGGCGGTATCCAACAATGGAAGGGTGATCTCTCGCTGGGTGTAGATATCCACGAGACGCCACGGACTACCGGTGTGGTGGATGAGGACGATCCAGTTGGCCTTCATGCCCGCCAAGAGTGGCCGCGCATGAAGGACAGTGTGGACGGCATCGGGTAGCATGTCGAGGGGCACCACGACAACCTCCGTAGGATTGTCAAGTCGATGTCTGGGCCACCTGCGAGGATCGGGCATCAGCAAGCAGGGTGTCTTGAAAAGAGTCGGCCGGTTGCGACGAGTAGACGGTACAAACACACCGAGATGCGGCCAGACGGACGGTTCTGAGTAGGTCCATACGACTACAGATCTGCTCCCAGAGAACATCGGGGAGGGAATTCCAATCGTGGCTCTACGTGTCAGTCGGTTCTTCCATTGGGGTTTTCGGTGCCTGCGAGCCAGCGGGGAAGTGGATTCGGGCGGGCGAGCGAAGAAGCTTCTCCTCGTGTGGCCGAGCAAAGGAGCGGGGGATATGGTACATGCGAGCTACCAAGGAAGATGGCGCCAAGGGCGGCGAAAGCAAAGTGAGCGGGGTAAATGGTGTGCGGCCGATTTATGGGGAAGAGAGGAGGAAGAAGAAGAGAGGAGGAAGAAGAGTGGAAGACGGGGAAGAAAGTGCATTAAATCTCAATTCTACTAGTACTACTACCAGGATATAGGCACCGTCCTTCGGAGTGTAAATAGTTACACCCATGACATGTGGGTCTACCACAAGAGTGCCCATATGTCATTTAATGGAGGATGAGAGGTGCGAGGGTGTATTTATGGAAGCGTGGTCATCGGGCAAACATGATGGCGATCTGGGTAAGGCTGATTTAGTTACACCAACACGCTGGTTCAGCTTATTAATTATGTGTCCCCTCTGCTGCAGCGTGTATTGTCACTTCACTAGGAAGACTAGTTGAATAGTTCCCTCTGACCGAGATGGGGAATAATGGACCGGAGGACTTCCTTTCTACAGTATCCCTATGCCTCTATGCTCACTTCACTCATTTTGCTGCGTACCTAGTCACTTGTTGAAATCTGTAGAAAGACAAATACTCCGTATTTGGGAACAGAGGGAGGCTTTTACTCCGTACTATTTGGGAACAGAGGGAGTATCACCATATGGAGGAAACAGAGGAAGCTTGAAATATGAACATGTAAATGGGAGGGAGTAAGCCCCATGCATGCATGCATGCAACATGCAACACTCACACGTACTCCACATGGATGCACGCAACACTCACGCACCTATGCGGCACACAGCACACGACGCAACACACACACTCACGCTCAAGTGCTCAACCTACTCCCTACGTCCGTGAAAGACTGTACATTTAGAGATTTACAAATTGACCAGGGTATAATTAACGCCCAAAAGTAGCAGACTTATGTGTGCATGCGACCATTGAGATAAGAAGATTAAATGAAGGCCGTTGCATGCTGTAATTAAGAATAGACATGTAGCCTATACCTACAGCACAAGTTGGTGCATTAGTCAATCAATATCGATTTAGATTAAAGGCTAAATGCATTGGAAGTGTAGATGTACATCATATACTACTACACTCTTTGTTTTATAGTTGATGTACACTCTTTGTTGGAAGTCCGAGGGAGGACACGTGCATGCACTCACATACACAGCCTGTATGTTCGGGCGCAAGGGTTGGACTCGTGTCGCTACTGTGTAAAGTTTTGTTTAACTGATTTCTTTGCTCGCTAACCGGCTGTGTGGGACCCGTAAACCAGGTGACAATTTAACCAGTCAACAAAGTGCCACGC
This sequence comes from Aegilops bicornis, assembly GCA_021605145.1. Classification (NCBI taxonomy): domain Eukaryota; kingdom Viridiplantae; phylum Streptophyta; class Magnoliopsida; order Poales; family Poaceae; genus Aegilops; species Aegilops bicornis. The sequence continues at coordinate 351,906,989 of CM038671.1, read as the reverse complement.
CGACTATGTGGCCGGTCAAGAGGGTGCACACGGTGTTGCTCACGATGAGCTAGTGATCGTATAATCGATGCAACACTATATATAGTGACCGTAAAGAGCGTATTATTACATACGTTGACCGCCAGTGTATTTTTCTCATTTCAATTAAGCCATATTAATCGGAAAGGACGCAGTATGGACTACTACTAGTACTAGTACTGCTTCGATGTGTCCCGTCAACTCACCGAACGAGGAGAAGCTTGCTTACTACGCCTCTCCCTCTCCCACGCGCGCGGTGGTTCGCAGGACGAGGAGAGGGTTTTGACTACAGCGCCCTCTCCCTCTCCCTCTCCCTCTCCCTCTCCCTCGCCCTCACCCTCGCGGTGGACGTGCAGCAGTTCAATCGGTGTCAGATTGCTAGAAGCATATTGTAATCGTAGTATCATCATTGTTGGACCTTCCAAGAGGCGAAGAGCTGTGTGCAAGGTTCACACAAGTACGAACTGTTGAACCTCCTGAAGAGGCAAAGAGCCAAGCGCAAGATTTTATAGGAGTTGTCGCCCTAGTAGGAGTGTACTACAACTATAGCGTAACGATGCTCTTGTATGATGCCGCCACGCCACGTATATCCAAAGCTATGCCACCTTTTTTTCTCAAAGAGCGCAGTTGGAGCCCGTGCAACAACCACACAAGTTGCACGCACATAACCCATTTACTAGTAATAAATTCTAAAGGACAAATGCCAAGATGCCACACAAGTTAATCTCCAATTCATGTGATAATTTTGTGCACGACTAGTCTACATATATTCACAGCGCTACTGCTCACAATTACCGTACTCCACTCACACGTTATAGATGGGCTACATGTCCTCCTCCAGGTTCCAGTCCCAGGTGTTCTTCATGGATGGCATGATCCATAGCGGTGGGCAACGGGAATCATTGTCACAGCTTTCTAGTCCGGTTCCACACGATGGAGACTCATCCACGCTGAAGCGACATAAATCAGGGATATCGTGTCCCAGCATGTCGTTCATCCGGCGGTGCACACTGAAGACACAACCATGCTTCATGAACGGCAGGCCTTCCGTGTCGTGCATGGAAGGTGGCATCCGGTTCACAATGGGGTAGCTGTCCCCGATGAAAAGCAAGTACTCTCCAGGAGTGTTCCTCGGCACCCACGTAGCATCACAGGGGTCGAACTCGGCACCGTTCATCTGGTACACGCGGCATCCCAGATCTGGGCAGATGGTGACGTACATAGTCAAGGTCCATGCATAATAATGTTGTGCTCAAATACGGCAGTCAGTAATACTGTGCAGCAAATAGTACTACTCCGGTATAGATGAAGTAAAATAACCGGCTTATTATATATAGCCACTCTTGGCTACATGGATGAGATAGTAAGACATGGAAAAACAAAAATGGTGGCATCTAGTGTGTTCAAGTCTTCAAGGTCGTAGCTATATATACGCTTCCTCCAAGGTAAAAAGTACTCATACTAGTACTACTAAGTATACTACTAGTACAACAATGAAAGAGAAGGCGAGAGGGTAAAAAAATTGAATACCGGGTAGATGGTGACGGTCGATCGTGGTAGATTGTGTGACCATGTTGCACATCGGTGGTACCATGGGTAACCCATCGCTAAGATAGTTGATCCCAATATGCCAAAGTCAGCTACAAGGTTCCGTGTTAGACCGAATCGCGGATGCAAATGCACATCCAGATCGACGATCTTATTTTGATCGGGTGATGACCGGTCCTCGCAAAATAATGGAGTACCGTTAGGGATGCAAATGATGGTTTGTGCATTCCGCTTTGTAATCTCCCTCAGATCGTAGGATGCCAACCAGATGAAACAAGTCCTGGCTTGTCACCGCGAAGATGCGGCCTAGATGGCGCACGGCGTCTTCGAACGATGTAGGGGTACAAATCTGCCGCCGCCAACATGCGCCACCTCTGCCACATCGCCTCTTGCATTGATGGAAATCCTTATGTCGAACACAACGATGAGATAGTAATCGTCATAGCCGCGTCGCTTTGTCGGCGGGTCTGCAATTGCTATCTTCTTCAATCTCATGTAGGCATCATCATACGTATTCAAGCCCAGCCAGTCCGGAAGGCCGATCCCAATGGTGGAGAAGGGGTCTACTGTAATCGCCGCACCGCCGTGGATGTTGTGCAAAATGATGGTGGTATCTCGCCGGAGGTATGCAAGCCAATCTTCGCTGGCACCGACCTGCACTCTATATATAAGACGGTGGGCAGCAGAGAAATTACGGGATGGAAATGGAATAACTAAGTACTACATGATCAAACTCCATTACTGACCTGCTCATCGGACAAAATCCGACTACCTCTCAACGTCGGCAACTCTAGCGGAGTCAACGTGCAACCATGGCCAGCGAGCGGTGGACTATTCGAAGGATTTTCCCATAGAAGAACCTTCTCCTCGAGGACGCATGGAAGACCAACAAGCATGGCCTTTTCCCAAGCCTGTTTAAGCAGCGTCTTGAAAAAGTTGGTGTAGGACGCACCGAGTCTTGCGGCGGTGAGGACGTCGGAGCGGCGTGTGATTTCTCCTAGAGGATCGTCGTCCAAGGTCTCCCAGCCCCGACGAAGAGGAGAACCGCCTGGCGAATCCATGGGAGCAGCGATTTAACCCGCTTCTCTTCGTGGGGAGGAATGGCGAGGATGAGATAAGAGCGTAGTAACCGCAGGGCCTCGTCCCTTCCAACTGTAGATCGTTCCTCAACGAAGGGGTGAGGCTATTATTTACTACTACTAAGTACTAGCGTTATGGAACGTTATGGGATTGCATTATACTGTAAATAATAGCACTAGTAAGAAATTTTTGGCACTAGGTAGTAGTTTTTGGTGTGGATTAAGAAATTTTGGGTATGTTTTTGCCATTTTTATACACGCCAACTAGTGTCAAAAACGTCTTACATTATGTGATTTGAGGAGTACGTATTGCATCAGAAAGCAGTACTAGTACTACTTTTCTCAACTAGTAGTGCGATGTATCGTACTTCTAGTCTAGTCTACTAGTAGTATAGTGCACCGCTTTTGAACTCTTGAATCTCGTGGCCAAGGAGCTACAGTTGGAAGTGGAGGGTACTAATGTTCTCTAGAACCATCGCTGTACTATCAATGCAGGGGAAGTACACCTGCGTAGTGGCCTAGTGGGTACTCTCGGTGCTCTATCCAGCCGCTCCTCTCACGTAGCAGTCTAGTCAGCTGCTCCTCTCACGCACACACTAGCAGCCTGTTTATCAGCGACGGTTACTGCGGGGGCAGAACATTTGAGTTATTTGATATAGCGAGACTAAGCTTTTCGCTTCCATTTGTGGAGGTGTAATGGATCTCGTCGAACTTTGTTAGTAGTTCCTTCTTTAAGAATGAGATGAAGCAAAGCTTTTGCCTCCGTTTAAAAAAACACGTCAAGAGGAATTTCTTTTATAGTAGAGTCGATAATGGAGTGAAGTCCATGCGTGCAACGCCAAAAGCTACAGAGTAGTAGTAGAGCACTTTACATACAGAGCCATATTGCATAGTTCCCAATGCCCCGCCAGGCTTTTCCAGCTCCTCGGGCTTAATTGGGAGGCGCTAGTTTAAATATGCTACTAGCTGATGAGGAAGCTGCAAGCGAGGTGCGGCTAGGGCGAGCATGCGAGCCACGGGATGCTGGGAAGGAAACCCCGTTCACGTGGCTAGGCTGTCCATTGCACCTAGATTGTGGGGCCGCACGTCCGTTTGACTTCAAAACTCAAACTACCCGTGTAAACTATTGGCTCGCAGCGAAGTGTAGTAGTACTATTTTTTTAAAAGGCCGTCGTGCGTTCGGCCGGGATCGAACCCACAAAACGAGGTATACACTCCCGCGACCACTAGTAGTACTCGTTGGAGTACAACGCAACCTAGAATCGCCTTTTTTCGCTAGTAGTACGTACATTGTTCCTTACAAGAAACCCCTAATAATGCAAGAAACCACTAAAATGCCAAGAAACTACTACCACTTGCATACGTGGCAGACTTAAGATAAGACTACCTTATCAACCATTGTACATGCTCTTACCAACAAAAATCCTCGAGTGACCTCCTACCTCCGCCCGTCCACCTAGTCATCCTCGGCCATGGGATCGCAGCTACCGGCCGTATATGGGTCAAAACCGCCGGCTGTGCGGAGCCCATGTTGCGGCAGCCCGGATGCGAACTCCGTCCAGCGCTCGCGGCCGCTAGCTAGCCAAGATAGCTCCATCCAGCTACTTGTCTGCAAGGTCTGTTGGCTAGATTGGCACGGCAGCGCGACGGCTTGCTCATGCGCGCCGCGCTAAGGCCAGCCATCTGGCTTGAGCGAAGGCCAGCACGGCGGCTTGCTCGCTATTAGGTCACGCCGGCCAACTCGCCAACCTGCAGAGAGGCTAGGCTGGGCGTCCGACCCGTCCGGCGGAGCGGCGGCCAACTCGCTCATCACCGGCGCCACCGATGAACACGCATCAGTACTGTTTGAAGTAATGTTTAGGAAAAATAATGATTTGAGGGGGAATAACAGGATAGAAGGTGAGATGTGGGTCCCTTGTGTCAACGGTCAAACAAAATGTGTTGGTTTAAGCTGCCTCACAAGACGGACGCTGGGCCAACCCACCATAAATGGGTTTAAACGAACCTAATCGGGAGGAGTACTAGGTAGTAGTTTTTGGCGTGGATTAAGAAATTTTGGTGTGTTTTTGCTATTTTTTGTACAATACATTCTTCCTAGGGCTGGTTGAAAGTGGTAGTTTTTTGTTAAATACTCTACATATTGTAAGTAGGAGTGAAAGTTAAGCTTTGGAAGCCAATAAGCAAGGCTAGTTACATAGTGCATATGTGTACATAATTGAAATTAAATATCAACCTTGAGTGACTAATATCTTGATGGAAAACTCGAAACTATGGAATACTAGGAAAAAATGCATGGATGGAAATACTAGCATTGTTCATGTCCGTTGCAACGAATCATAATTAGAATAATACTTATTCACAAACTTGGTACAAACACCCTAATTTTGATATACATATGTCACTAGAGATATATTATGTTTCAATTAGAATATATTCCTTGGGCTGTTTTGGTGAGGTCAGGGAGGGATGTGGTTGGTTTTAAGATACTAATTATGGGTTTTTCTGCAAATAGGTAGACAAGTGGGATGTTGGTGAGAAAAGGCAACAACTTACCTCAAAATCATTAGATGTAGATCTAATGGTCAGAAACGACGGATGGCGTATACACCAAAGCATCACCAACTTAGTCTTGTGTAGGAGTACTAGCAAGATCCGTGCATTGCATGGGCCATCAAGATGCATTTTTTATAAAACACTTGTTGTGATTGACCTCATGGGAGTAATCCCATGTGTAAAAACTAATGATATCTCAAGAAATATGAGATGAGGTGAAGAGGAGTGGGGTGTGGTGGTGGTTGGTGGTCTGACCGAGCGGAGGCATGGGGATTGACGACGCCAAGAATGGCCACTGTGCCAGTTTGTTCCAGAGGCTTCCTTTCTTAATTGCTCAACAATGAGGTTTGCTGGAGATAAGGATGAACGAGGGACGGACTTGTCTGCAAATGTGGAGAAGGGTGCGGGTATCTTTTAGTTTAATTTCCATCCGTCAGATATAGATCGGACGGTCTATATTGCAAGATGGAACACGTACCATCATCACGAAGTCGGTTTTTTATAAGAGAAGAAATATAAGTATGGAGATACAAATGTATTACTGATACTTGCTTCCGTAAACTAGCATCTACATTCTATTCAACGCCTCCGCATGTGGGGCCTTAGCACAATGACTTCTCGACTGTGTAAAACAAAGATTTTCCCGTCGCCGACAAGGAGGGGGTGACGGCGGCGCGCTTTTTTGGCTTGCTCTAGTCCTAGTAGTCATACTAGGTGGTCTAAGCACGTGTAGATTTGTTTTTTTCACGCCTCATGTTCGCCAGATTGCCACGATTGTTGATGAATAGACGGTAAGTTATTCACGGGAAACCCTTGTTGAGCGTGTTTACAGAGAGAGAGAGACAGGTGTGCGTGTGTGATATGTTAGAGACTGAGGCAATGATAATAGATTCTTTGTGTCTATGTGTGTGGAGGATAGAGAGAGACATGTACATGGGGCTTTGTGTTGTGTAACATGGAGACACATATACATAATTAGAGAGTGAGTGTGTGAGATACACATGCGGACATGGGGAGAGATGAGGATCCAGATAAATGGGTGTTTGTGCGTGTCTCTGTGTGTTTGTGCACGCGTTTGTGTGTGACAGGGAGAGAGTGTATGTGGACTAGAGAGACCACTGATGATGTAAACCTAGTATAAGGGAAGGGGGAATGGTGTGACATGTGTAGTAGCGAGATAGCACGGGTATGGGCGGGGGGAGCAGACTATTTGGAAGAGACATCGAGTGTGTGTGTGGGAGAGGGGTGTGAGAGCGAGAGAAAGAGAGAGCTAGCGACAGAGAGAGAGAGAGAGAGAGAGAGAGAGAGAGAGAGAGAGAGAGAGAGAGAGGAAGAGAGGGGGAGAGAGGGGTCGTTTGTGTCCATAAATGGCGTATAGATAGGGAGACAATGTTGATGTTGTCCGAAATCGGCCTATGAACGGAGACGCAAGGGAAGCGATTCATCGTGTGTGTGGTAGGGACTTCATGAGAGATCTACAATAGATGGTGTAGAGAACAATGTGCAAAATCGAGAACAATTATACATTAGGGAGCTATGCAAAGAGTCACGACATATATGTATCTGTGGAAGGAGTCAAGGGTCCGCATGTGGGAGAGATAGAAAGAGGAGAGTGGTGCACAAGGAGACTAAGTGTGCTTGTTTGCGTGTGTGAGGTGAGTGCGCGAGAACCACATAACTAGGGAGATAGACGTTTGGGGGCGACGTTTTGTGTGTATGGGAAATATACACTCTACATAGTGCGTGTTCTTGGGTAAGAGAGATAGCGGAGGCCTAGAGAGTGAGGGAAGAGATGTGTGCATGCCCGAGAGACAAAGTGATAGAGACCTATGTTGGGGTCCGGACTTAACAAGAGAGAGGGGTGTTAATGTGCTCGTGTGTTGGTGTTTGGGGGAGAGGACGACTTCTCTATGTGTGTGTGTGTGTGTGGTGGTGGTGGGGGGGGGGGTTGACTTCAGATAAACAGTGAGGTGTCTATATTTGAGGGACTTTAGCGTAATTGAGATATTGTGCACTCATGGTTGATCAATTTGTTTCACAGTTTGTACTATGAGATAACGATACTTTTGAACATGCGTGATATACCTTGATGTACCAGAATTACAAACCTAAGATTGGAATTTTGGAATTCGACTCCATCATTAGCTTTTGTAATTCATTTAAACAGAGGTACATTTTTAAGCCGGGATTTCGTGATTTCAAATTCATATATCAAACCTAGAGATATACACATACGGGCATGTTCAGACTTTATAATCATTCACTTTATTCATACACATACACATTTTTTCTTTTGTCATCATATTTAAGATTTAAGATAAACACATTTGGAATTTCATTTGAATTGGACCTTATGATGGTATTTGCTTGTAGTAGCTCAATGATCCATATTTGAATTGAATGGACAATCTGAGTTTCGAGTTGGAGACATTGATTTTCAAAACTTGCACATTTTTTTGCGTGCAAAACAAACAAATTGTCGGCCATGATATCATAGTCGGCCGTACGATAGCAGAATACTTATAATTTTAGGCGTCAAAAGCTTTCAAACTTCCTGCTCACATCGAAATATCACGCGCCCGAAAGTTTAGCCCTGCGGTATTCCTGTTTGACCCCTGCCACATGAACGGAAAAGGGCTGCTTTGGTAACTCCATTGTTTTCCCCTCTTTGCCCCCAACATTCTTCCCCAGAGCCCCACCCCTTCCTCCCCGACTTCAACCACGACAAGCCGCTGAATCTAGTCCTCCGCTGCAGTGGTGGACCTCACACCCTGCCGGATCTACCTTCCGCACCTTGGAAGCCCCAACTTCCAACTCACCACTTCATCGGAGCCGCTTCAGCGACTGGCTTGTCCACCGCTCCAGATCTCCTTGACCGCCAACATGGTCGACCGCACCGGATCTGCTTAACCGGTGCCCTCGTCCGCCACAGCATAGGCCCTTCACTAACTCCCTCGTTCGCCCCTTCGCTGGCCCTTCATACAAGCCCTCGTCCGCGGCAACAGGTCCGCCTCACTGAAAGCACTGTACAACGCGCCCGCTGAAGCCTTCGTCCACTGCATCGGACCCGCTCCACGGACGCCATATTCAACTCCACCGGCACTGCTTTATCGACGCCGCAGCCTCATCAGGTTATTTCGATTTGTACTCCTTCGGTTTTCTCTTTATCGTGCAACTGTTCACTTACCACTGATGAGCTTTCTTGTATGTCGACATGCGCCGCAACCGTAGCACCGGAGCCGCTTCAGCGACGGCGACAACCGGCCCAAACTCAACCGCAACACGAGACCATCGACGATCCTTAGCTATCAATTATGACAACAATACCCATACGCCGCCGAGAATCAGGTACTATAATCCAATGGCCGGCTCCTACGTTCACTTTCCTAGCATAAGCACCGCACCTTTGAATTTCTTCAGGGCATCATTCAGTTTTTCATGAGACGCGTTATTCTGCTTGCACCTGTAGGGCCATACTTCTGGCAATGAACATGTTACATGTGCTAAATTACATACCAATGCACATATAGTTAATATGCTTTAGTTTTGTTCTGATGCCACCTGTTGGTTACATCGCATCGCTTAATGTTCTCTATGCTTAATTACACATCAGCAAACTAGCATGTGGTTCCGCTGCTTTTTGTTTGTTTTACCCTACATTTTCGATGCTAGCTATTACATCACCGCTCCGAGCCTCTGCTCATTACTTGTTTGTGTGTTTTTGATCTTCCCAAGTTGCATGACTAATTTGATGCTTCTATTAATTATGGAGCTGCCAACCCCATCAAGCAAAATATTTGTTCTTTTGGGGCTGGCACCTCAAACAAGCATAAAAATAGAGGGAAGCAGATATATTATCGTGTATGCACACACCCTTCTTTCATTAGTTTAGATGAACCATTGATGATCAATTCGGACCGGTGCATGCGATTAAAATTAGTTTTACCTAAATAGATGGTGCAGAATAAACTACAACAACTAGATTTGCAACCACGGGATGTCGACGATATCTTCAAAGAACATTGCAACAACAGCTAGGCTTCACAAAGAACATATGGTAAGCCAAAGGTGTTTTAGTACATGTGAAATGTAATGTGAGTGGGCTGCTTTCTTGGCTTGTGCCCTCAACGTGTAATCCTACCGAATTACAAATAGTTTAGTTGTCTGCTTTGCTGTATTGCTTGATTCGAATGCTTGTTTGTTATTACGCTATACCTGAGTTGGCCAATATGTCAGCGGTGCCTGCTGTACTAATGTAAAGAAATGCATGCCTATTTCATTTGAGTCCTTACTTTTCCTCTCAACTTCATCACAAGACTGTCTTCGTAGTTTATATGAGGCCACACTGTTAAGTGCTTTCTCAGATTATTTCAACTGCTTAGATGCCTTGTCAACTAAAATATAGCGGTTGTACACTCCCTTTCAACTAGGGATGTCAACTGGGTCCCGTTTAATCCCAATTAAAGTCCACTAGTGGTATGCTAGTTCAAAAGAGTTTTTGTTTTTTTGAGGAAAATGAACTAGGGAGGTAGCAAAAACTAAATAGATGGGACTGGCGGATGTCGTTTATTTGCCACTTACATCCCTAGTTTCATCGTACCATTTTAATTTCTTTTCGGCTGTTGCTGCTTCGAACCATTTAAATATAGTTTGCCATGCTTGGCAATAATTCGTCCGTTGTTTACCATGTAAGCTAACTACCTGGATCATACGATAACTATATCTTACTTATGTGCAGCGGAAAACTTTCAGGCTGCCGTTCACACTAGGACACAATGTACAACCCCAGAATCTATTTGTGGAAGCAGTGCACCATCCATGTTACTAGATGGTAGTAGTTCAGAGGCAGCACCGCCGGAGAGCAGTCTGAGCACATATATTATAGTGCTTGAGGCTCTACTAGAGGCAGAAAGAGATGGTGTGGCTGCCATGAATGAGGTAATCTTTATCTTGAGGCTGGAAATTACGGAATTAGCGGCACACATTATGTAAGCAACCCAAGAATTGGAGGAAGTAAGAATGTTGCATTTGAAGACGGAGGAGGTCCTGCTGTTTCTGCTATCTGAATCCGAAGGTAATCCCGGTTCTTCTTTAGATACCAGTTGAAATTGTCATTAGATTATTGTACTTCCATGTTGTGTCATGTCTCTGAATGGATTATGTTGCAAGACCCCCTATGTTGTCCATGTGTTGTAATGATCCGAATTTTTTAGGCGAGGTAATCCTCAGTACTTGTATGATTGACATAGGTGAACTATTTTTCATGTGAGCATATTGTATTGGATGAAATAACTGTTTGAATGAGAGTGTATCCAACCTACTAAATTCAAAGATCACGGCATTTCTAAATCATAATCATATATAAAGGTGGAATACATCTTTGTTGTGTTTTGGAAGAAATAAATAACAAAACGTATAATTATCTGTGGATATTCGTAATCGAATACAAATTGGATTTGAATTTAGTTTGCTGTGTCCTGTGGCAAACGTGAATGCTAATTCTCCCAAGTTTTAAATGAAGCGGCTAAACACCCACTATAATTTGTGGGCCGCCCGAAGCAAGTGTTTGCGAGATGGAAATTACTGTGTACCCCTGACACTTGACATCCTTATCGACCAGATTTACGCTACTACCAATAGGGGTAGACTAGTAACCTCAATCAGACGTGACACGACGGCCTCTGAGCCCATTCAGACACGGTGGGCGCCAAACGTGGGCGGCAAAACACATTTGATTCAAGCTCGTCCGAAAGACATGTGTCTCTTCCTCCATTTCCCCATTCATACACGATGGGCGGCAAAACAAACTCTCCTCGTCCGAATTGATGTAGGCTAATATTTTAAATAGGGTAGATGTGTAACTTCCATCGACGTGACACAATCGCCTCTACCTGTCAGCCCTCTGCTCATACACCATGGGCGCCAACCGTGGGCGGCAAAACACCCTCTCCTCGCCTGAAATAGTTACCGGCAAATATTTGGGAGATGCGAGATTACCGTCCTATCCCCAACCGACGCGATGTCTGAAATTTTTAACGGGGGATAAGTTCGTAACTTTCCCACATTTCAGACAAGCGCGTCCCAAAGTTTCAGATCCCCCCTCCCCTCCATTTCCCCATTCATACACCGTCGACGGCACGACAACCTCCAAGATCATGCCAGCCTCCTCCGTCCGCCACCCCATCCTCCACCTTGCCGGAGCCTCTACCCCTACCCCGTTGTCCACTGCAAGAGATGGACGTCTCTCATCCATGGCGCTGGACCAAGATCCTTTCATCGCCTCCTCTCGCTTCATCGACGCCGTCGTCCACCTTGCCGTTGCCGCTCCTACGACCGCCTCGTCCATGACAACAGGATATATCCCCGACCTGGCCGTCCGCCGTCTAAAGACTTCTTCCCCGCTGCCGACAGCCATCGCACCCGCAGCACCCTCAACGTATAAGCATAGGCCTACACGGTGTCGCAAGAGAGGTGGTACTCTTCCATATGTGCTTAAGTTATTGATCTCACCCGGAAAATAAATTATAATTTGTTTACTGTACTTTTCTTGTCCGTACCAAATCGTAGTGGCTAGTTGAAAGCAAACATTGGTTGCGAAGTAGCTTTTTCCGGTTTGCACCTTCAGATCCGCCATGGCACGGGCACCTTCAGATCGTAGGTGCTTCGTGTCATGCTAGCACTGCTCCTCAAGACCTCAACCCAAAGCTTACGTGTTGAAATACAAATCTGATATGATGCTCATATCACTAAAACAGAGAACATTTAATTTTAATTGGTCACCTAATGTTCCTATATTCGTTTTGAAAAGCATGTGCGCCACCCACTGGTCCAGCTAGTTCCACTTTACTGATTTTTCTCTTGATGCTTAGGGTTTTCCCCTTTTATCTACTCTACTATGATCTGCGTAGGGTGCTTTACGTCGTACTAGAATTACCCCACCCTTCAAGCTAAACAATGTAACACTCGTAATTCAAAGCTTAGTTGTTCAAATATGATTGTGATATGATACCGATATTAGTTAACCGACACATTTAATTGGTTAGCTAAAGGTCCCACTTGAGTTTCCAAATGCATGTCGCGACATATAGAGAGACAAAGATAATTGCATTTCTTTGTCACTTGTTGACTGTACTTTCTTGTCCATACCAAATCTTAGTTGTTATTTCAAAGCAAACATCGGTTGCTAACTACCCTTTGCGCGGTTTGGAGCTTCAGATCTGCCATCTAACTGCCACGGTCAACACTGTACTCATCATGCTTATGTTTTCCCCATTTTATTATGACCACAATCAGCTACGTGGTTCGTGTCATAATAGCACTGTTCCACCCATCGAGCTAAACAAGCTTAGTTGTACAAATTCATATCTGATATTAGTAAAACTGAGAGATGTTTAATTGGTGAGCTAAATGTTCCTACTTAAGTTTCGAATTGCATGTGAGCCACATATGGAGAGACCGGAAAGAATAGTATTTCTCTGTGCGCTCTGGTTCATCATGGGTGGACAACCGACATTGTATTGAAAGACTTGTAATATCTTCAATCTGCTTGCTCTTCTACTCTTCTTTAAGATGATACTCTTCTCTTGCGGTCGATCGTCAGTCGAGTTGTTCTCCTTAGTATATTTTGAATCACAGTCAGTCGACTTGTTCTTCTTTACTATATGTTGAAGCTATCATCCGTGAAGTGTCATCACTGGAGCTCTCATATTTTGAGTAGTAGGCCACATTATATTAATGCACACAACAAATTACAGCATGCATGGCATATTTTAAAAGAATTGCAGAGATAGCACAAAGGGGTTTACAGGAGGCAAGATTGGATTAGAATCACTTCGCATTACAAAGAAAATCTCACTTGTTTTTATGTTTTCATGCATGTCGATATTGAACATGATCAAAATGAATATGAGAATGGGCGACGAGAGGAATATTATGAATCCATCCACTGGCTAACAAACTTGGCATGGTGGAGGATGGCCTATCTTATTCACCCATCAAGGTGCTTGCTCTAACTTTGCAAAGTTGTATTGGTCACACATATTTTGCATCTGACCTCTTGCATTACTTCTACTTTTTTACACCATCTGCTAAGTTTAAGCATCATATATGATTATATGCCATACCTATCCATTTTCTGTACCTATTCCATGTGTCGTCACACTATGTTTTTCCAGTCAAATGTTGTTCTTTCATAATAGATGTCCAAAAGGAAGATGTAACATCCCAAATTTTCAATTTGGCATGTTATACATAGGTCATTCTTGCATATCATATTTTATTTGCATTCTCGTTTACCATCCTCGAAAATCCTAAGCAACTCAAGGACCCTCGGAGAGAGTTGGGGATTTTTCAATTTTCATATTTGAATTTTGTCAAATAATGAAAGACGAGGATATTGGATTTTAATTATTTTCTCTCCGGGAAATTTTTTTCAATTTAAAACAAATGAATGAGGGGAGATAATATGACTTCTCCAAAATAATTGAAATAACGGAGGAAAAATGTTAAAATCATTTTTGGGATTTTATTTGATTTTATTCGGGATTTTAATTGCCCTAGAAAAATTTGCACGCTTTAAAAATTTGCATTTTTAGGGGCCAAGAAAAGTTCATCTAGTTCTAAATATTCTATTTAGACGGAGAAAACTTATTTTGGAATTTTTAGATTTTTATTTATTTTTCTAGGAATTTTTCTTTCGTGGAATGTTTTAAAAAATGAACGGATCATACCTCGATCGGGCTAAAGGCCCACTGAGCCAGGCCAGCCCGCCGCCGCCTCCTCCTCCACACACAGGCGAGGCACGGACGCCGAGGGGAGTCCGAGCCGGACTGCTCCCCGGGCGACCCTTCCCAAGTCGCCGTCGCCCGCCCTTCCCAAGCCACCGCCGCCCGCCCCTTTAAATACCGCCACCACCCGCCACCACCACCCGCCACCACCCGCCTCACGAGTCTCGAGCCTGAGCCGCCTTGAGTCTCACGCCGCCTCGCCGACCCGCCCCTCGGGACCACTGGAGCCGCTTCGCCGAACGCGCCTCGCCGGAGGTACCCGACCCCCACCGCCGGTTTATTAATTTTTTTTAGAAAAACCCTTCGGTTTTTTTATAAAACCCTAGATCGTTTTTTATATAGATCGGTTTATTTTTGTCGGTTTATTTATTTAACGAACATCCGTTCACCCGTTCGTTTTAATGAACGCGTTCACTGTTTAAGTTCTGCTAACGAACAATCGTTCGTTTAACAGTTCGTCGCTTTTCTTTTATCAGATTTATTCCGCGGTTATTCTGACCGTGATTTCTAATCCAATTTTCAAACATGTTTATCTTTTCGCTCGTTTATCGGAATCAGGCGATTCAAGCGCCTGGAGTTTCGTATCGAAACCCTCTTTCCGAATAATCAACTCAAACCAGTTTTGTCATTGTAAAATTTGACTCTAGTTCAGATTAGTAAACGGACCTTGTTTTGCTCGCCGTTTGAGTTTCGTTGTTCCATTTGGTTCGATTCTTTTTGCAAACCGGAGTTCATAAGTTGAACTCTCCGGTCAACCTATTCAGTTGAAGTTTCATTTGTGCATCTTTGCTTGTTTACTTATGTATGTATTGTTTTCTTGCGATAGAATTCCCGGAGTGCGAAGCGTGTTATTACGAGTCTCTAGGATTCACGGATCGTCAGCAAGGCAAGTAACACTTGATCATATCTTTTCCTACCCAGTTTTTATGCATTAGTTTCAACCCTCAAACATTGCATGATTAGGATGTCATTAAATTGTGGGTTGGGAAGTAGATGATGAGGTAGGAACCTATGGCCCTGTTACTTTCAAACCTTGGGAGTTACTTCTACGTTATGCTTATATTGCCATGCTATGCTCATAGACGTGGTTTGGGTTTGAGAGATATTCACGACAGATGTGAGATTATTAACTAATGGTTTACTTTAAGGTGGCAACTTAAATACACATCTGGGTGGATCGAGGCACCTGGGGAACCCAGCGTTGTCTGTTTTTCTTGGAAATCCCGGGGTACACGTGCGATCTTCCTATGGACCGCCACCCAGGCTCAAAGGGAACTGAGATTATTCATGCTAGAAACTTCCGTGTGCAGCCACAAGCTATTATGAGCTCTAGCATAGTTGAGTAAGTTACGTGAAGCTCTCGAAGAGGTAGATCAGCTGGTAGTGGGTTTGATAGGTTTGGTATGATCTCTCCGGAGTAGAGAGTTAATGTTTCGAAGATCTGTGTCTCGGTCATCCGCTCTCAAACACCATGCAAAGGCGAGAAACCAACGGAGGCGATCGACTCTTGAGGGGAAAAGTGCGCAAACCACTGCAGAGACTCCAAACTAAACAATGATAGCCGTGTCCACAGATAAGGACCATTCTGAGTATCTAGTACTTTAGTATTCACATGTATCTCAACACTCTTAACTAAATTTGCTGGGTTGTTAATTACCTTAATTGGGATCATCCGAGTTGGGGGTACCTTCTCAATGATGTTTCAACCACCATGATAGTTAAACTAAATTTATTCCTTTGATGTAGGGAAAAACTGGCTTTTCGCAAAACTGTAACCATAGAGCTTTCCACCAGCCATATATGCATGTAGTATAGCTTATTCTTTCATTACTCTCTATGTGTTACATTGCCAAAGATATTCCATGTCTTGACCCGTTCTCGCTGCAACGTATTATGTTGCCGACTTTTTAGACGAGGAGTAAGGATTGTAGGTCGTTGCCGTGCAGCTCGCTTATGCCGCTGGAGTTGATGGACTCACTTTATCTTCCAAGCCTTCCGCTGTTATCGCATTAGATGGCCTTCAGCCATATTATTGTAATAAGTTCTGCTTTTGAGACATTCGATGTAATAAGTGTGTGATTGCTACTCGTTATAAACCCTTCGAGTAATCGTGTGTGCCAAAGCATTACCGATCCAGTGGATGACATGTATACGTAGACTTGACCATCTCGAGGTCGGGTCGCTACAAGATGGTATCGAGCACACGCCGAAAGTGTAGGACACGGCCACTAAGATAAACCATAGGTCACTCCTCTCTACTCATTTCTGACCTCTCTCCATTTTCCACTCTTTAGGATGACGGAGATGAAGTACAAGTTTGCCCAACCGGATGAAGACACACCTTTCGGACGCCACTTGAAGGAAGTCACTAGGTACCTGAATATTGGAATACCAAGCTTCACCGGGACGCATAACGCCACCTTACCGTAAGAAGAATGTCGGAAGATTCAATCCCTAGTTCCCTAAGGACGTTTGCACCAAGCACGGAGCCCATAGTATGTGTTTTCAATGCACCAACATGGAGTTTGGGAAAGAGTATGGCAGCTCACATTACCATGGGACGATCGGAGAAGTCTACAACATGGAACTTAAAGACACCATATACCAAATATGTGGGCGCCGAGACGAGCAATGGGAAGTAATTAGCACCAAGAAGGATAGATCCATTGCAGCTTACATCCAGGAGCTCAACCAGCACATTCGACGTCATGAGAACCGGATGTGCGCAGACATGCTGGATTTGAAGAAGGCGAAAACTAAGATCATCGAATTGGAGGAAGAACTCAAGTCTACACGCCGATGGATATGAGGAAGAAATCAAGATACTACTGGAGAAGAACGACGACCTAGTCAAGAAGATTGGAGTTTTCATGGGAGGACCAAAGACCCAATGAAGAGGAGCAAGAAAAGGAAGAAGACCCCGCTTGTCCAGACAACTACATCATCATCGCATTTACACCGACTCAGATCCAAGTGATGATGACTATGAAGACGAAGTCGGAGCAGACATCATGGAGTCTTCCACCGATCAAAATTTCTAGATGACCACCAAATATTAGCAAGATTTTCCCCATGTAACTAGTAGTAGTTGAGCACTTATGCGATAGTCCTAGATCGTTTTGTATGCCCTTGCTTGCTTGATTGAATGAATGTGTGTTTTGCCTCATGTGCATATGGGTAGTGTTTTCTCACTAGACCTCTCTCTCTTTCTAATCTCTCCCCTCTAAAACCCTCAGATGCCTCCGAGACATGACCCCGGTTTTACTTTCCCCCCGGAGCTCACTCAGTTCATCCAACAGCAGAATGCCTTGATGCAATTGCTAGTTCGTAACTGTGGCAATGCCAACAACAACAACAACAACAACCCGCCACCAAAGTGGACAATTTAGCCTGTTGGAGGTTACAACCGCCGGTGTTTTCCAAAGAGCACCGAGCCAATAGTTGCAGATATTTGGTTACGCCGTATTGGAAGGGAGTTAACCACCGCAGGATGCACGGATGCTGAAAGAATGCGTTTTGCCGCACATCAATTGGATGGACCAGCAGCCGCATGGTGGGAGAATTACACGGCTACTTTTCCTATAGCCAATGTCACTTGGGACCAGTTCCAACAAGCTTTTCGCACGGCCCATGTTTCATATGGAGCCATGTAGATAAAGAAGCGTGAGTTCCGCAACTTACGCCAGGGGAACTGTACTGTGGCCCAGTACGTGGATGAGTTTAGCAAGTTATCACGCTATGCCCCTGATGATGTGGCCACGGATTCCGCGAAGCAAGAGAAGTTTATGGAAGGACTGAATGATGAGATGAGTATGTAGCTGATGGTGGCAACTTTCAACAACTACCAGGAGTTGGTAGATAAGGCTCTAATGATTGAAGGAAAGCAGCAGCAAATTGAGAATTTCAGAATCGTAAGAGGAAGTATGGACAAGGGAAGTATAACTCAGGAGCTCACCAGAAACCTCGCTTAACCCCGAACTCGGGAGGACTAGTTCATAACCATGGAGGACATAACCATACTGGAGGAGGAACGCATAATGGTGCGAAGAATGGGAATGGAAATGCAGCCATCAATAACCAGAATCGCTCTAACCCAACTACACCCGCTAAGAGAGACTTGAGCCAAGTTATTTGCTTTAAGTGCGGGAAGACAGGGCACTATGCCAATGATCGCTCAAGGAAAGAATGGAAACGGAAATGGGAGCTGGAAGAAGCCCAATCCATTCAACAAAGGACAAGTGAACCACGTTAACATGGAGGAAGTTGAAGAGCAGCCGGATGCGGTAATAGGTAAGTTTTTGGTTCAGTCATTTACCGCTATTGTTCTTTTCGATACTGGTGCATCGCATTCATACATATCAAGGGGATTTGCGGATAAGTTTGAGTTACCAGCCCAGACCCTTAGGACCCCTCTTTTAGTAAGCTCGCCTGGAGCGGAGTATATGGCTAGCAGATGGTGCACCCAGATACCCCTAATCATTGGCACACATGTTTTTCCGTCTGACCTAATTATCTTGGAGTCGCAAGGATTGGATGTGATATTAGGTATGGATTGGATATCGAAGTTTGGAGGAAGTATCGACTGTGCTAGCAAGTCAATCTATCTCACCACCCCAGAGGGAAAAAGGATTAAGTATGTATCTAGGCATGTGCCTAGGAGGAGCCAAGTGAATACCCTCACGGGAGTTGTACAAGAGGAAGTACCAGAGTGAAGGATTATCCAGATGTTTTTCCTAAGAGTTACTGTGCATGCCAATCGGATCGAGACATCGAAGTTTCTCGATGTAACTAATACCGTGCCAAAAATAATAGCAAAGAGATCTTATCGGATGCCCGCAGATGATCCGGAGGAAATTAAGAAGCAGATCAAGGAGCTATTGGAGAAAGGTTACATTCAGATAAGTTCATCACCTTGGGGAGCTCCAAAGTACTTTTGGTGGAGAAGAAGGATAAATCCCTAAGGATGATTGTTGATTACCGAGCTCGAATGAAGTAACGATAAAGAACAAGTATCCCTTACCGATGATTAATGATCTATTTGATCGGTTGCAAGGAGCTAAGGTGTTTTCTAAGATTGATCTACAATCAGGATACCATCGATTGAAGATCCGAGAGAAGGATATACCCAAGACAAAGCATTCACCACACGATATGGATTATACGAGTATACGGTCATGTCGCTTGGACCGACTAACGCCTCGCCTATTTCATGAGTATGATGAACAAATGTTCATGGAATATTTGGACAAGTTTGTTGTGGTGTTTATCGATGATATTATGGTTTACTCAAGAACGAAGAGGAGCATGCGTAACACCTACGCTTGGTTCTTGAGAAACTTAGGGAACACCGGTTATACGCCAAATTCAGCAAGTGCGAATTTTGGTTAAAGGAAGTTGGATTTCTTGGGCATGTTATATCAGAGAAGGTATAGCAAGAGATCCCAAAGAAAATTCAGTCAACATCGAATGGTTGGCACCCACTTCAGCGAGATTCGCAGTTTCCTTGGACTGGCAGGATATTATCGGAGATTCATTGAGAATTTTTCCAAGATTGCTAAACCAATGACAGAATTGCTAAAGAAGGATACCAAGTTCAAATGGACAGAGTATATCTGCGAGTATCACCCCTGAGGGGAGTGAAACATTTTGGAGTAAAGGGAAAGTTAGCCCCAAGATTTGTAGCACCTTACCGTATTTTGGAACGGATGGGAGAAGTTGCCTACAAGCTGGAGTTACCTGAAGGATTGTCAGGAGTGCATGACGTGTTTCACGTGTCACAACTGAAGAAGTGCCACGCTGAGATGGCCGACATACCACTAAAGGATACAGTGCCCCTGGAGGCGATACAATTGGATAACAACCTGACTCAGAGTCACTCGCAACAAGGTGATCAAGTTTTCCAAAGTTCAGTTTAGCCACCACACCGAGGAAGAAGCCACCTGGGAGCGAGAAGATGATATTAGCAAGGACCATCCGCACCTATTTTCTAGCCAACCCGAATCTCAAGGGCGAGATTCATCTTAAGGGGGGTAGGTTTGTAACATCCCAAATTTTCAATTTGGCATGTTATACATAGGTCATTCTTGCATATCATATTTTATTTGCATTCTCGGTTACCATCCTCGAAAATCCTAAGCAAATCAAGGACCCTCGGAGAGAGTTGGGGATTTTTCAATTTTCATATTCGAATTTTGTCAAATAATGAAAGACGAGGATATTGGATTTTAATTATTTTATCTCAGGGAAATTTTTTAAATTTAAAATAAATGAATGAGGGAGATAATATGACTTCTCCAAAATAATTGAAATAACGGAGGAAAAAGTTAAAATCATTTTTGGGATTTTATTTGATTTTATTTGGGATTTTAATTGCCCTAGAAAAATTTGCACGCTTTAAAATTTGCATTTTTAGGGGCCAAGAAAAGTTCATCTAGTTCTAAATATTCTATTTAGACGGAGAAAACTTATTTTGTAATTTTTAGATTTTATTTATTTTTCTAGGAATTTTTCTTTCATGAATGTTTAAAAATGAACGGATTCACGCCTCGATCGGGCTAAAGGCCCACTGCGTGCCAGCCGGCCGCCGCCGCCTCCCTCCGGCTGTCAGGCGAGGCACGGACGCCGAGGGGAGTCCGAGCCGGACTCCACCCCGGGCGACCCCTTCCCCAAGTCGCCGCCGCCCCGCCCCTTCCTCAAGCCACCGCCTGTCGGTGTACTAGAGTAGGGGTACCCTAGTATCCCGTACTCGTGCACGGACAGTTGCAGCACCCCGCGGCAGGGTTTGCCTCGTCATCGCCAAGATCCTCCGTGGCTCCGTTGGAGCCATTCAAGAACAAAGTATTTGATTAAGAAGACAAGGCCCGGCAAGAGGAGCTTGCCGAAGGCCACTCAAGGCATGCAGAAGACAAGGCCCCGGCAAGAGGAGCTTGTCGGGAAGGCTCGAGCGCGACAAGCCTCCGGACACGACAAGGATTCGTCAAGGCAAGGCGCTGTCAGCCGCTGCAAGCAACCTCTCTCCATCTCCCTCCAGCTCATCCAAAGAACGTGTCGCCATGGGACCATTCCATGCGCCACAGACGAGAGGTCTGTGCAGCCAGCGGAGAGCAGCGATAAGCGGGCGCCGACAAGCTTGCCATCGTATGAAGCGGTGGCGCACTGACGGTCCTCTGGTAATCGCTTGAGCGACAATCGATGGGCATTTATTGCTTTTGTCCCTTGCCGCCGAGTTAGGTATTTTGCAATCGCATAATCGCTCGAGTAGGTGTACCAACTCCTGTTTTTACATTTGTACCTCGCCTATGTTGCCACCTGCCGGAGACCCTTGAGCATATAAAAGGAGGCCCGTATGCAACGTAGAGGGGGTTTGGTCTATTCGACTCACTAGAGACCAGATACGCCACGCTTAGGTTTTGTAGCTCGACGCTTCCCTAGCAAGAACACAATACATCAAACAAGCAGCAAGAGGAGTTTTATCTCTCCGGACAGCTCCGGTTGGGTAAACCGCTCGTGTGCCTCGCCTCGATCCACTCTTCGTGCGATCTCCACCCCCCTCCGAACCACAAAGGGGCCTGGTCCGCCGGCCCCATAGGTGTTCGTGGGTACGATCAGCCTCCCCGACATCTTTGGCGCGCCAAGTAGGGGGCGTCGAGGCCGTGTGAATCTGATCCGACGTTCACACGAGCAGCATCCTCAACATCTTCCTCAACATGCCACCGAAGATGAAGGCTTCAGCGGCAGCAGAGCCGTTCGCGCTGCACTCCACCCTCACCGCAGCAAACGGGTGGTGGGGCAGACGCCGGCCGGAGGAACGGGCGCCGACGAAGGTGTTCGCGACGCTGCCAAGTCCAAGGACAAGGCCCCGCAAACCTCGGCGTTCACAAGATCCCCGCGCGCCCATCTCAGAGACGCGGACCAACAACGCCATTGCGCTCACAATGCCATACGCTCGCTGGATTGAGACCCTCAAGACCAGCATGCGCCAACATGCCGGCACGAGTGAGATACGGTCCGCCGACGGGTGCTGCTCCTTCTAACGTAGTTAGAAGTCCGAGCATATCCCGCCTCGCACTGCTCGCCAATGCCACCCACTACTCCAGCAGAAGCTTCGGCGAGAGCTCCGCTGCTCCTCGACTACCCTCCAACGGCCAACAAGGTCGACGAGTGGAGGGCCACTATCCAGAGCCTCATCGGCTTTGCCAACGGCGACGCTCCGCGGCAACCAACGCCATCATTGCCGCGGCAAGACGACAAGGCAGGAGCCGATGGCGACGAGACTGTCGGAGGTGCAACCACCATGCACTCTCCGCCACGAAGGCCAAGATCGCCGACTCACCGGATCCACCTCGACAGCGACTCCACCGCGTCATCGGATCCGCGAGCTCGCCGCGATCAGCGCCAAGTTCTTCATGAGCGACAACAAGAGGACGCTCGAACTCGTGATCGAACGCCGGAGAGAAGCGCCGACGTCGATCCGACAAGCGCGCTGGGCCTTCGCTGACGCGGCGCTACCGGAGGAGCCATGCGACTTGCCGTACGCGGTAGGTTGCCCTGCGTTCACTCGTGAGCTGCGGCAAGTCCAGTGGCCCAGCCAGAAAAACTTCAAACCAGACGTGCCGGAGAAGTATGATGGCAGGACGCATCCGTCGGAGTTCCTCAGCATCTACACCATCGCAGTGCAGGCTGCAGGGGGACGGGACGACAAGATCCTTGCCAACTACTTCCCGCTCGTGCTCAAGCCCAACGTCAGATCTTGGCTCATGCACTTGCCGGACAGCTCCATATCCTCTTGGCAGATCTGTGCCATCGCTTTGTTGGCGCCTTCATAGGTGGCCACAAACCTCATGGCCGTGAGAGTGACCTTCATCTGCCGCCTAAAAGGAAGGAGAGTCCCTGCGCAAGTTCATTCAGAGATTCACCGTGCACTACAACATCCTGATGTCCACCCCGCCGCTGTGATCAGCGCGTTTCATCGTAATGTGCGGAACCGCAGGATTAGGGAGGAGATGGCGATGTGCAAAGTCAAGGACGCCGATGAGTTGTACGCCTTGGCCGACAAGTGTGCACGCTACCGAGGAAGGAAGGAGACTCCAGGAGAGAATGCGGAAGCAGGATCTCGACAAGGAGGAGGCCGCCCGGCAAAGAAGGGCCGGGCAAGCAGGCAACAGGAAGAAGAAAGGTAGAGAAGTGCTAGCTGTTGAGCAGTCCGCAACGGAGGTGGCGACAAGAACGCCAAGGCTGGTGGCTCCGCAAGGAGGTTGTCACGACGCCAACCACTGGTCGGTGGCGGCACGACAAGGTGATTTGCCCGCAAGCAAGATCGCAAGATCCACCGCACCAAGGGCCACGACCTCCAGAGCTGCAAGAAGGTCGAGCAGCTTGTCGAACAGCAGAGGGCTGAGTACGAGCGCGCGACAAAGAGAAGGCCTGTGAAGGTGCTGGGGAGCAAGCAAGAAACGTCCCGGCCGGGGAGGACGCCGCGGCAAGGCCAAGCAGCGGCAAGGAGACAGACCTCCCCGCGGCCGCGACAAGGATGAAGATGATGACGACGACGAAGATATGGAAGACGACGACGCCGATGAGCAGGAGTTTCAGAAAGCCACAGAGGTCCTCTGCGTTGACGGAGGTGCTTCCCTGCATACCTCCCACCGCTAACTCAAGCAATGGATGCGGGAGGTCAATGCAGCGGAACCATCCGTAGAGTCACGCAAGCCTCTGAAGTGGTCCAAAGACGCCTATCGTCTTTGATATTGAGGACCACCCTAATCGCATAACTGCGGTCGGGTGCTTGCCAATGTTGGTCTCACCAACCATCCGCAACCTCAAGGTCACCAAAATGCTAGTTGACGGCGGGGCCGTCTTGAATCTGATCTCCTCTGCGGTGCTCCAGAAGCTTCAAATCCTCGACAATGAAGCTCGAAGAGACCGGCACCTTCCAAGGAATCAATCCGGAAGGAGCAAGTCAAGGGGAAGATTACGTTGCGGTAACATTTGGCAGCGAGCTGAACTTTAGGATCGAGAGGGTCACATTCGACGTTGCCGATTTCCCATTGCCTTACAATGGGATACTTGGCCGCCCAAAGACTCGCCAAGTTCATGGCAGCCTCTCACTACGCCTACAACTTACTCAAGATGCCAGCCCGATAAGTGTCATCTCCGTCCATGGCGACAAGAAGGATGCCCTTATCTCAGGCCGACAAGATCTACCGGATGCAAAGCCGCGAAAGATTGCCAAACACTTGCCGCTAAAGCTCCCGGGGGGAAGAAGACAAAGTCCAAGTCCGGCAAGAGCTCTGATGCTCACTCCGGCAAGCGCACCTCTTCGGAGTGCTGCGCTACCGTCGAGGACACACAATCGAGCTCCACCGGCAAGTGCAAGAAGATGGTAGCTCCGCCAAAGACCAAGAAGGTGCCCGCGAAGGAGGACGGCACTGGTGGTACCTTTACCATCAGTGCCTCTCTCGACCCTAAATAGGAAGACGCGCCGTTGCTTTCGCGGGCGAATGTCGGCGTGTTTGCATGGCAACCGTCCCGACATCCCCGTGTTCCTGTGAAAGTGATTGAGCACCGCCTCGCCGCTTTGTCCTCATGCACGCCCGGCCAAGCAAAAAGTCGAAGCAAGCGGTGGAGCGCCAAGAATTCATAGCGAAGAGATCAAGAAACCGGAAGCAGCAGGCCTTGTCGAGGAGTGCTCCATCCTACGTGGTTGGCCAATCCGGTAGTCGCGCAAGAAGGCAAATGGAAAATGGAGACTTTGTAGTGACTTCACGGATGTTAATAAAGCTTGTCCCAAAGATCCATTTCCCTTGCCGGCGCATTGACCAGATTGTTGACTCCACGGCTGGATGTGATTTGCTTTCGCTTTCTTGATGCATACTCAGATACCATCAGATCTTCATGGCTGAAGAAGATGAGGAGAAGACCGCATTCATTACACCATGTGGCACATAATCGCTTCATACGGATGCCTTTCGGTTTGAAGAATGCCGGTTCAACATTTGCAAGGGTAGTCCATGACGCTTTTGAGCCGCAAATGCACGTAAATGTAGAAGCCTACATGGATGACATAGTGGTCAAAAGCAAGGACAAAGCAACTCTGGTTCAAGATTTGACGAGACCTTTGCAAATCGGTGCAAGATCAACCTCAAGCTCAACCCCGAGAAGTGCGTGTTTGGAGTCCCTTCCGCAAGCTTCTCGGGTTCTTCGTGGTCTCAACGAGGGATTGAAGCTAATCCCGACAAGATCAAGGCCATTGAGCTGATTGAAGCACCAAAGCGCCAAGGATGTACGAAGACTTGCCGACATGTAGCTGCTCTCAAGCAGGTTTATTTTAGGTCTGCTGAGTGCGCCTGCCGTTTTCAAGATTTTGAAAAAGGCAGGTCCAATGAAATGGACTCGAAGCGGAGGCTGCGCTGCAGACTTAAAGAGATACCTGTCCTCCACTCCAACACTTGTCGCACCTAAACCACAAGAGAAGTTGCTGCTATATATAGCAAAGCAACCAATCAAGTGGTTAGTGCTGCGTTAGTAGCGAGAGGCAAAGGATGACGAGCCAAAGAACCACGGCAAGCACATCCAGCGACAAAGGTGGGGCTTCACGACAAGCTCTGGTCCCGACAAGGATTTAATCCAGCAGACGCATGACCAGATGCGTAAAAGGATGGTGCAGCGCCAGTCTACTTTGTCGATTCCCTCCTGCAGGGGCTAGGTCAAGGTACTGTGTGCAGAAATTGCTTTTCGGCCTCCTCATGGCCTCGAGAAAGCTGCGCCATTACTTCCAAGCACATGAGATCACAGTTGTCACCGCTTTCCGCTGAAGAGGATCTGCAGAATCCAAGCAACGGGCAGGATTGTCGAGTGGGCATTGGAACTGTCAAGCTTTGGTCTCAAGTTTGAAAGCACATCAACTATCCAAAGCAGAGCGTTGGCAGAATTCATAGCAGAATGAACGCCAACGCCAGATGAAGAGATTCTGGAGACGAGCATTCCCGGCCAAGGAAGCAAGCAAAGAGTGGCTGATGTACTTTGATGGTGCCTTCGCCGCAAGGCCCCGGTGCCGGGCGTCGCTTATCGCACCCACCGGAGAGCACCTCAAGCACGTAGTCGGATGCACTTTCCCAAGGAGCAAGCAACAAACAATACCGCAGAGTACGAAGGTTTGCTTGCCGGTCTCAGATCGCAATGGACCTTGGGATCAAAAAGCTTATTGTCAGGGGTGACTCGCAACTTGTCGTCCGCCAAGTGAACAAAGATTACCAGAGTCCGTTGATGGAAGCCTACGTTGATGAAGTGAGGAAGCTAGAAGAGCACTTTGACGGCTGCAAATGGAACATGTTCCAAGAGCTCGTAATGATATTGCCGACGGCCTATCAAAGTGCGCTGCACTTAAGTTGCTCGTGGAACCAGTGGATTTTCGTGCTCAAGCTGACTCAGCTAATCGTAACACCATCAACCGGACAAAGCAAGAAGAGGAAGTTGATCTCTGGTGACTACTTTCCGCAGAGAGCTTCCTGCCGCTGCTATGAAGGTCCCCAAGATCAACACCAACAGCGGAGGGGCAGTCTGCTCCGACAAGCCCTGTGGTTTGTTTCGTTGAAGCTGCACGCCCGACAAGTTTTGCTCTGGCAAGCTTGCCGGAGCGTCAAGCCCGGCAGAGCCGCAGTGTTCTTGCCAGAGAAGCCGATGTTCCCGCGCAGCAGATATGCCTTTGGTCCTTGTTGTCGAGCCGCAAGCTCCAACATGGGCGCAGCAGATTGTCCATTTCCTTCAGATAGGAGAACTTCCGAAGAGCGAGAAGAAGCGGAAAGAGTAGCCCGGCAATGAGTATGTACCAGCTTGTCGACAAAGATACCGCATGTAAGAAGACTCAACGGTGTGAAATTGAAGTGTATTCCTGTGGAAGATGGATGTAAGCTTTTGGCAGAGATACACGGAGGCATATGTGGTCACCACATTGGCGAGAGCACTTGTCGGCAAAGCTTTCCAAGCAAGGTTTCTTCCGCCGACAGCCTCCAGGATGCAACAAAGCACAAGTAACCAAGTGTGAAGCGCAAGGCCCATTCCAAACAGATACACCAACCAGCTCAGGCTCTCCAGACGATCCCTTTATCCTGGCCATTTTCGTCCGGGGCTCGACATCCTCGGCCCCTTCCCCGAAATGTCGGGGCTTTGAATACTTGTACGCCGCCATCGACAAGTTCACAAAGTGGCCGGAAGTGGAAGCGATGAGGAAGGTGACAAAGACAACAAGCCAGTCAAGTTCTTTCAGTCGATTGTTTGCCGCTTCGAATCCCTAACAGGATCATCACCGACATAACGGCACACAATTTACGAGTCGCACCTTCATGCAGTACGTCCAAGATCTTGGCGCCAAGGTCTGCTTTGCTTCTGTTGCTCATCCGAGAAGCAACGGTCAAGCAGAGAAGGCAAATGCTGAAGTGATGTGCGGGCTCAAGACCAGAACTTTCGGCTGTGCTGCACAAGTGCGGAAGAAACTGGATCGAGGAGCTGCCGGTGGTTCTTTGGTCGATCAGACGACGCCAAATCGAGCCACCGCCGGACACCTTTTGCTCTAGTCTATGGAGCAGAGGCAGTTCTCCCCACGGAACTCAGATACGGATCGCCTCGAGTGCTCGCTTATGATGAGTTTGAGCAAGAGCAGCTGCGACAAGATGACGATCGCTTCCTTGAGGAGGATCGCCTTCAAAGCCGTCAGGCGAGCTGCTCGCTACCAAAGAAGCTTTGCGCCGCTACCATAGCCGCAGAGTTAGTGCCGAAGTCTCGAGGAAGGCGACCTTGTTCTTCGCTGCGTTCAGTCCGCCAAGAATTCAAACAAGTTGACGCCAAAGTGGGAAGGCCCTTATCGAGTGAAACGAGTCACTAGGCTCGGCGCCGTCCGCTTTGAGACCGAAGATGGCATCCCGTGAGCAACTCTGGAACATTGAGCATCTTCAGACGTTTTACCCATAGAGGCGCGGTTGCGGAACCCGCTCCGCAACCACCTTTTGTACAAGTCTTGCCGCTTATTGCATGTAATCCTTTGTACAAAGCCGGGCACAGACCCCGTGCATCAGTAAAGCTCATGTGTTGCGCACAACTTGTCAAATTCATGCTATCATCATTTTATTGTATGTTTTGGCTAACACTTTGTGCAGCAACCACACCCGGTAAGCAATATCGAGCCGCTGGGCTCCATAACTTTATTTTCTCTTCTTTCTTTTCTCAAAGAAAGGAAGGCTCCCTCGCACAAGTTAACCAGGGGGAAGGAGAAGATAATACTATGGACCGTGCACCGCTCGAGGAAGTTTCGCCATCGGGAAGCAAGAGACAGAAAAGCTAAGTTGCCAAAGTTTGAGCAATCAATTTTTAAAATTTTTAAGTTATCTTCCTCGAACGATAGTACTTTGTATGGAAAACTCAGGCGCAGAGGAACCAACTCGCAGGCTAGTCGCGCCTTACTTTGTTTCGAGTCCGCTCAACAACTTAAGTGAGCTGCGGCTAGTCGCAACAAGGTTGCTTGTCGGAGGCGGCATCGCCAAAGAAGTCAGCCGACGTTCACAGACTCGCCAAGTAAAGGTGCCCGCACCGACAAGTCCCCCAAATGCGTAAGGCGTAAACGCATACAAAGGAAGGAATCAAGTAGAGGAAATAACGTTGCATTGATCGCCTAAGATAGAGTATATTACAAAATAACTTGTCGCCGATCTAACGAAGTGTTCTAAACATGATCACAGCCGACAAGGGAAAGATAAAATTGGCGGCCTAGTCTACGCGGTCGCCATCAATCCGCTTGATCTTGTTCACCTTGTCCACAATGGGTGCGACAAGGGCTTTGAGCTCCTCACGTTGGCATCTAGCGGCAAGGATCCGAGGACGCCATAAGGTTGAGGCCCGGATTGCGGAAGGCCACCTTTATCAACACCTTCTAGAGGGCTCCTGCACAGATCCGGCATGATTCCTCGGCCAGCTGCTTTGGGACCTCTTCCCGAGTCGGCTGGAGACTCGCCACCACGCCTTTGAAGAATAAACTGAGTTTGGCGCTGGGTTGGAGATGCTTCGCCGAGGAGTATGCAAGGTCCGCCATCCCCAGCTCCATCAGCTGCTAGGATGTCGGCGACGGTGTCCACAAGACCTTGATCCAGTGCTCCATGCTCTCCCTCAAGGCGCCTGGGTGGAGGCAACATTCACTAGCAGCTCCTCCTTGGCCTTGATCGTCTCCAACAAGCCCACCTCCCGCCTCTGGCGCCGCCCAACGTCAAGGCAGAGTGGTCAGCTTCAGCTCAAGATCCGCCTTTGAATCTTTGGCGGCCGAGCTCCTTGCCCCTATCAGCGAGACGACTCTGCAGCTCGCCAAGAGTGTAGGTGTCCTTCTCGCGCTCATGCTTGAGCGCGGCAAGCTCTTCGCCGCTCTTCTTGAGGCTGGCCTCCAGCTGTGCCACCTTCGCCTTCAACTCTTCCTTGGCTCGCTTTCCTGCGCGGAGAGCTTCTCGGCAGCCAGCCGCCGCTCCTCCTCAGCTGCGGCTTTCTCAAGGATGAAGGCCGTTTGCTCTTCAAGAAGTTGCCCAGCGCCTGCCACGCTTTCGTCGCGGAGAGTTTCTTGGTTGGCGCTATGGAGCTCTTCTGGCGCTTCTCCATGTCCGCTCCTCGCCCTCGCGACAAGTGCTTCCGGGACTCCAACTTGGCTTGTCGGGCGGTAGAGTGATAGCAGCTTCTTCAAAGTTGCTCCTCCTCGAACTGCCATTGCTGCTGCTTGGCACGTCCCACCGGCCAGCCAATGAGGCGAGTAGCTTCGCCGTCAAGGTCTCTCCTTCGACCGGCGCCTGAGCTTCGGTTCCTGTGGGAGTTTGATGAAGACACCCTCGCCGCCTTCGTGTAGGCGCTGGGGGCTCCTCGAACTGGCCGCCACAGTGGGGGGAGTCGATGCCGTCGGTCACGATCGCTCGACCCTCGCCAGCTTCTGCGCCGGCAGCCTCGGTGGCCTTCTCGCCAACAGGCTCGTCGGCGACAGCCTCTTCTTCCACAGCAACAACCTCTTCTTCCATGACGGCGGCCTCGTCGGTGTTGCCGCGCGCTTCCTCCTCACCGGCGGCCTCGACCTCCATCGGCTCTCCGTCAGACGAATGAAGAGCAGTCAAGCAAATGTTCAAAAAGACAAACAAAAGAAAGCAAGCCCAAGGGAAATTTTCGTGTAAGGAAATTACCTGCAACGGGATCCGCAGCCATGGCCTCGACCACTGGAGGGTCACTGGCGCTATCCCTTGCCGGGGTAGCCTCCCTTGCCGGAGTGGCCTCCCTTGTCGGAGGGCGCTCCCTTGCCGGAGAATCCTCCCTTGGCGGCGTAGTGACAGCAGACAGGATTTCGGGGGCGGCTTCCGAGCCCTCCTGATGAGGCTGCTCTGCTCCTACACAAGCAAACAATCAGGTATCAACGAAGAAGGAGCACCCCTGCACACCTAACAGTAAGGAGGAAAACCGCACACTTACTTTGGGGGCCGTCTGGGGCTGCTTCGAGGAAGGGTTGCCGGTCCGCAGGGGGTCTCGGACGCGTCCCCTGTTGCCACGGGAGAATCGTCCTCAACGACGACCGTCGGGATCTTGGCCCTCTTCGACGCTCTCTAGGCCAGCGTCCTGAAAAGGAAAGAGTCCAGAACGAAGCCAATCGGATTCAAGATGAAGCAATAAAATTGAAGAAATACCAGCACAATCTCAAGAGCTTACTCTTCGTCTTCCTCCTCGAGCCGAG
Source organism: Aegilops bicornis (assembly GCA_021605145.1). Lineage (NCBI taxonomy): Eukaryota > Viridiplantae > Streptophyta > Magnoliopsida > Poales > Poaceae > Aegilops > Aegilops bicornis. The sequence goes on along the minus strand of CM038671.1, from coordinate 351,876,267 downwards.
CGGAGAAGTCAAACTCCGCTCGCCTCCCGTGCGATGAGGCGGGGAGTAGGCTCTCTTGGCCGACATGGAGGCGCGGCGGTGGCTCGAGAAGATCCCGCCCCGCTTGTCGCAGCAGTGTGAGGCGCCCCTGCTGCAACATCGCTTGCATGGTAGAGCGTGTCGCACGGCGCTGCTTCTTTGTGGGCGATCTGCCGCCCGACTTCGTCTCCGGCCTTGCGGAGACGCCTCTTGGGGAACGGGGCTCGGCTGGCGGCAAGTCACCGGGTGGTGGAGAAGAAGCGCCCTCGGCGGGTCCACTCGACCCGGCCTCGGGCTCGACAAGCTCGTCCTCGCCGGGCGATCTCCTTCGCCGGCAAGGCTTGCCGCCTTCGCAGCGTCCGCCTCCTCCACGGTATACCCGAAGGCTCCGATGGGCAGCGTCGCTGCCGCCTCCTCCACCCTGGTGGCAATACGCGCCATCTCCTGCGTCGGTAGTGTCGCGACCGAGCCTTTTTCTGCTCGCCGAGCGGATCGGCACTTCTTCCAAGTCGTCGAAGAACCGCTGCACGACCTTGTCGGGGCTCCTGCCAGTTGGAACGATCCCATGGGAATCACACAACGGCATCATGGCGCTGGATGCGGTCGAGCGCCGAGTTGTTGCACAATGGGACGACCCTCGGCAACCTAAACCACTCAGGGTGATCGGGTCGTTCTTGAACAGCTCTAGCAAAGCATCGCATCCAACTCCAAGACGGTGAAATTCCAGTTCAGGCCCGGGCGCAACCTCATAATGTACGCCGCATTTTGGAACTCCCAAGCAGGCCTCCTCCTCTCCTCGCAAGGGAGCAATGCGCGGCGAAGGAAGTCTGCGCCAACCGCGCTTACGGTTAGTCCGGCAAGCCCGAGGCGCAAAATCCGGTCACAGCTATCTTCAACCTAGCATCCTCCGGCGTAAGTTACTCCAATCTCTGCCGCACACTATTGGGGTTTGGCGACGGCAGTTGAAGGGCTGCGGTTCTCCTCACGACCCAACACCAATTGGCTCTCCACTCCTCCCACTTGTTGCGGAACTCTCCTTCCAGATAGGCTTCTTTCTTGCCGATCCTGGAGACCCAAGCTATCCCTCCGGCAAGTGGCTCTCCTCTCTCGACACGGGGCATGAAGAAGTGGCGGAAGAGTGCCACATTTGGGTGGACTCCGACAAAGTTTTCGCAAAGGTGCACGAAAACCGCCATGGTCAAGACGGCGTTGGGGGTGAAATCAAGGAGGCGGAGGCCATATGTGTTCATGATATCGCAGAAGAACTCGGAAAAGGGCGGGCAAAGCCCGCAATAGAAGAAAAGGGCAAAGAAGGGGTACCGATTGGGGCCAAATCAGAAGCGGAGGCGGGAGTACCTTCGCGGCGGATGCGCACGCTGCTCCGCTGACCAAAAGAGATAGAAGACATCCCGCAGCTCCCTTTGCGCCGAGGGGGGAAGATGGCCCGCTCCTTGCGCAGCCATGAGTCAGCCGCTGCGCCTCGCCGACTTGACGCCTTCTCCTTGTCGGCTTCGGAGCCATGGCGAGGGCGGCGGAGGAGGCCGACAGCGGTGAGCGCGCTTTGTGGCGAAGGGGCGGGCGCTGCTCTCTTCGCACTCGAGAAGAAGGGGGAGCGGTGGTTTTCTTGACAAGACAACAATGGCGGAGTGGACGGCCTGCCCTCGCTTTCCTCCGCTTATAAAGAGGGTTAGGGGGCGGACGTTCCGCTTTTCCTAATAAAGAAACCCCCACGACCACGCCCACGATCTCTCGCACGACGCCACGTTCGGTGCATGCCGTTAGTGGGGGTCGTGGTGGGTCCGGGTCGAATTGCGACGTGATCAAGGCCGCGTGTGACCGTGCACTGTTTTGGGCCTGGCCCGACAGCGCTCGGCACCGTGTCTGCCCAGCCCGGGGCTCTGCCGGTGTACTAGAGTAGGGGTACCCTAGTATCCCGTACTCGTGCACGCAGACGATTGCAGCACCAGCGGCGGGGTTTGCCTCGTCACCGCCAAGATCCTCCGTGGCTCCTTTGGAGCCATTCAAGAACAAAGTATTTGATTAAGAAGACAAGGCCCCAGAAGAGGAGCTTGCCGGAAGGCCACTCAAGGCATGCAGAAGACAAGGCCCCGGCAAGAGGAGCTTGTCGGGAAGGCTCGAGCGACAAGCCTCCGGACGCGACAAGGATTCGACGCGGCAAGGCGCTTGCCGCGGCAAGCAACCTCTCTCCATCTCCGCTCCAGCTCATCCAAAGAACGTGTCGCCATGGGACCATTCCATGCGCTGCGTGTCGAGAGGTCTGTGCAGCCGGAGAGCAGCGATTGTCGAGTGCATGACGTGTTTCACGTGTCACAATCAAGAAGTGCCACACCGAGATGGCCGACATACCACTAAAGGATACAGTGCTCGGAGGCGATACAATTGGATAACAACCTGACTTATGAGGAGAAGCCAGTAAAGATTCTCGAGTTTGATAGCAGAGTCACTCGCAACAAGGTGATCAAGTTTTGCAAAGTTCAGTTTAGCCACCACACCGAGGAAGAAGCCACCTGGGAGCGAGAAGATGATATTCGCAAGGACCATCCGCACCTATTTTCTAGCCAACCCGAATCTCGAGGGCGAGATTCATCTTAAGGGGGGTAGGTTTGTAACATCCCAAATTTTCAATTTGGCATGTTATACATAGGTCATTCTTGCATATCATATTTTATTTGCATTCTCGTTTACCATCCTCGAAAATCCTAAGCAACTCAAGGACCCTCGGAGAGTTGGGGATTTTTCAATTTTCATATTCGAATTTTGTCAAATAATGAAAGACGAGGATATTGGATTTTAATTATTTTCTCTCCGGGAAATTTTTTCAATTTAAAATAAATGAATGAGGGGAGATAATATGACTTCTCCAAAATAATTGAAATAACGGAGGAAAAAAGTTAAAATCATTTTTGGGATTTTATTTGATTTTATTTGGGATTTTAATTGCCCTAGAAAAATTTGCACGCTTTAAAAATTTGCATTTTTAGGGGCCAAGAAAAGTTCATCTAGTTCTAAATATTCTATTTAGACGGAGAAAACTTATTTTGGAATTTTTAGATTTTTATTTATTTTTCTAGGAATTTTTCTTTCATGAATGTTTTAAAAAATGAACGGACCATACCGACCGGGCCAAAGGCCCAGAGCAGCCAGCTGCCAGGCCGCCGCCTCCCTCCTGGCACAACAGTGAGGCACGGACGCCGAGGGGAGTCCGAGCGACTCCACCCCAAAGCGACCCCTTCCCAAGTCGCCGCTGCCCCGCCCCTTCCCAAGCCACCGCCGTCGGTGTACTAGAGTAGGGTACCCTAGTATCCCGTACTGCGTGCAGACGATTTGCAAGACCCAGCGGTAGGGTTTGACTCACACCGCTAAGATCCTCCGTGGCTCCTTTGGAGCCATTCAAGAACAAAGTATTTGATTAAGAAGACAAGGCCCGGCAAGAGGAGCTTGCCGGGAAGGCCACTCAAGGCATGCAGAAGACAAGGCCCCGGCAAGAGGAGCTTGCCGGGAAGGCTCGAGCGACAAGCCTCCGGACACGACAAGGATTCGGCGCGGCAAGGCGCTTGCCGCTGCAAGCAACCTCTCTCCATATCCGCTCCAGCTCATCCAACAACGTGGTCGCCATGGGACCATTCCATGCGCCACAGACGAGAGGTCATGCAGCCAGCGGAGAGCAGCGATAAGCGGCGCCGACAAGCTTGCCATCGTGGCGAAGCGGTGGCGCACTGACGGTCTCTGTTGCCTAATTGTTTGAGCGACAATCGACGGGCATTTATTGCTTTTGTCCCTTGCCGTCGAGTTAGGTATTTTGCACTTTATAATCGCTCGAGTAGGTGTACCAACTCCTGTTTTACATTTGTACCCTCGCCTATGTTGCCACCGTCGGAGACCCCTTGAGCATATAAAAGGAGGCCCATGCATAGCGAGAGGGGTTCGGTTCATTCGACTCACTAGAGACCAGATACGCCACGCTTAGGTTTTGTAGCTCGACGCTCCCTAGCAAGAACACAATACATCAAACAAGCAGCAGAGGAGTTTTATCTCTCCGGAGAGCTCCGAAGCTGGGTAACCTGCTCGTGTGCCTCGCCTCGATCCGCTCTTCAGGCGATCTCCGCCCCCTCCCGAACCATAAAGGCCTGGTCCACCGCCCCATAGGTGTTCGTGGGCACGATCAGCCTCCCGACACCGCCGCCCGCCCCTTTAAATACCGCCGCCACCACCCGCCACCACCACCCGCCTCGCCGAGCCCGAGCCTCGAGCCGCCGGAGCCCAGCCGTCGCCGCCGCCCCTCGCCGACCCGCCCCTCGCCCGGACTCCGCCGAGCCGCCCTTCGCCGGACGCGCCACGGGAGGTACCCGACCCCGCCGCCCGGTTTATTATGTTCTTTTGAAAAACCTTCGTTTTTATAAAACCCTAGATCGCTTTTTTTATATAGATCGGTTTATTTTCGCCGGTTTATTTATTTAACGAACATCCGTTCACCCGTTCGCTTTTAACGAACGCGTTCATCGTTTGTTTAAGTTACGCTAACGAACATTCGTTCGTTTAACAGTTCGTCGCTTTTCTTTTATCAGATTTATTCCGCGGTTATTCCGACCGTGATTTCTAATCCAATTTTCAAACCTGTTTATCTTTTCGCTCGTTTATCGGAATCAGGCGATTCAAGCGCCTGGAGTTCGTATCGAAACCCTCTTTCCGAATAATCAACTCAAACCAGTTTTTGTCATTGTAAAATTTGACTCTAGTTCAGATTAGTAAACGGACCTTGTTTTGCTCGCCGTTTGAGTTTCGTTGTTCCATTTGGTTCGATTCTTTTTGCAAACCGGAGTTCTTAAGTTGAACTCTCCGGTCAACCTCTTCAGCTGAAGTTTCGTTTGTGCATCTTTGCTTGTTTACTTATGTATGTATTGTTTGCTTGCGATAGAATTCCCGGAGTGCGAAGCGTGTTATTACGAGTCTCTAGGATTCACGGATCGTCAGCAAGGCAAGTAACACTTGATCATATCTTTTCCTACCCAGTTTTTATGCATTAGTTTCAACCCTCAAACATTTCATGATTAGGATGTCATTAAATTGTGGGTTGGGAAGTAGATGATGAGGTAGGAACCTATTGCCTCACATTTTCAAACCCTTGGGTGTTACTTCGACGTTATGCTTATATTGCCATGCTATGCTCAGAGGCGTGGTTTGGGTTTGAGAGATATTCACGACAGATGTGAGATTATTAATTAATGGTTTACTTTAAGGTGGCAACTTAAATACACATCTGGGTGGATTGAGGCACCTGGGGAACCCAGCGTTGTCTGTTTTTCTTGGAAATCCCGGGCTACCCGTGCGATCTTCCTATGGACCGCCACCCAGGCTCAAAGGGAACTGAGATTATTCATGCTAAAAACTTCCGTGTGCAGCCACAAGCTATTATGGGCTCTAGCATAGTTGAGTAAGTTACGTGAAGCTCTCGAAGAGGTAGACCAGCAGGTAGTGGGTTTTATAGGTTTGGTATGATCTATCCAGGAGTAGAGAGTTAATGTTTACGAAAGATCGTGTCTCGGTCATCCGTCTCTCAAACACCATGCGGCGAGAAACCAACGGAGGCGATCGAGTCTTGTGGGGAAAAGTGCGCAAACCTCTGCAGAGTGTACAAACTAATCATGGTTAGCCGTGTCCCCGGTTATGGACGATTATGAGTATCTAGTACTTGAGTATTCACATGTATCTCAACACTCTTAACTAAATTTGCTGGGTTGTTAATTACCTTAATTGGGATCATCCGAGTTGGGGGTACCTTCTCAATGATGTTTCAACCACCATGATAGTTAAACTAAATTTATTCCTTTGATGTAGGGAAAAATTGGCTTTTCAAAACCGTAACCATAGAGCTTTCCACCAGCCATATATGCATGTAGTATAGCTTATTCTTTCATTACTCTCTATGTGTTACATTGCCAGCATATTCCATGTGCTGACCCGTTCTCGGGCTGCAACGTATTATGTTGCAGACTTTTCAGACGAGGAGTAAGGATTGTAGGTCGTTGTCGTGCAGCTCAGTTATGCCGTTGGAGTTGATGGACTCACTTTATCTTCCAAGCCTTCATTTGTTATCGCATTAGATGGCCTTCACCATATTATTGTAATAAGTTCTCTTTTGAGACATTCGATGTAATAAGTGTGTGATTGCTACTCATATAAACCCTTCGAGTAATCGTGTGTCAAGATTACCGATCCAGGGATGACATGTATACGTAGACTTGACCATCTGAGGTCGCGTCGCTTCAGAAGAGGGTGAGTGCAGATCCTCAAGGAGTACAAACTAGGTATTTGGAAAAGGTAGTGATACGTATTAAATCAGATAGATTAGCAACCACAGATGACACAGGCCCAACTATACCACACTTTACCCTACTCCAGTGGCCAAGCCCCTATTAGAACTGGGCCGGGAGCCCAAATGTCAGTAATCTATGATATCAATTCAAAATTTGAACTCCTAAATTTCTTCTTGTGCCTTACCTTGTCTCCTGTATGAAAACTAATTTCAGATGAATCTCCTTGCTCAAAGGATCATACGATCTCAAAACAATAATGGGCTCTGCATTGCTCTTGTCAGTACCTCTCTCCCTTTTGCCTTGTAACGCTGTACTTAATTAATTGCTATTTGATTATGTATCATCAGTCTGCACCTGAGCTTCATTATCCTCTGTTTTTCCAATATTATTTGATCCATATTTACTCTTTGCAAAATGTAGAATAATGGCAACGCTTATAAAGAATTTTCTTTGGGGAATTTATTGAATTATCCTTCCATCAACATGGAGAAGGGCTTTGTCCAGCCCGTCTTAACATGTAATGTAAGTTCATCCTTCTCAAGCCTTCAAACTTTGTTCTATTATAGATTTGGATAGGCATCATTTCCTCCATTGCTGTTTGCTTTGCTGTTTACATCTGATTGGATGTTTGCAACAACTACCAGTTTCAAATTGTAGTTGTAAAAACATGTTCCTTATGCAGAACAGATCCATTTATTTGCTTATATAATTTTGAAACCTGTTACGTGTCTCCTTGTTTCTCTTTCAGAGTCGTATCTCTTACTCCCAGCAGAACTTTAGGGAAGATAGTGAGCCAAACCATCTTGAGGACAGTGAGTTGAAGCTACTCACCAGCAGGTGTGAGACAACCTCTGTGCAGTCGCTGCCTGAATCAGTTCGACTTCTTCAGTCTCAACTTAAAGCGGAAGTCTTGCTTCAGCTCATCTCCGACTTGAAGTCAAAGATGCAATGAAGATGTCAGAGGACTGCCGTGCGCACCATCATGCCTCAAATCTAGTGTTGATGCATCTAATGTTGACACAACTGAGGTCTACTCAGCTTCTTCAGCTGCTTATGGGCCCGAGCTTGCTGTGCCTAGTGCCTTCCGAAGTGCTCTCGCTTTTGTATATTCTTTTGTCGGTAGCGTTTATTTGCACTGGTGGCGAACTTTGATGCCCAGTGGATGTAATATGTGATAGCCGTGATACCCTAGCGTAAGTTGCTTGCTTATTTATTTCCTTGTTGTCTTGTTTATTTGTTTGCTTGTAGTCATTGCAGTTATTTTTCCACGGTTTGCTAGTGGCTGCAATAACCTATTTTTTAAAACTAGGCTACAATAACCATGTGCTAATATTTACTGTAGTGACACTGGGCCTCCTACGGGCTGTAGAAACAGTGGGCCTTCTACGGGCCGTAGAAACAATGGGCCTTCTGCGGGCCGTAGAAATAATGGGCCTTCTACGGGCCGTATCATCAATGGGCCTTATACGGGCAGTATGATAACATGGGCCAATAACAGGCCGCATTATGGCCGTAAACGGGCTAGAGTTGGAATCGTCCGTTCATGGGCCGACCATAACGGGCCATCGTTAATAGGCCGTATTTGATGACGCTATGAAAATGGCCCAACGTATTAACGGACCACAAACGGGCCGACTGTAACCATGGGCTGAATTTGGCCCACAAGCAGAAAATGACAGTAACGGGCCATAAGTAAACGAATGCTGGAAATGAGCCCAAGAATAAATGGGCTTCGAGAAGGCCGAAAGATAACATGGGCTGGAAACGGCCCAACGGAATAACGGGCCGTTAATGGGTATAAAGTGATACACTGTTCATTACGGGCCAGTTTCACCACGGGCCGTTAATGGGTGTAAAGTGATACACTTTATTCATTACGGGCGGTTCACCATGGGCCGTTAATAGGCCAAGAGTTACATAGGGCCTCATATGGGCCGAAAGACGTCATGGGCCATACATGGGCCATAAGTGAAAACGGGCTGGAATCATATTGGGTGGCCCAGATGACGCTACTGGGCCTAATTCGGATATGGTGTAACAGGCCTTGGGTTAGCAGGCTGTAAATGGGCTATATGCGAACATGCCGTTCACAGGCTTTCCATGGGCCGGCCCGCCACCTTTTAACCAAGTCAAACGGGTCGGCGTTTTCACAGGAATGGGCCTTTGTTGGGCCGTGCCACGTGTCGACGTATCATAGGCGCCTATACATCCAATGAGTGGATGACATCTGTCCCAACGATGAGCCGACACGTGTTTCTTCCAGCCAATGATGATTTTACACGTGGAAAATCCCCATTGGTCGGGGCTGTTAACGGGTTATCAGATCCAAAACCTGACCCGATAGCTTCACGGCGTTCCGTTACGGTGGATGCCACGTGTCGGTCACCCTTGACGAAAGCACTTATGTGACGCAAGATTTATCGTCATGGAAATGGACACTTCCGTGATGATAATTTTGGTAATGTCATGGAACACTTCTCTGACAATGATGTATGACTATCTTGATTCTGTCATAAAATCGTCATGGATGTACATGCATGACAAAAAACGCGACCTACTGTGACAAACACGTATCATCACGGAAGTGTATTTTTTTTGTAGTGTCTCTTACGTCGGGTTGCAAGTATTTGTTCTTTGTGTGGAGGAGCCGTTTACGTAGTGTTTCGTGGTTCTCCTACTGGTTCGATAACCTTGGTCTCATCACTGAGGGAAATACATACCGTAGCTGCGCTGCATCATCCCTTCCTCTTTGGGGAAATACCGACGTAGTTCAAGCCGCAATCAGTGCGTTCTATGATGTCTCTTACCGATTTACCACTATCGTTTTGGGGTTATGCATTAGAGACAACCACATTCATCTTAAATAGGGCACCGTCTAAATCCGTTGAGACAACACCATATGAACTGTGGTTTGGCAAGAAACCTAAGTTGTTGTTTCTTATAGTTTGGGGTTGTGACACTTATGTCAAAAGGCTTCAGCCTGATAAGCTCGAACCCAAATCGGAGAAGTGTGTCTTCATAGGATACCCTAAGGAAACAATTGGGTACACCTTCTACCACATATCCGAAGGAAAGATCTTTTTTGCCAAGAATGGAACCTTCCTAGAGAAGGAGTTTCTCTCGAAAGAAGTGAGTGGGAGTAAAGTAGAACTTGATCACATAATTGTACCTTATCTCAATTTGGAAAGTAGCACATTATAGAAATCCGTTCTTGTGATGCCTACACCAACTAGAGAGGAAGCTAATAATGATGATCATGAAAATTCAGATCAAGTTACTACTAGACCTCGTAGGTCGAACAGAGCACGTTCCGCACCAGAGTGGTATGGTAATCTTGTCCGGGAAGTCATGTTATTAGACCATGGAGAACCAACGAACTATGAAGAAGCTATGATGAGCCCAGATTCTGATAAATGGCTCGAGGCCATGAAATCTGAGATAGGATCCATGTATGGGAACAAAGTGTGGACTTTGGTGGACTTGCCCAATGATTGGCAAGCCATTGAGAATAAATGGATCTTCAAGAAGAAGACAGATGCTGATGGTAATGTCACCATCTACAAAGCTCGACTTGTCGCGAAAGATTTTCGACAAGTTCAGGCGGTTGACTACGATGAGACCTTCTCACCCATAGCGATGCTGAAGTCAGTCCGAATCATGTTTGCAATTGCCGCATTTTATAATTATGAAATCTGGCAAATGGACGTCAAAACTGCATTCCTTAATAGATTTCTTAAAGAAGAGTTGTATATGATGCAACCAGAAGGTTTTGTCGATCCTAAAGGTGCTAACAAAGTGTGCAAGCTTCAGCGATCCATCCACGGACTTGTGCAAGCATCTCGGAGTTGGAATATACGTTTTGATGAGGTGATCAAAGCATATGGTTTTATACAGACTTATGGTGAAGCCTGTATTTACAAGATAGTGAGTGGGAGCTCTGTAGCATTTCTGATATTATATGTGGATGACAATATATGACATATTGTTGATCTGAAATGATATAGAATTTCTGGATAGCATAAAAGGATACTTGAATATGAATTTTTCAATAAAAGACCTCGGTGAAGCTGCTTCTATATTGGGCATCAAGATCTATAGGGATAGATCTAGACGTTTAATAGGACTTTCACAAAGCACATACCTTGATAAAGTTTTGAAGAAGTTCAAAATGGACCAGTCAAAGAAAGGGTTCTTGCATGTGTTACAAGGTGTGAAATTGAATCAGACTCAAAGCCCGACCGCTGTAGAAGATAGAGAGAAAATGAAAGTCATTCCCTATGCCTCAGCCATCGGTTCTATGATGTATGCTATGCTGTGTACCAGACCTGATGTGTGCCTTGCCATAAGTTTGGCAGGGAGGTACCAAAGTAATCCAAGAGTGGATCACTGGACAACGGTCAAGAACATCCTAAAGTACCTGAAGAGGACTAAGGATATGTTTCTCGTTTATGGAGGTGATGAAGAGCTCGTCGTAAATGGTTACGTTGATGCTAGCTTCGACACTGATCCAGATGACTCTAACTCACAAACTGGATACAAATTTTTATTGAATGGTGGAGATGTCAGTTGGTGCAGTTCCAAGCAGAGCGTCATGGAGGGATCTACGTCTGAAGCGGAGTGCATAGCTGCTTCGGAAGCAGCACATGAGGGAGTCTGGAAGGAGTTCATATCTAATCTGGGTGTAATACCCAGTGCATCGGGTCTAATGAAAATCTTGTTGTGACAAGACTAGAGCAATTGTCTTCGTGAAGGAATCAATGTTTCACAAAAGGATCAAACACATCAAGAGATGCTTCAACTCCATTTGTGAAAAGGTCAAGGATGGAGACATAGAGATTTGCAAAATACAAACGGATCTGAATGTGGCAGACCCGTTGACTAAGCATCTTCCGCGAGCAAAACATGATCAGCACCAAGACTCCATGGGTGTTAGATTCATTACAATGTAATCTAGATTATTGACTCTGGTGCAAGTGGGATACTGAAGGAAATATGCCCTAGAGGCAATAATAAAGTGGTTATTTTATATTTTCTTATTCGTGATAAAGGTTTATTATTCATGCTAGAATTGTTTTGATCAGAAACATAAATATATGTGTGAATACATAAACAAATACCGTGTCCCTAGTAAGCCTCTACTAGACTAGCTCATTGATTAAAGATGGTTAAGGTTTCCTAACCATAGACATGTGTTTTCATTTGATAACAGGATCACATCATTAGGAGAATGATGTGATGGACAAGACCCATCCGTTAGCTTAGCATATTGATCATTCATTTTATTGCTATTGCTTTCTTAATGTCAAATATGTATTCCTTGGACTATGATATTGTGCAACTCCCGAATACAGGAGGAATACCTTGTGTTCTATCGAACGTCACAACGTAACTGGGTGATCATAAAGATGCTCTATAGGTATCTCCGAAGGTGTTTGTTGAGTTGGCATAGATAGAGATTAGGATTTGTCACTCCGAGTATCAGAGAGATATCTTTGGGCCCTCTCGGTAATAGACATCATAAGAAGCCCTACAAGCAAAGTGACTAAGGAGTTAGTTGCAGGATGATGTATTACAGAACGAGTAAAGAGACTTGCCGGTAACGAGATTGAACTAGGTATGAAGATACCGACGACTGAATCTCAGGCAAGTAACATACCGATGGACAAAGGGAATTACGTATGTTGTCATAAGTTTTGACCGATAAAGATCTTCATAGAATATGTAGGAGACACTATGGGCATCCAGGTTACGCTATTGGTTATTGACCGGAGAGGTGTATCAATCATGTCTACATAGGTCTCGAACCCATAGGGTCCACACGCTTAACGCTCGTTGATGATATAGTGTTATAGGAGTTATATGGATTTGGTGACCGAATATTGTTTAGAGTCCCGGATGAGATCACGGACACGACGAGGAGCTCTGGAATTGTCCGGGTGTAAAGATTGCTATATAGGACGATGATATTCAAACACTAGAAGAGTTTTGGAGTGCACCGGGTAGTCATCGGGTCAGCGGAAGAGGTTGCAGACACCCCCGGTAGGTGTATGGGCCTAATGGGCCAAAGGGGGGGGGACAGACCAGCCCACAAGGGGGTTGGTGCACCCCTTCTCTGGCCGACAGGCCCTAGGGGAAGGAAAGGGGAGGGGTGGCCCCTCCTGCCTTACCCTCCTCATGTGAGAATGGAAGGAGGGGGCGCCACCCTCCCCTGCCTTCCTCCCGCACCCAAATAAGGAAGGGGGTGGCTTGGGGAGGACCCCAAGTAGGATTCTGCCTACTTGGGGGCGCCTCCTGGCTGCTCCCCTCTCCCCCACCTATATATATATATGTGGGAGGAGGCGCCACAAAGAACCACGACAATCTCTTAGCCGTGTGCGCCGCCCCCCCTCCATAGTTTTGTCTCTTGGTTATATTTTCGTAGTGCTTAGGCGAAGCCCTGCAGAGATAGCATCACCACCACCGTCACCACGCCGTCATGCTGCCGAAACTCATCCAGTACTTCAATGTCTTGCTGGATCAAGAAGGCGAGGACGTCAATGAGCCGAACCTGTGTTGAACGCGGAGGTGCCATATGTTTGGTACTCGATCGGTTGGATCACGAAGAAGTTCGACTACATAAACCGCGTTAACAAATGCTTCCGCTTACGATCTACGAGGGTATGTAGACACACTCTCCCCTCTTGATGCTATGCATCTCCATAGATAGATCTTGCGGGTGCATATATTTTTTTTGTTTTCCATGCAACGTTCCCCAACACGTACATCCTCTTTCCTAAAAAAAAAGGTACATCCTCTACTTCCACACATCCTATTGTAGCACCGCCGACTTCAGCCGCCAATTCTAACCGAGATACAAGAAAACATGCACTACCACCACCATTTGCCAGGACCACACCTTCTGGTCCCGCACAGAGCCCTTCTTCATCAATGGCATCAACAGGGCAAACACCTGAGGTTATATGCCGTCGTTGCAACGGTGGAGGTTACTATGCGAGCAAATGTCCATCTCCGAGTGTGATGATTGTTGCTGAGGATGGTGGATATGAGTCTGCTAATGACTATGATGAGGAGACTTTCGCTCTTATTGCTAGTGAGGTGGAGGGTGGACATGATGCTGTAGCGACCCGACCTTAAACGGTCAAGTCTCTGTGCTTCAGTGTCATCCCTGGATTGGTAATGCTGATACACACAGTACTCGAAGGATTTATAACAGAGTAGCAATCACACACTTATTACATCGAATGTCTCAAATGAGAACTTATTACAATAAATATGGCTTAATGCCATCTAATACGATAACAGCGGAAGCCTTGGAAGATAAAGTGAGTCCATCAACTCCAACGGCATAGCTGAGCTGCACGGCAAGGACCTAACGAACCTTACTCCTCGTCTGAAAAGTCTGCAACATAATACGTTGCAGCCCGAAACGGGTCAAAGACATGGAATATGGCAATATAACACATGAGAGCAAGAATAGAATAATGCTATAACTACATGCATATTTGGCTGGTGGAAAGCTCTATGGTTATAGTTTTTGTGAAAAGCCAATTTTTTCCTACAACAAAGGAATAGATTTTTAATTTAACTATCGTGGTAGTTGAAACATCATTGAGAAGGTTCCTCCAACTCAATCACAATTAAAGTGATTAACAACCCAACAATATTAATTAAGGGTGATGAGATACTTAAGATACTCCAAGTACTAGATACTCAAGATTGTCCATAACCGGGGACGCGGCTAACCATGATTAGTTTGTATACTCTGCAGAGGTTTGCGCACTTTTCCACACAAGACTCGATCGCTTCCGTTGGATTTCTCGCACTACATGGTGTTTGAGAAACGGATGACCGAGACACAGTCTTTCAGAAACATTAACTCTCTACTCCGGGTAGACCATACCAAACCTACAAACCCACTGCCTGCTGATCCTCTTAGAGAGCTTCACGTAACTTACTCAACTATGCCAGAGCCCATAATAGCTTGTGGCTGCACACGGAAGTTTCTAGCATGAATCATCTCAGTTCCCTTTGAGCCTCGGTGGCGGTCCGTAGGAAGATCACACGGAACCCCGGGATTTCCAAAAATACAGGCAACAGTGGATTCTCCAGGTGCCTCAATCCACCCAGATGTTTATTTAAGTTGCCACCTTAAGTTGAACCATTAAATAACAATCTCACATCTGTCATGGATTTCACTCAAAGCCAATCCACGTCCACGAGCATATCATAGCAATATAAGCAATACGTAGAAGTAACTCCCAAGGTTTGAATATAACATGGCATAGGTTCTACCTCAACAACTACTTCCCAACCCACATGTTAATGACATCCTAATCATGCAATGTTTGGGGATTGAAACTAATGCATAAAAACTGGGTATGGAAAGAGTACGATCAATGTGTTACGTTGCCTTGATGACGATCCGCGAAACCTAGGGACTCGTAGAAGCACGCTTCGCACTCCGGTAATTCTATCACAAACAAACAATAGCATACATAAGCAATCAAGCAAACATGCACGGGCAAAACTCAAATAAGAGAGATTGACCAGAAAGTTCAACTTAAGAACTCTGTTTTGCAAAAAGAATCAAATCGAACGGAGCAACGAAACTCAAACGGCGAAAGAAACAAGATCCGTTTACTAATCTGAACTAAAGTCAAATTTTACAGTACAAAAATCTTGTTCAAGTTGATTAAACAGAAACAGGGTCTCGAGACGAAGATCTAGGCGCTTGAATCGCCTGATTCCGATAAACGAGCGAAAAGATAAACTAAAACGAAAATCGGAGAAGAAATCGCGATCGAAAATAATCGCGGAATATTCCGAGAAAAAGAAAACTGACGAACAGGTTAACGAATGAGCGTTCGTTGTCTGTAACAAAGAGCGAAAACTGTTCGTTAAAACGAACGTACGAACGAACGTCTGCTAAACAGAAGAACCGGGAAAAACCGGCGAACCGATCTAAAAAAATGAACTAGGGTTTTTCTTAAAAAAACGAATGGGTTTTCTAAAAAAAACCGGCGGCGACGGCGCGTTACCTCGACGGATCCGGCGCGGCTCAGCTCAATGGGCTGGCGGGCGGCGGCTCAGCGGCGGCGGCAAGGTGCGATGTGGCACGGTGGTGGTGGCGAGACGGGTGGCGGCACGGCTCGGTGGCCTTGGCTTGTGGCGGGGATCAAGGCGGTGGTGGTGGCGAGACGGGGTGGGGCGGCGCTATTTAAAGGGGGCGAGGGGGCGGCATGGCTTGGGCGAGGGGGCGGCTCGCGCGAGGGAGATGGCGGCGAAACGGGCCGACTGGGCTTCAGCCCAGTTTGGTCCGGAAACTTGTTTTTAAACAATTCCGTCGAACAGAAAACAAATCCTGGAAAATAAAATAAAAATCTAAAAATGCCAAAACAAATTTTCACCGTCTAAATAAAATATTTAGAACGAGATGAACATTTTCTTGGCCCTAAATGCAATTTTGAAAACGTGCAATTTTTCTAATGCAAATAAAATCCAAGTAAAAATCAAATATTTGATTTTAATATTTTTCCTCCAATATTTAAATTATTTTGGAGAAGTCATATTATCTCCTCTCATATATTTTAATATGAAATATTTTTCGGAGAGAAAAATATTTAAAACCAAAATCCTTGTTTCATCATTTGATAAAAATCAAATATGAAAACCGGGAAATCCCCAACTCTCTCCGAGGGTCCTTGAGTTGCTTAGGATTTCGAGGATTGCGAAACGAAAATGCAACAAAATATGATATGCATGAATGATCTATGTATAACATTCCAAATTGAAAATTTGAGATGTTACAAACCTACCCCCCTTAAGATGAATCTCGCCCTCGAGATTCGGGTTGGCTAGAAAATAGGTGTGGGTGGTCTTTGAGAAGATCATCCTCTCGTTCCCAGGTGGTTTTATCCTCGGTATGGTGGCTCCACTAAACTTTGCAAAACTTGATAACCTTGCTGCAGGTGACTCGGCTGGCAAACTCAAGAATCCTAATTGGCTTCTCCTCATAAGTCAAATCACTGTCCAACTAAATCGCCTCCAAGGGCACTGTATCTCTTAGCGGTATATCGGCCATCTCAGCATGGCACTTCTTCAATTGTGAAACGTGAAACACATCATGAACTCCTGACAGTCCTTCAGGTAACTCTAACTTGTAGGCAACTTCTCCCATCTGTCCCAAAATACGATATGGTCCTAGAAATCTCGGGGCTAACTTTCCCTTAACTCCAAAACGTTTCACTCCTCGCAAGGGTGATACTCGCAGATATGCTCTATCTCCAATTTCATAGGTTACCTCCTTGCATTTCAAATCAGCATAACTCTTCTGCCTGGACTGACTATCTTCAGTCTATCCCGAATCAACTTAACTTTCTCTTCCTACTCCTTGATCAAGTCTGGTCCAAACAACTGTCGGTCTGCTACCTCATCCCACATCAACGGTGTCCTGCATCTTCATCCATACAGGGCTTTGAACGGTGCCATCTTCAAACTGGCTTGATAACTATTGTTGTATGAGAACTCTGCGTACGGCAAATTATCATCCCAACTAGATCCATAATCTAGCGCACAGGCTCTCAACATATCTTCCAGAATCTGGTTGACTCTCTTAGTCTGTCCATCCGTCTGTGGGTGAAATGCGGTACTGAACTCCAATCTCGTTCCCGAAGTCTGGTGTAGCTGATGCCAAAACTTGGAGGTAAACTGTGTTCCTCTATCTGATATGATGGTCCTCGGAACTCCATGCAGACATATGATCCTGGACATATATATCTTGGCCAACTTCGCACTTGTATAAGTGGTCTTTACTAGGATAAAGTGTGCCACTTTGGTCAAGCGATCAACTACTACCCATATAGAATCATATCCTGATTTGGTCCTGGGTAATCCGGTGATAAAATCCATGCCAAGCTTATCCCACTTCCATTCGGGTATCGGCATAGGTTGTAAAAATCCTGCTGGCTTTTGATGCTCTGCCTTCACTCTCTAGCATACATCACATACGGCTACATACTCGGCGATATCCTTCTTCATACGATCCACCGTAAACGCTCCTTCAAATCCAAATACATCTTGGTGTTTCCAGGTGTATCGAGTATGGTGAGTCATGAGCCTCTGAAGTATTAACTTCACGATCTACGTGTTATTGGGCACATAAACTCGGTCCTCAAACCATAAGGTGTCGTGCTCATCTTCACGAAAATCTTTGGCCTTTCCTTTGCTCATTTTCTCCTTTATCTCGGCAATCTCTTTGTCATCCTTCTGAGCTTCTTGAATCTTGCCCAACAATGTAGAATGAACCTCCATTGTGGCAACAAAACCTCTAGGAACAAACTCTAATCGAAGTTCCATGATATCCTCTGCTAACTCCTTAGGTAATCCCTTACTCTCTAGGATATTAGCATAACTCTTCCGGCTCAAAGCGTCTGCTATGACATTGGCCTTTCCTGGATGATAGTGTAGCTTCATGTCATAATCCTTTATAAGCTCCAACCATCTCCTCTGCCTGTGGTTCAGCTCCTTTTGTGTGAAAATGTACTTCAAACTCTTATGATACGTGTACACATCACAACGGTTTCCAATAAGGTAATGTCTCCAAGTCTTCAATGCATGCACTACGGCTGCTAGCTCCAAATCATGTGTGGCATAATTCAATTCGTAAGGTTTTAGTTGTTGTGAGGCATACGAAACAAATCTTCCGTCCTGCATGAGAACACTTCCAAGTCCTAAGCGAGAGGCGTCGCAATACACTTGGAAATCCTTATGTATATCTGGCGATTAAAGACCTTTGGGCTGTAGTCAAACGTTTCTTCAACTCCTGGAAGCTTGCCTCGCAATCTTCCGTCCATTTAAACTGTGTATCCTTCTTCAATAATCCCGTCATTGGCTTCGTAATCTTGGAAAATTTCTCAATGAATCTCCAGTAGTATACTGCAAGTCCATGAAAACTGCGGATCTCGCTAACTGAAGTGGGTGCCAACCATTCGATGTTGGCCCGAACCTTCTTTGGGGTCTCTTGCTATACCTTCTCCTGATATAATATGTCCAAGGAATCCGACTTCCTTCAACAAAAACTCGCATTTGCTAAACTTGGCATACAACTGATGTTCCCTGAGTTTCTCGAGAACTAAACGCAAATGCTCCTTGTGCTCCTCTTCATTCTTTGAGCATACCATTATATCATCAATAAACACCACAACGAACTTGTCCAAATACTCCATGAACACCTTGTTCATCATGCTCATGAAATACGCAGGGGCGTTAGTCATTCCAAACGACATGACAGTATATTCATACAGCCCGTACCGTGTGGTGAATGTTGTCTTGGGTATATCTTTCTCTCGTATCTTCAACTGATGGTATCCCGATCGCAAATGGATCTTCGAAAACACCTTAGCTCCTTGCAGCTGGTCAAACAATTCATTGATCATCGACAGCAGGTACTTGTTCTTGATCGTCATCACATTCAAGGCCCGATAATCAACAACCATTCTTAGGGTCTTATCCTTCTTCTCAACAAAAAGCACTGGGGCTCCCCAAGGTGATGAACTCCTTCGAATGTAACCTTTCTCCAATAACTCCTTGATCTGTTTCTTAATCTCCTCCAGATCATTCACGGGCATACGGTAGGGTCTCTTGGATATTGGCCCTGTACCTGGCAATAGCTCTATCAAAAACTTGATGTCTCGATCCGGTGGCATGCCTGGTAATTCCTCTGGGAAAACATCCGGGTAATCCTTCACTACAGGCACTTCCTCCTGAACAACCCCCGTGAGGGTATTCACTTGGCTCCTCCTAGGCACATGCCTAGATACGTACTTAATCCTTTTTCCCTATGGGGTGGTGAGATAAATCGACTTACTAGCATAGTCAATGCTTCCTCCATACTTTGACATCCAGTCCATACCTAATATCACATCCAATCCTTGTGACTCCAAGATAATTAGGTCGGACGATAAAACATGGTTGCCAATGGTTAGGGGTATCTGGTCGCACCATCGACTAGCCATATATTCTGCTCCAGGTGAACTCACTAAGAGAGGGGTCCTAAGGGTTTGGGTTGGTAGTTTAAACTTATCCACGAATCCCCTTGATATGTATGAATGCGATGCACCGGTATCAAAAAGAACAAGAGCGGTAAATGACTTAACCAAAAACTTACCTATAACCGCGTCTGGCTGCTCTTCAACCTCCTCCACGTTAACGTGGTTCGCTTGTCCTTTGTTGAATGGATTGGGCTTCTTCCCAGCGCTCCCATTTCCCTTTCCATTCTTCCCTTCAGGGCACTCTGTGGCATAGTGTCTAGTCTTCCCGCACTTAAAGCAAGTAACATGACTTAGGTCCCTTTTGGCGGGTGTGGCTGGATTGGGGCGGTTCTGATTGTTGTTAGCTCCGTTCCCATTCCCATTCTTAGAACCATTGTGGGTATGCGAAGTTCCTCCGGTGTGGTTATGACCTCCATGGTTATGAACAAGTCCTCCCGAGTTAGGGGTTAGGAGAGGCTTCTGCTGAGCTCCGGAATTATACCTCCCTTGTCCATACTTCCTCTTACAGCTCTCAATCTGCTGCTGCTTCCCTTCAATCATAAGAGCTTTATCTACCAACTCCTGGTAGTTGTTGAAGGTTGCTACCATCAACTGCATGCTCATATCATCATTCAACCCTTCCATAAACTTCTCCTGCTTCGCGGCATCTGTGGCCACATCATCAGGGGCATAGCGAGATAACTTGCTAAACTCATCCACGTACTGGGCCATAGTACGGTTCCCCTGGCGCAAGTTGCGAAACTCACGCTTCTTCATATTCATGGCTCCAGTTGAGACATGGGCTGTACGGAAAGCTTGCTGAAACTGGTCCCAAGTGACATTGGCTATGGGGAAAGTGGCCGTATAATTCTCCCACCACGAGGCTACTGGTCCATCCAATTGATGTGCGGCAAATCGCACCTTCTCAGCATCTGTGCAACCTATGGTGGTCAACTCCCTTCCAATACGGCGTAGCCAATCATCAGCAACTATAGGCTCGGTGCTACTGGAAAACACCGGTACCGTAGCCTCGTAAAACGAGCTAAGTTGTCAACTGGCGGCGGGTTGTTGTTGTTGTTGTTGTTGTTGTTGTTGTTGTTGTTGTTGTTGCCTTGGTTCTGAACTAGCAATTGCATAAAAGTATTCTGCTGCTGGATCAACTGAGTGAGTTCCGGCGGGAAGGCAAATCCGGTGTCACGTCTCGGAGGCATCTGATGGGTTTAGATGGAAGAGATCAGAATAGAAAAGGGGTCTAATGAGAAAGCACTACCCATATGCACATGAGACAAACACAAACATTTCACTCAATCAATCAAGCAAGGGCATACAAGGGGTCTAGAACTATCGAAAAAGTGCTCAACTACTACTATATACATGGGGGAATACTACTAATATTTGGTGGTCATCTAGAAATTTTGATCGGTGGAAGACACCATGATGTCTGCTCCAGCTTCATCTTCAAAGTCATCATCACTAGGGTCGGAGTCGGTGTCGTCGATGATGATGTAGTTGTCCGGGCAAGTGGAATCGTCGTCTTCTCTTCCTGGCGCTGGATCTCCCATGAATACTCCGATCTTCTTTACTAGGTCGTCATTCTTCTCAAGTAGCGTCTTGATTTCCTCCTCATATCCATCGCGTGTAAACTTGAGTTCTTCCTCTAGCTCGATGATCCTAGTCTTCGCCTTCTTCAAGTCCATCATGTCTACGCACATTTGGTTCTCCTGACGTCGAATGTGTTGGTTTAACTCCTGGATGAAAGCTGCAATGGATCTATCCTTCTTGGTGCTGATCACCTCCCATTGCTTGTCTCGGCTCCCACATATCTGGTAGATAGTGTCCTTAAGATCCTTGTTGTAGACTTCTCCAATGCGTCCCATGGTAATGTGGGCTGCCATGCTCTTGCCTAGGCTCCAGGTGGGTGCTTCAAAAGAAAACTCTATGGGTTTAGAGGTTGGCGAAAACGTCCTTCCTGGAACTTGTACTTGAATCATCCAACGCTCCTCTTCTGGTAAGGTGGCGTTGTACGTCCCGGTGAAGCTTGGTATTCCAATGGTCAAGTACCTAGTGACTTCCTTCAAGTGGCGTCCAAAGGGTGTGTCTTCATCCAGTTGTGCAAACTTGTTCTTCATCTCCGCCATCCTAAAGAGTAAAAAATGGAGAGGAGTCAGAAATGAGTAGAGAAGGGTGACCTAGGGTTTATCTTAGTGGTCGTGTCCTACACTCAACCTAGCTCTGATACCATCTTGTAGCGACCCGACCTCATACGGTCAAGTCTCTGTGCTTCAGTGTCATCCCTGGATCGGTAATGCTGACACACACAGTACTCAAAGGATTTATAACAGAGTAGCAATCACACACTTATTACATCGAATGTCTCAAAAGAGAACTTATTACAATAAATATGGCTTAAGGCCATCTAATACGATAATAACGGAAGGCTTGGAAGATAAAGTGAGTCCATCAACTCCAACGGCATAGCTGAGCTGCACGGCAAGGACATAGCGAACCTTACTCCTCGTCTGAAAAGTCTGGAACATAATACGTTGCAGCCCGAAAACGGGTCAGCACATGGAATATGTTGGCAATATAACACAGTAGAGCAAGAATAGAATAATGCTATCACTACATGCATATTTGGCTGGTGGAAAGCTCTATGGTTATAGATTTTGCGAAAAGCCAATTTTTCCCTACAACAAAGGAATAGATTTTTAATTTAACTATCATGGTAGTTGAAGCATCATTGAGAAGGTTCCTCCAACTCAATCCCAATAAAAGTGATTAACAACCCAACAATATTAATTAAGGGTGATGAGATACTTAAGATACTCCAAGTACTAGATACTCAAGATTGTCCTTAACCGGTGACACGGCTAACCATGATTAGTTTGTACACTCTGCAGAGGTTTGCGCACTTTTCCCCACAAGACTCGATCGCCTCCGTTGGATTTCTCGCACTACATGGTGTTTGAGAAACGGATGACCGAGACACAGTCTTTCAGAAACATTAACTCTCTAGTCCGGGTAGACCATACCAAACCTACAAACCCACTACCTGCTGATCTACCTCTTCGAGAGCTTCACGTAACTTACTCAACTATGCTAGAGCCCATAATATCTTGTGGTTGCACACAGAAGTTTCTAGCATGAATCATCTCAGTTCTCTTTGAGCCTGGGTGGCGGTCCATACGAAGATCACACGGAACCCCGGGATTTCAAAAAATATAGGCAACATTGGATTCTCCAGGTGCCTCAATCCACCCAGATGTTTATTTAAGTTGCCACCTTAAGTTGAACCATTAAATAACAATCTCACATCTGTCATGGATTTCACTCAAACCCAATCCACGTCTACGAGCATAGCATAGCAATACAACCAATACGTAGAAGTAACTCCCAAGGTTTGAATATAACAGGGCAATAGGTTCTACCTCAACAACTACTTCCCAACCCACATGTTAATGACATCCTAATCATGCAATGTTTGAGGATTGAAACTAATGCATGAAAACTGGGTATGGAAAGAGTATGATCAATGTGTTACTTGCCTTGCTGACGATCCGCGAAACCTAGGGACTCGTAGAAGCACGCTTCGCACTCTGGAAATTCTATCGCAAACAAACAATAGCATACATAAGCAATCAAGCAAAGATGCACGGGCAAAACTCAAATAAGAGAGATTGACCAGAAAGTTCAACTTAAGAACTCCGGTTTGCGAAAATAATCAAATCGAACGGTGCAACGAAACTCAAATGGCGAAAGAAACAAGATCCGTTTACTAATCTGAACTAAAGTCAAATTTTACAGTACCAAAATCTTGTTCAAGTTGATTAAACAGAAAGAGAGTCTCGAGACGAAGATCTAGGCGCTTGAATCGCCTGATTCCGATAAACGAGCGAAAAGATAAATTGAAACGAAAATCGGATCAGAAATCGCGATCGAAAATAATCGCAGAATAATCCGATAAAAAGAAAACTATGAACCGGCTAACGAACGAGCGTTCGGTGTCTGTAACTAATGAGCGAAAACCGTTCGTTAAAACGAACGTATGGACGAACGTCCGCTAAACAGAAGAACCGGGAAAAATCTGCGAACCAATCTAAAAAAACAAACTAGGGTTTTTCTTAAAAAAACCGAATTGGTTTTCTAAAAAAAATGGTGGCGACGGCGCGTTACCTCGTCGAATCCGGCGGGGCGTGGCTCCGGCGGGGCTGGCGGGTGGCGGGGCTCGGCGGCAATGACACGCAAGCGGCATCAGGTGATGGTGGTGGCGAGGCAGGGTGGCGAGGCTCGGCGGCGGGCTGTGGCTGGCGGCGGTGGTGGTGGCGAGGCAGGTGGCGAGGGCTCGGCTGGCCTTGTGGCAGCGGGCTGGCCAGGGCGGTGGTGGTGGCGAGACGGGGTGGGGCGGCACTATTTAAAGGGGGTGAGGGGGCGGCGTGGCTTGGGCGAGGGGGCGCCCGGTGAGGAGTCCGGCTCGGACTCCCCTCGGCATTCGTGCTGCGCACTGTGGCGCCTGTGAGGGAGACGGCAGCGGGACGGGCCGGCTGGGCTTCGGCCCAGTTTGGTCCGGAAACCTTTTTTTAAAACAATTCCACCGAACAGAAAAAAAAAATCCTAGAAAATAAAATAAAAATCTAAAAATGTCAAAACAAATTTTCACCGTCTAAATAAAATATTTAGAATGAGATGAACATTTTCTTGGCCCTAAATTCAATTTTGAAACGTGCAATTTTTCTAATGCAAATAAAATCCAAGTAAAAATCAAATATTTGATTTTAATATTTTCCTCCAATATTTAAATTATTTTGGAGAAGTCATATTATCTCCTCTCATATATTTTAATATGAAATATTTCTCGGAGAGAAAAATAATTAAAACCAAAATCATCATTTCATCATTTGATAAAAATCAAATATGAAAACCGGGAAATCCCCAACTCTCTCCGAGGGTCCTTGAGTTGCTTAGGATTTCGAGGATTGCGAAACAAAATGCAACAAAATATGATATGCATGAATGATCTATGTATAACATTCCAAATTGAAAATTTGGGATGTTACAGATGCTGAACAAGAGACACAATACACGACTGCTGAAGACGCTGACATATATGAAACTTTAGTTGCTCAATGTGTTTTGAGTGTGCAGGTAACACAAGCTGATCTAAATCAGAGGCACAATTTGTTCCATACAAAGGGAGTTGTGAAGGAACACTCTTTTCGCATCATCATTGATGGAGGGAGATGCAACAAATTGGCTAGCATGGAGATGGTGGATAAGCTCTCTCTGACCACAAGATCACATCCGCTTCCTTAATACATCCAATGGTTTAACAACAACGGTAAGGTAAAGGTAAGACATACTGTTCGTGTCCATTTTAGTATCGGTACATATGCTGATTATGTTGATTGTGATGTGGTACGCATGCAAGCATGTTCCTTATTACTTGGTAGTCCATGCCAATTTGATATAAAAAATTGTACACCATGGTAGAAACAATCAGTATACTATTGTTCATAAGGATAAACATATTACTTTGCTCCTATGTCTCCTGATTCGATTTTGAAAGATGATATTAGTAGAGCTAGTAAAGCAAAATAGGAGCAAACTAAGAGTGAAAATCAGATTGTGGCTAAAGAATTTGAGCAACAAATGAAGCCTAATAACAAACCGTCATCTCATGTTGCCTCTGAAATTAAATTGAAAAGTGGATGTTTACTTGCCACCAAATCTGATATTGATGATTTATATTTCAACAAATCTGTTTGCTATGCTTTTGTGGGCAAAGAGGCATTATTTTCATTCGAGGACGTACCTTCCTCTTTGCCTCCTGTTGTCACTAACATTTTGCAGGAGTTTGATGATGTCTTTCCACATGACGTGCCACCGGGATTACCACCTATTTGAGGGATTGAGCATCAAATTGATCTAATTCATGGTGCATCGCTACCCAACCGTGCACCATATCGTACCAATCCAAAGGAGACGAAGGAGGTTATGCATCAAGTACAGGAGCTGCTATACAAAGGTTATATACGCGAATCTCTTAGTCCTTGTGCTGTTCCTATTATACCAGTTCAAAAAAAAGGATGGTACATCGCGTATGTGTGTTGATTGTAGAGGCATAAGTAATATTACTATTTGTTATCTTTATCCTATTCGTATGCTAGATGATATGCTTGATGAATTGCGTGGCTCTACAATGCTCTCCAAAGTTGATTTGCGTAGTGGATATCATCAAATTCATATGAAACTGGGAGATGAATTGAAAATCACATTTAAAACTAAGTTTTGGATTATATGAGTGGTTAGTCATGCCTTTTGGGTTAACTAATGCACCTAGTACTTTCATGAGATTAATGAACGAAGTCTTACGTGCTTTCATTGGACGATTTGTGGTAGTCTATTTTGATGATATACTGATTTATAGAAGATATTTGGAGGAACATTTGGAACATTTACGTGCCGATTTTATTGAGCTACATGATGCAAGTTTTTTTGGTAACCTTGGGAAGTGCACCTTTTGCACCGACCGAGTATCTTTTCTCGGCTATGTTGTTACTCCACACGGAATTGAAGTTGATAAAGCCAAGATTGAAGTTATTGAGAGTTGGCCGTAGCCCAAAACGGTCACACAAGAGAGGAGTTTTCTTGGCCTCGCAAGTTTCTATAGGCGTTTGTGAGAGATTTTAGCACCATTGCTGCACCTCTCAATGAGCTTACAAAGAAGGATGTGCCTTTTGTTTGGGGTGCTGCACAGGAACAAGCCTTCACGATATTGAAAGATAAGTTGACACATGCTCCTTTACTCCAACTTCTTGAGTTTAACAAGACTTTTGAGCTTGAATGTGATGCTAGTGGAATTGGATTAGGAGGTGTCTTATTACAAGATGGTAAACTTGTTGCATACTTTTCTGAAAAATTGAGTGGGCCTAGCCTGAACTATTCTACTTATGAGAAAGAATTATATGCTCCGGTTCGGACTTTGGAAACATGACAACATTATTTATGGCTGAATGAATCTGTTATACATTCTAATCATGAATCTTTTAAATATATTAAAAGTCAAGCAAAACTGAATCGTAGACATGCTAAACAGGTTGAATTCATTAAGACTTTCCCTTATGTCATAAAGCACAAGAATGGTAAAGAAAATGTTATTGCTAATGCTTTGTCTCGTTGCTATACTATACTTTCACAACTTGACTTTAAAATATTTGGTATGGAGACCATCAAAGATCAATATGTTCACGATGCTGCATTTAAAGATGTATTGCAAAATTGTAAACGAGGGAGAACATGGAACAAAATCATCGTTAATGATGGATTTAGTGTTTCGTACTAACAAGGTATGCTTTCTAGCTGGCTCCATTCATCTTTTGTTGTTGCAGGAGGCGCAAGGAGGAGGATTAATGGGACACTTTGGTGTAAAGAAGACAGAGGACGTACTTGCTACACATTTCTTTTGGCCAAAGATGAGATGAGATGTTGAGCGTTTTGTTGCTCGCTGCACTACATGTCAAAAAGCTAAGTCACGACTCAATCCTCATGGTTTATATATGCATTTTCCTGTACTTAGTGTTCCATGGGAGGATATGTCTATGGACTTTGTTTTAGGTTTACCTCGAATAAAGAAGGGGAGGGATAGAATATTTGTTGTCGTGGATAGATTTTCGAAAATGGCACACTTTATAAGATGTCATAAAAGCAATGATGCTGCTAATGTTGCTGATTTGTTCTTTCATGAAATTATTCGCTTGCATGGTGTGCCAAATACTATTGTTTCATATCGTGATACTAAATTTCTTAGCCACTTTTGGAGATTTTCATGGGCTAAGTTGGGGACTAAACTGCTTTCTAGTACTACTTGTCACCCCCAAATTGATGGACAAACTGAAGTAGGCAATAGAACATTGTCTACTATGCTTAGGGCTTTTTTCAAGAATAACCTTAAAATGTGGGAAGAATGCTTGCCTCATATTGAATTTGCTTATAATCATTTGTTGCATTCTACTACTAAGATGTGCCCTTTTGAGTTTGTGTATGGTTTCCTACCTCATGCACCCATTGATTTGTTGCCTCTTCCATCTTCAGAGAAGGTTAATTTTGATGCTAAACAACGTGCTAAATTGATATTAAAAATGCATGAGTTAACTAGAGCAAATATTTTGAGCGCATGAATGCTAAATATAAACTTGCTGGAGATAAGGGTAGAAAACGTGTTGTCTTTGCACCTGGAGATCTTGTCTGGTTACATTTGTGTAAGGATAGTTTTTCTCATTTGCGCAAGTCAAAGCTAATGCCACGTGCTGATGTCCTTTTAAGGTGTTAGAGAAAATAAATGATAATGCATATAAACTTGAGTTGCCTGCAGATTTTCGGGTTAGTTCCACTTTTAACATTGCAGATTTGAAGCTGTATTTGGGTGAGGAATCTGAGCTTTCATCACGGACGACTTCAATTCAAGAAGGGGAGCATGATGAGGACATCAATACTACAGTCAGACCCACGATCCCTACAGCTACATACAGTGGACCAATTACTAGAGCTCGCGCACGCCAATTAAATTATTAGGTACTTTCGTTTCTTTGTAACGATTCTAATGGTCCTGATAATATGATGCTGCCTATATTGGATACATGATTTTTGCTTACAAATGAAGGGCCTAGCTTGGACAAGAAGGATGGACATTGGAGCAAGATCAAGCATGGAGATGATGCCATGCACAAGGGGAACAAGAATAGGGTTTCAAGTGATGATTTCAGGGCTTTGAAGCCACCGTAATGAGTGCATGAAGGCTTGGACAAAATATATGAAAGTGCAACTATCCCTGGGTGGTTTTGGTAATTCCAAACAACATATAGCTCTTTGAGCTAATGCTATTTCAAGATAAATATTTCAGGAAACCTCAATGATTGGCATGGCATGGATTAGAAAGTGGACCCCTCAAATGCTAAGGACAAAAGATTGGCTCAAGCTAAAAGCACAAGACTCTACATTTTCATTTTAGTGATCCAAGATCACATTGAGTCCATAGGAAAAGCCAATACTATCAAGAGGGGGTGAGGTGTTGCTTAATAAGTTTCTTGCTCAAAGTGCTTAGTGATATGCTCCAAAAACCCTCAACTGCTTTCTCACATCCACATATGTCCCAAACCAAAAGTCAAACTCGGCCCCACCGAAACTGTCTATCCGGCGCCACCGAGTTCAACTGACATAGCCACTGCCAGAAACCCTAGTCTTTTCAGTCTCACCGATAGGGATCTCGGTCTCACCGAGATGGGATTGTAATCTCTCTGTTTCCCTTTGTAACATTTCGGTCAAACCGAGATGAGCGATCGGTCCCACCGAGATTGCAATGCAAACTCTCGGTTTCCATTTCGTAACGTTTCGGTCTAACCGAGATGAGCGAATCGGTCCCCCCGATTTTGCCTGACCAACTCTCTGTTTGTCTATTACCAAAATCGGTCTCACCGAGTTTGTGTAATTGGTCTCACCGAGATTACGTTATGCCCTAACCCTAACAAAATCGGTCTCACCGAGTTGACTTGTCGGTCCCACTGAAAATCCTAACGGTCACATTATGAACTAAATCGGTGTGACCGAGTTTAACGATTCGGTCCCACCGAGTTTGGTGATTTGTGTGTAAGGTTAGATTTTGTGTGGAGGCTATATATACCCCTCCACCCACTCTTCATTCGTGGAGAGAGCCATCAGAATATGCCTACACTTCCAACATACATTTTCTGAGAGAGAACCACCTATACTTGTGTTGAGGTCAAGACATTCCATTCCATCCACAGAAATCTTGATCTCTAGCCTTCCCCAAGTTGCTTTCCACTCAAATTATCTTTCCACCAAATCCAATCCTATGAGAGAGAGTTGAGTGTTGGGGAGACTATCATTTGAAGCACAAGAGCAAGGAGTTCATCATCAACACACCATTTGTTACTTCTTGGAGAGTGGTGTCTCCTAGATTGGCTAGGTGTCACTTGGGAGCCTCCGTCAAGATTGTGGAGTTGAACCAAGGAGTTTGTAAGGGTAAGGAGATCGCCTACTTCGTGAAGATCTACCCGAGTGAGGCAAGTCCTTCGTGGGTGACGACCATGGTGGGATAGACAAGGTTGCTTCTTCATGGACCCTTCGTGGGTGGAGCCCTCCGTGGACTCGCGCGACCGTTACCCTTCATGGGTTAAAGTCTCCATCAACGTGGATGTACGTTAGCACCACCTATCGGAACCACGGATAAAAAATCTATGTGTCAACATTGCGTTTGCTCCCTCAATCTCCTCCCTTTACCTTCATATGCAATTGTTTTACTTTCCGCTGCTACACTCCTAGAATTGCATGTGTAGGTTGATTGCTTGACTTGTGCTAAGTTGCTAAAATCTTCCAAGAACTAAAATTGGGAAAAGGCTAGATTTTTAATTGGTCTAGTAGTCTAATCAACCCCCTCTAGACATACTTTCTATCCTACAAGTGGTATCAGAGCTTTGGTCTCCATTTGCTTTGATTTCCATAGCTCTTGGTGGTCATAGCCTTGGTTTCACAAACTAGGATAGTATGGCGTCTACCAAGGGAAATTACCACCATAGAGGTCCTTACTTTGATGGTACAGATTTTGCTAGTTGGAAGCAAAAGATGTAAATGCATATTCTTGGACATAGCCAGGCCGTTTGGGCTATTGTGTGTATTGGCTTGCAAGGTGAATTCTTTGATGGGAGAGAACCAAACTGTGAAGCTGCCGCAGAGGAGTTGAAGATGCTGCAATACAATGCTCAAGCTTGTGATATTCTCTTCAACGGATTGTGCCCCGAAGAATTCAACAAAATCACCCGTCTTGAGAATGCAAAGGAAATTTGGGATACTTTGATTGACATGCACGAAGGTACCGACTCTGTCAAGGCATCCAAATTGGATGTGCTTCAAAGTCAACTTGACAAGTTCAAAATGAAGGATGGTGAAGGCGTCGCTGAAATGTACTCTAGGCTTGCTCTCATCACAAATGAGATTGCTGGCTTAGGAAGTGAAGAGATGACCGACAGATCCATCATCAAGAAGATACTAAGAGCCTTGGATGGAAAATATGATACCGTGTGCACATTGATCCAAATGATGCCCAATTACAAAGATCTCAAGCCAACGGAAGTCATCGGAAGAATTGTTGCTCATGAGATGTCACTAAAGGATAAGGAAGAGCTCCATAACAAGTCAAGCGGTGCTTACAAAGCCTCATGTGAAGCTCCCACATCATCAAGTGAGAAACAAACCTTCAATGAAGAATTGAGCCTAATGGTGAAGAACTTCAACAAGTTCTACAAAAGTAGATGCAAGGAAAGAACTTCCAAGTCAAGGTCCTACAATGACAAAAGATCTTCTAGTCATGAGCATAATTGCTACAATTGTGGAAGACCCAGACACTACTCCAATGAGTGTACGGCTCCCTACAAAAGAAGAGAAGATTCTCCCAAAAGAAGGAGTAGAAGAGAAGAATCACCATCAAGAGAAACAAGGAGTAGAGATGATCGTTATGAACGAAGACCCTCTCGGAGAAGCAAGGATTTGGTAAGGAATGACAAGTCATCAAGGAGCTACACAAAAAGAAGACATCAAGCTCATGTTGGTGAATGGGTATCCGGTTGCGACTCTGACCATCACTCCGAAAGAAGTTATCACTTCGACTCTGAATATACCCAAGATGAAGGTGTTGCCGGACTAGCACTTGTGATAACCAACTCCTACAACATATATTTGACTCACCAAATGAAGGAATTGGGAGATTCTTCATGGCCAAAGTTCCAAAGGTAACACACCCCGAGTATGTTGATTTCAATAGTGATGAAGATGATTTTGTAGGAGATGATGATTTACTTGTTGACAACTCTAGTTATGAAAACTATGATGAGCTTGCTATTAATCATGATAATCAAGACAAAATGAATGATGATGATAAGAAGGAGATTGAGCGTCTAACTAAAGAACTAAACACTCTTAAGTTAGCTCATGAAACTACCTTGGAAAATCATCGAGAACTTTTAAAGACTCATGATAAGCTACGCTTTGACAAGCTCAACCTTGAGCAAGAACATGAGTTTTTAAAGGCGATCAATGATGATCTTTGCAAGAAAAGTTCTTCTTACATTGCCAAGCGTTTACTCTTGTCTACTTACATGCCAGAAGTTAAATCTAGCAACAAGAACAAGAAATATTCTTCATCTAGTAGTAACAACAATCATGCTAAATCCAATGATGTTGCTTCTAGTAGTTCTCTTGATTCCACTAATTATTCTCTTACCAAGTTATACTTGAGCAAGAAAATAGCTTATTGAAGGGAATTATAGAGAAAGGTGTTTACAAGAGCCTTGCTGGAAGTAAGCAATTTGAGGAAATTGTACGCAAGCAAGGAAGACACCGGAAGAATCAAGGTGTTGGTTTCGAACGAAAGTTCAATGCCAATGGAGTTGAGTGGGAAGAAGATCAATAACCCAAGACGAAGTTTGTTCCTCAACAAGAGAAGTATGATCCTACTTCTTTCAAATGAACACAAGCTCAAGATGATCTTCCGCCACAAGACCACAAGCAAAAAGGCAAGGACAAGCTTTAGGAGGAAATTGATGCATTTGAAGAAGCACCTAAGGCCTTAGTCAAGTGGGTTCCCAAAACTACATCAAGTTCTACTTCATCAAGTACGACTACAACTCCAAGGATTCCCATCAAGATGGTGTGGATCCCGAAGAAGAAGAACTAGAGAGTTCTTGAGGGTGACTCCGCCAACATACTTCACTCTTATCATTTTGGCAATGACAAGTGCAAACAACTTCCACATCTTGCACTAGTCCAAGGAGTCACAAACCCTCTTGTTGGTAAGACAAGGGACAAGGTAACCTAATGCTTTCATGGAAAACATCTTGTGTATACATCACTCTATGTCTATGGATATCCTTGCTTGTTCCTTGTGGGACTAACCCGTGTAGGTATTGAAAGTGCAACTCATTCCAATGGATCGCTCCGAATGATCTACATCAACTTTGAGCATCCAAATCTTCAACACCTACATGAAGTCATCATCGACAAAACCCAAAGTTAGTTCATCCCTCTTAGGGGGGATATCACATCTAGGGGGAGCTTTACTCTAAAATTGAGCTAAAGCAACTCTAATGGTGTGAGCACAACAATGCTTTATATAAAAGTGGTAACCCCACTTGTGCCTAAATGATGAGTATGACCTATGATCAAATGTTCTCTTTTGACTCCTAAGTCAATATACTCATATATAGATGACCTAGTCATCGCCAATTGCTTGATAGATGCTAGAGTGTTTGTGCATGCTTTGTCACATATTTCATTTGCCATTTTAGTTGTGTGAGCATGTTGAATGCATATTTTTCTCATTCGAGGACATCCATTTGTTGCTTTCATTGTTTGGCTTTTTCTCTTTTGGACAAGAATGCCTAAGAACTCCCTCTAGCTATCTGTGCTTTTCTCGTCTCAAACTCTATTCATGCTACATCACAAAGTTTGATCAAGTCAGATTCGAACTACTCTGTGTGAGGAGCACTCGGAGTCCCCGATTTGTCATAGACTTAAACTTCAAAAACCTCTTTGTGCATTTCAGTCTGACCGGTTCATCCTTTTCTGTCCTACCGAGATCACTATGTTGATCTAGGTTTTCAATCTCGGTGCAACCGATTAGAACCTTTCGGTCACACCGAGTTGCAGTAACTGCCTGGAGTTTTGCATCTCGGTGCCACCGAGTTGTTCCACTCGGTCACACCGACAGGGTCAGGTTATATATACTGACGGGTCAAATTTTGGAAATTTTTCGGAAACCCTTCACCCGCGCGTAACCTACTATGCCTCTTCGGGTCTCTGGATCGTCTTCTCGCCGCCAGCGACCTCCCGCCGCTGGTCTCCGCCACCGTCAACGGCAATCTGCTCCGCCGTTGCCGTTGTAGCGAACATTCGCCGCTCTAGGGTAAGTGTTCGACCCCTTGTGCTGTCTTTTTCACTCCGATTCCTAGCACAAGGACAATGCCATGTTTCTTGCCACGATTGAGATTGATCCTTCTAGCAAAAACTTCATCAGATCTAGATTGATTCAAAAAATTTAGGGTTAGCTCTCCGCAGAACTCATTTCGGACCGACCGAACTGTAGAAATCGGTCTCACCGATTCGGCCTTGGCCATTGCACATGGCTTTTCAGTCTGAACAGAACGTGCAAATCGGTGTGACCGAGTTCAGGATTCTGTGAAACCCTAGCAATCTCGGTGCCACCGAACAGTGACTCGGCCCTACCGAGTTCACTAGTTTAGGTTCCAAGTGTTGCTTCGGTATCACCGAGTTTGTCAATTCGGTAGCTCGAGATCACTTACATGAGAACTAAAACTAAACTTTTTGACTCAATTGTTTTGCAAAACTCCTGTACTTTGTGATGCTCGTCTACTCTACCTCATCTACAACCTATTCACAGGGTCTGCTGTCAGTGAGCTTGAAGAGATGTCTGATCAAAGTGATAGTCAGAACAAGTCTGAAGAGTAGGTTCAGTTGAGTGAGGGCACTAGTCCCTCAGGGAGCTATGATGAGGGCAGCAGGAGCACATCTGGTAACTTGCCCAAGGCAGCTACCTGGACAAGGAAGAAGAAAACCTCAGATTCTGAAGATGAAGATTATGTGGCTGTTGAGGATGAGGCCACTTCAAGAAAGAAGGTGCTGAAGAAGGAATATAGCACTACTGCTGCAACAAAGCCTGGAATGAAAACAAAGGCTGCAGCAAGAAGAGTTCCAATGTCAAAAGCCAGAGTCTCTACTACTGAAGCTTCCAAGCCAAAGAAAGTTGCCACAGGTGAAACTATGAAGTTCACCATTGAATCAGAAGATGGTGAAGCAGCAGGTGATGGTAAGAAGAAGAACAGGGCAAGAACCACTAATGCCGGAGTTCTTGGCAAGCCCTCAATGAAGAGAGACTCTGAAAGATAAGAGGAAGAACAAGAGGATGCTGCACTAGCACCCAAAGCTCAGAAGCTCATGGGAGATGCAAACAGATCAGGGGCTGCTCCATCTAAGCCCAAAGCTGCTCCCAAGGCTGCTGCTCCAGCTCAGAAGCCTAAACCCAAGAGGAACACCAGCAGTATTCCTACTAAGGAGAAGAACAAGGCCCCAGTGCCTGAAGCTGCTGAAGAAGAAGATGATGATTCACTTGTTTTGAGAAACCTGAAGCCCAAGATCCCTGACCACAATGATGCACATCCTGTTGTAGAGAACATGAAAATCAGGAAGGATTCAGGACTGAGATTATGGAGACAGTTTGATCCATATGCTGTCAGGAGGAGAACTGCTGTTGACTACAGGTTTCACACTAAGGAACAACAAGACTTCTATGAGACAATTTTGCATACAAGAAGCCCATAGTGTGTGACATGAGATGGGTTGACTGGGAGTACATCAAGGAGAATGAAGATCACTATCCAGGTGTATATGACAGCTTCAAAGCATGTGGAGTTGATACATTTGTTGCCCAGAAGCTCACCAAGTGGAATGATGAGTTAATCATGCAGTTTTACTCCACTGCCCACTTCTACCCAGATGGGAAGATCATTTGGATGTCTGAAGGTACAAGGTACCAATCTTCTATTGAAGAATGGGCTCGGTTGATCAAGGCCCCAGAAGGAAGTGAGGATGACTTGGATGTTTATCTTTGAAAGAAGAAACACCATAACACGATGGCCAACATGTACAGAGAGATCCCAGATGATGCTTTGGAGACTCATAAGTTTGGATCTGTCCACTTCTTGATGTCTGCTCTGCCTACCATCAATTGGATCCTAAGGCACACATTGCTACCCAAGTCAGGTGATCATTGATGATAAGAGGACATGCTATCAACTTGCTACATTTGTTTGATGTGCCTCAAAAGTTCAAAGTCATGAGTCTGATTGTGCCAGTCACAGATACTCGAGCTACAGCATCAGCTCCAGCAGCTACATCTCTAGTGCCACCTCCAGCAGCCACTCCACCAGCTCCAGCTACATCAACAGAAGCTTTCGTCCTTGGAGTCATCTCTACACCACCTACTGAAGATCAAGCGTGAGAGTCGTTTAACACTATGCATTTTTAAACTTTTTGGTAACTTGTTGCCAAAGGGGGAGAAAAATGTATAGATCATAGGCTTTGAGAGAGAGTGTTGCTTTTATCTCTATTGCTATTTTGGTTGAAACTTTTTATTGTGTTCTTGTGTGAGATACTTTATGTCCTTGTGAGATACTTGTTTGATCATATGCTACACTTAATGCTTGTTGGATGATATTATCTCTTATATCCTTATATGATCATTCACTTGCTTGGTGATGAGTGCATGCTTTTAACTTCTATCATTTTGAGCGCTCCACCAAGATGTATGTGTCATGGAAGAGTAACCCATGATCCTAATCGATTTTGCACTTGCATTAAAAAGCAAATTTTCAATAATTCACAAATTTAGGGGGAGCTCTTGCTTATCACATACTTCTCAAAGCGACGATGTTTTTCAATCTTATTATCATTTGTCGAAGCTTTGACCTATATGTTGTCATTAATTACCAAAAAGGGGGAGATTGAAAGTGCAACTATCCCTGGGTGGTTTTGGTAACTCCTAACAACATATAGCTCATTGAGCTAATGCTATTTCAAGATAAATATTTTAGGAAAGCTCAATGATTGGCATGGCATGGATTAGAAAGTGGACCCCTCAAAATGCTAAGGACAAAAGATTGGCTCAAGCTCAAAGCACAAGACTCTACATTTTCATTTTAGTGATCCAAGATCACATTGAGTCCATAGTAAAATCCAATACTATCAAGATGGGGTGAGGTATTGCTTAATAAATTTCTTGCTAAAAGTGCTTAGTGATATGCTCCAAAAACCCTCAACTGCTTTCTCACATCCACATATGTCCCAAACCAAAAGTCAAACTCGGCCCCACCGAAACTGTCTATCTGGCGCTACCAAGTTCAATTGACATAGCCACTGCTAGAAACCCTAGTCTTTTCGGTCTCACCGAGATGGGATTGTAATCTCTCTGTTTCCCTTTGTAACATTTCGGTCAAACCGAGATGAGTGATCGGTCCCACCGAGATTGCAATGCAAACAATATGTTTCCCTTTCGTAACGTTTCGGTCTAACCGAGATGAGCGAATCGGTCCCACCGAGTTTGCCTGACCAACTCTCTGTTTGTCTATTACCAAAATCGGTCTCACCGAGATTACATTATGCCCTAACCCTACCGAAATCGGTCTCACTGAGTTGACTTGTCGGTCCCACCGAAAATCCTAACGGTCACATTATAAAACTAAATCGGTCTGACCGAGTTTAACGATTCGGTCCCACCGAGTTTGGTGATTTTTGTGTAACGGATAGATTTTGTGTGGAGGCTATATATACCCCTCCATCCACTCTTCATTCGTGGAGAGAGCCATCAGAATATGCCTACACTTCCAACATACATTTTTTGAGAGAGAACCACCTACACTTGTGTTGAGGTCAAGATTTTCCATTCCAACCACATAAATCTTGATCTCTAGCCTTCCCATGTTGCTTTCCACTCAAATCATCTTTCCACCAAATCCAATCCTATGAGAGAGAGTTGAGTGTTGGGGAGACTATCATTTGAAGCACAAGAGCAAGGAGTACATCATCAACACACCATTTGTTATTTCTTGGAGAGTGGTGTCTCCTAGATTGGCTAGATGTCACATGGGAACCTCCGTCAAGAATGTGGAGTTGAACCAAGGAGTTTGTAAGGGCAAGGAGATTGCCTACTTCGTGAAGATCTACCCGAGTGAGGCAAGTCCTTCGTGGGCGACAACCATGGTGGGATAGACAAGGTTGCTTCTTCGTGGACCCTTCGTGGGTGGAGCCCTCCGTGGACTCGCGCAACCGTTACCCGTCGCGGGTTGAAGTCTCCATCAACGTGGATGTACGATAGCACCACCTATCCGAACCACGGATAAAAAATCTCCGTGTCAACATTGCGTTTGCTCCCTCAATCTCCTCCCTTTACCTTCCTATACAATTGTTTAACTTTCCGCTGCTACACTCCTAGAATTGCATGTGTAGGTTGATTGCTTGACTTGTGCTAAGTTGCTAAAATCTACCAAGAACTAAAATTGGGAAAAGGCTAGATTTTTAGTTGGTCAAGTAGTCTAATCACCCCCCCCCCCTCTAGATGACTTAAAACTTGCTTGGTGATGAGTGCATGCTCTTAACTTCTATCATTTTGAGCACTCCACCAAGATGTATGTGTAACGGAATAGTAACCCATGATTCTAATTGATTTTGCATTTGCATTCAAAAGCAAATTTTAAATAATGCACAAATTTAGGGGGAGCTCTTTCTTATCACATACTTCTCAAAGCGACGATGTTTTTCAATCTTATTATCATTTGTCGAAGCTTTGATCTATATGTTGTCATCAATTACCAAAAGGGGGAGATTGAAAGTGCAACTATCCCTGGGTGGTTTTCGTAATTACTAACAACATATAGCTCATTGAGCTAATGCTATTTCAAGATAAATATCTTAGAAAAGCTCAATGATTGGCATGGCATGGATTAGGAAGTGGACCCCTCAAAATGCTAAGGACAAAAGATTGGCTCAAGCTCAAAGCACAAGACTCTACATTTTCATTTTAGTGATCCAAGATCACATTGAGTCCATAGGAAAAGCCAATACTATCAAGAGGGGTGAGGTGTTGCTTAATAAGTTTCTTGCTAAAAGTGCTTAGTGATATGCTCCAAAACCCTCAACTGCTTTCTCACATCCACATATGTCCCAAACCAAAAGTCAAACTCAGCCCCACCGAAACTGTCTATCCGGCGCTACCGAGTTCAATTGACATAGCCAGTGCTAGAAACCCTAGTCTTTTCGGTCTCACCGATAGGGATCTCGGTCTCACCGAGATGGGATTGTAATCTCTCTGTTTCCCTCTGTAACGTTTCGGTCAAACCGAGATGAGCGATCGGTCCCACCGAGATTGAAATGCAAACACTATGTTTCCCTTTCGTAACGTTTCGGTCTAACCGAGATGAGCGAATCGGTCCCACTGAGTTTGCCTGACCAACTCTTTGTTTGTCTATTACCAAAATCGGTCTCACCGAGATTACATTATGCCCTAACCCTAACGAAATCGGTCTCACTGAGTTGACTTGTCGGTCCCACCGAAAATCCTAACGGTCACATTATAAAACTAAATCGGTCTGACCAAGTTTAACGATTCGGTCCCACCGAGTTTGGTGATTTCTGTGTAACGGTTAGATTTTGTGTGGAGGCTATATATACCCCTCCATCCACTCTTCATTCGTGGAGATAGCCATCAGAATATGCCTACACTTCCAACATACATTTTCTGAGAGAGAACCACCTACACTTGTGTTGAGGTCAAGATTTTCCATTCCAACCACATAAATCTTGATCTCTAGCCTTCCCCAAGTTGCTTTCCACTCAAATCATCTCTCCACCAAATCCAATCCTATGAGAGAGAGTTGAGTGTTGGGGAGACTATCATTTGAAGCACAAGAGCAAGGAGTTCATCATCAACACACCATTTTTCACTTCTTGGAGAGTGGTGTCTCCTAGATTGGCTAGGTGTCACTTGGGAGCCTCCGTCAAGAATGTGGAGTTGAACCAAGGAGTTTGTAAGGGCAAGGAGATTGCCTACTTCGTGAAGATCTACCCGAGTGAGGCAAGTCCTTCGTGGGCGACAACCATGGTGGGATAGACAAGGTTGCTTCTTCGTGGACCCTTCGTGGGTGGAGCCCTCCGTGGACTCACAAGGCAGTTACCCGCTATGGGTTGAAGTCTCCATCAACGTGGATGTACGATAGCACCACCTATCCGAACCATGGATAAAAAATCTCCGTGTCAACATTGCGTTTGCTCCTCAATCTCCTCCTTTACCTTCCTATACAATTGTTTAACTTTCATTGCTACACTCCTAGAATTGCATGTGTAGGTTGATTGCTTGACTTGTGCTAAGTTGCTAAAATCTACCAAGAACTAAAATTGGGAAAAGGCTAGATTTTTAGTTGGTCAAGTAGTCTAATCACCCCCCCCCCTCTAGATGACTTAAAACTTGCTTGGTGATGAGTGCATGCTCTTAACTTCTATCATTTTGAGCACTCCACCAAGATGTATGTGGCACGGAATAGTAACCCATGATTCTAATTGATTTTGCATTTGCATTCAAAAGCAAATTTTAAATAATGCACAAATTTAGGGGGAGCTCTTTCTTATCACATACTTCTCAAAGCGACGATGTTTTTCAATCTTATTATCATTTGTCGAAGCTTTGATCTATATGTTTTCATCAATTACCAAAAAGGAGGAGATTGAAAGTGCAACTATCCCTGGGTGGTTTTCGTAATTACTAACAACATATAGCTC
The DNA here is from genome assembly GCA_021605145.1 of Aegilops bicornis. Lineage (NCBI taxonomy): Eukaryota > Viridiplantae > Streptophyta > Magnoliopsida > Poales > Poaceae > Aegilops > Aegilops bicornis. The sequence continues at coordinate 351,836,477 of CM038671.1, read as the reverse complement.
ATTGAGCTAATGCTATTTCAAGATAAATATCTTAGAAAAGCTCAATGATTGGCATGGCATGGATTAGGAAGTGGACCCCTCAAAATGCTAAGGACAAAAGATTGGCTCAAGCTCAAAGCACAAGACTCTACATTTTCATTTTAGTGATCCAAGATCACATTGAGTCCATAGGAAAAGCCAATACTATCAAGAGGGGGTGAGGTGTTGCTTAATAAGTTTCTTGCTAAAAGTGCTTAGTGATATGCTCCAAAAACCCTCAACTGCTTTCTCACATCCACATATGTCCCAAACCAAAAGTCAAACTCAGCCCCACCGAAACTGTCTATCCGGCGCTACCGAGTTCAATTGACATAGCCAGTGCTAGAAACCCTAGTCTTTTCGGTCTCACCGATAGGGATCTCGGTCTCACCGAGATGGGATTGTAATCTCTCTGTTTCCCTCTGTAACGTTTGGTCAAACCGAGATGAGCGATCGGTCCCACCGAGATTGAAATGCAAACACTATGTTTCCCTTCGTAACGTTTCGGTCTAACCGAGATGAGCGAATCGGTCCCACCGAGTTTGCTGACCAACTCTTTGTTTGTCTATTACCAAAATCGGTCTCACCGAGATTACATTATGCCCTAACCCTAACGAAATCGGTCTCACCGAGTTGACTTGTCGGTCCCAATCAAAATCCTAACGGTCACATTATAAAACTAAATCGGTGCGACCAAGTTTAACGATTCGGTCCCACCGAGTTTGGTGATTTACGTGTAGCAGTTAGATTTTGTGTGGAGGCTATATATACCCCTCCATCCACTCTTCATTCGTGGAGATAGCCATCAGAATATGCCTACACTTCCAACATACATTTTCTGAGAGAGAACCACCTACACTTGTGTTGAGGTCAAGATTTTCCATTCCAACCACATAAATCTTGATCTCTAGCCTTCCCCAAGTTGCTTTCCACTCAAATCATCTCTCCACCAAATCCAATCCTATGAGAGAGAGTTGAGTGTTGGGGAGACTATCATTTGAAGCACAAGAGCAAGGAGTTCATCATCAACACACCATTTTTCACTTCTTGGAGAGTGGTGTCTCCTAGATTGGCTAGGTGTCACTTGGGAGCCTCCGTCAAGAATGTGGAGTTGAACCAAGGAGTTTGTAAGGGCAAGGAGATCGCCTACTTCGTGAAGATCTACCCGAGTGAGGCAAGTCCTTCGTGGGCGACAACCATGGTGGGATAGACAAGGTTGCTTCTTCGTGGACCCTTCGTGGGTGGAGCCCTCCGTGGACTCGCGCAACCGTTACCCGTCGCGGGTTGAAGTCTCCATCAACGTGGATGTACGATAGCACCACCTATCCGAACCACGGATAAAAAATCTCCGTGTCAACATTGCGTTTGCTCCCTCAATCTCCTCCCTTTACCTTCCTATACAATTGTTTAACTTTCGCTGCTACACTCCTAGAATTGCATGTGTAGGTTGATTGCTTGACTTGTGCTAAGTTGCTAAAATCTACCAAGAACTAAAATTGGGAAAAGGCTAGATTTTTAGTTGGTCAAGTAGTCTAATCACCCCCCCTCTAGATGACTTAAAACTTGCTTGGTGATGAGTGCATGCTCTTAACTTCTATCATTTTGAGCACTCCACCAAGATGTATGTAACGGAATAGTAACCCATGATTCTAATTGATTTTGCATTTGCATTCAAAAGCAAATTTTAAATAATGCACAAATTTAGGGGGAGCTCTTTCTTATCACATACTTCTCAAAGCGACGATGTTTTTCAATCTTATTATCATTTGTCGAAGCTTTGATCTATATGTTGTCATCAATTACCAAAAAGGAGGAGATTGAAAGTGCAACTATCCCTGGGTGGTTTTCGTAATTACTAACAACATATAGCTCATTGAGCTAATGCTATTTCAAGATAAATATCTTAGAAAAGCTCAATGATTGGCATGGCATGGATTAGGAAGTGGACCCCTCAAAATGCTAAGGACAAAAGATTGGCTCAAGCTCAAAGCACAAGACTCTACATTTTCATTTTAGTGATCCAAGATCACATTGAGTCCATAGGAAAAGCCAATACTATCAAGAGGGGTGAGGTGTTGCTTAATAAGTTTCTTGCTAAAAGTGCTTAGTGATATGCTCCAAAACCCTCAACTGCTTTCTCACATCCACATATGTCCCAAACCAAAAGTCAAACTCAGCCCCACCGAAATCGCTTATCCGGGCGCTACGAGTTCAATTGACATAGCCAGTGCTAGAAACCCTAGTCTTTTCGGTCTCACCGATAGGGATCTCGGTCTCACCGAGATGGGATTGTAATCTCTCTGTTTCCCTCTGTAACGTTTCGGTCAAACCGAGATGAGCGATCGGTCCCACCGAGATTGAAATGCAAACACTATGTTTCCCTTTCGTAACGTTTCGGTCTAACCGAGATGAGCGAATCGGTCCCACTGAGTTTGCCTGACCAACTCTTTGTTTGTCTATTACCAAAATCGGTCTCACCGAGATTACATTATGCCCTAACCCTAACGAAATCGGTCTCACTGAGTTGACTTGTCGGTCCCACCGAAAATCCTAACGGTCACATTATAAAACTAAATCGGTCTGACCAAGTTTAACGATTCGGTCCCACCGAGTTTGGTGATTTCTGTGTATCGGTTAGATTTTGTGTGGAGGCTATATATACCCCTCCATCCACTCTTCATTCGTGGAGATAGCCATCAGAATATGCCTACACTTCCAACATACATTTTCTGAGAGAGAACCACCTACACTTGTGTTGAGGTCAAGATTTTCCATTCCAACCACATAAATCTTGATCTCTAGCCTTCCCCAAGTTGCTTTCCACTCAAATCATCTCTCCACCAAATCCAATCCTATGAGAGAGAGTTGAGTGTTGGGGAGACTATCATTTGAAGCACAAGAGCAAGGAGTTCATCATCAACACACCATTTTCACTTCTTGGAGAGTGGTGTCTCCTAGATTGGCTAGGTGTCACTTGGGAGCCTCCGTCAAGAATGTGGAGTTGAACCAAGGAGTTTGTAAGGGCAAGGAGATTGCCTACTTCGTGAAGATCTACCCAAGTGAGGCAAGTCCTTCGTGGGCGACAACCATGGTGGGATAGACAAGGTTGCTTCTTCGTGGACCCTTCGTGGGTGGAGCCCTCCGTGGACTCAGCCAGAACTGCTACTCCGTCAGCGGGTTGAAGTCTCCATCAACGTGGATGTACGATAGCACCACCTATCCGAACCATGGATAAAAAATCTCCGTGTCAACATTGCGTTTGCTCCCTCAATCTCCTCCCTTTACCTTCCTATACAATTTTTTAACTTTCATTGCTACACTCCTAGAATTGCATGTGTAGGTTGATTGCTTGACTTGTGCTAAGTTGCTAAAATCTACCAAGAACTAAAATTGGGAAAAGGCTAGATTTTTAGTTGGTCAAGTAGTCTAATCACCCCCCTCTAGATGACTTAAAACTTGCTTGGTGATGAGTGCATGCTCTTAACTTCTATCATTTTGAGCACTCCACCAAGATGTATGTGGCACGGAATAGTAACCCATGATTCTAATTGATTTTGCATTTGCATTCAAAAGCAAATTTTAAATAATGCACAAATTTAGGGGGAGCTCTTTCTTATCACATACTTCTCAAAGCGACGATGTTTTTCAATCTTATTATCATTTGTCGAAGCTTTGATCTATATGTTTTCATCAATTACAAAAAGGGGGAGATTGAAAGTGCAACTATCACAGGTGGTTTTCGTAATTACTAACAACATATAGCTCATTGAGCTAATGCTATTTCAAGATAAATATCTTAGAAAAGCTCAATGATTGGCATGGCATGGATTAGGAAGTGGACCCCTCAAAATGCTAAGGACAAAAGATTGGCTCAAGCTAAAAACACGAGACTCTACATTTTTATTTTAGTGATCCAAGATCACATTGAGTCCATAGGAAAAGCCAATACTATCAAGAGGGGGTGAGGTGTTGCTTAATAAGTTTCTTGCTAAAAGTGCTTAGTGATATGCTCCAAAAACCCTCAACTGCTTTCTCACATCCACATATGTCCCAAACCAAAAGTCAAACTCGGCCCCACCGAAACTGTCTATCCGGCGCTACCGAGTTCAATTGACATAGCCACTGCTAGAAACCCTAGTCTTTTCGGTCTCACCGATAGGGATCTCGGTCTCACCGAGATGGGATTGTAATCTCTCTGTTTCCCTTTGTAACGTTTCGGTCAAACCGAGATGAGCGATCGGTCCCACCGAGATTGCAATGCAAACACTCTCTTTCCCTTTCGTAACGTTTCGGTCTAACCGAGATGAGCGAATCGGTCCCACTGAGTATGCCTGACCAACTCTCTGTTTGTCTATTACCAAAATCGGTCTCACCGAGATTACATTATGCCCTAACCCTAACGAAATCGGTCTTACTGAGTTGACTTGTCGGTCCCACCGAAAATCCTAACGGTCACATTATAAAACTATATCGGTCTGACCGAGTTTAACGATTCGGTCCCACCGAGTTTGGTGATTTCTGTGTAACGGTTAGATTTTGTGTGGAGGCTATATATACCCCTCCATCCACTCTTCATTCATGGAGAGAGCCATCAGAATATGCCTACACTTCCAACATACATTTTTTGAGAGAGAACCACCTACACTTGTGTTGAGGTCAATATTTTCCATTCCAACCACATAAATCTTGATCTCTAGCCTTCCCCAAGTTGCTTTCCACTCAAATCATCTTTCCACCAAATCCAATCCTATGAGAGAGAGTTGAGTGTTGGGGAGACTATCATTTGAAGAACAAGAGCAAGGAGTTCATCATCAACACACCATTTGTTACTTCTTGGAGAGTGGTGTCTCCTAGATTGGCTAGGTGTCACTTGGGAGCCTCCGTCAAGATTGTGGAGTTGAACCAAGGAGTTTGTAAGGGCAAGGAGATCGCCTACTACGTGAAGATCTACCCGAGTGAGGCAAGTCCTTCATGGGCGACAACCATAGTGGGATAGACAAGGTTGCTTCTTCGTGGACCCTTCGTGGGTGGAGCCCTCCGTGGACTCGCGCAACCGTTACCCTTCGCGGGTTGAAGTCTGCATCAACGTGGATGTACGATAGCACCACCTATCCGAACCACGGATAAAAAATCTCCGTGTCAACATTGCGTTTGCTCCCTCAATCTCCTCCCTTTACCTTCCTATGCAATTGTTTAACTTTCTGCTGCTACACTCCTAGAATTGCATGTGTAGGTTGATTGCTTGACTTGTGCTAAGTTGCTAAAATCTACCAAGAACTAAAATTGGGAAAAGGCTAGATTTTTAGTTGGTCAAGTAGTCTAATCACCCCCCTCTAGACATACTTTCGATCCTACATTATACAAGAGGCTACTTCATAAATTTTATCCAGAGGCTATTATAGGTACTGCGTGGCCTTATTATTGGGCCAGACCCATGTAATTCCAAAATACTTTAGTGTAGGCTGTTTTTAGAGTTTGTATGTGCGGGGAAACAATGTTAGGGATGGTTTTGGACCCGTCCTCCAAGGGTTCACAAAATTCCCCCTATTACTTCATGTATACTACCCTTAGGGCCTCGTTTAGACTTCAGGTTTTGTTTAGCTTAAAGTTCGCCATAGCTGCAACTGCACATACTTCATTTGTGTTCAACGACCAAACCAAGATGTCACAGAACCCCACCTTGATCAATAAAGCTTTCCTCTTAGATTCGCAATATCCAGATTGCAATCTCAGTTTCTGGCTTGTTCTTTGGTTGCTTGCAGGAAATAGACCCTCGTGGTTAGGTTGATCGTGCTCCGGCGTGGTCAATAACCTCTCGGAGTTGGTTTAGCGATTGCTAAGGTGCGACGTCCTCCCACCTTCGTAGTCAGATCGTGAAAGTCTGCTCCTCTGAAAACGATAATCACCATCTCATCGAAAGACAGGACACCTTTGCCTCTATCAAGTGGTGTCAGATTTCCAGGTTGCTCGGTGAGATTTTACCAGTTTTTCATAGTCTAGATTGCATATGTTCTTCCTACCTACAATCCACAAAAAACCAAAAAAATTAGGGTTAGTTCATCATATCCGAACCAGTCTGAGCCATTGCATAATATTTTTAGTATTTTGCTTTGTTGAATTTGTGGTTGCATCGTTGTGTCAGGTTGCTGGTCTTAGCATCTAGTCATTTAGAGTTTTGAGTTCTGTTCACAAGTTGTCACACCGCCGCCGCACCATATTCATAGCCGTCGCCGCACCATCATCATCACCGCTGCCATATACCACCATCGCATATCCGAGGCCCATACGAGTTCACCTCCCATACTTATCCACCGCCATCACGCCAATCCGAGTCCACCTCCATTGCAGATTCGGCACCAGTCCGTGTTCCACCACCCTGACATATATCCGCCACTAGTCCGAGTTCCACCAGATTCATCTCCGCCACCAGTCCTAGTTCGACTCTAGTATTTGTTCCTTTCTTTTCGAGTTCCAGATCACGCCTTACTATGAGTCATGACCAAGTCAGACTCCCCAACTTCCGTGCCGCCGGTAGAAGAAAAATAGTTCCAGTTTAAAAAAAACAAGTCTAGAAAATTTTGGCTAGGGAGTTTTTAGACCATTTGTAGACTTTTTCAAAAAAAATTGTTACGGAGAAAAAAAGAGAGGCAAAAAAGTGAAAAAAAGAAAAAAAATCAGAGTGTGCTCCTGCTTTGTTTACGTGTACCGTCATGATTTTTTTAGTATTCTAGGCTCGCGTCTCTAGCAAGGTCTAGCCTAGGACCAGCACAGTACTGTCGTTGAGCATTTATTCAACTTTGCATCTCTGAATTGATTATTGTTAACCCTTTTTGCTACCATATTATAAGCTTTCCCAACACCACGTACATCTACGTCATGCGTTTGGCACCACCTAGCAATTGCTCTATCCAAGCTTTGGGGAGTTTTGACTACCACGGGTGCCGATCACCACCTGGTGTTTGTTAAGATCGGGTAAGAATTTGAGATTGACTTGACGGATTTGTGATTCTCCATCACAACACCACCACTTCGTAGTAGTATGTAGGAGCATATTCTTCTGTGTTTCTACTGTTGCTAACCATGACAGGATCACAAGCCGACAAGACTGACTGGGAGAACATGACGAACAAGGCGTTACATGATACATTTCAACAAATGATGACTGAACATGTGCAAGATGTGCTGAACGGATTTGAAGAGCCCACGGAGAAGTGCAAGTGCATCTAGTGCCACCCCTAGTTGGTTTTGGAGTATTGACGACAAACATGGTTGAGGGACTAGTGTGTTTGTGAGAATTGCAGGATAATACAGGTTGTAGTCCCTTACTGATTCGGTTTACCTACCAAAGATGACCCCTAAAAATGTATGAAGACATTGAAGACAATGGTGGTCCGTGAAGTCATTCACGTTGAAGATAATGACCTGTGAAGGCATTCACTTGAAGACTATGGAGTGCGAAGACATAATTTCTTTCGTACTTTCCTTTTCTTCTTTATTAAGTCATACGAACCACGAAACTATTAAGTGGGTTCCAAGTGAAAAAAGTCAAATGACTAAAGTGATGCTCAACCAAAATCCTATGTCTTCGAGCGAAGACAATGCGAGCAAATCATATCCAAAGTTTGATGAGTCAGCTTTGCTTGTAGCCCAAGCCAAGCTGCCGTGTGTGTTTGAAATCCGACTGTTGGACACGTGTTGGTTCCTTAGTGACCCAGGGTCATTTCAGACATATCATGCCAGGTTGCCTCCTGGCTATAAATAGCCCACCCCCTACACCATAAATTGGTGGCTGCTTAGAGTTAGTGCACGACTTTTGTCGTTTGAGAGCAACCCACCTCCGAAGCCTTTGAGAGAGAGATCCTTGCGAAGACAAAGCCCAAAACACCCACAACCAAAGAGTGTTAGGCATCACTGAAGTCTTTATGTCCACGTGACCTAAAGACTTGTTACACTTGAGGGTTGTGCATCCTCCAGCTGGTTAGGCGTCACATTATGAGGATCCAAGAGTCATTGTGGATCGCTAGTGAACGGAGTCTGTGAAGGTTTGGAAGTCTACCTTGAAGACTTATCAGAGTGATTTGGAGAGGACTGGGTGTCCTTAGCTCAAGGGGAATAAGGTAAAGACACAGTCTTCTGAGTTCAATCTCAGCCTCCCTAACTAGACGTACAGTTGTCACAACAAGTGGAACTAGTCTACCAAATCATTGTCTTCACCAAGCTACTGGTTCTATCCCCTACCTTCTTTACATTTCAGTTTCTCTTCGTGAAGTCGTTGCTTGCTTCTCTGATCTGTTTGACTTCACTGTGCAAAGACTATTACCTATTTGGCTACATACTATCTTCCATTCCGATCCGTACTACCTAGCTGCTATGAGTCTTCGTGCTTTCACTATATTGCTTACTTGACTATGGCATGTCTAGTGTAGTTCATCTTCCGCTGCATATCATATATGTTCAATTGCTTGTTTGTCTTCAAAGACCTCATACTTTGAAGACTTACATAAAAATTGCCTATTCACCCCCCTCTAGTCGATAACTAGCACTTTCAATTGATATCAGAGTAAGGTGCTCCCTTGTTCTGTGTGATTCGGTTTAACCAGCTGGAGTTTTAGCTATGTCAACTGCAGGGACAATCAAGGTCTCCACTGCGTGCCCAGTCTTCGATGGCACTAATTACCCCTACTAGAAGAATAAGATGCGTATGCATCTTGAAGCCATCGACATCGACCTCTGGTATGTCATTAGGACAGGCATTCCCAAGGTTGGTGAAGGTGTCACCGCTGCTGATGTCAAGAGGTTCACACAACTGGACTCGACTACCAAGAACATCATCTGTGATCATCTGACCAAAGGACAGTATGGCCATGTGAGTGCTCTGGAAACTACGAAACTAGTCTGGGACTAGCTGTCCAAGGTCAACGAAGGCGTCTCAACTCAGAGAGACCCAAGGATTGATGTTCTTCACAATCTCTTCTACTTCTTCAAGAGAAACTACAATGAGAATGTCTAGCTCACGTTTCATCGCCTCATAGATATCACCAATGAGCTTCGTGCACTTGGCACCACTGAGATCACCAAGCATGAAATTGTGAAGAAGCTACTGAGATCACTTGACAGCTCATTTGACACTTTGGCCCTGATGATTCAAGAATGTCCTGACTTCAAAGATCTCGATCCATTTGACACACTTGAGAGGCTCAACACACATGAGTTCCAGCTGTCTGAGAAGAGACATATCTACGGCCCCAACTATGGCCGATCCCGTGCCTTGATGGAAAAAGATGTTTCGTCATCTGAAGAAGAATCTGACCATAGTTCTGGTGATCCAGAAGACATTGGCAAAGAGCTAGCACTGGTTGTAAGAAAGTTCCAAAAGTTCTCCAAGAATAATCGCTTCGGAAAGTCTTCAAGATCCAGCTCAAGAAATAATGAGGCTTCCTCTTGTGACAACAAAAAGAGAACATGCCACAAATGCAAGAAGCCATGCCACTACATATCTGAGTGTCCTCAATGGGACAAGGAATCTGAGAAAAAGAAGAAGAGCAAGCAATATGATTCTGATGACAAGAAGATGAAGAAATCTTCAAAGTCTTCTTCAAAGTCTTCATCAAAGTCTTCGTCTCACAAGAAGAGCTCATCATGCAAGGATCATGCATTCATTGGCAAGGAGATGGATTTAGAGGAGGAGTCTGCTTCTGAGAAGGCGGAGATGGAGTCTGGGGAGGAGTCTGATTCAGGCGTGGCAAGCCTGGCTCTAGCTTCGGCATTCGTCGCCAAGTCCATCTTCAACGCTGAAGTCAATGGTCAAGCCGCCGATGCTAAGGTCGATGATAAGGACGACTCTGCTCCGACCTACTGCTTCATGGCATGAGGTGCCAAGGTAAACTCACGCGATGCTTACTTTCAAACATCCAGTGAAGATTACTCTGAGTGTGAATCCAAACCCAGCTATAAAACACTTGCTAAAATTGCAACTGAAGAACGAACTGCTATGGAACACACTCAAAAGTTGCTAGACAAAAGCAATGACCTATTGGACGAGGAAATGAATCGAACTCATTCCTTAATCAGAGACATCAAAAATCTTTGTGTTAAGTACGAGGAACTTGAAAGTCGTCATGAAACCCTCTTAGCCACTCATGAGAAGCTTTCCTATGATTATCTTCAAAGGAATCAAGATCTCGAGAAACTGAGAGAGTCTCATGAAGATCTTCAAAAGGACAACGATTCACTACTCGCTCAATAGATACGTTCCGCTTAGGAACACTTTGTGCCACCATGTTTAAAATGTCTTGAGCGTCATAATGATGTCTCTATTGCTGAATATTCTAGTTCCTCTGATATTGCAATATCTTCACCTGCTGATGTGGTACCCCTCTACTAAGGATACCACTACTATTGCTGATGAGAATGATAGGTTGAAGACATTTCTTGAAACAGGCATGTACAAAAGCCTCAAAGGGCATCAGACACTATGTGATGTCCTAAAGAAACAGATTCTGAACCGAAACCCTAGGAAAAAGGGTATTGGTTTCGAGGAAAATGAATGTTGATGGTTCTTATTGGAAGCCTGAGCAGTACCCCAAAACCACATGGGTTGCTGCAAAGGGCCCTTCAGTGGACCCATCCACCTTATCTGGCTTCACTTGTGCTAATCCCATTATCATTGATGAATCCTTTGACGCCAATTATAAGTTGTTTAAGAATCAGAATGGTGAAGTGTTTGCCAGGTTTATTGGTACTAACTGCAGGAATGGGCCACCTTTGAAGAAGATCCAGGTGCCCAAAAGTTGTCTTGAGAAGCTTCCCGTGAATGTCATCATGACACCACCTGGGAAGAAGACAAACCCCAGACCAAAGGCTTCATATGGCCCAAAGGCTTCATACAAACTGAGGACCCCACAAGGTCACCCAAACGCCAATGTTTTGTAGGGAAACTATCATCAGACTCATGAATATGAGCGTGTTTCTTCTAACCGCTATGTTCACAAATCAAGGAACTTTTCTGCATATTCTTATGAGTATTATTCAACTCCTGCAAAACTATTTGCTAGGGCTCCAGAGCCAAAGTTCTCAGATGCTGCACTTAGACTTATTGCTTCTAAGCCACCCCTGAAGATGTGGGTGGTTAAGAAGAATTAACTTCTCTTGCAGGGAAAGGTCTCGGTAGGAAATCAAAGACATCTCGACGCCAATCAGGGCACCTAAAACATCTTGTGGGATGCAAGATAAAGTGCAGTAATGGTCTTACCATTTATTTCATCCCAGATTTCTTGTGAGCATCCTATCTTACCAAATAAGAATCTTAACTTTGATAGCATGCTTATTCGCTACATGTTTGTGCTTCACAATACTCTTGGTGAAGCCTATCCCGCTAACTACACTGTAAGGTACGACTCGAAAGCTACTGAGTGGATAATGGACAGTGGATGCACTAACCACATGACTGATGATCGAAGTCTTCTCCTGGATTCAACCCTACGTCCATCTACTAAAATCCACATCACGTTCGCTGACACTGGTAAAAGCAAGGTATTGGGCCTAAGTAGAGTTGCTATCTCAAAGGATCAACACATGGATAAAGTGATGCTTGTTGAATCCTTTGGTTACAACTTAATGTGTGTCTCAATGCTTTGTGATTTGAACATGATTGTGATATTTGGAAAATATCGTTGCCTTGTGCTTATGGAAACTGACAATTCTATAGTCTTCGAAGGTTATCGAAGAGGTGATCTGTATATGGTAGATTTCTCCGCATGACCACAACTTGCCGTATGTCTTCTAGCAAAAGCTTCAAAGTGTTGGCTCTGGCATCAAAGTCTAGGACATGCGGGCATGAGGAACTTGCACACTCTCATAAAGAATAAGCATATCATTGGCATCGAGGGTGTGAAGTTCAAGAAAGATCATCTATGCGGTGCTTGTGAAGCCGGGAAGAGGACTAGGGACAAGCATCCCTCTAAGACAATCATGACTACATCACGCCCCTTCGAGCTGCTTCACATGGACTTATTTGGCCCCACTCACTACTCTACCCTTACTACCACTACACATCTCTATGGCTTCGTTATTGCTGATGATTATTCAAGATACACCTGGGTTCACATAATTCTCTATAATACTGAAGTGCAAATGTCTTTAGACGCTTTGCCAATCGTGCCATGACCAATTATGCATCAAGATCAAGCACATCAGGAGTGAAAATGGCACAAAATTCAAGAACACTAGCCTCGACACTTATCTTGATACATTGGGAATCACACATGAGCTCTCTGCTCCATACACACCTCAGTAGAATGGCATCATGGAGTGCAAGAACAGAACCCTCATTGAGATGGCACACACAATGCTTGAAGAGTACAAGACTCCAAGAAAGTTCTGGCCTGAAGCCACATTGATACTGCTTGCCACATCATAAACAGAGTTTATCTTCATAAGTTCTTCAAGAAGACATCCTATGAACTCCTAACTGGTAAGAAGCCAAACGTTAGCTATTTCAAGGTTTTTCGTGCCAGGTGCTAGATCAAGGATCCACGTCACACTTCAAAATTTGCACCAAAAGCACATGAAGATTTTATGCTTGGTTACGGAAAGGATTCGCACACCTGCAGAGTCTTCAACCTCTTTCACTATAAAGGGGTTGAAACAGTAGATGTGCGGTTCGATTTGACTAATGGCTCGCAAAGAGAGCACCTGCCAAATGTGCTAGATGAAGCTTCTCCTAGTGAATCTATCAAGCATATGGGTACTGGAGAAATCATACTCACCGAGGAACGGGCTGAAGAAGAAATCATCATTTCAACACCTAATCAACATGACAATGCTCAATCTGAAGACAATGATGAAGCTGAAGATGACAATCAACAAGAGCAAAGTCTTTGCCCAGCCCATCCTCGCGTGGCTAATGAAGTACAGATTGAGAAGATCATGATAGTATCAATGCACCTGGTCCTCTCACTCGTTCAAGAGCAACACAACTAGCAAACTTCTGTGGGCACTTTGCATTTGTCTCTATATCTGAACCCAAGAAAGTTGATGAAGCCCTCATGGAACCTGAATGGATTCAAGCTATGCAAGAAGAGCTTCAATAGTTTGAGCTGAATAATGTCTGGGAGCTAGTCAAACGTCCTGATCCTTGCAAGCACAATATTATTGGCACCAAATGGATCTATCGAAACAAGCAAGATGAGCATGGTCAAGTTGACAGAAACAAGGCTCGTCTCGTTGCTCAAGGTTACACACAAGTGGAAAGAATTGACTTCGATGAAACCTTTGTTACTATGGCTAGGCTTGAAGCCATTCGTATAATGCTAGCCTATGCTAACCACAACAGCATTCTTCTGTACCAAATGGATATGAAGAGTGCCTTCCTCAACAGCGAAATTTGGCTCACACCCCAACGCTAGGATTATGGTATCCAAAGGGCTCAGAGTTTGATCTAGTTGGATTTTCAGATGCCGATTATGCTGGTGACAAGGTTGATCGCAAGTCCACATCAGGGACATGTCACATTCTTGGACAATCTCTGGTCTGTTGGTCTACAAAGAAGCAGAACTGTATATCACTCTGTCGCGGGAAACCACGGCCACCTATGGGACCAATGGTCCCTTGCTGGTTTGGCGGTGGGATGACATGTTAGACAAAGAGCAGAAGAGTGTGGGGCAGTACAACAGAGATCACACGGGCAGTTTTACCTAGGTTCGGGCCGCCGTGAGGCGTAAAACCCTAGTCTTGCTTTTGGTGGATTGATGGTGGAAAAATGGTGGTGGTCGCAGCACGTTTGCCCGGCAGGGTTGCCTCAGGGCCAAACGGCTACGCGCGTATGAAATGTGAGGGGATGGATTCGCTGACACAGGGTCCAACCCTTTCTAAGGTTTCCTCGGGCCTCCTTTTATAGACTAAGGGATCACCACAGTGGCAAATTAGTCATTATGCACTAATAAGACAGCAAACAGTGCTATCATACCTAACTCTACAGGTTGACAGAGTGCATTAAATGCACCGCTCCACGTCACATTGTCGCTTGCCCGGCAAGCCTTGCTGGGCTGTTTTGCCAGCTTCACGCCTGTTCGCTCAACACGACGCAGGACGACTGTCGTCTGTAGGTATTTCATGTAGAAAGAGGCTACCATGTGGCAAATGGCTGCCACTTAGTCACTTTGCGGCTTGAAACCGCATTGATCAATGACGTGCATCGTGGTGAAGTGGTTTGGTGAGGTGGCTCTGCCTCCGCGAGTCCCGGCAGGTCCTGCCGGGGCGTCTTGGAGGTTTCCTTCCAGGGGCGACCCCGTCCTTGCCAGGTTTGCCTGCCCTGCAAGGGAGGCTTTTCTCCTGGTGGTTTCTTATTTCTCTGGCTCGGTCTTGGTCCTCTTGATCTGCACGTTGGTCCTTTGAAGATCTTGATCTCTTGCACTTTGGCATGATCTTGGCGCTGTAATCTTGCTCCCATGCCTGTGCACAGTCTAGGCAATGGACCCAGGGTTGTTGCACCGACAAAAGCCCCCGGGACTGCCGCAAACACATTGCCTAGCATCGTCGGGGTAGGCCTTAATAAGTGCACACAGGCAGAGGTGCGGAAGAGGCTGGCCCCTTGGGGTCTTCTTTGCTTCTTCATTACTCTTGAGCCCGGGCCAGTTTCTGGTTTTCCCGTGCGTCGTGCGCAACATTACGAGAAAGACTCAGATCATGGCCTGTGGATTGCCCATGCCCCACGATCACGAGGCGCAAACCACCATCCCACTTGCTCCCCGCTTTATGCGCACCCGCCATGTGTACCTCACGCATTGGGATGGGTAGGTGGTGGATGCGGAGAGTGTGGGGACGAGTGCCATGGCAGAAATCCAGGCATCGACGGTTGGAGCAGAGGGTCGGCCTTGATTCCTAGAGATATCAAAGGCTCAGGGAGGCCGTATTGGGGGAGCGGGGCGGCCGTTTCCTGTGGGAGAGGGCAGCCCCTTCCCTCGCCCCTTATAAAAGGGGGCGGGAACGGTGCATTTGTTCCCACACACCTTTTCCTTCCTCTCCTAAATCTTCCAATTGCTTGCTATGGTGAGGGGACGAGGGCGCGATGGTACCCCAGCGGTGGCGCTGAGAGTTTCTACTCGACAGCACATCTCTCCCCCTTCGGACAATGAGGTGGCGGAACCCGCTGTGAGAGGAGGAGGGAGAGGGCGAAGTCATGGTCGCCATGGTGCTCAAGGAAGAGGAGGACAGGGCGGTGCTTTGGCCGCGCCTCCACTGGCTGCTCCTCCTCCGATGGAAGGCCACGTCGGAGATTAGCCTCGAGAGTTCATCATCAGGTTGTACAAACCTCCGTGTGGCCACCTTCATCTTCCTACTCCATTCGCACGGGAAATGGAGCTTGAACAGCCACCCGCTCTGAGGTTGTACATGAGGGGCTCCGGGAATGGCGGCATGTGGGTTGATGTCGACTTCCCTGCTCCTCATGTTATGTATCTCCGTCGTGGCTAGAAGATCTTTGCTTGAGCCCATAGCTTGTCGGAGGGGCACGTTCTCCAGTTCAAATTAATGGAGAGCGGCCTGCTCTCGGTCATGATTTTTGGGCGCTCAGGAGCTTGCTTAGGGTGCTGCACGAAGAGCTCTACCGACAACGAAAGCTCCTCCTCGAGCGAGAGTGATGAGGAGGATAGTGACAACGATGACGGCGGCAGCAGGCGGGAGGGCGACGACTCTGACTCCGGCTGAGTGTCGCCCGCACCATCTTCATCAGGTGGCAGCACCATCATCTGCACCTGCATCTTCTTCCCGGCAAGGCGATTTGTCGGGGAGTTGGATGCAGAGGTGGGGATTGTGCCTCCGGGCTTCCTCCAGCAGCCTTCCAGCTGGACCTCGACAGGCTTCCTCTCGGGTTGCAGCTCCGTTAGCCCTACCGTCTCCTGCTAGCCCTGGTGGTGGCGGTCGACGGGTTGCCTCTGCCATGCTCTCCATCTACGCGTTTGCCCATGTCCTCCTGTCCCTGCCAGGCTGCCTCTCCTGGAGCCCGACGGGGTCAGGCTGGGCTTCTGCTCTGCCGCTCCTTTTTCCCCGTTCGCCTTCTACCGCCGTGCCTAGGAGGAGAGGGACAAGAAAGGGCATTGCGGGGCACTTATCTTTTTTCAATCTTAAATCTGTTGGCACTTGCCAAATTTTAGTTCAAATAATGTAATCTCTTGAGTCCATGTATGTGTTCTGTAAGGTTTGTACTTGTACGATCAACATATTAATGAAAAATATGAACCTTGTCGAGGACTCATGCGTGTATGTGTCCATGTAGAGGTGGAATGCCTCTTTACTTTAAATAAACAAGTTTTCCCCGGTAAGCTATCCTGCCGGTACCCTTTTATTTTATTGCCGAAGAACTGAGCCTACTGAGCAAAAATAAAGGGACCAGCCCCCCGCCAATCTCTTTTCACCAAAGGCCACTACGACCATCCCAGCTGAAGCAACATTCAAGCCCAGGGATGGGAGCACCTGAGTTTCAAAGAGTGGCGAGGTTTTCTCATGCATAAGTTTTAGCTTACAGAACACTTATGGACAAGAGATAGAACTTATCTGTTTGGCTTGCCGGAGATCGCAGTGTTGGTCCATCTTTCCAGCTCCTTGTAGAGGCTAAGCTCATGGTAGGAACCTGCAATCTTATGCAGATGGAAATGATGCAAGATGCGACCTTATCTATATGCATATGCAATGCTCATGAAATGCTTATGCAATGCTCTAGAAATGCTTATGCATGCATGCAAATCTGTCGGGCCCCCCCCCCAGCGCTTCGTTTATTTCTCTGCTGCTCAGGGTCTATGCCTGGCTTTGTACAAGGGGTTACATGCAACTGAGGCAAGGCCTGTCCAAAAGGGTGGCTGCCGGGCAGGGCCCGACAGCCGCGCTTTACGGGTAGAACTTACGGAGAACTTGTTTGTACCCTTAGCAGACTGAACGCGCCTAAGGACAAGGTCGCCTTTCTCAAAACACCGAGCATGAACCCTGCGCCTGTGATAGCGACGCAGGGCTTGCTGATAGTGTGCAACATGTGTAGCGGCCCGGAGACGGTTCTCCTCGAGTAGCACAACGTCGACACGCCGGTGCTGATCTTGCACTACTTCATCATAGGCTAGCACTCAAGGTGACCCGTAAATGAGTTCCGTGGGGATAACTGCTTCTGCCCCGTAGACTAGGGAGAAGGGAGTCTGCCCGGTAGCTCGATTTGGTGTCGTTCTGAGGGACCAGAGAACTACCGGCAGCTCGTCGATCCACCGCCTGCCCTTCTTCTGCAGCGTATCAAAGGTTCTTGTCTTGAGTCCTCACAGCACTTTAGCGTTCGCCCTCTCAGCTTGCCCATTGCTTCTAGGATGTGCAACAGAGGAAAATGAGATCTTGCATCCAAGGGCATGAACATATTTCATGAAGGCGCGGCTCATGAACTGGGTGACGTTGTCGGTAATGATAGATCCTTGCCGGGACTCCAAAATGGCAGACCAATTCTTTCAAGAACTTGATAGCTGACTGAGCAGTCACCTTTCTGACAGCAGCTACTTCCGGCCACTTTGTAAACTTGTCGACAGCAATGGACAATAATTCAAAGCCCCCGGTAGCTCGGGGGAAAGGGCCGAGGATATCGAGCCCCCAGACCGAAAATGACCATGACAAAGGGATTGTCTAAAGAGCTTGTGCAGGCATGTGGATGTTTTTGGAATGGAACTGGTAGGCTTCACATTTGGTGACTAGCTCAACCACATCTTGGAGGGCTGTGGGCCAATAGAATCCTTGCCGGAATGCTTTCCCAACTAATGCCCTTGATCCAATGTGGGAGCCGCATATGCCTTTGTGTATCTCAGCCAACAGTTCCTTTCCTTCTTCTCGGTAGATGCACTTCAATTTCACACCGTTGGGCCTCCTTCTGTATAGAGTGTCATCGACAAACTGATACATACTGGCCCTTCGGGCTACTCTTTCAGCTTCATCTTGGTCATGGCGAAGTTCTCCGGTTTGGAGGAAATGGACTATGTGCCTTGCCCAAGTTGGAGCCTAGGCTCG
This sequence comes from Aegilops bicornis, assembly GCA_021605145.1. Lineage (NCBI taxonomy): Eukaryota > Viridiplantae > Streptophyta > Magnoliopsida > Poales > Poaceae > Aegilops > Aegilops bicornis. The sequence goes on along the minus strand of CM038671.1, from coordinate 351,818,432 downwards.
GCAACAAGGACTAGCGGCACCTCCTCAACTGCGGGGGCACGTTCCTCGTTCACGAGGACCATAGAACCAGCTGGAGGGTGTGGTCCGGCAAGTGATGAGGAGTTGTTTCCGGCAAGGTCCCTACCAGCAGTCCCGGGAGGCTCTACCGGGAGAGGCTTACCGGAGTCCATCTTTGTCCTTTTCCGGGCCATTGTTGTTGAGGATACGGAGGGGCTGAGTAAGATGGAGAACAAAACTTCCTGGTTCTGCAGGAAGCTTCTGCGCAGCACACTTTGAAGATGATCAGCTATGCTGTTTTCCACACAGGGTACATACTCTGTTTTCAAAGTTCTCTTCCAATCTTCTCACTTCCTCAACGTATGCCTCCATCAATGGACTTTGGTAATCCTTGTTGTCTTCTTGATTCACAATTCCGTGGCAATCTTGAGCCCGACAAGGAGCCCTTCATACTCTGTTGTATTGTTGGTCGCCTCTTCCCGGGCAAAGTGCATCTGGACGACGTACTTCAATTGCTCCCCGGAGGGGGCAACGAGAAACACGACAGCCCCTACCCTGTAGGGAAAAGGCACCATCGAAATACATGATCCTTTCTTGGGGCGCTTCCTTGCTGGGGATAACTGTTTCCAGCACTTCCTCATATGGGGTTGGTGTCCATTCTGCAATGAACTTTGCCAATGCCCTGCTCTGAATTTTTGATGTGCTCTCAAACTTCAGGCCGAAGCTGGATAACTCCAAAGCCCACTCCACTATTCTCCCGGTAGCCTCAGGGTTTCGGAGTATCCTTTGCAACGGGAAGCGAGTGACAACCATGAACTCATGGGCTTGGAAGTAGTGGCGCGGTTCCCTTGATGCCATGATGAGACCAAAGATAATTTTTTGCACACCAGAGTACCTCGATCTAGCTCCTTGTAGCAAGGAACTGACGAAGTACACTGGGCGCTGCACCACTTTCTTATTTGCCATGTCCTTGGGGTCGCCCTCGCTGTCGTGCTCATTTCTGTCCTGCTCCTTAATTATCCGGCTCTTCCGGGCCTCGCTCACTTTCTGCTTCTTCCACTTCCCGCTGTGCCACTAACACTATAGGAATCAGGCACTTTGCCGTCTGCCATGGCTGACGACAAAGGCATGCCTGGCGGATGGCAAAGGCCTTTGCCGTTCGCAAGCAGACAGCAATAGGTCCGGCTGAATAGGCTATGACGAAGGGCTCTTTGCCGTCTGCTGGCGGACGACAAAGATGAAAAAGTCTTTGTCGTCCGCCAGCAGACGGCAAAGAGCCTGGACGGCACACGTGGCAGGTTAGGTCCTTTAGGGGGTTAACGACGTGCTTTGCCATCCGCTGGCAAACGGTAAAGACCATTGCACCTTTGTCGTCTGCCAGCGGACGACAAAGTAACCAAATAGGCCAGCCCCCAGGTGCTGCCACGTGGCATGCTATGCCATACGCTAGCAGACGGCAAAGGTGCAATGGTCTTGCCGTCTAATAGCAGACGACAAAGTAACCAAATAGGCCAGCCAGTGCCCCAGGTTGCACAGGTAGCTGCCACGTGGCAGCTTTGCCGTCTGCCAGCAGACGACAAAGAGCTTGTATAGCCCCTGTTTTTTTCTTAAATTCATTCAATTTCATAGAATTTCATATATATAAACATTTGAAGATATATAAAGACAAGCATATCCAACAAGTTTCCAACACATCCGACAACATATCCAACAAGTTTGCAACAACACATATCCAATGACAAGTTTCCAACACTACATATCCAATAAGAAGTTTCCTCCAACAAAGTTCATCGTACAAAATCAAAACAAAAAGAGTAGACTCCATGAAAGCAATTTCCTCATCTAAAGCAAATCTGCAAATTGGGAAAGAAGAAAGTTAGAAGAAGAAGAAGGCTAGCTAGAAAAAGAAGTAGAATTTATCTACTCTTTCTTAGTCTCCTCTCTTCTTCTTTATCTTCTTCTTCTTCTTTTTGTAATATAGGTAAAAATGCTAAGTGTGTAGGTCATTTTAGAGCTAAGCTAGGTAAATAGGTCATTTCGGAGCTAACCTAGGTAAAATGGATCATATTGGAGCTAACCTAGGTAAACTTGGTCATTTTGGAGCAAACCTAGCTAATTATGCCATATTTGAGTTAACTAAGCATATTATGCCATTTTTGACATAAGTAAGCTAATTATAGGTCTTTATTGAGCTAACCCAGGTAACTAAGCATATTAGAGCTCATTTAGCATTTTAGAGCTAACTTAGGTCATTTTGGAGCTAACTTAGGTAAATTGATAATTTAGGAGCTAATTAGGCTTATTATGCCATTTTCAAGGATAATAAGCTAACTATATGACAAACAGGAGGTTACCAAGATTGTTATGCCATTTCAAACCTAAGTAAGCTAATTATGCCATGTTTTACATAAGTAAGCTAAGTGTATGTCATTATTGAGCAAACCTAGGTAACTAAGCATATTAGAGATAATTTAGCATATTAGAGATAACTTAGATCATTTCGGAGGAAACAAAGCTATGTATAAATCATTTTGGAGCTAAGTAAGCTAATTATGTAATTTTGGAGGAACATTAGCTAAGTCTAGATCATTATGGTAAGCATTTTGGAGGAAATAAAGCTAAGTCTAGGTCTTTATGCATTTGGTAGGCAAAACACTAGAGAAAACTTACCGTCATCACAGAGGTGAAGGACCGGTCGGGTTTGTGGCAGTGCCAGACGGAGAAGGACCGGAGGGGGTCGGGGTTGCGCCAGTGCAAGACGAAGAAGGATCGGTCGATGCTTGTCGGGAGGCATGCTGCACCAAAGATCATTTGCAATGTCTCGTTAGCATGATGCAACTGAAATGTGAATACTAGTAACTAATGAGCATTCAAATGAAACTCACCGTGTCAGCTATACCAATCTGGGGCATCGGTGGAGGGGTCTGACCATTTTTCTCTCACACGGACTGCACATTTTGTTTTCACGAGTCATTCATATTAGTTAGTAACGAAACGAACATTACATGCATGATTTGGCTAATAAGCAGGAGAAACTTACCACGAGGAGCTCGTATAGAGCCTGGTGAGACGCGTCGTTCCGGTTCCTCTCCGCTTCCAATAGACTAGCCGTCCTCCCCTCCAATTCGATCTCCCTCTTCTTGGCCTTCCTGTTTGCCTCCGCCAGAAGCTCCTGGGCCCTAGCCTCTATGGCGAGCTCCACTGGCAGTGATCGAGGCGTTATCTCAGGAAGAGACCTCGCGTGGCACTTCTTGATCTCTGGGAGACTTCTAGGACAATGTATCAGTCCATCCCCAATGGCTACCGAGCCATGTTTCCTCCCTTCACCAGATAGCATCACGAGCTCTGTATCAAAAGGACTTTGGCTCGGGTTGAAGTCATCCCATTTCATCGCCTTCCCAAAGTCTCTGTACCTCACAAGCTTGTTGTGGGAGGAGATGTTGGTGAAGCTCTCTGGATGATCAAGGTCATCCTCAAAGAATGCCTTGGCCTTCTTGTACTGCGCCATATGGGCCATGGCATAGAGGTCGTACAGCGGTGGCACGTCCTTCTTGTTGTGTTTCGCCTAAAAGAGAGGAACAACATATTAGTTAAGGGCTGAAACCACATACCCAGTGATCCCCGTACTCAAACAGGTTAGAGCTCCCTTGATGGTGTGGCACACCCCGCATTTGGGCACGCTTATCCCTGGCCTTGTTGTGTTCGGTTAGCCATTGAGGAGAGCACCACTCATCCACCAACGCCTCCCAACAGTCCATCTTATCCACACACCATCTCGGGGCACCTAAGTTTGGCAAAGAGAAATTTCAGCGCTATGCCTACGAATGAAATCAAGGAAACTAAGTACAAGGCCTTAACAATAGGTAATTACCTTCATGTACTTCTCCTTACTCAGATACTTGCGATGGCACTTCTTCTTGGCCCTCCTAATGTTTGTCGAGGCGTAGTAGTCTCGAACAGCCTGCACCCTAGCCTTGTGCCATAAGTTCTGAAGTAGGCACTTGCACTCGGCTTCGAGAACCCTAGCCGCCTCCGCCTCGTGTTCCTCAGAACACCTGTAGAAGGTCTGCAATCGAACAAGACAACACTGATTAGTAAAATCACTAGGTAATGTTGATTTTTAATTCTATAAATGATAAATTACCCAAAACCGTCGTCTCACAATGTCGGCCATCATCTCACACAAGACACCGTCAACCCTCTCCTCTGGCGGGGTCGGGGCAGCCACGTACAGCTCCCAGCTCAATGCTAGCTATGGAACCTGACCCTCACCGGGCAACGTGACCCATCCCGAGAAGTGCTGCCGGCAAATCACACCAAGGACCTGGTTGGGCCCGCGGACACCATCAGCGTGTATCCAACCCCTCCAATATGACAAGGCAAACACATTAGGTATTAATTTGAAGAAACATGAAGGACAAAGGTTAAAAAAGAGTAAATGCACTTACTTCTCCATGTTAGGCTGAATCAACCACCTCTGATCACGGGTCACCGGCATGGCCGGGAACTTCGTACCACCATGCTGGTAGACCTTCTTGCCCTGCTCAACCAGCTCGCCCTCGCTAAAACTATCGTCAGACCAGGTCTCCTCGTCATCAGCATGGCCACTAGTCTCTAGAGTCACGTGGGACGAAGACTCTGGGACCGGAGTCTCGTGGGATGAAGACTCTGGGGACCAAGTCTCGTGGGATGAAGGCTCGGTGACTCGAGGCTCGTCAGCCCGAGGCTCGAGGACCGGAGTCTGAGATGGGTCCAAGTCTAACGGCTCCACCTGAGACGGAGCACTCCAGTGGTCCGGAGAATCAGCTAGGGGTGGCGGCGAGGAAGGCACAACAGCCTTCCTACCTCTCCCGCCACCACGTCCACCTGTAGCCGCACCCCTCTTCGTCTTCCCATGACCTCTCCCGGCCGAAGAAGAAGCACCCACCGGTGTCGTCATGCTGTGTACGAGCGCTCTCCGAAGCTGCTGTGTTGGAATATAGCCACCCCTCCCAGTACGCGCCGAGGAAGAAGGAGGCTCGGACCGCTCTCGACCCGCACCCACCATCTGTGAACACCTGCAATGTCGGTGTACAAAAGTAGGGGCTCTCCTTTTTACCCCTCTACTTGTGCACGGGCAGTCGGAGCTGCACCTGCAGCCACACTTAGCAGGGTGAGGGGACGGAGCAGAAGCACAAGACGGGCAAAACAACGCCAAGACCAGAGACACAAAGAGCAGGAGGGCGAGGCAGACTCCCCCGGCAAGACCCTTGCCGGGGCGGCCTCCACGGCCCTAGCAAGAGCCTTGCCGGGCCAACTTGCCCAACGCTAGCAGAGCGGGCCACCTTTGAGACCAAGGGTTCCAGACGCCAACAACCACATTGGAACAAAGGCTCGGGAGGCACCTCTGTGGTGGCATGCAGATCTTCGTCAAGATCATAAAACACACAAGATCAGATGAGGACCAGAAGACGACGGTCCTCGGCGAGATCATTGCCGAGGAGATCCGCGAGACCCCCCCGGCAAGATCGTTGCCGGGGACGACCGTGATGCTACGACAATACCCTTGCCGGGGCCCCGGCAAGGCCCTTGCCGAAGACACCTGCAGGGCCGCAGCCAAGCGCGCGTCTGCCAAAACTCCACCGTCGTTCCCATACAGCTGCCAGCCCAACCAGCTGGGCAGGCACCTGCATGGCAACGTGCGGCTTCCAGGCCAACTCAGCAAGCACCTGCGTGGTGGCATGCAGATCTTCATGAAGACCCTACCACCACGCCATCTCAGCAGCCTGCCAGCCTATGTGGCGCTACATGCATAGTTAGCCTGGAGCGTGTCAGAGTGAGGCGGAGCAGCGACGGACGGGACGGGCATCGTTGCCATCCCCAATAAAGCAACGGGACACCTAAGGAGCACATCTAATGCGTCTTGTCCCGTAATGACGGGCGATAAGCTTGTACACTGTACACCTTTCCACCTCTTGTGTGCCACTTTGGCGACCCCTTTTTGGCTATAAAAGGAGGCCCGGGGCGTCCAGGAGAGGGATTTGGATCTTTTGGACTACGCACGCACCGTAGCTAGTTCGAGAGCTCAAGAACGCTCAAATATACACCAAAGCAGGACAAGGGTTTTACGCATCCTCGCGGCCCGAACCTGGGTAAACGATCTTTGTGCTGGCTCCTAGACCTGCTCTTTGCACAACCCCGTGCCAGCCAACCGTAGAAGGGATCCCTGATCCCATAGGTGTTGTTCCCACCGACATCTTTGGCACGCCGGGTAGGGGGCGCAGTGGTGTAAATCTGGTCTAGTGGTTAGTTTAGCAGTTCTTCATCGCCATGGCTCCCAAGAAGAAGACGATCACGGCGATTGGCTCATCGGGAGCCGAACGACCCGTACCAGTGCGGGAAAGTGGCGGGGCGGTCGCAGACGGAAGCCGAGGCACGGTCCGCGAACACCCACATCGCTCTAGCAGTCAAAGCCTGGCGATCGAGTGGCGTCATTCGCGCGCGAGACGACGGGCCGCACGCCGCCAAATCGAAAGACGGAGCCGGGCCCCCCGCAGGCGGCACGGGGCCTCCAGGGGCGGCGTCGTGCCACCTACGGGCGGCGCGGTGACTTCCAAGATGCCTACGCCGGCTCCCACAACACGCTGCTCCCAGTTTGTGCGCGACGAGCAGCATTGCCACGTTGGTGACCCTGGGCGCCGCCGTGGGAAGAGTCCTGCTCTTCATTCGTGGGACGTAGAAGGCCAGCACGCACGCCGGGACATTGGCGAGAATGGTGCACAGCCCCCGGGCCGTGATAGAGCTCCTTCTAACGTCGTTAGAAGTCGGAGCGCGTCACGGTCCACGCAGCTTGCGCCACCACCCACGCCACCAGAAGCTTTGGCGCGCGCGCAGTTGCTCCTCGACTTTCCTCCTGCTGCGGAAAAACTCAACGAATGGAGAGCCACCATCCGGAGCCTCATCGGTGTCGCCAACACAGATGAGCCACGACTAGCGGAGCCCTCAGGCGGCACTCCGTCGAGCCACCGCATGCCAGCGGTGGAAGGACCTTGGGTGTTGCGGCCACGGTGCAATCTCCTCCTCCACGCCGGCCACCGCGGGTGTCAACCCGTCGTGATGACGCTTGTGATAACATTTCCATAGCGTCGTCCGACCCACGGACCCGCCGCGATTAGTGCCAAGTTCTTCGGGAGCGAGCCCATGAAGACGCTCGAACTACCATCGAGCGCCAGTGCGATGCACGCCACCAGTCAGATAGGCGGGCGGGGCCCACTATGGTCCACCCAGCACCAGGAGGCCCTGGCGGCCTACCTTATGAGGTCGGTTGCCTAGCCTTTACCCGTGAGCTGCGGCAGTTCCAGTGGCCCTCCCACCACACGTTCAAGCCCGACGTCGGCGAGAAGTATAACGGCAAGACCCATCTGTTGGAGTTCCTCAGCATCTAGACCATTGCCATGCAAGCTGCTGGGGCTCGCGACGACAAGGTGCTTGCCAATTAGTTCCGGTTGGCACTCAAACCCGATGTCATGTCATGGTTGATGCACTTGCCAGTGGATTCTATTTCTTCCTGGTCGGATTTGTGCCATGAGTTTGTTGGCGCCTTTACGGGGGGCCACCAAGCTCATGGCCAGGCAAGCGATTTGCATATCATCCCCCACAAAGAAGGTGAAACCCTGCGCAAGTACATACAGAGATCTGCCATGTATCAGTTCGTCGACGAGTTCTATACAGAAAAAGACCAAACGGTGTGAAATTGAAGTGCATTCCCCGGGAGGAAGGACTGGAGCTGTTGGCAGGGATACACGAAGGTATATGTGGCGCCCACATAGGGTCGAGGGCCCTTGCCGGCAAGGTATTCCGGCAAGGTTTCTTCTGGCCCACAGCCCTCCAGGATGCAACGGCACTAGTAACCAAGTGTGAAGCGTGCCAGTTTCATTCAAAGAAGCTTCATCAACCAGCTCAAGCTCTCTAAACAATCCCTCTTTCCTGGCCATTCTTGGTCTGGGGGCTCGACATACTGGGCCCCTTCCCCCGTGCTATCGGGGGCTTTGAGTACTTGTACGTTGCGATCGACAAGTTCACAAAGTGGCCGGAGGTGAAGGCAGTGAGAAAGGTGACAGCACAATCAGCCGTCAAATTCTTCAAAGGGCTAGTCTGCCGTTTTGGTGTGCCCAACAGGGTCATCACCGACAACATCACACAGTTCACAAGTCACGCCTTCATGCAGTACATCCAGGACCTCGGCAAGAGCAGTTGCCGGGCACACCAAATCGAGCCACTGGCCAGACACCTTTCTCCCTCGTTTACGGGGCAGAAGAAGTTCTCCCCACGAAACTCACATACGGGTCACCTCGAGTGCTCGCTTATGATGATCTTGAGCAAGAGCAATTGCGGCAAGATGACGCAATGCTCCTTGAGGAAGATCGTCTTCGGGCGGCTGTGCAAGCAGCGCGCTACCAGCAAGCCTTGCGCCGCTACCATAGCCGCAAGGTTCATGCCCGAAGCTTTGAGGAAGGCGACCTTGTTCTTCGGCACGTTCAGTCGGCCAAGAATTCCAACAAGTTGACGCTGAAGTGGGAAGGCCCTTATCAGGTAATACGAGTCACCAGGCCCGGCGCAGTCCGCTCGGAGACCGAAGATGGTATTCCAGTGAGCAAATCCTGGGACGTCAAACATCTTCACAAGTTTTATCCATAAGGCGCGGTTGCCGGGCACCCCGGCAAACAACCTTTTATACAAGCCTTGCGGGCAAGGCATGTAACCCTTGGTACAAAGCCAGGCGCGGACCCTGAGCATAAATAAATGAAGCGCTGGTGCCCTAAGATTTAGCATGCATGCTAGGCTGAGTCTCTCTCTGTGTCAGGGTTGATTGTGCTTGGTGGCGACTAACCTTAGCATAGAGGTCGAGTATGCATCTCTCTGTTCTTTCCCGTCCTTTATTGGTTCGCAGGGTGCATCGAAATTTCCGCTGAGCTACTTTGGAAGAAAGAGAACAGGCTGACGCCCCGACCCCGGCAGGCCAAGGTTGCCGGGGGCAACGGCATCAGATAAGTCTTTTATCCCCACTCTGTGCCTCCGTATGAAACTTGGACGTACGAGACTTTGCTCGCCTCTCATACCAACCTGCTCCCTCTGTCCCTTGTCCGAAATCTTACTTTGGGCCGAAACTTGGTTGTAGTGCGATGGGAAGGGGACGAACAAAGGGCCTAATCCTACTCAGGCTGACAGAGCCGGAAGATGAGGCAGCGGGCCGGCAATACGCGGTGAAGGAGTCTGCACCCGCGTATTCCGACTTGATGGCCCGCCACCCGCCTTCTTTGTCTTCCCTGTCCCTCCAACGCCAGCCGTCCAAGGCGACGACCCCGATAAGTTCAAGGAGCTGGCGATGCAGATGATGGTGCTGCCGGCATCGCCCAGGAATGGCGTGTCCGATGCCTAGTCGGACCTGTCATCCCCCTGCCCGCTGCCCTCGTGGTTGTCATTGCTGTCCTCCTCGTCGCTCCCGCTTGAGGAAGAATCTTCGTTGTCAGAAGAGCTCTCCACCGAAGCACTTTAGGCGAGTTCCAAAGTCTCAAAAGACCTTGACGGAGAGCAGGCCATTCTCCATTAATTTGAAATAGAGAACGAGCCCCGCCGTTAGGCTATGGATATGAGCGAAGGTCTTCCATCCATGACGAAGGTACATGAAGTGACGGGCAGGGAAGTCGACGTCAACCCGCGTGCCGCCATTCCCACAACCCCTCATATGCAACCTTAGAGTCTGTGGCGGGTCGAGCTCCATCTCCCGAGCAAATGGAGTAGGAAGACGAAGACGACGACGCGCTGGCCGATGCAGCCTGATGTAGAACTCGTGGGGGTGGTCCCCGACATGGCCCTCCATTGGGGGAGGGACCGCCGCCGGAGGTGAGGCCGATGCGCCGCCCCGTCCTCCTCTTCCCAGAGTTCCACGGCGATCTCGTCCTCGCCCCTCCCCCTCCCCCTCGTGGTCGGCTCCGCCGCCACGAGCTCTTGGGAGGGGGGGGGGCGATGTCGAGTGGAGACCCTTGTCACCACCGTCAAAGCACCGGCGCGCCCTCTCGCAATAACAGTAGAGAGAAAGAAGCCAAGGTGGAAGGAGGCGGATGGTGAAAGATTGAGGGGTGCCATTCCCCCCTTCTTATAAAGGGGCGGGGTCGGGGCTCGGCCGCCCTGCTCAACCAATCCGGTCGTCAAGGGCGCGGGGAATCAAGACCGACCCGCTGCTCCAATCAGCGGCGGCCCGGTTTCCCGCCTCGTCATTCAAGACCGCACCCACCGCCTACCATCTTCAAGGCATTGGGGACACGTGGCGAGAAAGCAGAAATCAAGGGGACAACAGGGGCGACCGTTTTCCACCCCGTGATCGTAGGGCACGAGCGCCTCGAAGGCCACGACCTGAGTCCACTCAGTAAATGAGCCATGCCCTTGCATTTTCCTCCTTTTATGGGGAAGACGCGGGCCGCCTCTTTACCATGATGTGACACATGAGGGCAGGAACCGCCCCACGCATGCGCCGCACGTTACGCACGACCCCCACGTCGTGCACTCAACACGGGTCGTGGGGACGCGCAACCAGCGAAGAAATTACTGCGGTAAAAATCCGCCCCACCTGCCCGCGCACCGTTCTGGGCCCGGCCCGACAATGCGTTGCGCTTATGTGTGGCCGAGGCCTGGGGGCTCCTGTCGGTGTACAAAAGTAGGGGCACTCCTTTTTACCCCTCTCCTTTTCCACGGGCAGTCGGAGCCACACCTGCGGCCACACTTAGCAGGGAGAGGGGAGGGAGCAGAAGCACAAGAAGGGCAAACAAAGAGCAGGAGGGTGAGGCAGACTCCCCCGGCAAGAGCCTTGCCGGGGCGGCCTCCGCGGCCCCGGCAAGAGCCTTGCCGGGGCGGCCTCCGCGGCCCCGGCAATTTGCCCAACACTAGTAGAGCGGGCAACCCTTCAGACCAAGGGTTCCAAACACCAACAACCACGTTGGAACCAAGGCTCGGGAGGCACCTCCGTGGTGGCATGCAGATCTTCGTCAAGATCGTAAATCACACAAGATCAGATGAGGACCAGAAGACGACTGTCCTCGGCGAGATCCTTGCCGAGGAGATCCGCGAGAACCCCGGCAAGATCCTTGCCGGGGACGGCCGCAATGCTACGTCAAGACCCTTGCCGGGGCCTCGGCAAGGCCCTTGCTGAAGACACCTACAGGGCCGCAGCCAATCCCGCATCTGCCAAAACTCCACCGCCGTTCCCATACAGCTGCTAGCCCAACCAGCTGGGCAGGCACTTGCGTGGCAACGTGCGGCTTCCAGGCCAACTCAGCAAGCACATGTGTGGTGGCATGCAGATCTTCATGAAGACCCTACCACCACGCCATCTCAGCAGCCTGCCAGCCTACGTGGTGCTGCATGCATCATTGGCCTGGACGCATGTTGGAGCGAGGCGGAGCGGCGAAGGATGGGACGGGCATCGTTGCCGTCCCCAATAAAGCAACAGGACACCTAAGGAGCGCATTTAATGCGTCTTGTCCCGTAATGACAGGCGATAATCTTGTACACTGTACACCTTTCCACCTCCTGTGTGCCACTGTGGTGACCCCTTTTTGGCTATAAAAGGAGGCCCGAGGCGTCCAGGAGAGGGATTCGGATCTTTTGGACTACGCACGCATCATAGCTAGTTCTAGAGCTCAAGAACAATCAAATATACACCAAAGCAGGACTAGGGTTTTACGCATCCTCGCGGCCTGAACCTGGGTAAACGATCTTTGTGCTGGCTCCTAGACCTGCTCTTTGCACAACCCCGTGCCCGCCAACCGTAGAAGGGGTCCCTGCGATCACATCGGTGTCATTCCCACCGACATGCAATGATAAAGAGTAAACGAAATTAGTACAACAAAAACATAATAAAAAAATTGGTGGGTGAAAACAACACCTAGAAAATTAACTAACTAATTAACTAACTAACTAAATAATTAACCTAAAAAATAACTAACTAAGTAATTAAAGGCTTTTCTTAAGTCCAGAAATGGTCTTTAATAGGTTAAAATTATTTGAGAAAATTTAGGGAAGCTCATTGGACATATATTGTCCATATATAAGAGTTTCAACACACGGTCATGTTGAAAACATTGGTGAAATCCATTAATAACCCTTCATGCAAAATTCTACCTTTCCTAGTTGCTACGTGTCCATGCCCATGGTCAAATGATTCTAGAAACCATTAGCCAACTAATTGACAAATGATGACTAAACATGCCTTTTCTTTTTCTTTTCTGATTTTCAAGAAACAAAATAAAAGGGATGCATATGCATCTAATCCTAATCATATACATGGTTGTTTTCTAGGAGTAGTAATTAGTAGACTAAAACTAGAACTGGTTAACAGAACTAACCTAACTAACCTACAAAATAACCTAACTAACCTAGAAACTAATTAACCTAACTAACCAAGAAACTAACCTAACTAACCTAGTCTAAAGATCAAAGCAAAAGTGTCCAGATAACAACAAAGATCTGCTTGTACTCTCTTCATAGAGAAAGATTTTAAACCAAAAATTAACAACAAAGATCAAAGCAAATAAACAATTTATGAACATTTGTGTCCAGATAACAGAAATATCACCAAAAAAACACAAACATAAAAAAGTTGGATATGTTGTCGGACATATCACTCACAGTGATAATATAGATCTCATCAATGTATGAATCGGGCCACTACTTTTTAACGTCACAAGTCATCACCGGGATCCATAGACATCAATTTCCAATTTTGAAAGAAAAATCAACCAGAAACGTTACACAAATTCCTGAGTTCAAATAAGAATATTTAAAGAGTTTCAAAACAAATGGTTGAGCTGTCAGACAATGCTTTCTAGGCAAATAGGATTATGCTTGTGATGAAACAAGTAGCAGTAAGCAACTCAAGATCCACCAAAAGGATAGCCCATTTGAAAAATTCTAGCCCGATTAACATTACGCCATAAAATTCAGTCTCCAAAATTACGACGTAGCCAATGTGGACATCAGAATTGTAGATTTTCACATCATAAGTTCAGAAATACTCCCAAAAATTACGCTAAGATGTTCAATTTGTCCTCAGAATTGTAGAATGACAACATGGGCGCACAGTGACCAATCAGTCGCTAAAGATGGTATGATTAACAGGTATTTCATCACCGGACAAACATAAACACAAACTCAAACAAACTAGTCAACAAAACAGAACTTAAATTACTACAGAAAACAAAATCTGACAAAAGAAAAAACATGAGAGGAATGACACTAACCTAGTCTAAAGATAACTAACCTAACTAACCTAGAAAATTGAACTAAACTAACTAATAGTACTAACTAACCTAATTAGTAGCAGTAGAAAAACAAAGAAACTAACAGTAAACCTAATTACTAGTAGTAGAAAAAAAGAAAAAAAATCAGGGGGGAGCTCACCGGAGTGGTCGGGGCACGCAAGGCGGGTGTCGGAGGCGGTTAGGGCGTTGGGCGTGGGGCACCTGGTTGTCGAGGCGCCCAGGGTGAGGGCATCGAGGCGGCAGGGGTGGCGGGCGTGGGTGGCCTTGGTGCGAGGGCATCAGGTGGCGTGGGCGGCGAGGGCATCGGGGTGGCGCAGACGGCGAGGGCGCCGGGTGGCGGGGTCGGGGGTGTCGAGCGCGGGCGGTGGGGGTCAGGCGTCGGGGTGGCGCCAGTGAGGTGAGGGAGAGAGAGAGAGGGGAGAGAGAGAGGGGGGTGGGGCGCGGGGCCGACCGTTTTTTAGTTAGGTTTAATTTCTTTGCCGTATGCTAGCAGACGACAAAGAGCGTAGCTAGTGGGGTGGGGCCAGGGGAAACGGCCGTTAGGTTGCCAATTTCTTTGCCGTCTGCTCGCGGACGGCAAAGAAGCTTTTCTGTCATCTAGCAGATGGCAAAGAAAGTGGCCGTTAGGTGGTTCTCACTAGTGGGCCACCCTTCCTCCTTGCCGTCCGCTAGCAGACGTCAAAGATTCTATGTCGTCTTCTAGTTGATGGCAAAGAGCTAGCTGACGGCAAACAAGCTCTTTGCTGTTCACTCTTTCTTTGCCATCAGCTTTCTGTATGCTCATGGCAAAGACCTTCTTTGCCATCAGCTAGCTGACAGCAAAGATCCTGATTCCAGTAGTGTAAGACTGCACGTACCACTTGATTGGTTGCCGCCAAGTATAGCAACAACAACTCTTATGGTTTGGGGGCAACCAAGGTGAGCACAGAGGACAAGTAGGCCTTCAACTCTTGCAAAGACACATCTGCTTATGGGGTCCACTTCATGGGCCCTACCTTCTTCAGAATTTTGAAGAACGCCAGGGCGCGCTCGGCAGACTTGGAAATGAATCTGCTTAGCGTGGCAACGCACCTTGTCAAGTGCCTCACATCCTTGACTGTCCTTGGCGCCTGGATCTTCTCAATATCTTTGATCTTGTCAGGGTTGGCTTCAATCCCCCGGTGGGATACAAAGAACCCAAGTAGCTTGCCGGAGGGAACGCCAAACGCACACTTCTCTGGGTTGAGCTTCAAGTTGATCTTGCGCAGATTAGCAAGTGTCTCCTCCAAGTCCTAGATGAGGGTTGCTCTGTCCTTGGTCTTGACCACAATATCATCAATATAAGCCTCAATGTTTTTGTGTAGCTGTGGCTCAAAACCAATCTGGACTGCCCTTGCAAAAGTAGACCCGACACTCTTTAATCCGAATGGCATACGAACAAAACAGTACGTACCACATGGGGTGATGAACGAGGTCTTCTCTTCGTCTTCTTTGGACATGAAGATTTGATGATACCCAGAATATGCATCCAAAAAGGAGAGCAAATCGCAGCCTGAAGTGGAATCCACAATCTGATCGATGCACGGCAAGGGAAATGGGTCCTTCGGGCAAGCCTTGTTGAGATCTATGAAATCTATGCAAAGCCTCCATTTCCCGTTAGCCTTGCAAACAATCACTGGATTTGCTAACCATGTTGGATGTAGAACTGCTCTGACCAAACCAGCTACTTCAAGCTTCTTAATCTCTTCTGCAATAAATTGCTGCCTCTCCAAGGCCTGCTTCCAAACTTTCTGCTTGACAGGTCGTGCATGTGGGCAGACATCAAGGTGGTGCTCGATTACCTCCCTGGGAAACACCAGGGATATCAGATAGTTGCCAGGAAAACACGTCGATATTTGCCTGCAGGAAGGCAATGAGCGCACATTCCTATTTGTCATCAAGGGTGGCACTGATAGTGAAGGTACCTTCAACGCCAGCCAGCCCTACTGGGACCTTCTTCACTTGTGGTGTAGCAACCTTGGATCTCTTACTGTTGTAACTCGCCGGCAAGTCATCAACAGGCGTAGAGCACTCCGAAGAGGTACGCTTCCCGGATTCCTTGCTAGCGTCCTTGCTATCCTTCTTCTTTCCTCTGTTCTCCTTGGCGGGAACTACTGCTGCCGCTGCCTTTGCCGCGACTGCGTCCCGGTACATCTTATCCACGCAAATGATTGCATCCTTCTCATCTGATGGGATGGAAATGACTCCAACTGGCCCAGGCATCTTCGATTCTGTAGGCATAGTGGGATGCCACCATGAATTTAGCCAGGGCTGGGCATCCAAGGATCCCATTGTACGGTAGGGGGAGGTCGACCACATCAAACACAATCTTCTCAGTCTGATAGTTCAGTTCTCCCCCAAATGTCCCTGGCAATGTGATCTTTCCCTTAGGATGACTCCTGCCAGGGTTAACTCCTTGAAATGTGCCCATTATCTTTAGCTCTTCCTCTAGTATCTGAAGTTTGCTGATTACCTTTGGGGAAATCAGATTCAACCCGGCCCCACCATCAACCAACATGTTTGTGACCTTGAGGTTGCGAATTGTTGGAGAGACCAATAATGGCAAACATCCTACAGTAGTGGTACGGTCAGGATGGTCCTCTTCGTCAATGATGATGGGCGTGCGAGACCATTTGAGCGGCTTCTGAGCCTCTGCTGTTGGCTCCACGACATTGACCTCACGTGCCCACAGTTTGAGTTGGCAGTGAGAGGAGTGCAGGTACGCACCCCCGTCAATGCACACGGCGTCAGTGGCTTTCTGGAACTCCTGCTCGCTAGTTTCCTCTTCATCCCCTCCATCACTCTCATCATTGCTAGCTTCCTTCTCTCGGCCCCTGGCATGTTTTCCTTGGTTCCGGAAGGGTTTGCCGGGGCGATTTTCTTCACCACCTTGGCCCCTCCCGCGAGCGGCATTCTGACCTTTTTCCCTATCATGCTTCTCATATTCTGCTCTCTGCCTCTTCACAAGCTGCTCAACCTGATGACACTCTTGAAGATCGTGCCCTTGGTCCGATGAATCTTGCAGTACGGCCCATCACCTTTCCCGGCCTTCTCGGCAGCCGTAGCTTCCCGACAGTCAGCGCACATGGAAGCTTCCTTACCGGGGGCTTCGACTCTAGCCTTCTTGCCGGTACTAGGCGTTCCCGATCCTTCAACAGTCATCACTACCTTATCCTTGCACCTCTTGCTGTGCTTCTTGCTCTTCTTTTGACTGGTGGATTCGTCGTCATCCTCTGAGTCGACGTTGATGCAATCCTCTTCTCTGGGGAGTTTCCTTCCCTCATCCATCCGAGCACACTTGTCCACCAAGGTGTAAAGCTCCTTCACATTCTTGGGCAACCGCACGTTCATCTTGAAACAAATCCTGTGGTTGCGCACATTGGATTGGAAGGCAACTATTGCAGCTGCTGGATGGATATTTGGGATGTTCCTGTGGACTCTGCTGAATCTCTGCAAGTACTTCCAGAGAGTCTCTCCTTCTTTTTGCTGGAGAAGCTGCAAGTCGCTGGGCCACCATGGTTCTTGATGGCCGCCAATAAAGGCACCAATGAACTCATGGCACAGGTCAGCCCATGATGAAATGGAGTTCTCCGGCAAGTGCATCAGCCAAGACCTCACATTGGAATTGAGTGCCAAAGGGAAGTAGTTGGCAAATACCTTCTCATCTCTTCCCCCGGCAGCTTGAACAACGATGGTGTAGATGCTCAGAAACTCTGCTGGGTTTAGCCTCCCATCATACTTCTCTGGTATCTCTGGCTTGAACGTGCGCATGGACGGCCAACGGACTTGCCGCATCTCATGAGTATAGGCAGGGCACCCAACCTCGAAAGGTAGGCACCCGCCAACTTTGAGCGCAGGCTCGCCAACGTCGGGACCATCGCACCCATTGGTCCGACGGTGGTCGTCGGGCGTTATTCAATGACGACATGCGTGTCACCCCTCCGTATGTCCTCCGGGGCTCGCTGTTGGCCTGGACGTGCTCGAGGGTTAGAAGAGGACATCGAGACGTTGTCAGGGTCTTGATTCTGTCACGCTCGCGCTGGTTGCCACGATGGGGACTGTACTGTGGGAGTGCCCCTTCCGTTTGACTAGCAGCGCAAGCCGTTGTCATCGCTTGGGGAGGTCGTCGTGGGCCAGCTCGCTGTGCGCCCCTAGCCTCGGCAAAACCGAGCAGATTCTGGATGGTGGCGCGCCACTCATCGCCGGCGGAAACCCCAGTAGCAGCTGAGCCTGTGCCATGGCCTCCATAGCAGTGCTTGGCATGGGTGATGATGAAATGAACCGCACCGTCGCTCGGCTTCTAACGGTGCCAGCGGCGACAGCACCACATCCTTGTTATTGCGAGGCGGCCACTTGGATGGCATGGTGACGTGGTGAAGGCGCTTGAGGGCCAGCGGCTCCGTTGGGCGCAGCGACCTGGTCGACTCGCCCCGGGGGAGGCGCAGGCGCTGCGATTGCTCCCATGGCGGGGGCGGCCCGAGGGCGGTGATTCGCCCCGGACCGAGCGCCAGCGCCATGGCTGTGCCCGTCGGCGAGAGGAAGGGGCGTAGATGGAATAATCCCTTCACCCATACCTCGTGGAGCATGGCCATCGGGATGTTGCTGATGCTACTCTCCTCCGGTGTCTCCTGCTCCTGCTTCGGCCGCGGGGGAGGTGGTGATGGCACCGCCTGTTCCCACCACATCCCCAGCAGCGTCCACATCCTCGTGCGCCTCCGCATCCCCTGTAGCATTGGTGGCTGCGGGCGGTGGAGCCTTCGAGGTGGACGGGTGAGCTGAAGCACTGGATTTCTGCTTGAGCGCCATGGTCGATGGCGCCTTCGAAGATGAATATGGCGATGAAGATGACGCGCTACTCACGCTTTCAGGTTCACGCAAGTGACCCCCCTACCTGGTTTGCCAAAGATGGCGCGGGAAACCACGGCCACCTATGGGACCAAAGGTCCCTTGCTGGTTCGGCGGGGGGACGACACGTTTCTCAAAGAGCAGAAAAGTGTGGGGCAGCACGACAGAGATCACACGGGCGGTTTAACCCGGTTCGGGATGTCGTGAGGCATAAAACCCTACTCCTGCTTTGGTGGATTGATGGTTGAAAAATGGTGGTGGTCGCAGCACATTTGCCCGGCAGGGTTGCCTCAGGGCGAAACGGCTATGTGCGTATGAAATGTGAGGGGGTGAATTCACTAACACATGGTCCAACCCTTTCTAAGGTTGCCTCCGGCCTCCTTTTATAGACTAAGGGGTCACCACAGTGGCAAATTAGTCATTATGCACTGATAAGATAGCAAACAATGCTATCATACCTAACTCAGCAGGCTGACAGAGCGCATTAAATGCGGCACTCAACATCACAACGTCGCTTGCCCAACAAGCCTTGCTGGGATTTTTTGGCTGCTTCGCGCCTGCTCGCTCGACACATCGCAGGAGGGTGTCGTCTGTAGGTATTTCCTGTAGAAAGAGGCTGCCATGTGGCAAATGGCTGCCACTTAGTCACTTTGCGGATTGGCATCGCATTGATCGATGACGTGCGTCGTGGTGAAGTGGTTCGGTGAGGTGGCTCCGCCTCCGCGAGTCCCGACAGGCCCTGCCGGGGCGTCTTGGAAGTTTCCTTCCGGGGCGACCCCGTCCTTGCCAGGCTCGCCTGTCCAGCAAGGGAAGCTTTTCTCCTCGTGGTTTCTTACTTCTCCGGCTCGGTCTTGGTCCTCTTGATCTACATGTTGGTCCTTTGAAGATCTTGATCTCTTGCTCTTTGGCCCGATCTTGGCGTTGTACTCTTGCTCCCATGCCTGTGCATAGCCTGGGCAACGGACCCAGGGTTTGCTGCACCGACACATTCTCCACAGCTGAATCTGAATACATTGCTGTTGGATCTTGTTGCGCTCAGCTTCTGTGGATGAAGCAAACTCTCAAGGATTACGACATCAACATGAAGCATGTGCCCCTCTACTGCGACAATGAGAGCGCCATCAAGATTGCTAACAATCCAGTTTGGCACTCGAAGACAAAGCACATTTAGATCCGTCATCACTTCCTTAGAGATCATGTTATGAAAGAAGACATTGATATCATTCACGTCAACATTGAAGAGCAATTGGCAGATATCTTCACGAAGCCCTTGGATGAGAAAAGATTTTGCAAGCTATGGTGTGAGCTAAATATCTTAGAATCCTCGAATGTCCTGTGAATGGACACACATCCTAACACTTATGCATATTGATGACTTAGGTGTGCAACACACGAAGTAATGTATATGTTTAATTCATGAAGACTTACCCTCTAAGTGTGAATACATTAATGTGGTATTTGACTTCGGAGTGCCACGATAATTGTGCGCCGTGTCTGCGTCTAACATTTCCTATACGGTGGGTAACGCCACCACCAACCCTTCTTGAAGATTTCCATTTGACGTCGTCGTGATTGCATTATGTTCATAATTCGTTTGTCTTCAACATTGGTTTGGTTTCAAAGTTTATCTTCGCAATGTTGATTTGGTCTCGTCAAGGGTTACCGACACGTGGCATCCACCATAACGGCTCGCCGTTAAGCTATCGGGTCTGGTTTTGGACCCGATAACCTGTTAATAGCCCGGACCAATGGTGATTTTCCACATGTAAAATTCTCATTGGCCGGAGGAAACACGTGTCTGCTCCTCGGCGGGCCAGATGCCGCCCGTTCATTGGAGGAGACATGCCTATGATACGTCGACATGTGGCAGGGCCCAACAGAGGCCCATATAGGTCAGAAAGGCCGGCCCAGTCAAAGGCCCATAGTACTTACTCAGGTACTAGTGGGCCAGCCCAATAACGGCATGTTTAATAAAGGCCCATTTATGGCCCGAAGCAAGATCTGGCCCGTTAACTGTTCGCCAAATATTTGGGCCCAATTACAGCCCAGTGAATTTCGGCCTGTTAGAGGCCCGATGTAGACATGGGCCCATTTCAGCCTGGTGTGTCTTTCGCCCTGGGAATGGCCCGTGCTGCCCATGGGCCATATATGGTCCGACGCGACATCTGACCAACTAACGGCCCGTGATAAAGGTGGCAATAGTTCAGCCCAACGTGACTTTGGGCCTGCTAAAGGCCTGTCGTATAATTCTGCCTGTTGATGCATGTACTAAGCTTTCGGCCTCTTAAAGGCCCATGATATCAGTGGGCCAACTAAGGCCCAAGATATGTTTCGTCCTGGTAACGGCCCATCATATAACTGGGCCAAAAAAGGCCCAGTCTACATTTCAGCCTGCTGAAGGCCCATCGACGACTAGTGAAAATTGAGGCCCAACATGCATTTCGGCCTGCTAAAGGCCCATGGTTTCTTCTGGACCATAACAGGCCAGTAGAATATTCAGCCTGTTAATGGCCCAACGCTAGCTGGGCCAATCTAAGCGCTAGGTCCACAAAAGGCCCAACTAAAATTTGGGCCAAATATAGGCCGGAGTAAGTTGTGGGCCTGGCGCAAAGTGTGAAGGCCCCAATGGCCATTCGGGCCCAAGAGAGATGCAGGCTGGCCCAATTGTGGCCCGCTAAAAACCAGGCCCGTTAGAGGCGAATGTTTCGGCCCGGTCGACTACATCAAATTTTTTTCAGATAGCGAATGATGGAACTAACTAGTAGGAATTAAGAACAAACCTACTCTATACAATAAATAAATTACGGCATAGTAACTTAGAATAAACCTACACTATACAATAAAGGATTTATGGTATATTACATCCACTGGGCATCGAAGTTCGCTACCAGTGATCATAAAGCGCAACGAAGAAGCAGATTACAAAACTGGGCACCATTGCGCGTAATGTGAGAATATCTTGAACCGAGACCACTTCCAAGACAGGTTTAAGAAAGGTTAGCCTTGCTTGAGGAACTGCCAAGAAGTCTTGAGCAAGGCTGTGAGACCGGCCTAGCATGTCGGTCATAGCTTCCAGGTGTAGCTGTTTAGCAATGAGGTTCTCATTGGTGTTCTCCGCAATCCTTCTTAGAGATAGGACTTCAAGTCGAAGTTGAGTTGCATAATGCCTTTCTGCTAGATCTTGGGACTGAAGAAGTCAAACTGATCCAGACAGCAAATTCTTTGAGCTTGTCTGACTGCTAGTCTCAAGTAACTTGAACACTGCATCAAGACAATACTTTCGGGTTGTCTCGCTATCTTCAAGATGTTTTGCCTTCTTTGCTGCAATATATGTTGGGTTTGTCTCACAGCCTTCAGCAGACTTGTGCATGCCATCAGGCATATCACCCTGAAACAAGCAGAGAAATGACAGGTTTTTGACGTGTATAAACAAAGATGATAACTATGCTGTCAATTCCATCCAATTTCAAATTAGAAAATAAAGAGTAAGTTCAAAATATCAATAGCATAATTTGGCATTGTTCATAATGCGGGGAGCTTCACCACACTAATGGATTACCATGTCAACATAACAATCGTAGATGAAGGGCAAAGACAATCATTGTATCTATTTTTGTTAATGTGCATGGCATGTTGTTCATATCATCAGCCACATCAGTAAGATAAAACAGGAGATGACAAGGTGCAAACGTGGGTTGCTTCACCACACACTGGATTATAGATCCACAAAAAGAAGCAAACATATAGGGAGTATTGAGTAATGTGCATGGTATGAATAAGGAATTTGGTTTTACAAGTAAAACTTGGAACTTGCGGTTCTTGCAAACATGCATTTTGATAGAAACAGCAAACTAAACAGCAGTAAACGATAGGGAGTATGAGCAAATTAAACAGCAGTTGAGGATAAAGGCTTTAGCAGGACTGACTTACATTAACAGTTAACACCGGCTTTATAATGCCCTTCTCCATGTTAAGGGAAGGATAACTCAAGAATTTCAGAACATAATCTTCTTCATAAGCGTTGCCTGTACTCTACATTTTGTAGAGAGTAATTATATATATGATAATACTGGAAGGGATAGAGGATAATGAAGATAAGATGCAGATTCATGCTACATAATCAACTACCAATCCCTGGAAGTACAAGCGTTATAGGACAAAATGTACTGACAAGACCAATGGGCTACACTTCAGACCGGCATTGTACGTGGTATTCAACTTTTGGTAAGATTAAATATAGATCTGATATCTTTTAGTAAATGGTGGGCGAGGGAGATAAGATGCTGAATGCTACACAATGAACCAATCCCTCTTCCCATAATACAAGAGTGTTTTGAACACTGGTGTACTGTACAAAACGTTCTTATATTATGGGACGGAGGGAGTAGCTGCTAATGTAAGTACAGTGATAGACGGTGTTCAGTCCTTACAAGAGGACTGCAGAGCTAAACCTCTTCAAAATCATTGGGTTGATTCTAAATTTATGTAAGAGTCCATACGGATCTTATAATGTCCACCAAATGGACGATAACGAGGCTAACATGTGCAATGATGCTACATAATCAAACAACTATGAAAGTAACTATGGTCATACAGGGCAATTGGTACTCACAAGAGCAATGCAATGTGCAATATAGTTGAGAGATTATGTGGTCCCTTGAGAATGAATGTTCTCCTGCTAACAGTTTTCGTACAAGTGAGACGTTAAGGCAAATGCAGAAATGTAGTTCAAATTGTGATGTGATATCATAAACAGTACCTTACGCTGCAGACGAGACCAATGTGTAACAAGATTATTCCAGTCATTGTCGGATAAATGTAGTACCGAAGACTTTACATAAATTTCGTTTAGAGGCTTGCCATCGAAGTGCGCTTGCCTCAGGTAGGAACGATACTTCCTCTACGAGTGCTTGAAAAGCGCAACCAACCCTTGCTCATCTTGACAATACAGTTTGGTCGTCGCCTATTTAAAAGAATGAAATCTTGTGTCTTCTATCAGCAGAAACATATGCAGTAATTACCATGAATAACATTAGTGCATTACTTACGCGTAAGTTGCAGAGGAAGACTGGAAATTGTTCTGTGTCTGCGATATAATCTTTCCATGAAGGAAAGATGCGCACAAAGTTCCTGACAACAATATATGCTTCGTCTTCTAAACTGAGAAGAAATGGAACAGGGGTCCTATTTGCTGCAATTGGGGCTCTCTCTGGTTTGAAAAGGGATTTGGCAACTGGATTTGGTGTACTCTTTGCTGGAATGGGGGTTTTGCATCGTAGAGCTGGTGCTATGTCAATCGGCATCATCATCTTGCTTTGTTGCGGTTGAGGTGCCTGCAGTTAGGGGCATCGGAAATGACCAGTGTAGTAGGGCTAGAGTCTGCTAGAGTTGGGGTGTTTTGCGGGTCAGGTGATATTGCAACCACACCTAATGGGCTATTTGATTTATCAGGTGTCACTACCTTTGCCAAATTCTTTGCTTGTGCTCCTCCGCGATCAGCAATCACCCTCTTCCTTTTGAACGTCTGATACACAAGAACAACATTTGAATGGATAAATATGGTATGATGACAGATGGAATATGTACTGAAAATGGATAGGAAGGGCGAATTCACATACATGATGTGTAAACTAATCTAATGGCAGTGCAACAAAGTAGAAGCAATGCAAAGCCTCAGTTGCAAGATATGTGCGACCAATATAACCGCAGAAAGTTAGAGAAGCACCTTGATGGGTGAATAAGATAGGGCATGTGCCTCTGACTCCTCCACTAGGGAGCTACATTGACTTAGGTCTCCCTCTAGCTCAGAATCCTTTATTAGGATCATATTCTGAGCATGAATCTGTAGGTGGAGAGTGTTTGCATTGCAATGCATCCAGACTTGATTTCAGTTCCTTAATGCCAAGTTTGACAGCCATGGCATTGCTCTGCTTTATTCTTTTCATGCGCGCAAGCTCATAATCATTAAGATGCAGTTCAGAATCTAAGATTCATGAAAACATAAAAAGTAGTCAGATTATCTATGGAATGCATTGCAGATTCAACTCGAAGAGTGTCTCCCTATAAACCCCTGCATATGCAAAGTTCACCCCCAACCGTGCTGACCAAAACAGACACAGAAATACAAACCCCTTATGTCTCTATAATAGGCAGACACACATTTGAAAACTGAAGTAGGAACATTAGGATCATATCAAATTCGTATTTGAACAAATAAACCAAGGAATTATGAGTGGCATAATGTTTAGCTTCAAGGGTGGAGTGTTGGTAGTGCGACACAAAGCAAGTAGGCAGATTATATTCCATGTAAAAGATCGTAGCCAATGTAAAAGCTGGAAATGGCACTTTCTTTCTATACAATGCAGTGTTCGTTTCCCACACATGATGGAAGAGATCACACAGAGAAATACTATTCACTCATGTCTACGGTTCCAGTATTTTGAAACAGGGTGGTCCACCCTAAAAGAATATTGACAACAAATATGAGAAGGCAAGCATAGATGTAGTGAATCAATCATTTACTTGTGAGCTCACTAGGACAAGTATGCGTAATTATGGCGAAGTAAGAGACCGTCCAAAATCTGAATCAGGAAGTTTGTCTAGCACTTACTGCTTGCAACTAATCGACGTGAATAAGTGGATATCATATCGAATGATTAAGAAAGACAAGTAAAATTGTCAACAAACCTGGCCTGCACTAGTAGTCCGGGTCAATGTCACTACGACCAACAATCCAAAATGACTAGTGTCTGTTCCTAGGCTGGAATTTTGAAATCCTGTGAACTTTACAGGTACTAAAGATTACTGAAATACATCTGAACCATTAAGTGTAGGTAGCACTCAGCACACAACAAACCCTAATGACAGTCCTACCTAATGAGTAATGAATCAATTAGAAAATGGGTGATGAGGAGTGGCTGCTGAAGTGTTGAGTGTTGAGGACGTATCTTAGGATAAATCGGGTTGGCTTAGTGGGTGTTGCACGCCTGAGCCTGAGCAATTTGGGAAGGTAGGCGCGGCTGGCAGCATGATATTGTTGTAGGGCGAGCGGCTCCTGACCTTCTGCTAGTCCGGTGTTTCCTCCTAGAGTCATGCCGTCTAGGAACGGCAAGTCGTCGGTGAGGCAAAGCGGTGAAGTAGTAGAGATCGGAGCGTGCGAGAGAACATAGGATAATCGGGGCTGGGATGACCCAAAATCCTGTGGTGGGCCGACCATCGTGGGAACCCTGTAGAGATACACACCCGAGCGGCGAACATGCATTTTCGAAACTAAATTAGGAACATTTTGCTGACCAATTAAACGACTCTGTTTTAATAATATCATATTCGTATTTGAACAACTAAGCTTGTTTAGCCCGATGGGTGGAGCAGTGCTATTATGACACGAAGCACGTATTCTGATCGTATAGTGATCATAAAGGGGGGAAACACTAAGCATTTTTTTAGCAAAAGAGGGTTTCCCCTCCGATTTCTATTAAAGAAACCACCACGGAACCAACATGATCAATTAAACCCTAAGCATGATCAATTAAACCGTATTATGGTATTGCCATGGCAGATTTAAAGCTACAAACCGGAGAAATGATATTTAGCATCCATTGTTTGCTTGAACTAAGAACTAAATTCTAAGAGCTGAAAAGAAAGTAGAAGTAACCATGTTACGATCTATTTTCTAGTTGAGATCAAAAGTTGAGGAGATAAGAAGTACCACCTCTCTTGCGGCGGCGCCGTGTAGGCATCGAAGTGCGATGGCTGTCGGTGGCGTTGAAGCAGATCTGCGACGGTAGACGGGTGCATAGGGGGATAAGTCTCGTTGCAGTGGAAGAGAAGGTCGTGTGAGCGGCCCCGGCAAAGAGGAAGACAGCGCTGATGAAGCGAGAGGACGCGATGCAAGGCTCTTGATCCGTCACCGTGGATGAGAAACGTCCATCTCTAGCAGTGGACGACACAGTCTTGGTAGGCGCTCCAGCATGGTGGAGGACGGTGGCGATGGATGGGGTGGAGGACGGCGGCGATGGATGGGGTGGCGGACGGAGGAGGCTGGTGTGGGGATGGTGTTCTAGCGTGGATGGTGTATGAATGGGAAAATGGAGGGAGAGGTATGGGGAACCATTCTTTTGGGACGCGCCTGTCGGAAATATGGGAAAGTTACGAACTTAGCCCCCGTTTAAAATTTGGACGTCGCGTCGGTTGGGGATAGAGCGG
The DNA here is from genome assembly GCA_021605145.1 of Aegilops bicornis. Lineage (NCBI taxonomy): Eukaryota > Viridiplantae > Streptophyta > Magnoliopsida > Poales > Poaceae > Aegilops > Aegilops bicornis. Next base: position 351,792,072 of record CM038671.1, on the reverse strand, counting down.
TAATCTCGCATCTTGCCAATATTTGCCCAGAGCGATTTCGGGCGAGGAGAGGGTGTTTTGGCGCCCATGGTTGGCGCCCACAGTGTATGAACGGGGCTGACACGTAGGGCGGTTGTATCACGTCTGAGTGAAGTTACAAACTTGCCCCTATTGAAAATATTTGCCTACATCAATTTCGGCCGAGTCGAGTTTGTTTTGCCGCCCACCGTGTATGAATGGGGAAATGGAGGGAGAAACAAAGGTCTTTCGGACGAGCTTGAATCAAGTGTGTTTTGCCGCCCATGTTTGGTGCCCACCGTGTCGGAATGGGCTCAGAGGCCATCGTGTCACGTCTAATTGAAGTTACTATCCTACCCCTATTGAAAGAAGTGGAAATCGGGCGGATGGATTGTCCGTGTAGTGGGTAGACAGTAATTTCCATCTCCCAAACACTTGGCTGCAGGCAGCCGACGTGGGAGTGGACATTTTGCCGCTTCTTTTGAATTTTGGGACAATAAGCATCCACGTTTACCCTCGCAACTAAATTCAAATCCATTTTGTATTCCTATACAAATCTTTATAAATCATTCTATGTGTTTTTATATATCTTCAAAACCACGACAAAGATGTACTCCACTGTCATATATGAATATGATTTACAAATGCCGATACTCAAATTCAGAGGCTAGAATCCAGTTTAAGGTGAATTCGAATATTTGGAACACTTTATGTCCAACTCAAATGTCACACGCAGCATAATGTGTACTCCCATTTAGATATGTACACAAGCGATGTATCAAGATTCAAATACCGAGTCAGTTAACCAAGAATGTACATAACTAACAGACATATAAACACTTATAGAGTATATGGATCAATTATATCAACTAACATACATAAGCCAGGCCGTTGTACTTTTTTTTGCTAGAACAACATCCCTTTTTTTAGCAAAGCTACTACATCATCTTGGCCCTTTCCGATGCGTGCCACTTATGGTCCATCTATAATACTATTATTGCTGAATGTACATTCAGCCCGATTGGCATATTTGTAGGTCTGGCAAAGCAATCAAAATGAAATGTCTCCGAGTCTTAACAATTAATGCAGACTTGTGCTCAAATAAAATTACAAACCAAAAAACAAAAAACAATTATTACGTGATATCTAAAACAAATGGTTTGATTGATTACATGAACAAACAACACAAAGGTTATTCAATGATGGAAAGAACATTTCACCTATGATTTACCAAGTGGGTATTTAATTTCCTTTTTTCCTTCAGGACCTTAACTATGCGGTCGGTCTCAGCTTGCTTCGTTTTAAAATCCACCAAATATTTAATGGTTGTCTTGAGTACTGCTTCTGATTGTGCTGTTTGCTTCCTCAACATGTCAACTTCATCTCTAAGTGCAGAAGCGAATCTCTTTCTACCACTAGTTTAGTCTTTAGAGCATCGATGATTGGCAATTCATAATGCACGATTGGGCGGTGCCCTTCTTTGTGGGATGATACAATGTCCATGGGGACCTCGCTCTTTGATCTTGGTCTAACCTATTTTGCCATTAAAGTTCCTATTGGATTCTGAAAAGTTGAAGTTAGCAAAACATATCAACTGTGAGTTGTAACTACAAACCAGTTAAACAAACAAGGAATTAAAGAGTTTCAATTGGATCTTTGAAAAGTAGTATTAACATCATTGTAACGGTTGTTGCAAAGCAAAGCGATTAAACAAACAAGTTTTGCAAAAGGTACCTGTTGTGCCATTGGAGTTTCTCTTGGATTCTGAAAAGTTGAGTAGCTAGTAACGTGATTAGAGCAACCGGTTGCAGCAGCAAAGCATTTAAACAAACAAATTTTGCAAAAGGAACCTGTTGTGGCATTGGATTTCTCTTGGATCCTGAAAAGTTGTGTAGTCAGTAACTTGATTAGAGCAACAAGTTACAGCAGCATACCTGTTACACAAATATATTTTTGAAAATGTACCTACTGTGCAATTGGACTTCCAATTTGATCCTGAAAACTTGAAGTTGGTAAGATGATTACAGCAACAAGTTACAGTAGCAAACCAGGTAAACAAGGAACTTCTTGAAAACATACCTGTTGTGCCAACGGAGTTTCAGTTGGATCCTGCAAACTTGAATGTTAGAAATCAATAAATAAAGTTTTGCACGAGCCATAAGAAACTAACATCAAACTAGCAAAACTAACTGGTTTTGTAGCGTATTTAATTACACATGAACTAGTAAAACTAACAAGTTCTTGGCAGCGTATTAAAGTAACAAGTCGGGTACCGTTTAGCGACAACACGGACATACATAAATTTCTTTGATGTAAGCAAAATGATTCCAACACATATATACGTTAAAAAGACGGTGTCCCTCATATAAACCTGATAGTTATCTATATATGAACATGCAAACATTACTAGTGCTACAAGTGATAACAGCAAACCATTTAAAAAACAGGGTATCAGAACGTAAATTACACGTGAATTCTGCTGCACCCTAGAAGTACATAGGACCAGCTTTCTACGTGCTTAAGTAGCTATTTAAGTTCAAGCAAACAGGTAATTCTTAACAGTAAGTATCAAACACATAGATAGGCGCAGTCTATAATAGGATTAACAGGCTATGGCATTATGTAATCAGTTGCAAACTAAATTAAGCCAAGCAACGTAATTGAACAATTTTGCAATAAGTGGCTAACTAAAATTCCGGGAAGTAGATAACTGAACTTACGCTAGCTCTTTATACAGGCACACTGCAACTCCTTTTTCGCTTACAAGGTTCTACGAAGGAGTCCATGGCATCAATTGCTTGGATACGCAGTCCCAATACTTCTTTCTTCCCACACTGCATTGGTAAGTCAAATGGTTAATCGCGGGGACCTCGTGGAATCCCGTGGCATCAAGCTCGGCGACAATGTGCGGCTCCTAGTCCATCAATGCCACGGGGATGGGCGCTGGCGCAGTCGGGGCGATGGGAGCCGGAACGGGAGTGCGGGCAGGCGCGACGTCTTCCCGCAAGGCCAGTTCAAGCTCGTCCCAAAGCGTCTTATGTTCTTGAGACTCCGGCTGGGTGTCTTCCTCAGGAAACTTGAAGACTAAGGGCAGACCATCGTGATGTGGCATGTCGTACGTTTAGGTCAGGCTGGTTGGAGGTAGACGACAGGAGAATTGGAGAGGAACAGAGAAGATTGTAGCCATACCGGGTAGTGCGGGGTTGACATTAAACTGCGGCGCCAGCGACATTAAAAGTGGGAGCAGTTGGGACGAAGGTGGGCGGCGGAGCCTGGTCAAAGGTCTCACCCATCCGTCTGCTCGCACGCCTCCCTGTCAGCCGCGCAGCGGTCTGCTCGCACGCCTCTTGTCGACTCACACGGTTGCTCAGACGGCACCTGCCGATGAGAAGCGGGACTCATGGTGGCACGTAAACTCCCACGGTTTCAATAGTGAAAGCGTTCACCTTAACGTGACAGGTCTTTGTTCCAAAATACCTTGGCTCTTCATTTGTGCAACTTGTCATAAGCAGCTTGTCTCAAATTGGAGAAAAAAATTACGAAGGAATATTTGTGCGATATCACGTGACCACGCTCAGTTTCATGAATTTCTGGTAACTTTTGGATTTTCTGAAATTTAAAATCCAGGATCCGAAACAATATCATAACCTGCATCATGCAATAAATTTTCAAGCGATACATCTGTCCTGTTGTATTTCTTAAGAAAGGATTTGGTCAAACATTTCGCATAGTTAGACTTCAGACAAGTCATATATGCAGAGTAAAAGGATAATCCATCCGTACCAGTGCATTGCCTGATATATTAACTCTTTTTTAGGGGTCCCTGATATATTAACTCAAGTACTAGGCACGAACAAACGGGCTCAATTCTGTGCTCATCCTGGTGTAGTAGTAGTAGTACTAGGCAATGCAGTTGACGGGTGACCTTGGGGAGCAGCGACCGAGGGAATTGAACTGTGCTCGACACGGTAGGTAACGTTGTCTAGTTACTATATGATACATCCATTGTTCATCGGTAGTCATTATGGACAGGGGACATGAGGGGAATTTCCTAGGGCTGGAATTCTGGGCGCCAGATATTTTGACTCAAAAGGCGGAGGCTCGACTGGTTGGGGTTGGCTAATGTGCGTACCACGCACGCCACCAGAAGGACACGGGCCCAGTTTTTTTAGGATCAACACGAGCCAAGGTCTGGCTGGTACGCCGTTGGGTACCATTTGAGAATATGAAAGGAATCTTTTAAATTGTCGAACGAATCTATGTGTATTACAATGCCTGTATTTTCCTTGCAAATAGTAATCTCGACGTGGTAATTGATTTATGATGAGTTCTTGAATTAGAGTGAGTTTGTGATATAGTGATCCTAACATGGATTTCACATTTCATGGTATCCCTAGTAAGTTTTTCATTGCAAATTCAAATTTAAAAGATGAACAATATGGTGGGCAGAAAACTTTGTATGTATCAAGCATATGACCACACACACACACACGAACACAACGACAATCCAATAAGTATAGTGCATCTATTTTTCCAAACCATGCATGTATGACACGAATTCAAAAATACTCCTTCTGTTCCTAAATATTTGTGTTTTAGATATTTCAACAAGTGACAACATATGGAGCAAAATGAGTGAATCTACACTCTAAAATATGTCTATATACATCTGTATGTGCCAGTCCATTTGAAATCTCTAAAAAGACTAATATTTAGGAACGAATGGAGTAAAATGTAAGACATGAATGGTCCTCAATTCAGTATTTAAAATGAACAGGAAACTGAAACATGAATATTAAGTCTAGTACTACAATACATGCAAATGTTGTATTTAGGCGGAGCTATGTAGATTGTCGGGGGTTAACCCCTCGACCTTAGATAAATTTGTGAAGCTCTGTTTAGGATTTTTTAGATTATATTTGTCCCCACCCTAGCTCCCAAACACCGATTGGTTGTGCACCCCCTCCTCCCAGAGATAATATCATGTGCCCCCACGCCTTAGATGCTATATGCCGATACGAGTTGCCTGGAGCTTGTAGATCTGAGATATAGCAGCTCACGTGATGTCTTAATATTTTTACAGGAAACCTTAATGAGTTTGAGAATTGCACACAGTTTGTACAAAAACTACTCAGATGCCCTTGGATCCCATATCCAACCACCTTCAAGCTCGTATCACCGTAGCATCTCAGATGAAGGAGGACATCATATTCTCCTATATGTAAGAATATCATGTGCTACCACACGTTAGATGCTTTGGTGATACAAGCTCTTCGGAGCCATTGGATTTGTGACCCAACAACTCCTCGGTGCTTCGAATGGTTTTTTGAAGAAAAGCCCCCAAAGAGTTCGGCCACTGCTTACAAGCACAAAGACTGCTTAGATGCCATTGGATCTCAGATCAAACGACCTTGAAGCTCGTATCACCGTAGCATCCAAGCTGCGAGAGCATCTGATGTTTTCTCGCACGGGAGAATATGAGGTGCTCCAGCACCGTAGATTCTATGGTGATACGAGTTCACGGAGATCTAATGACCCACAGTAGGAGGTTTGAATGTTTTTGCAATATACGACTGAGGGAGTTTGGGAATTGCGCAGAAAGTACAAGTACTACGCATGTGCCACCTAATCACAGATCATACGACCTAGATGCTCGTATCACCGTAGCGGCTAATTAAGCTACGGGGAGCACCTAATATAAGCAACGGGGAGCCGTTGGATCCAAGATGCAGTGGCACACACGAGGCCTGAATGTTTATTTGCAAAAAAAACTTTGGAGAGTTTGGAATTGCACATAATTACCAAGACTACTCCCAAGCCATTGGATCTCGCTTCCAACGATGTAAAAACTCGTATCACCATAGCATCTAAGCTGCGGGGTGGATGTGATATTCTATCTCGTTGTCATTTTTGTTCATAAACTTGCAAAATACGTGTAACTCATGCCGTTACTTGTCTAACCGCGCAAAGTGTTTGTTCAAAAAAGTCATCCTACACTAAAATATGGGAACAACACACGGGGGTCCCACTTGTCATTGATCAAATTTTGACCTAAAACTAACAAATCCGAAAGACGAGATTCGAACTCGCAACCTGGACTACAAAGCGTAAGTTGATAGCTTGAAACAACAACGGTTGTTGGCTTTGTCCCATAACTTGATTTTATACAGCATTACGTTGAGTAGAGTAGAGGAAGTGCTTCATCAACACGTGCATGATCGTTGAATCACTTACTGGTGGGTCCCAGGTCTGTGATCTCTCTCTCCTCTCCATCGTCTAACCTTTAGACGCACGGGCACACATGAAGAGCGGCGCTAGCTTTCCATGGTGTTATTATAACTAAAAAAGCTTGGAAAATAGAAGAATCGCCTAGAACAAGAGACGTTGTGGCTGGTCGAGACGGAGCTAAACAAACCTATCGCCCGTGCCACGTTAGCATGATGAAGCTATTTGGCTAGTAGGGTGCTTTCGACTGGCTGGCTGGGTCCCGAGGTCGAACCATAGGTACTACGTCTGATACAGTATATTTTTACACGCACATCTTTCCTCTGTGCCGAGGCGTGGCACACCCTATCACGCGGTTTCGGGGTCCTCCCTGGTGGTGCACGCATATATTCTTCCTTGCCGAGACGTGGGATGCCCTACCGCGCGTTTTCTGGGTCCTCCTCGGTCGTAGCACCAAAGCAAGTAAATGAGTCGTCAAATCACGAAAGACCACCTTTTCCGCTGAGTACATCAATGAAGCACGGTGGCTAGCTAGTTGGGCTAGTGCGACCGATTAGCTAGGCCGCCTCCACATTTGTTTTATCACCCCTTTTTTATATCCTTGCCGGCAGGTAAAATTTAAATATCCACCGCGCCGTTGCTCTGGTGTTTGGGTGTGGCAGGAGTTTTAATTTTTTTTGATTGACGGGAGCAGGCGCGGCAGGATCTTTAATTTTTTGATTGACGGGAGCAGGCGCGACAACAATTAGTCACGATGACTCTGCCTGTAAAACCCACTGCTCCCTGATGTGAGAAGTCCTTGACTGGTGTTTTCGCATGGTGAAAACCAAAAGATTCCCCGCTCCTAGGCTGGCTCCCTCCGCCTTCCAGTAGATTGCATTGCCTTTCAGCTGTTTCGCCCCCTTTGCTTCCTCTCCCCGTTGCTTCTAACTGGTGCCATGGCGGCGCATCAGATCACGGAGTCTGAGGTGAGGCGCCTGACACATGATCTCTAGGCCAAGGATGCGGAGCTCAGGGTCAAGGACGTGGAGCTCCGTGAGCTCAAGGAGGAGAGGAGTGCCATGCTCCTCCGTTATGTGCGGGAGTTCACACAGCTTCAAAAGCGGCAGGCGTCCACCACAAAGATGATCGAGGCGTCGGCAGGGTTGCTGTAGAAAGCAGGAGATACGATAGGCCGTCAGGGGAGCCGGCTGGAGCGCGAGCAGGCCGATCGTGATGAGGCAAGGATCACCTCAACCACTTGGTGGACCAATTTGCCATGCACGTGTCGTGGCTACACGATACCTACCGTCGTGCCAGCGCGACCATGCTGGCCGTCAGGCTAAACCCGTTCGACCACCCCGTCGACTTCAACGAGCCATGGCTTCCTGACCTGGTCTCCTTCTTCACCTATATCTCCAAGGAGCTGAGCCGTCTCCGCGCGATGGTGGGGGCGGAGTTGGACAAGGAGGGGTTGCGGGCTGCCGACGCCGTTGCCGGGCGAATCCTCTCAGGGCTCCGTCACTAGAATCCATTCGTGCCAATGGACGCCGTATTTGACGAGCTGGCTCCCGTCGACCGGGAGCAGGCTCTGCAGGCGGTTGCACCCTACATCACCAACGTCGTGCGCCTCGAGAAGCAGAGGGACTTCGGTGGTGTTTAGGCGCCCTCTGCATGGGCATGTCCATGTCTCGGCGCAACATGACCGTTGGATCAAACTCAGACAATGCAGATCAGTCATTGTAGCACAAAGCATGTGGGTGTGTTTGGTTGCATTCTCATCTCATTATAGTTGTTCCCTCTTCGTGTATTTGTGTTCACCTACTAGTGTGGACTCATGCACCCTTCATGCACTCTGCCAAACACCCAAAAGTGGGTCGAGAAGGGAATTTTTGCTCCCATCCCGTGCACCCTTCGTACACCCTGCCTAAACTGATTCGTGATTCATATGGTTCATGTTTCATGGAGTACTGTAGCACCGTACCCTCTGTGCATTGTAGACCTAGTTCTGTTAACATTGATCTCACCGTTCATTCTCGACCGGACAGTTGAAAAAGCGGTACTATGTTACTACATTACTGTTCATATTGTTGACATGCGCACAACATCATTTGTTATCGTGATATCTTACTACACTAGCAACAAGATTATGTAGTACTGACGTATGAACCAGTGCACATGCCTAGTAGTAGGAGCACTGTGTATGTTAAAAGTGGCTGCCGTGTTTCGCACCCCTCCGTCGTAAGAGTGGAAACGCTTGATGTAATCATTTTTTCTCCAAAAAACAGTGGACACGCTCTACCGTGCGGATCCTCCTCCACGGTCGTCGGGAACCTTGCTATTCACTCTCGCCGACGTGTGGGACAACCAGCATCAGGGTCCACCAGCCATGCACTAAATTATTCCGTAGTAGAGTGCCCAACTGCACGGTAGACTACCCCAATCAAAGCGCCGCAGTAATGCCCCATGAGCCGTCAAATCACAAAACCCCCTCCTTTCCAGCAGTAAGTTGGACGGACGAAGCAACCATCATTTCACTCTTCTCTCTCAGCTTCCTCTCTTGAAGAAAACCTCCACTCGCTTCTCCCTCATCTTGTTGCTCATTTCTTCGAGAAAACCCCGACCTGCTTCTGCCATTGTTCTTCTCTCCCAAAGAAGGAAAGGTGAGCGCATCAATGGTGTTGATTCTGGCCAAGGCCCGGTCTTGCAACCCCGAGACTGATCCTATAACTCCCTCTCTGTTCTTCTTTTGGGTTTGTGATTATGGTTTCTTTTCTTTTATTTCTATTCGACAGTTTCTTGATGGACGCTGGAGTACCAGCCGAAGTGATGTCTATGGCTCTGGCCAAAACCGTCGAGGCTCATGGTACGAAGAAGCGCAAGCACCCCGCCAAGACTACAGCAGACAAGCTGAAAGCCATCGCCCTGTCCAAGGCCCCTTCTCTGAGATCCCTCATTAAGCAAGTCCAGGTAATATCTCTTCTTGACGATCTTTTTCTCGATCCTGATCGTGTTTTTTCATCTAACACGCAGTACTAGTACTAGTAGTACAACTTTCTAGGTGATCTTGCATGTAATTTTTGTGTAAAGTAGCGGTTCTAAATTCCTCTTTTGACCAAAACATGCGAGAGGTTGACACTAATTTCTTATAGATTACTTCCAACTACTTTATGAACATCAATGCTACCTTTGAAGAGGCTATATTTGCCTCAGTAACTTGTGTTATGGATATTGCAAGTAATCCCTCTGCTCTCATGCCTTTGAAGACATGTTCTAGTGTCTTTGTTCACTCATTTTTGTGCGTATATGTAGTCATATATGGAGTATAATATCAAAAGTCATCTTATATTTCTAAACGGAGGTAGTAATAAAATATTTAGTTTCTCTTTGAATTAGAACCAGGTCCGCGGTGGAGATGAAGTTCTCAAAGTCATGGCGTGTGAACTGGAAGAGCTGAGGATGAGTTCTACCGCTAAACTATCCAGCTGTTGTGTCCTTGTCGCCACATGTCCTGAACTCGTGTTTTCCTATAGCATTGTTGTCAGGCATGTTCTCGAGGCTGTACTTGACCACAACAATTTCCTGGCTGTGGTTTTGATTACGAAGGGTGTGGTTCTTGTAAAGCTTCCCGACAAATCGGATGCAGCCTATCTTCATCATCATGTTTATGAGTGGAAAGACCACTCTGTTAGGTTCTCCAAGGTTGACGAGATGGTGATGGTGCCAGTAGACATCTCTCACGAAGTCCATGGCCTAGTCAGTTATGCGGGGTTCATCCCGTAGGTCGGTGGCAAGAAATAGTTTGCAGAGTTTAATTAGTGCAACTTTGCTTGTCTGTAGTAAGTACTATTGTTCAGTATTTGTGTTTGTGAACCCTGTATTGTTTAGTATTGTCGCTTTTGGTGTGTGGTGAGTCCTGAGAACAGTCTATTTTAATGTCTGTCCACTCAATTTAGTCTGTCTATTTGAAGTATCCAGATCATCTTTTTTGTGAGGACGGTTTATCAATTATGGTTACACTCCAATATCTGTATGCATTGCAGGGTTTATCACACCCACCAGGATTTCCAGTCCCTTGGATGTTTGGTCCATACGATTTATCAGGACCTTTGGACTATCCTGCTTGTGGGAGTAGGCGGGGGCCCTGCATGCCACGCGTAGTTCGACGATCAATCTTCTCTTTAGTACTTCAACATAGTGATTTCCTCGTAAGGATTCACTCGTGTCACATCAAGTAAATCTTATTGATTTACTGTCTAAATCTTATTGATTTAATGTCATGATTTCTTTCTTTTGCTGCAATTTTATGATGCAGGTTTTTCCATGTGACATTAATCACAGAATAAACCGTTTGGTTTGCTCTACGACGGCTATTTTCTACAGGATTCACTTCTTATGTCGTGTCAGTAAGGAAGGCACTGTCCATCACTTATATTACTAGAAAATATTTGATCAGGCTGTTGTCTGAGTACAAGCTAAATCCCTATGATGAGCTGAAGTTTGGTTTAACAAACATGCCACAATTAGTCCTTCTCGTGTTTAAAAGAAATAAAGAAAAAAACTAGATCACGGCGACGGAGCCTAGTCAAGTTAGAAAGCTAATCATAGCAGGCCAGACACGATCGTCGTTGTCTCGCACATCAGTGCCACCTTCAGCAATGGATCGAGCACCAACAATTGCTCTAGCACGGACAGCGGCAGCAGCTCAGTCTCATCCAGCCGAGGATTGGGCACCGACCGCATCAGCGGATCAGGCTGGTCTACCGGAGGATCGGCATCGACACCTGCTCGGATACTGGCACCAGCTCTACAAGGAGCACCATCTCCGGCAGCAGCAGCGGCACTACTACCGCACCGCACGGCACCAAAGAACGGCTTCGGTACCTGCACCAACACTTGCACTTGCATCTGCTCCGGCCCGTGCAGCGGCAACCGAACGAGCAGTTGCACCGGCAACAGACTAGGCTGCAGTTCACACTTCATATACTAAAGTCCTTACAAAAACCGACATGTCCACCTTCTTGGTAAGCATTGGCCGCCCAAGTGCTTTGTTCTTTTTTCTTTTTTTTGCACGTGGTTCTTTTTCTTTCCATGTTGTTTCACATGATTCACCGTGTTGATCTAACTATTTATGTATGTCTTCTTGTTTGCAAACGAGAATTCCTAGAGCAACGAGGGAGTCGTTCAACAAACCGGGCGACCGTGGCCAAGTTTCTCTTACCATGCGCAGCCTTGGTGTGAATGAACCTACTCAATATACCGTAATTACAAAGGATGGTCGCATGAGGATTGATGTTAAAGGATGGTCAAGGTTAAAATCGAAATCGTATCTTGCGGTAGGGGATGATGTAAAAATCGAACTTTCTCGGCAAGGAGAGCTGGTCCAAATCAACTTTGAAATTCTTGATGGCAAGACCGCATAGCGCCGAACTGATCTATCCTCCGAGATTTTGATGTAATAATCTGTCATGGTGAAACAAGTGTCCTGTGTGTATAAGTAGTAATGACAAAGATTATTTATCACATGGTATATCATTGATAGAATTGCAACTATGATTGCTGGTTAGGAACTTTTGTTCGATTTCATTCCAACAGCTGTCGTGCTTTATTCAATTTTGTGTATTTGCCTTGCGACATCATCTAAAACCAGCGTTGTACTGATCGCTTGCAATATGAAAACCGCCGAAGTAGAACACATGGGCCCCCAAACATGCAGGCCCACCGGACTGTGGCCCAAAGTCCAAAACTGTGAGCCTGTCTGAGTATTATATTCTCAGCTGAACCCCCATAATGCCCGTGCTTTGCACGTAACATCAAGATGCATTTGTATGAGTATTTTATCTTGTGAGAGAAAAGGATGAACGAGGGAAGGCCTTATTTGCAAATGTGGAGAAGTGTGTGGGTACCTTTTTGCAAAATTGCCATAGTTTCCTATATTGCAAGATGGCAGGCACACCATCATCACAAACTTGCCTATGTTGTGTTAAAAAAAGCTCTGTTTTTTGTAATAACATATGCTATATGTATTCCCCTTGATTTTTCTTATGTATAATGTTGTGATATAAAAGATTTTTATATTTCTTTACAGAGGGAGTATCTCTCTGTCAAAATATATTTATGTGTAACTAGTTACTCGTGTCTTTCTACTTCCTTTTGCTGATATGTGGAGCATCCGGCAACGGGGTCCACGTGCCATATGCACCAAATTAGAGTGCACAACTGCACGGTAGACACACCCCGGTCGTAGCGCCACGGTAATGCCCAATGAGTAGTCAAATCACAAAACCCCCACCTTTCCGACTTTAGCAATAAAATTTGAATGGACGAAGCGGCAAAATTTCACTGGGCCTAAATCCCCTTCTCCCTCGTCTGCTTGTTTAGAGAAAACCCCCTCTCGGCGATTGCATAGGGTTTCTCATGGAGAACCAGGTACGAATTCTTCATCCATCCCCGGTAAATCCAAGTCCCTTGGTCGCGGGTAATCCTAGGATGGCAGCCGGCACCGTTGATGCATTTTTCTTCCTACTGAATCTAGTGTGTTTCATTTGCAGTGCCCAAAGTGCGAGGACCCTACATGTTTCTGCACCCTCGGCGAGACGCCACACTTGTTCCTTCTCATCCTGACATAGGATTTTAAAACGCGCACAGTATGTTCCTAGAATCCTCTTTTCTATCCGGGAGGGTGGGGTTTTTTGAACATGCTGTCAGACTAATTTCGAAATTTGGATTTCTATATTTGGATAAAAGGTACTAGTACGATGGTCAACACTGACGTGAAGGAGGAAATTATTTCTATATTTGGATAGGGAATACATTGTGTTCTCATATTATTTTTTTCCTATAGTGCATTACTTGCTCTGCCAGAACACATGTACTCAAGATGCTCGGCTTTGCCATAACTGAATACACCAGTTTAATGGTCATAGTGAAGACAAGCCATGGATATAAGTTCCGAGTTGGGTTCATGAACCAAGAAGATCGCTGCTTTTTTTATGGCCGAACTTGAATAAACTTTCTCAAGTGTTCTGGTGAAAGTTGGCGCACAAATGTTGATGGAAATAGCAGAACCTGGTCTCATCTTCACCGCGATCTTCCACCCCGGCGTCATTCCAGTTGTTCATCCATGTTAGTTTTGTATCTGGTTCTTGCTTGTTGCCTCAATTACTTCTTAATCCACCTATTCTGTCTAACTAATCACAATTTAACTTTAGAAGTAGCAACGAATCTCTCACGAAGATGCTACTTGTAACTAATATTTTCTAATAATTGGTGGCACGTGTAGGTTTTTTCAGAGTTAAGAAAGCTGCTCATTTGTTATTCTATAATAACTCGGCTGTTATTGATGGCACTAAAGTTGACTGGGATGACATCCACAAGTTCCTACACTTTATTGATCGTCTTGAGGTCCTTGTGGGGCGTTTCAATGGTGGAAGGCCACGTGGGATATGTGTGCCACTGATGCACTCGTTGAACAGGTCCAACTGTGTCAAGAAACTTATGGTACGAGCTATTTTCTGTTATATATGTTGTTCATAAACTATTGCTTATACACAGTTTTACAGTTGTGATCTTCTTGAAACAGAAATTGCCCAGTTCTATTGTTCCTATACAGATGCCTGACCATGGTCGGGTCAGACTTGCGCTTGGTCACAACATGATGTTTATTTCGACCTACTCCATTCCCCTTGGAGGTGAAAAGATACTTATTCATGGGTGGTCTCAAATAATGAAGGCGCGTCCATCTTGGAGAATATGACAGAAGATTATGTTCCTGGTTTTCCATGGCTCAAAGGGAATATCCTGTTTATTGACCACATTGCGAGATGAAGCCGCTTTCAGAAGGTTGTGGATGCGCGGGGTGGCGCCTGGGCCTTGTCCTGGGGCTTGGCGGCCTCACCCTTGGTTAACTGTAGGCAAAGTAGCAATGTTTGAGGCGTGCTTTGTACGGTTGAACCTGTATAAGTACTCATGCTACTTTCAGCTATGGTTGTTAAGTGCCCCTGCTGGTTTCAGTTAAGGTTGTTAAGTACTCCTGCAGCTTTTACAGTTTGTCGTGTTTCTTCAGTCCTGTCTTCCTCCAGCCGCCAAAACCAAACCAGTGCCGGCGGGGCTGCCTGCTCTAGCTCCCACGGCTGGTTGCGCCTCAGCGCACACATCACCGCCCCACCGTCTCCTAAATCGTTAACGCCGACGTCCGAGGCCTCGCTGTCGTCCTCCATGCTCTTTGGTGCGCTCTCCGCGGTGCCGCCCTCTCGCGTTGTCAACATGGTCAACAAAAAACAGGAATCAGCAGAAGTACGTGGAGAGGATGACAGTAGGGGCCCACCATGTCAGCGTATGGAAAAAGAAAATGCTTCCTCCTAGTGGTTTCCTGACATCTGGGACCCATGACATTGTGAGCGTATATAGTCAATAGACAAGAGAACAGCACAAGATTGGCTGACACCTGGGATGTAGCTGCTCGAGCAGTATTTTTTCTTTCTGTTATTGTTGAGACGGAGCAGGGTATCAACTGGGATGTGGCCCGTCTAGCCCAGGCTTATATTTTATGTTCACCATATGACTAGGCCAGCTATTTTTTCTTTGTGAAAATGAGCGTAGTTTATTTTTTCTGAAGAATACCCATTCCAGGCCTACTTATTTTTCTACGCCCTGATGGGCTGCAACTCTTTCAAGACGCCTGCAAATCTTGAAAGTAATATGAAATGGGTTGTAAATATAAAAACATATGACAAATTGGCAATTACTTTATAATTTCTGAATTTTTTCACATTTTTAGATTCCTATTTCACTGGGCTTTAACCTAATTTAAATATATCTTCAAAGTACTTTAAATCTGGCTCGACATTTCGGTATTAAAAATAGTTTGGAACCCACAGAAATATGCGAAATTTCGTTTAAATTTTTAACCATGGCCCTGGCCAACAAAAAAACCGGACTGCAATAAATTGCATAAGAAGTTGCAATGAGCTATATAAATTATTAAAAAATAGGGGATCGTCTGACTTGTGGGCCTATTAAGTTGACGTGTATGCAAGATTTTTTTACTTATTATATACGTCAACAAACGATTATAGCTCAAGTGACCGTACAATGTCCATCCAACGACCGTAGTGCTTCTTCAACATGTGGTCTTCTTGCTCCAGCCGCCCAAAGCAGCGCCGGTCGTGCTGACTGCTCCTGCCTCCCGTGGCCGGTTGTGATGCCGCGGAGGCCTCACCGCCCCCTACTACTCCCACCGCTGGCCAGGCCATCCGCCTCTACTCACCCTCACCCCCTGTTATTCTGCGGCGACGGTAGCCTCACACCGCAGCGGAACCAGTGAACCCTCGTACTCCTCTCCGTGTGGGCTTCCACTTCCGCGTCTTCCCCGGCTCCGCATCATCCCCTTCCTAGGCCTCGCCGTCGTCCACCGCCGTGGTGCTCTTGGCGCGGCATGGTCAACGTGGTCAAGGAACGACTTCCATCAGAAGAGTACTGTACATGGAGAGGCTGACAGCTGGGTCCACGGCCGCAGCAAGGAAGTGCCTCCTTATTACGTGGAAAATAATGATTCCTCCACCTGACTACAGGGACCCACCGGACGGGCCACCATATTTCATGAAAAAAAACATTTCCCCCTGACTGCTGGGACCCACGAGCTACATCGTCGCACGCAAGGAAGTGCGTCCATATTACGGGCAAAAAAACGATTCGCCCCCCTGACTGCTGGGACCCACCAGCTACATTTTCGCACGCAAGGAAGTGCCTGACAGTCGGGACCCACCTGGTTGAAGCATACGTAGCATTGTCATTCTGGTCGCGAACGTGTACGTACATACTGGTCGATCGGTCTGTCTGCAGGCTGCAGCGATGAACCGTGGCCGTGCAAGGAAGGGCACGTGTCATAGTAGAGGCGCACACGTGTCTTAGTAGAGGCGCGCACGTAGCATGTACACGTATGTACAGCGGCTAGGGTGCAAGAAAGAAAATATGGCAACGTACATACATACGGCCGTGGTCTCGAACGCCTACTCGTGTATACGTATAGCCAGGGCTCATGTACATGGCTAGGTCGGAATGGAGAAACTGCATCGTCGTCGTGTTCATGGGGAGCCAACAGAATGCGTCAAGTTCATCGGGAGGCAACGGAACGCGTGCTGTTCATCGGGAGCCAACTGGCTTGGACGGAATAACCGATGGAAATGAGGCCTGGCGTACCGCAAAACGGAGGAAACGGCCTTGTGTTCGACCGACCACGGTCGAAACGGGATCCTGTTCATCACGGAGAAGTGCAGCGTCGCCAAAAGCAGAAGGAAACGGACTTTTGTTGGACCTCCTACGGTCGAAACGAGGTCCTGTTGACCAGGAGGGGTGTGGCGTACCGCAAAACCGAGTAAGCAGACTTGTGTTGGGGCTCTACGATCAAAACAGGGGTCCTGTTCATCGGGAGGGGTGTGGCGTACCGCAAAAGGGGACTCCACGGGATACTATTCATCTCCACCGTCGACCTCCTCCAGCCTCCACGGGCTACTGTTCATCCACCATCGACCTCCTCCAGCCTCCACCAGCGATTGTTCATCCATGGGCTCCTATTCATCCAGCCGCCACCGCACGCTCCTCCACCGGCTACTGTTCAACCAGCCCTCTTCACGGGGGTCTTGTTCAACCACCCCTCCACGGGCTACTGTTCATCCAGCCCTCCACCGGTTACTGTTCAACCAGCCCTCCACCGGCTATTGTTCAACCAGCCCTCCACCGGCTACTGTTCAACCAGCCCTCCACGGGGTCCTATTCATCCAGCCCTCCACAGGGTCCTGTTCATCCACGCCCAACCGGCTAGATCGATCGGGGTTGTAAGTGCATCTAGTGCCACCCCTAGTTGGTTTTGGAGTTTTGGCAACAAACCTGGTTGAGGGACTAATGTGTTTGTGAGAGTTGCAGGATAACACAGGTAGTAGTCCCTCCTTGATTCGGTTTACCTACCGGAGATGACCCCTAAAAATGTGTGAAGACATTGAAGACAATGGTGGTCTGTGAAGATATTCACATTGAAGACTATGACACGAGAAGACATTGAGTGAAAACTATGGAGGGCGAAGACTTAATTGTTTCGTTGTTTCCTTTTCTTCTTTGTTGAGTCATAGGAACCACCGCCTTTGTTAAGTGGGGTCCAAGTGAACAAAGTCGAGTGATCAAGTGATGCTCAAACCAAATCCTATGTCTTCGAGCAAAGACAATGAGAGCAAATCTTATCCTGTGTGGGATAAGTCAGCTTTACTTGTAGCCCAAGTCAAGCTGCAGCGTGTTTTTGAAATCTGACCGTTGCGACACGTGTCAGTTCCTTAGTGACCCAGGGACATTTCGGACAAATCTGGTCAGGTTGCCCAGTGGCTATAAATAGCGCACCCCCTACACCATAAATTGGTGGCTGCTTAGAGTTAGTGCACGGCTTTTGTCGTTTGAGAGCAACCCACCTCCGAAGCCTTTGAGAGAGAATCCTTGCAAGAACAAAGCCCAAACCACCCAGAGCCCAAAGAGTGTTTGGCATCACTAAAGTCTTTCTGTCCGCGTGATCTAAAGACTTGTTACACATGAGGACTGTGAATCCTCCAGCCGGTTAGGCGTCACGTTCTGAGCATCCAAGAGTCATTGTGGATTGCCGGTGAACGAAGTCTGTGAAGGTTCGGAAGTCTACCTTGAAGACTTACCAGAGTAATTGGGCGAGGACTGTGTGTCATTAGCTCAAGGGGAATGAGGTGAAGACGAGGTCTTCTGAGTTGAATCTCAGTCTCCCTAACCAGACGTACAGTTGTCACAGCAACTGGAACTGGTCGAACAAATCCATGTCCCTCTGAAGCTACTGGTTCTATCTCTTACTCCTCTTTACTTACAATTTGTCTTTGTGAAGTCATTGCCTGCTTGTATTATCTGATTGACTTCACTCTGTGACTATCTGTTCTGTCTGGCTTCATACTATCTTCCATCTTGATCCTTACTGCCTAGCTGCTACTAGTCTTCATGCTTTCACTTCATTGAATACTTGACTATGGTTTGTCTAGTTTAGTCTACCTTCCGCTGCAGTAGAATAGTGTAGTTTATATTGTCTGTCTTTGAAACTTCCATGTTTTGAAGACTTTCATAAAAATCGCCTATTCGCGCCCCCTCTAGTCGATAACTAGCCCTTTCAATTGGTATCAGAGCAAGGTGCTCCCTTGTTCTGTGTGATTTGGTTTAACCACCTGGAGTTTAGCTATGTCAAGCTGAGGGATAATCAAAGTCTCCACTGCATGCCCCATCTTCGATGGCACTGAATATCCCTACTGGAAGAATAGGATGCGCATGCATCTTGAAGCCATTGATGTCGATCTATGGTATGTCGTCAAGAACGGCGTTCCCAAGACTGGTGAAGGTGTCATCCCTACTGATGTTAAGAAGTTTATTCAACTGGACTCTACTGCCAAGAACATCATCTGTGGTCACCTTTCAAAAGGACAGTATGGTCGTGTGAGTGCTCTGGAAACGTCGAAGCAAGTCTGGGACTGGTTGTCCAAGGTCAATGAAGGCGTCTCAACCCAGCGAGATCAACGTATCAGTACTCTCCGCAACCTCTTCAACCGCTTCAAGAGACACGACAACGAGAATGTCCAGATCACATTTGATCGCCTCACTGATATCACAAATGAGCTCCATGCACTAGGCGCCATCGAGATCACGAAGCATGAGATAGTGAAGACACTCTTGAGATCTCTTGACAGCTCATTTGACACCTTAGCCCCGATGATACAAGAACGCATACGATTTCAAGACTCTCGATCCGTCTGACATACTTGAGAGGCTCAACACACATGAGTACCAGCTATCTGAGAAACGATATATCTATGGCCCCAACTATGGCCAAACCCGAGCTTTGAAGGCAAAGGCTGCTGCTTCCTCATCTGAAGAAGAATCATTGCGATTCTGGTGATCCTGAAGAACTTGGAAAGGAGCTTGCTATGCTTGTGAAGAAGTTCCATAAATTCACCAAGAAGAAAGGCTTCAGAAAGTCTTCACGATCTAGCTCAAGAAATGATGAAGCTTCTGCCTATGATCACAAGAAGAGAACCTATCACAAGTGCAAGAAACCTGGTCAGTACATCTCTGAGTGTCCACAATGGGACAATGAGAAGAAGAAGAAGAGAAAAGAATATGATTCTGATGACAAGAAGAAGAAGAAATCCTCAAAGTCTTCTTCCAAGTCTTCTTCCATATCTTCATCACACAAGAAGAGCTCATCTGGCAAGGCTCGTCCTTTTGTTGGCAAGGAGATGGATTCAGAAGAGGAGTCTGCTTTAGAGGATGCGGAGGTGGAGTCTGAGGGGGGAGTCTGACTCGGGTGTTGCGAGTCTGGCCCTAGCTTCTGCCTACGTCGCCAAGTCCATCTTCAACACCGAAGACAATGGCTCCGTCACCAACACTGATGATAATGACAAGGACGACTCGCCTCCCACCTACTGCTTCATGGCACGTGGTGCCAAGGTAAAATGATGCGACGCTTACTTTCAAACATCAAGTGAAGATGACTCTGATTGTGAATCCAAACCCAGCTACAAAACACTTGCTAAAATTGCAACTGAACAACAGAAAGCTATGGAACACACTCAAAAATTGTTAGCCAAAAGCACTGACCTGTTGGACGCGGAAATGACCCGTTCTTAGTCCTTAGTTGAAGACATTAAAAATCTTCATGCTAAGTACCAGGAACTTGAAAGTCGTCATGAAACGCTCACAACCACTCACGAAAAGCTCTCCTATGATTATCTTCAAAGGAAGCAAGAGCTTGAGAAATTGAGAGCGGCTCATGAAGATGTTCAAAAAGAGAATGAGTCAGTTCCGCTCAGGAAGGATTTGAACCACCTTGTCTAAAATGCCTTGAGCGTGATAACGCTACTTACATTCTTTGAATGTTCTCTGCGCTCTTGTTGCAATATCTTCAGCTGCTGATGTGGTAACTAACCCCTCTGCGGAGGATACCACTACTACTGGCAGCGAAAATGCTAGGTTGAAGACATTGCTTGAAACAGGGATGTACAAAAGTCTCAAAGGGCATCAAACAGCATGCGATGTCCTCAAAAGCAGATTCGAACCGAAACCCTAGGAAAGAGGGTGTTGGGTTCGAGAGGAAAATGAATGTTGATGGCTCCTACTAGAAGCCCCGAGCAAAGACCCCAAAACCACATGGGTTGCTGCAAAGGGACCTTCAGTGGATCCAGCCACCCTATCTAGCTTCACCTGTGCTAACCCAATTGTCATTCATGAATCCTTTGATGCAAACTATAAACTTTTTAAGAATTAGAATGGTGAGGTGTTTGCCAGATATATTGGTACTAACTGCAGGAACGGGCCACCTATGAAGAAGATCTAGGTTCCCAAAAGTTGTCTTGAGAATCTTCCTGTGAATGTCATTATGACACCACCTGGGAGGAAGACAAATCACAGACCAAAGGCTTCATATGACCCAAAGGCTTCATACAAACAGAGGACTCACCTGAGTCACCCTAACGACAATGTTTTGCAGGGAAACCATACTCACACTAATGAATATGAGCGTGTGTCTTCAAACCGCTATGTTCATAGAACAAGAACTTTTTTGCTTATTCATATGAGTATCATTCATCTCCTGCAAGGCTATTTGCTAGGGCTCCAAAGCCGAAGTTCTCAGATGCTACACTTAGACTCATTGCTTCTAAGCCACCCCTGAAGATGTGGGTGGTTAAGAAGAATTAACTTTCTTTTGCAGGGAAAGGTCTCCAGCCGGAAATCAAAGGCGTCTGATGCTATTGCTGGGGACATAAAACATCTTGTAGGGTGCAAGATCAAATGCCCAAATGGTCTCACTATGTATTTTATTCCTGAATCATTTGCCATACATCCAATCAGTCCTAACTTGGATCTAAGCTTTCATGATCCACTTGCTCGTCAAATGTTTATGCTGCACACTTCTCTTTGTGAAGCCTATCCCCCTAACTGCACTGTAGGCTACGACACCTCATGCTTCAGAATGGATTATGGATAGCGGATGCACTAATCATATGACTGGTGATCAAAGTCTTCTCATGGACTCAACCTTACGTCCATCTGACAAGAGTCACATCACATTTGCTGACACTGGTAAAAGCAAGGTATTGGTCTAGATAGAGTTGCAATCTCAAGGGACCAGCACATGGATAAAGTGATGCTTGTTGAATCCCTTGGTTTCAACTTAATGTCTATATCAATGCTTTGTGACTTAAACATGATTGTGCTATTTGGAAAATATCGATGCCTTGTACTAATGGAATCTGACAAGTCTCTAGTCTTTGAAGGGTATCGAAAAGACGATCTATATATTGTAGATTCCTCAGCTGGACCACAGATGGCCGTATGTCTTCTAGCAAAGGCTTCAGAATGCTGGCTCTGGCATCGAAGGCTAGGGCATGCTGGCATGAAGAACTTGCACACTCTCGCGAAGAAGAAGCATGTCGTGGGCATCGAAGGCGTCAAGTTCAAGAAGGACCATCTGTGTGGCGCCTGCGAAGCAGGAAAGATGACTAGGGCCAAGCATCCCTCGAAGACAATCATGACTACATCTCCACCCTTCGAGCTGCTTCACATGGATCTATTTGGCCCTACTCACTACTCTACTCTCGATGCTACTACTTGCCTCTATGGTTTCGTAATTGTTGATGATTACTCTAGATATACTTGAGTACATATAATCCTCTACAAGACTGAAGTGCAGGATGTCTTCTGACGCTTTGCCAATCGTGCCATGACGAACTATGGCGTCAAGATCAAGCATATCAGAAGCAACAACGGCACTGAGTTCAAGAACACTGGCCTCGACCTCTATCTAGATACACTTGGCATCACACATGAGTTCTCTACTCCTTATACACCTCGGCAGAACGGCATCGCCGAGCGCAAGAACAGAACTCTCATTGAGATGGCCCGAACGATGCTTGATGAGTACAATACTCCATGGAAGTTCTGGCCTAAAGCCATTGACACTGCTTGTCACATCATCAACCGCGTTTATCTTCACAAGCTTGTGAAGAAAACATCCTATGAGCTCCTAACTGGTAAGAAGCCAAATGTAAGCTACTTCAAAGTATTTGGTGCTAGGTCTTTGGATCAAGGATCCACATCACACTTCAAAATTTGCAAAAAAGCACACGAAGGTTTTATGCTTGGTTATGGAAAGGATTAGCACTCCTACGAGTCTTCAACCTCTTTCACTATAAAGTGGTTGAAAGCGTGGATGTCTTGATTCGGACGAAACTAATGGCTCGCAAAGAGAGCACCTACCAAATGTGATAGATGAAGTACCTCCAAGTGAATCCATCAAGCAGATGGGAATTGGAGATATCATACCCTATGAGAATCAATCTGAAGAGGAGCTTATCATTTCTGCACCTAATCAACCTGAAGACAATGCTCAGTCTGAAGACAATCGCCCAAAGGATGATATTGATCAGCAAGAGAAAAATCTTCGTCCTGCTCATCCTCGTGTTGCAAATGAAGTTCAGATTGAGAAGATAATTGACAGCTTGAATGCACCTGGTCCACTCACTCGTTCAAAAGCAACTCAAAGAGCAACACAGCTAACCAACTTCTGTGGGAATTTTGCATTTGTCTCAATCACTGAACCCAAGAAAGTTGATGAAGCCTTCATGGAACCTGAATGGATTCAAGCCATGCAAGAAGAGCTTCAACAGTTTGAGCTGAATAATGTGTGGGAATTGGTCAAGCGTCCTGATCCTCGAAAGCACAATATCATTGGCACCAGATGGATATATCGCAACAAGCAAGATGAGCATGGTCAAGTTGTCAGAAACAAGGCTCATCTCGTTGCGCAAGGTTATACTCAAGTGGAAGGAATTGACTTTGATGAAACTTTTGCTCCGGTGGCCAGACTTGAAGCCATTCACATACTGCTAGCCTATGCAAATCACCACAACATTCTTCTGTATCAAATGGATGTGAAAAGTGCTTTTCTCAATTGAAAGATAGAAGAAGAAGTATATGTCGCACAACCTCCAGGCTTTGTAGATCCAAAACATCCTGATATGGTATACAAGCTCAACAAGGCCTTTGTATGGCCTCAAACAAGCCCCTCGTGCTTGGTATGACACACTCAAAGGCTTCACGAAGGGCAAAGGCTTCAAACCTGGTTCACTAGATCCTACACTCTTCACGAAGACATATGATGGTGAACTATTTGTGTGCCAAATCTATGTGGATGACATTATCTTCGGCTGCACCAACAAGAAATACAGTGATGAATTTGGTCACATGATGCAAGAGCAATATCAAATGTCCATGATGGGTGAGCTGAAGTTCTTTCAGCGTCTCCAAATCCATCAACAACGCAACGGCATCTTCATATCTCAAGAAAAATACCTCAAAGATTGCCTAAAGAAGTTTGGAATGCAATACTGCAAAGGATACACGACGCCAATGCCAACCAAAAGTCATCTGGGTCCCGACGACAATGTTAAAGAGTTCGATCAAAAGGTATATCGCTCCATGATTGGCTCCTTGCTTTACTTATGTGCATCTAGGCCAGATATAATGCTTAGTGTTTGCATGTGTGCCCGATTCCAAGCAGCACCAAAGGAATCGCATCACTTAGGCGTGAAGCGAATTCTTCGATATTTGGCTTACACCCCAACACTAGGATTATGGTATCCAAAGGGCTCAGAGTTTGATCTAGTTGGATTCTCAGATGCTGATTATGCTAATGACAAGGTTGATCGCAAGTCCATATCAGGCACATGTCACTTTCTGGGACGATCTCTTGTCTGTTGGTCTTCAAAGAAGCGTAAGCTGTATCTCTCTCTCTTTGAATCTGAATACATTGTTGTTGGATCCTGCTGTGCTCAGCTTCTCTGGATGAAGCAAACTCTCAAAGACCATGGTATCCGTCTGAAGAATGTGCCTATCTATTGCGACAATGAGAGTGCCATCAAGATTGCCAACAACCCGATTCCAGCACTTTCGAAGACAAAGCACATTGAAATTTGTCATCACTTTCTCGAGAGATCATGTTATGAAGGAAGATATTGATATCATTCACGTCAAGACGGAAGAACGGTTGGCTGATATATTCACAAAGCCCTTGGATGAGAAAAGGTTTTGCAAGTTGCGGTGTGAGCTAAATATCTTGGAATCCTCAAATGTCCCGTGAATGGACACACATCCTAACACTTATGCATTTTGATGACTTAGATGTGCAACACACAAAGTACTGTATATCTTCAATCAATGTAGACATACACTCTCAGTGTGAATACATTAGTGTGGACATTGACTGCGGAGCGCCGTGAGAGTTGTGCGCCGTGTATGCAGGTCTAATACTTCCTATCTCGATGGGTAACGCCACCACTAAACTCTTGTTTGAAGTGTTTTTCCTTGGCGTTATATTTGCAAAGTCTTCACAGTTGATTTGTCTTCAATATTAATTTGAATTCATGATTAACTGCACCATGTTGATTTGGTCTTGACTCTGTTGTATACATATATTGTGTTCTATCCTCTACAACATTCACTTATAGTTATGTCTTCTTGCTTGAATCTTTTGAACTAAGTGAATGTGATCGGACCCTAACCTCTCTATGCTTCTTACCTCAAGCTCTATCTATACAAATCATATGCATTCTAATGAAACTGTCGAATGTCTTCTCTGCGTCCTTGTCAGCAGAAGACACAGAGACAAACTTTAAATCTGTTTTTAATGCTATATCCTTTTGCCTGAAACCCGGAGAATTCGGAACGACCACCCCGACAATCCAGGCGAGCTTGGGAACATGGAACAACTCTCGATGTGTTGCATGTGTGCCATGTGTCCTTCAGATGTGAACCGCCAGGGGCACTTGCGTAATTGCGCTATGCCGTCTCCTTCCTTATAAATACCCATCACATCTCGGTCAAAAATTCTTCTTCCACCTCACCACCTCTCGCAAATCCTAGCACCTCTGCTAAGCTCTCGACCACGCCAGCGACGAAGCGCTTAGCTGCCGCGACTTATCCGACGCTGTCCTCACGCCGCCCGCGGACCTCATCTTCTCCGACGTCGCCGTAGGTGTCTTCCGTCACCAAGTTAGGGCATGGGAGATCGAACTGCTCGGCCTCCAACTTCGCTCCGTCTAGCAGTTCTTCGTGTGGTAATTAAAATTCACTTTTTATCGTCTTTTCAATCTGATAGATTCATCCTTTCTTACCAAAAGTGGTTTCTAGTTCCCCAAGTTGAATCTATCTCTTTCTGCATCTTATACTATGCCTAGTACGTTCACTTATGCTTCTTTACAAGTTTGATTCCTCACTTGTACTTATTCTTGGATTTGTACAAATCTGGAACCAACTCTCATCAAATAAGTGAATGTCTTCGCGTTGTGAGGTCAATGTCTTCAAACTAATTTATCTTCAAAATCTTACGAGAATGCATATGACCTCTTCCCTTCCCTCGCACCTCTAATCTTTATCACGGTACATGTCCGTGGGAGAATACCTTGGTTCTCATAGTCTGCATTCGTTTGCAGAATTCTTACAGCTTCACACCAACTCTCCCGAAGCCAGTTCCAGTCTGATCAGCAGATGGAAGCCCTTGACAGTGTTGAAGCCATTTAGACTGAACCACATGGCAACAGAGAATTCTACAAGGAAGGGTGGCAAACAGCGCCGTGGGAACACTTCCAAGGATTTGCCTCCAGATTTGCATGAGCTGCACAAAACAGATCCATAGGAAACCTATACGGGCCGCAAGAATCGAATCCAATGGATTCGAAGATATTGGGCTAAGGAATGGTTCAAGTACCGCTTCGTTACAGCAGAATATGCAGAGAAGAATGCCATCAAGGCACCACAGGGTGATGTTTTGTACAAAAATCTTCCACCGGGACCCAGTGAAGCTATTGAGCAAGTTTCTATCCATGCATGGTGCGCGGACCACAGCCTGTGGATGCTGACTCTTCACTGCTATGGTGCCGTGAGGATCATCTGTTCAAGCGCAACTACCAGTTCGCCAAAGACTCAGCTGCGAAGAACAAGAAGGATCTAGGGCTTGACTTCAACCCTGGTCCTTCCTGACCTCGGGACAATGGCACCCGTGAAGCCAATGATAACAGGATCGGCCCCTTCTAGAACCTTGCTGGCCTCATCACTCACATTGCTGTTCAAGGTGCCAAAGTGGATCATTCTGATGATGGTGCTGACACTGATGAAGCCCCGGCTCCTACCCCAAAACCGCAGAAGAAAAAGAAGGCTAAAGCTTCAAAGTCATCTACTGCTCCAAAAGCTTCATGAGTGAAGCCATTGGCAACTACCCCTCCTGCTCCAAGTAACACTTCTGAAGATCTTTCTCGCATCTCCAAGAGGCGCGAGAAGCCACAGAAAACTGCTCAAGGATCAAGTCGCGCACTCACACCAGCTGCCGTTCTGAGGAATGAATCTGAAGCCATTGATTTGTCTTCAGATGAAGAATTTGACAATGATGCTCTCGAGCAATTGATCAAGAGAAAGCAAGAGGTGGAGATCTTTAATGATCTGCCCCTCTTTGATGTGAACATTTTGAAGAATTTCATTGATGAATGGTTCAACAATCCAGATATCATCTTTGATAATCTTCAACTTCCTATTGGCGTCAGCGTTGCTTTCCCAGGCGCCATTGCTTCTGAGCTGGCTCTGGCTCAGTGCATTGTTGAATTGAAGAAAAAGATAGACTTTGAGAAAGAGCAATTCAAGAAGCATGTAGCCAAGCTTAGTGTGGCTGATGTTCAGAAATTCAAGCTGATCTTTGAATGACCTCAAGGAATCGTTTGAAAGAAACGCCAAGAAGCCAAAGGTTCAAGAGAGCTCATGAAGAATCTTGCGGACAAGTGCGTTCAAGCTTACAACGGTGAGAAGCGCAAGGCACTTGGGCGTCCTGGCATTGATCGCTCGATGGCTGACAAGAAAAAGAAGAAGCATAGTGAGGCCCAGACTGAAGCTCCACGGCGGGAAGAACCTCACATTGTCTTCCCAACCAGCATGACAGGCTCGAAGCCTAAGGTCTCCACAGTGGCTTCAGATCAGCAAAAAACTAAGGCAGCTGAAGCTGAAGCCAGGAAGCGGAAAACCAAGCGCACTACTGATGATGCACCACCCCCAAGAAGAAAAACCAAGAAGAGAGATCGGGCTGCTCCCACAGAGCCCTTGTTGTTGAACCCATTGCTTTTGCTCATCCCGCTTACGAAAATCAAGAGCGTCGGTGATCGTTCATGAGCCTGCTTCCACAGAGGCTCCTGAAGCTCAAGAAGTTCCAGTCGTTGACCCCATCGCGACTGAAGACATTGGTCTCCATGACAATGTAGAAGATGATGTAGTTCTTCCTCAGATCGAGCGCCCAATGGTATCATCGCCTATTCTAACAAACAGCGAGCTCATCAGTATTGGTCGTCCTTTGACGCCAATCTCACAAGATGCCTCATGGGCTGATCGCCCCCAACAAGAAACTCCAAATCAACACTCACCAAGTACACCTCGTCCTTCACCAGTGCCTGTCATCAGCCCCATTTCAAATGATGACAACTACATGGAAACCACACAGTCACCAAAGGCGTCGCCCGTGTTCCAGCAACCGCAAAGGCACAAGCCATCCGTCTCCATGACCACCATCACAGAAGAAGACTCAAACTTGTCCAGCTCAGTGGCACGTCAAGTCTTCCCTGAAGACAATCCTTCTGTGACGGTCCCAGTGTCTGAAGCTAATCTGGCTGAAGACAATCTGGCTGCATCAGCCGAAGAAAGACAAGAAGAAGAGCGTGTCGCTACTCCCCCTACCAATCAAGAAGTTTTTCTAGAAGAGAACGTGTCTGTGCCCGACCCTCCAGCTCCTCAAGTGGAGGTTGAGAATCCTGAGGCTACCACCACTAACACCACTGAAGCCAATGATGTTGTCATGGCGGAAGACAATGTGAATCCTGCACTGAAAACTGTGCCAGAAGCCAATGAAACCAATGATGCACCTGCAACAGTTATGTAGCCTGACGCCTCTGCTGATGCCACTGCTCTTGTTCCGCCACCAAGGCCCCACACCATCGAGCAAGCATACAACTATGGCCAGCTAATCACTGTCAAATGGCCTTTTCTGGTTCCTCCACTGCTTTGGTCCTCAATTTGATTACCACGTCGAGCACAGGCCACAGGTTCAGAAGCCAAAGCCAAGGCTGCCAAGGTTTCCAGGTATTGTATCTGCACCAGGATCATTTAATGTCAATGGCTTCAAAGCGCACAACACCTTCTTTGATAAGCGCCAAGAACCCCTACTCAAGGCCAAGAATTTCATCGATCGGTTACGGAGCTATCGGTACGCATTTATTACTCATGCATTTTATACAATCAAGGTCGCATATTCCCACATATGCGTCTTGACAAAGCCATAAGCGGCCTGCCTGTTTGGAAGAAGCCCGGATTGCTTCAGAGAGTCCGCTTCTCGCAGTTCGTCAAATCGACAAAACCTTTGGAATGAAGAACTGGTACTCCAATTCTATGCCACCCTTCATATTCGTGGCTACTATAGGGATACGAAGACATGGGTCCTAGAGTGGATGACGGGAAATGTCCATCATGAAGCCAAAGCTCTGGATGTCATTGAGCTCACTGGCCCGCACAGTCCAAGTGATCTATATGAACCTGGTTGTCAGCTTCACAGTGCTGCTTTGGAGAGCATTTTTCACAAGCCTGAGCCCAACATGAGCCAGATGCTTAGCATGATGAAGCCTTTGCCTCCAAATGCAGAATATCCTAAGGAGTTCCTTGTTGAAGACCTTGAGTATACGCCACGTACCATCTATCACATTATCTGGCGAACTCTTTGGCCCATCAAAGGACATTCTCCACATGCTAATTGGAAGGTGCAATGAAGACCTTGGTCTTCCATATTCTTCATGGCAAAAGCTTCAATGCACAAGACTTCTTTATCCGCCAACTTGCTGCATCAGGATCTGACATTTTTGGTCTGAAGTTCTATGCTCCCTGGATCATGCGTCTGATCAAGCTCCACTCTGCCTTCAACTATCAGCCCTCTCCATGCAACCATATCATCTTTTTGCCAGAGGTTGATCTGTCTTTTGAAGCCATCTACCCAGAGTCTTCCAAGGAGCCAATTCATCTTCACAACGCAGATCACCAAAGCTTCACTCAGCCCATCGAAGGAGTACTGGCTGCCACTCGTGTTTATCCCCTAGCTGGTATTACGCGTGCACCTCACCGTGCCCACACTGAAACCACTGAAAGCAGAATTGCTCAACGGCCTCAGAAGCGATCTCGTGTTCTCAATGACCGAGAGCTTCTCGTTGCCCTTCATCAGAAACAGGATAAGCATCATGACTGGCTGAAGCACCAAATGCATAGCCTCTTGATGGACTTCAACCACATTCGCAACCTTGCCACCAAGAATGCCTTTGTCGCCCACGAAACCCGTCGGCGAACATGGAAAGGGCTGACGCTTATGTGTCCTGAAGATGATCTTCAAGGCGATGGCTTCTACGAGCGATTCAAGTTTGACACAACACCGCACGAGAAAGGCTGTCTTTGCGGCACACTCCATCTCTTGAAGACTCAGTACTCCTCCTCCATGACAACGGTGAATGCGGAGTGATCGATGATCAAGATGATGCTACTTCGCCACCTCCAGCAGCGTATCGACCTTTGCACCAAGTTAAATGCGCACCGCCAAACCCCGACACCGACCACTGCATCTTCTCCTACTCCTACGGGAGCAGTAGAGGCTCTATGTCCTCAAACCTTTTTGGTCCTTACTGACAAAAGGGGGAGAAGCATATGAGTTGATAGTCTTCAAGCGGGTCCATATGGGCGGTCGCTTTATAATTTGCATAGTGTTTACAACTCTTGCTCTTGATACATTTGGTTCTCTGAGTTGTAACACTTAAACTCGATGGTCGTCTGCTACTTATTTGCTATTCTGTGATGCGATGATAAATTCCACATGTGCGATGATAACTTCCGCACTTAGTCATTTCTTGACGTCCATTTTTCATTATGCATGTCATTATCTTCGTTATATCAAATCATGCATGATGAATTGTCTTCATAAGTTGAAGAAGATCTCCACAAGTACAACCTGCAATGTGCATTTGCATTCCAAAAGCAAATTACTTATATGCACATCTTCAGGGGGAGACTTTTGCTACTTATGAAGGCAATACCTTATCCTTTACAATTTCACATATTTTTATCCCCGTTGAAAACTTCAAC
Organism: Aegilops bicornis; assembly: GCA_021605145.1. Taxonomy (NCBI): domain Eukaryota; kingdom Viridiplantae; phylum Streptophyta; class Magnoliopsida; order Poales; family Poaceae; genus Aegilops; species Aegilops bicornis. The sequence goes on along the minus strand of CM038671.1, from coordinate 351,761,619 downwards.
CAGTTTGTCATCAATCACCAAAAAGGGGGAGATTGTAAGTGCATCTAGTGCCACCCCTAGTTGGTTTTGGAGTTTTGACGACAAACCTTGTTGAGGGACTAATGTGTTTGTGAGAGTTGTAGGATAACACAGGTAGTAGTCCCTCCTTGATTCGGTTTACCTACCGGAGATGACCCCTAAAAATATGTGAATACAATGGTGGTCTGTGAAGATATTCACATTGAAGACTATGACACGAGAAGACATTGAGTGAAGACTATGGAGCGCGAAGACTTAATTGTTTCGTTGTTTCCTTTTCTTGTTTGTTGAGTCATAGGAACCACCGCACTGTTAAGTGGGGTCCAAGTGAACAAAGTCAGAGTGACTGAAGTGATGCTCAAACCAAATCCTATGTCTTCGAGCAAAGACAATGATAACAAATCTTATTCTGTGTCGGATAAGTCAGCTTTACTTGTAGCCCAAGTCAAGCTGTCGTGTGTGTTTGAAATCTGACCGTTGCGACACGTGTCATTTCCTTAGTGACCCAGGGACATTTCGGACAAATCCGGTCGGGTTGCCCAGTGGCTATAAATAGCCCACCCCCTACACCATAATTGGTGGCTGCTCAGAGTTAGTGCACGGCTTTTGTCGTTTGAGAGCAACCCACCTCCGAAGCCTTTGAGAGAGAATCCTTGCGAGGACAAAGCCCAAACCACCCAGAGCCCAAAGAGTGTTTGGCATCACTGAAGTCTTTATGTCCGCGTGATCTGAAGACTTGTTACACTTGAGGACTGTGAATCCTCCAGCCGGTTAGGCATCACGTTCTGAGCATTCAAGAGCCATTGTGGATTGCCGGTGAACGAAGTCTGTGAAGGTTCGGAAATCTACCTTGAAGACTTACCAAAGTAATTGGGCGAGGACTGTGTGTCCTTAGCTCAAGGGGAATAAGGTGAAGGCGAGGTCTTCTGAGTTGAATCTCAGCCTCCCTAACCAGACGTACAGTTGTCACAGCAACTGGAACTGGTCGAACAAATCCATGTCCCTATGAAGCTACTGGTTCTATCTCTTACTCCTCTTTCCTTACAGTTTGTCTTTGTGAAGTCATTGCCTGCTTGTATTATCTGATTGACTTCACTGTGTGACTATCTCTGTTACATGCAGCTTCATATTATCTTCCATCTTGATCTTTACTACCTAGCTGCTACTAGTCTTCATGCTTTCACTTCATTGAATACTTGACTATGGCTTGTCTAGTTTAGTCTTCCTTCCGCTGCAGTAGAATAGTGTTGTTTATATTGTCTGTCTTCAAAACTTCCATGTTTTGAATACTTACGTAAAAATCGCCTATTCAACCCCCCCTCTAGTCGATAACTAGCCCTTTCAGGGGTCCTGTTCATCCAGCGGCAACACGGGGTCCTGTTCATCCAACCCTCCACCGGGAACTGTTCATCCAAACCCCCCAACAACGCTCACTGTTCATGAAGGGTAGGAGGCAGTAGTGTTCGATCGGCTTCAGTTAGCAGCAGTAGCGAACAAAGGAATCACTCAATCGGGTTTAGTTAACAGCCAACGATCAATCGATTGCGTTACTAACGCGTAGCCTGCAGGGAAATTGCTCGGGTTTAGTAGGCGAACGCCTCGCTCGGGTTCAGTTAGAGCCCAACGCCTTGCACCCACACGCGTACGTGTATGAGAGAAACGCGCATCGCTCGGCCCCCGACCACCGACTGTACCGGGAACTCCCTGATATTTTCCGTGCCATCGCTTCTACCACGGTTTTTTTCATCATGGACGGCCCAAAGAATGTCATGCAGCTGCGTCTCCGGCCCACCTAGGACGAAAAGCCCATTTTCTGTCATGATTTTTTGTCATAGAACTAGGAGCCCACCACATCTATGATGATACCGGGGTTTGTCACAATTATCGTCATAGAAGTGTCATAAGTATGACAGGAAAAAAAATTCGTTTGGCCCAAAATGTCATGGATGTCTTTTTTTTGTAGTGTTATCTTCAAAATCTTCTGAGAATGCACATGACCTCTTCCCCTTCCCTCGCATCTGTAATGCTGTCACATGTACATGTCCGTGGGAGTATCCCTTGGTTCTCATAGTCTGCATTCATTTGTAGAGTTCTTATAGCATCACATTGAATCATCTGAAGCCAGCTCTTGTCTGACAAGCAAATTGAAACCAAACATTGTTGTGAAGCTTTTCAGTTTGAATCCAATGGCAACAAGAAAATCTGCAAAGAAGGGTGGTAGACAGCTCTGTGACAGCACTGCTCTGGATCCGCCCCCTTGATCTCTATGAGCAATACAAGTCTGATCCAGGTGAATCTTACACTCAGCAAAAATCCAGGGTTCAATGGATTCACAGACACTGGGCAGAGGAATGGTTCAAATACCACTTTGTTACTCTAGATTATGCTAAGAAGAATGTTGTGTGGCCTCCTTGGGCCGATATTGTATACATGAAGCTTATCCCCAAGACGAGGGCTGAAGCCATTGCACATGGCTTCTATCCTTGCATGGTTAGAGGACCTCAGCCTAAAAATTCCGACCCGTCCAGTATCTGGCGGTGTCTCGGAGATGAATTGTTTGACAAAATCTTTAATTTTCACGGGCTTCTGCATTGCAAAACAAGAAGGACCTGGGGATTGATTTCAACCTTGGTCCAGCTACTCCAAGGCTAGATGGCAGTCGTGAAGCCAATCAGAATATCATTGGCCCCTTCAACAACTTCGGTGGGCTTCTCTCTCACATTGCTACACAAAGGGCCAATTTCAAAGAGGCTACTGGCGGAGAGGAGCATGAGGATGATCCTGAGCCTCTGAAGCCAAAGAAGAAGTCTAAGGCTTCAAAATCTTCTGTAGCTCCAAAAGCTTCAAGAGTGAAGCCATTGCAATCTGCACCTCCTGAATCCAGTGTGTAGTTTGAGAATCAATCCCGCACCTCCAGGAAGTCCAAGAAGCGTAAGAAGATTTCTGGACATGACCTCACTCCAGCTAGCATCTTGAGAAATGAAGAGGATACCATAGATCTCTCCAGTGATGAAGATCTTAATGATGATGCTCTGGAAATGCTTATCAAGAGCAAGCAAGAGGCTAAAATCTTCAAGGATTTGCCTCTCTTTGATACAGATATCCTCAAAAATTTCATCGATGAACGGTTTGAAGACCCAACTCTCACCATTGACGATCTGCAACTGCTCATTGACATCAGTGTCACATTTCAGGGCTGCATAGCCAAGGAACTTGCTATAGCTCAGAAGATTGTTGAGCTGAAAAACAAAATTGACTATGAGAAGGCCCAGTTCAAGAAGCATATGGCAGAGCTCAGTGTCGTTGATGTTCAGAACTTAAAGCAAATGATGATTGACCTCAAGGCTCAGTTCAAGAAGAAACGCGAGGAAGCCAAAGGCTCATGTGAGTGCATGAAGTATTATGCTGAGAAATGCGCCCATGCTCACAATGAGGCTGTGAAGAGAAATGCTCTTGGGCGTCCAGGCATATACCCCAAGCTGGCTGCCGAGAAGAAGAAGAAGCCTGCTGAAGCTGAACCCGAAGCCCCAAGGTAGGAAAGACCAAGCATTATCTTCCCTACCAGTATGGCTGGCTCGAAGCCAAAGGTCCCTTCAGTAGCTTCTGAGCAGAAGAAGACTAAGCTGGCTGAGGCCGAAGCGAAAAAGGGGAAGCTAAAGACAAAGTCTTCAAAGTCTTCATGCAAAGAATGTGCTGCTCACCAAGAACCATTGCTCGTTGAGCCTATTTTAGTTGCAGTGCCAGCTTCCACCAATCCCGAGCGTCATCTCGTTGTGCATGAGCCTTCTTCCACAGAGGCTCATGAGTCTGAAGATATTCCAGCTGCTAACTCCATCGCAGCTGAAGACATTGATCATGAAGACAATGTAGAAGATGATGTAGTTGTTCCTCAGATCATGCCCAACCGGTATCATCGCCTGCTCCTACGAGCAGTGAGCAGATAAGCATTGGTGGTCCCATGATGCCAATTACACAAGATGCATTACGGGAAGAGCAACACCCCAACTCCGTTGCATGAAGTCATTCCTCACACTCCACCGCTCATGTCACCACTTGATTGCTTGAGACCCATAAGCTACACGGAAGACATGGAGAAGACCACTCCTTCACCATAGGCGTCGCCCCCTTTCCGAAGGCTTCACAGAGGCCATATGCCCACGGTCTCCATGTCCAGCATTCCTGAAGAGGATGTGCAAAACACAAGCTCATTAGTACGTCAAGTGTTTCCTGAAGCCATCCCTTCCATGACTACTCAAGAATCTGAAGCCAAAGCGGCTGAAGATATTACGGCTATATCAGCCGATGAAGAAAAAGAAGAAGATCGTGAAGTCATACCCCTAGCGCTGAACCAGTTGTACAAGAAGAAGTGATTGTGCCTGACCCACCTGTTGTTCCATCCACTGAAGCTCCTACATCTGATGATGCTCGTGTCGCTGCTCCTGAAGCCAATGACGTTGTCATGGCGGAAGATAATGTGCAGCCCAAAGTCAATGATTCCATAGAAGACACTGCACAACCATCCACCTCGAATGTGGCTGTTCCTCCCCCTATGCCTCACACCATGGAATGTGCATTCTATCGTGGTGAGCTTGTTACTGTTAAGTGGCCAATCTTGACACCTCGAACTTCTCCTGGTCCCTAATATGACTATCATGTGGAGCAAAGGCCTCAAACGCAGAAGCCAAAGCCTAGGCTGTCAAGGCTTCCAAGTGCGGTCACTACACAAGGCTCCTTCAGTGTGCTAAGCTTCAGAGAACACAACACTTTCTTTCACAAGGCCAAGAACCCCTTCAGGAAGCCAAAGATTTCATCTAACAGGTTTTGGAAGCACCAGCAAAGGAGCTACTATTCATGCATTCTCTACAACCAAGGCAGGATTTTTCCCCACAAGCGTCTTGACTGTGATGCCATTGCTGGGCTGCCATGCCTTGAAGAAGCCCTAGACTACTTCCATGAAGTTGGGCTGCTCCCATTTTTCACTGACAAGGAGCATTGGAATGAAGAGCTTCTTCTGCAGCTCTATGCCACTCTATACATATCAGGCTACAACAGGGATCCGAAGACATGGGTCCTTGAGTGGATGACAGGAGATATCCATCATGAAGGCAAAGCTCAGGATATTATCGAGCTAACTTCCCTGCCCACTCATGGTGATCTGTATGAGCCAGGTTGTCAGCATTATGAGCAAGAACTGTAGTGTATATTTCACACGCCTGAGCCCAATATGAGTCAAATGCTCAACATGATGAAGCCTTTGCCCTTTGATGCTAAATATCCCAAGGAGTTCTATGTCAAGGACCTCGAGTACCTGCCCCGCACCATTTATCACATTCTGAGGCGTACTCGGTGGCCTATCAAGGGACATTCTCCTTATGCTAAGCTTGAAGGCACCATGAAGACATTGGTCTTCTACATCATCAACGGCATCAGGTTCGACACTCAAGACTTCTTGATCAGCGGTTGCCCGACTTACGGCATTGATCTTTGGCCTCAAGTTTTATGCTCCATGGGTCATGCGGCTGATAAAGCTTCACTCAACCATCAACTATCAAGCTTCAGCATGCAACCATGTTGTATTCTAGCCTGAAATGGACATGTCTCATGAAGTTATTTATCCTGTGCCTACCAAGGAGCCAATACGCGAAGACAATGCCGCTTTCAAAGCTTCACTCAACCTATTAAAGGTGTTCATGTGCCGAATCCTCCTGCTCCTACTGGTCCTCTTGCTGGTCAGCTTCGTCTGCAGCATCATGCAAACACTGGTGCAACAGCCAGCATGGTAGCTCAAAGGCCTCAGAAGCATGCACGTCTCCTGAATGACAAAGAGCTTCTTGTATCACTTCACCAGAAGCAGGATAGGAATCATGACTGGCTAAAGCGCCAGATGCAGAATCTGCTCATTAACGTCAATCGTATTCGCAACCTTGCAACCAAGAATTCTTTTGTTGCACATGAAGCCTGTCGGCGGTCCTGGAAAGCCTCACAATGCTGCATTACGAAGGCGATATTGAGCGGATGGCTTCCTTTGAACGTCAAGTTTGATCCAGGCCTCCCCAATCAGGAAGCTGGCATCCAACTCCTTCCCTTGAAGATTCTGACTATTCATCTTCGGCTCCCACTGTTGTTGTGTGAGTCATAGATGAAGAGGACCATGCCACTTCTCCAGCGATGGCTTCACTGCATCACGATTCTGCATCAGGCCCCTCTGCACGCCCAACTCCAACATCGACCCTGCTGCCCCAACATCTTCACCGACTGGGAACGAGGAGACACTCTGTGTCTTCAAACCTTTTTGGTCATTATTGACAAAACTAGGAGAAGCATATGATTTGATAGTCTTCAAGCGGGTCCATATGCGTCGGGTGCTTATTTTTTTGCTAGGTTCTTACAACTCTCGTTCTGGAAACTGTTGGCTTTTGAGTTGTAACACCAAACTTGATGGTCGTCTGCCACTTTTGCTGCTACCTTATGATGCGATGATAAATCTCGCATGAAGTCATTCTGCAGACGCCCATTTCTCATTATGCATTTCATTATCTTCATTACATTTGTGTATGCATGATGAATTTTCTTCATGTATTGAAGAGGATCTCCACAACAGAAAACCTTCCATGTGCATTTGCATTCAAAAGCAAGACATTTATATGCGCATCTTCAGGGGGAGCCTCTTCCAACCTATGAAGACAATGCCCATGTACTTTAACTTTCACGTACTTTTATCCATGTTGAAAACTTCAACCAGTTTGTCATCAATCACTAAAAAGGGGGAGATTGTAAGTGCATCGAGTGCCACCCCTAGTAGGTTTTGGAGTATAGACGACAAACATGGTTGAGGCACTAATGTGTTTGTGAGAATTACAGGATAACACAGGTAGTAGTCCCTCACTGATTCGGTTTACCTACCAAAGATGACCCCTAAAAATGTATGAAGACATTGAAGACAATGGTGGTTCGTGAAGACATTCATGTTGAAGATAATGACATGTGAAGACATTCACTTGAAGACTATGGAGTGCGAAGACATAGTTTCTTTCGTAGTTTCCTTTTCTTCTTTATTTAGTCATAGGAACCACCGAACTGTTAAGTGGGGTCCAAGTGAACAAACTCAGATGCCTGAAGTGATTCTCAACCAAAATCCTATGTCTTCGAGCTAAGACAATGACAGCAAATCTTATCCAGAGTTTGATGAGTCAACTTTGCTTGTAGCCCAAGCCAAGATGTCGCGTGTGTTTGAAATCTGACCATTGGACACGTGTTGGTTCCTTAGTGACCCAGGATCATTTCGGAAATATCATGTCGGGTTGCCTCCTGGCTATAAATAGCCCACCCCCTACACCACAAATTGGTGGCTGCTCAGAGTTAGTGCACGACTTTTGTCGTTTGAGAGCAACCCACCTCCGAAGCCTTTGAGAGAGAGATCCTTGCAAGGACAAAGCCCAAAACACCCAGAGCCAAAGAGTGTGACCCAGGGTTATTTCAGACATATCATGTCGGGTTGCCTCCTGGCTATAAATAGCCCACCCCCTACACCATAAATTGGTGGCTGCTTAGAGTTAGTGCACGGCTTTTGTTGTTTGAGGGCAACCCACCTCCGAAGCCTTTGAGAGAGAGAGAGAGATCCTTGCGAGGACAAAGCCCAAAACACCCAGAGCCAAAGAGTGTTAGGCATCACTGAACTATTTCTGTCCGCGTGACCTAAAGACTTGTTACACTTGAGGATTGTGCATCCTCCGGCCGGTTAGGCGTCACGTTTTGAGGATCCAAGAGTCATTGCAGATCACAGTGAACGGAGTCTGTGAAGGTTTGGAAGTCTACCTTGGAGACTTACCAGAGTGATTGGGCGAGGAGTGGGTGTCCATAGCTCAAGGGGAATAAGGTGAAGACACAGTCTTCTGAGTTCAATCAGTTCAATCTCAGCCTCCCTAACCAGACATACAGTTGTCACAGCAACTGGAACTGTTCTACCAAATCATTGTCTTCACCAAGCTACTGGTTCAATCCCCTACCTTCTTTACATTTCAGTTTGTCTTCGTGAAGTCATTGCTTGCTTGTCTGATCTGTTTGACTTCACTTTGCGAAGACTATTACCTGTTTGGCTTCATGCTATCTTCCATTCCGATTCGTACTACCTAGTTGCTATTAGTCTTCGTGCTTTCACTATATTGCTCATTTGACTATGGCGTGTCTAGTGTAGTTCATCTTCCGCTGCATACCATATAGGTTCAATTGCTTGTTTGTCTTCAAAGACCTCGTACTTTGAAGACTTTCATAAAAATCGCCTATTCAACCCCCCTCTAGTCGATAACTAGCACTTTCAAGAAGATCAATGGCATTGAGAAGACGTTCGAACAAAGCTAGATGGCAAGTTTAATGAACTGCTCACGCGTCTTCCACAAGCACCGCTGGCTGCACTTGTCGCACCTCTGCAACAACGAAAACAACAACAGCAACAACAACAACAACCACCTCCACATCGCTTCGATCAAGTAGGACGAGCAAAGCATGTTCCCCTTGAGCCCAACGAACATTCTGGTGTCGCTTCAACTACTGCCAATGCTTCTGCCGCTCCTGCTGCTACTACCGATGAGTACAAGGAATATGAGGGTGATTACAAGGATGAGCTTGTGCCAAATTAGAACTACATGCAACCACTAGCACCACCACTAGGTCGTCCTCATGCATATAATCGCAACGGTAGGGCTGCACCACCACCTTAGGTACGAGATTATGATTATATTCCTAAACTGAAATTGAATATTCCATCGTTTGAGGGTAGATACATTCCTGATGTCCATCTTACTTGGGAGTTAGAAACTGAACAACGTTTCACATGCTTACAATATCCTGAGGATAGATGTGTTGCTCCTGCTGTTTATGAATTCACTAGTTTTGCTTCTGTTTGGTGTTCTGAACATTGTAGATTATATCATAATAATATCCCTACTACTTGGGCCGCTTTGAAAATTGATATTCGTACTCGTTGGGTTCCACCATATTATCAACGTGAATTACTCCAAAAATTGCAGCGTTTAAAACAAGAGAAAAATTCTATAGAGGAATATTATCAGGAATTACAAACTGTCATGATTAGATGTGGTATTGTTGAGGATAATGAAGCTATGCTTGAATGTTTTATGGGTGGATTAAATAGAGAGATTTAGACCATTCTAGAGTACAAGGAGTATAATAATATCACTCATTTATTCCATCTTGCTTGCAAAGCTGAACGTGAAGTGCCGGATCGACATGCATTGGCGTGAACTAATTTTTCTGCACTTCGGTCTTCATCAAGGACACCACGTACATCCTCTACTTGCACACGTCCTACTACATCACTGCCACTTCAGCCGCCAATTCCAATCGTGATACAAGAAAACACGCACCACTACCACCATCTGCCAGGCCCTTGTAATTTCGAAATAACACTTCATAGGCTGGTTTTAGAGTCCGTATTGTAGGGGAAACGACTCAGGAGGTGTTTTAGTCCCACCTTGCCAATGATGGATGAAATCTCCTCCCTTTTCTCCTATAAATACAACCCTTAAGGCACCATTTAGACTTTGGATTTGTTTAGGTTAGAAGTTCGCCATAGCTACAACTTTGCGTCCTTCGTTTGTGTTCTACGACCAGACCAAGACATCACGGAACCCCACTTTCATTAATAAATATTTCCTCTTATACTCACAATATTCAGATTGCAATTTCAGTTTCTTGCTCGTTCTTTGATTGCATGTAGGAAATAGACCTTCATGGTCAGGTTGATTGTGCTCCGGCATGGTCAATAACCTCTCGGAGTTGGTTTAGCAATTGCTAAGGCACGACATCCTCACTCGTCCATAGTCGAATTGTCAAAGTCTACTCTACCGAAAATGATGGCCACCATCTCATCAAAAAACAGAATGCCTTTGCCTCTATCAAGTGGTATCGGACTTCCAGGCTGCTCAGTGAGACTTTCCAGTTTTTGATTGTATAGATCGCATTTGTTCTTCATACCTATAGTCCATGAAAAATCCACACAAAAAATAGGTTAGATCATCATATTCGAACCAGTCTGAGCCTTAGCATAATCTTTGCAGTGTTTTACTTTGTTGAATTTGCGGTTGCATCATTCGTGTCGAGTGGTCTTAGCGTCTAGTTACCATAGAGATCTGAGCTTAGTTCACAAGTTGTCACGCTGCCGCCACACCATCGTCATTGTTGTTGCCATATACCACCATCACATAGGGATGAAAATGGCACCGAAACGGACGGAACTGGGTGCTACCATATTTGTTTTCATATTTTTTTTTGCAAAAGCGGAAACGAATACAGAAACCCCGGAAACGAATACGGAAATAAATATTACCGAAAACAGACACGGAGCGAATACAGAGCGGACACAGAAACAAAATAGTTTGTTGACCAGAACTTAAAACCCCTTGGAATCTTGGAGAAATATAGACAAAAGCAAACAAATTTATGGAATTGTTAACCTGACTACAAAATAATATGGTTGTGTTAGTAACATAGGATAGTATTGTAGTAGTACATGACAATTTCGTATAGGGTCTAGTTAGTACGTGTGTGGTAGTAAAAGTTGGTCCTCAAATGATCCATTATGCTCATTCTACTCATTGTGTCGTTGTGTGTTGTTTGATAGATGGGCTAAAAAGCAGCAATATGCCTATAGTAGAAACGGAAATTCCGTATTTACAGAAATGGAAAGTTCCGTTTCCGCGTCTGTTCCACCAGAAAACACTATTTCGTTTTTGTTTCTGTTTCCGCATAAAAAATTCCATTTTCATTTTTGTTTTGCAAATTTCCATTTCCGTTTTCATATTTCCTCTTCGTTTCCATTTTTCCTCCGAAAAAGCAGAAACTTTCCATTCCATTTTCATCCCTACCATCACATTATCTTCATCGCCACTGCCATATACAACTACAGTACCATCTTCAGCGCCACTACCATCTACTAGCACCGCAGATAGGCCACCAATCTGAGTCCATATATGACACCGCATATCGATCATGCCAATCCGAGTCCACCTCCATCACAAATTCGCCAGCAGTCCGTGTTCCACCGCCCAACATCTATCCGCCACCAGTCTGAGTTCCACCAGATTGATCTCCGCCACCAGTCCTAGTCGAAGTACAATTTGCTTATATGTTAAAGATTTTCAGGTAACGTCATACTGCATATCATGACCAAGTCAGACTCCCCAACTTCAGTGCCACCCATAGAAGAATAATAGTTCCAGAAAAAAACAAAGTCTGGAAAATTCTGGCCAGGTAGTTTTTAGACCATTTGTAGACTTTTCTGAAAAAAATGTTGAAGAGCAAAATAAAGAGAGACAAAATGATTTTTTTTAAAGTGTAAAAAGAGAGAAAACAAAAAAGGATTTTCAGAGTGTGCTTCGACCTTGTTACATGACGCGTTGTGATTTTCATAGTGTTCTTGGCTCGCATCTCTAGTACGGTATAGCCTACGACCAACACAGTACCGTCGTTGAGCGTTTATTCTACTTTGCATCTCTGAATTGATTATTGCTGACATTTTGGCTACCATATTATAAGGCTTCCCAGCTCCACATACATATACACCGTGCATTTGACACCACCTGGCAATCGCTCTATCCAAGCTTTGAGAGTTTGACTACACCGGTTACTGTTGACTGTCTGTTGCTTGGTCAGAATGAGTAAGAATTTGGTTGGGAAACGTAGTATGTAATTTTGAAAATTTCCTATGCTCACGCAAGATCTATGTAGGAGATGCATAGCAACGAGAGGAGAGAGTGTGTCCACGTACCCTCGTAGACCGAAAGCGGAAGCGTTTGGCAACGCGGTTGATGTAGTCGAACTTCTTCTTGTTCCGACCGATTATGCACCGAACGTACGGGACCTCCGAGTTCTGCACACATTTAGCTCGATGACATCCCTCGAACTCTTGATCCAGCAAAGTGTCAAGGGAGAGTTCTATCAGCACGATGGCGTGGTGACGGTGAGGGTGAAGTGATCCGCGCAGGGCTTCGCCTAAGCACTACGTGAATATGACCGGAGGCGTAAACTGTGGAGGGGGGCGCCGCACACGGCTAGGAAGCAATGTTGTGTGTTCTAGCGGTGCCCCCCTCATATATATAGGTTGGAGGGGAGGAGAGGCAGCCAAGGGGGCGCCCCAAGTACGAGAAATCCTACTTGGGCGCCTCCCAATTCGGCCTCCTCCCTTTCATATTCATCCGGAGGGGGAAGGAAGGAGGATGGAGGAGAGAAGGAAGGGGGAGGCCGAATCCCTCCCCTTCCATTCTCTCTTCTCCCCTTTCCTTCCCCCTTATTTTGGCCTACATAGGGCGCACCAGCCCCCTAGGGGCTGGTCTGTCCCTTTCTTGGCCCATTAGGCCCATGTAGTTGCTCGGGGATGCCCGGAACCCCTTCCGGTGACCCGATATGTACCCGGTACCCCCAGAACACTTCCAGTGTCCGAATATCATCGTCCTATATATGAATATTTACCTCTCGACCATTTCGAGACCCCCTTCATGTCCGTGATATCATCTGGGACTCCCAACAATATTCGGTCACCAAATCACATAACTCATATAATACAAAATAGTCATCCAATGTTAAGCGTGCGGACCCTACAGGTTTGAGAACCATGTAGACATGACCGAGACACCTCTCCGGTCAATAACCAACAGCGAAACCTGGATGATCATATTGGTTCCTACATATCCTACGAAGATTTTATCAGTCGTACTGCAATGACAACATACGTAATTCCCTTTGTCATCGGTATGTTACTTGCCCGAGATTCGATCGTCGGTACTGCTACGTCTTGAGCTTGCGTTGGTTTTCCTCGAAGAGGAGAGGATGATGCAGCAGAGTAGCGTAAGTATTTCCCTCAGTTTTTGAGAACCAAGGTATCAATCCAGTAGGAGGCCACGCGCGAGTCCCTCGTACCTACACAAAACAAATAGCTCCTCGCAACCAACGTGAATAGGGGTTGTCAATCCCTTCACGGTCACTTACGAGAGTGATATCTAATAGAGATGATAGATAATATTTTTGGTATTTTTGGTATAAAGATGCAAAGTAAAATAAAAAGGCAAAGTAAAGAGCAAAGCAATAATAAAGCGTAGGGAAGATTAATATGATGAAAATAGACACGAGGGCCATAGATTTCACTAGTGGCTTCTCTCAAGAGCATAGGTATTTTACGGCGGGTTGAGCAATTCTTGTTGAGCAATTGACAGAATTGAGCATAGTTATGAGAGTATCTAGGTATGATCATGTATATAGGCATCACGTCCGTGACAAGTAGACCGAAACGATTCTGCATCTACTATTATTACTCCACTCATCGACCGCTATCCAGCATGCATCTAGAGTATTAAGTTAATAAAAACAGAGTAACGCCTTAAGCAAGATGACATGATGTAGAGGAATAAATTCATGCAATATGATAAATACTCCATCTTGTTATCCTCGATGGCAACAATCCAATACGTGCCTTGCTGCCCCTACTATCACTGGGAAAGGACACCACAGGATTGAATGCAAAGCTAAACACTTCTCCCATTGCAAGAACTACCAATCTAGTTGGCCAAACCAAATGGATAATTCGAAGAGACTTGCAAAGATAACTCAATCATACATAAAAGAATTCAGAAAAGATTCAAATATTGCTTATAAATAATCTTGATCATAAACCCACAATTCATCAATCTCAACAAAAGAAGATTACATCGAATAGATCTCCACGAGAGGGGGAGAACATTGTATTGAGATCCAAAAAGAGAGAAGAAGCCATCTAGCTACTAACTATGGACCCGAAGGTCTAAAGTAAACTACTCACACTTTATCGGAGAGGCTATGATGTTGATGTAGAAGCCCTCCATGGTGGAATCCCCTTCCAGCGGAGCTCTGGAACATGCCCCAAGATGGGATCTCGTGGATACAGAAAGTTGCGGCGGTGGAATTAGGTTTTTGGCTCCGGATCTGATCTGACGAGGGTACATAGGTATATATAGGAGGAAGAAGTACGTCGGTGGAGCCTCGAGGGGCCCACGAGGCAGGCGCGCCTAGAGGCGCCCTCCACCCTCATGGCCGCCTCGGAGCTTTCTTGACGGAGGGTCCAAGTCTCCTGGGTCTTATCCGATGAGAAAATCACGTTCCCGAAGATTTCATTCCGTTTGGACTCCGTTTGATATTTCGTTTCTTGAAACCTTTGAAATAGGCAAAAACAGCAATGCAGGCTGGGCCTCCGGTTAATAGGTTAGTCCCAAAAGTAATATAAAAGTGGAGAATAAAGCCCAATATAGTCCAAAAAATAGATAATATAGCATGGAGCAATCAAAAATTATAGATACGTTGGAGGCGTATCGGGCATCCCCAAGCTTAATTCCTGCTCGTCCTCGAGTAGGCAAATGATAAAAGAGAATTTTTGATGCGGAGTGCTACTTGCCATAATTTCAATGTAACTCTTCTTAATTGTGGTATGAATATTCAGATCCGAAAGATTCAAGACAAAAGTTCATATTGACATAAAAATAATAATACTTCAAGCATACTAACAAAGCAATTATGTCTTCTCAAAATAACATGGCCAAAGAAAGTTCATCCCTACAAAATCATATAGTTTAGTCATGCTCCATTTTCGTCACACAAGAATGCTCTCATCATGCACAACCCGATGACAATCCAAGCAATTTTTTCATACTTTAGTAATCTCAAACCTATAAACTTTCACACAATATATGAGCGCAAACCATGGACATAGCACTATGGGTGGAATAGAATATAATGATGGGGGTTATGTGGAGAAGACAAAAAAGGAGAAGGTCTCACATCAACGAAGCTAATCAATGGGCTATGGGGATGCCCATCAATTGATGTTAATGCAAGGAGTAGGGATTTCCATGCAACGGATGCACTAGAGCTCTAAATGTATGAAAGGTCAACAAAAGAAACTAAGTGGGTGTGCATCCAACTTGCTTGCTCACGAAGACCTAGGGCATTTGAGGAAGCCCACCGTTGGAATATACAAGCCAAGTTCTATAATGAAAAATTCCCACTAGTATATGAAAGTGACAACATATGGAACTCTCTATATGAAGAACATGGTGCTACTTTCAAGAACATTATATGAGACTCGCTATATGAAGAACATGGTGCTACTTTTAAGCACAAGTGTGGAAAAAGAGATAGTAGCATTGCCCCTTTTTTTGGGGCCTTCTTTTTTTTTGGCCTTTCTCTTTTTTTATTGGGACAATGCTCTATTAAATGATGATCATCAAACTTCTATTTATTTACAACTCGATGATTACAACTCGATACTAGAAAAAATTATGACTCTATATGAATGCCTCCGTGATGTAAAGGATATGCAATGAATCAAGAGTGACATGTATGAAAGGATTATGAACGGTGGCTTTGCCACAAATACTATGTCAACTACATGATCATGCTTGATCATGCTAAGCAATATGACAATGATGAATGTGTCATGAAGAACGGTATGGTGGAAAGTTACATGGCAATATATCTCGGAATGGCTATGGAAATGCCATAATAGCTAGGTATGGTGGCTGTTTTGAGGAAGATATAAGGAGGTTTATGTGTGAAAGAGCGTATCATATCATGGGGTTTGGATCTTGCGTGAAGTTTGCACCAACTCTCAATGTGAGAAAGGGCAATGCACGCTACCGAAGAGGCTAGCAATGATGGAAAGGTGAGAGTGTGTATAATCCATGGACTCAACATTAGTCATAAAGAACTCACATACTTATTGCAAAAATCTACAATCCATCAAAAACCAAAGCATTACGCGCATGCTCCTAGGGGGATAGATTGGTAGGAAAAGACCATCGCTCGTCCCCGACCGCCACTCATAAGGAGGACAATCAAATAACACCTCATGTTTCAAATTTGTTACATAACGTTTACCAAACGTGCATGCTACATGACTTGCAAACTTCAACACAAGCATTTCTCAAATTCACAACTACTCAACTAGCACGACTTTGATATTATCACCTCCATATCTCAAAACAATTATCAAGCATCAAACTTTTCTTAGTATTCAACGCACTCAAAAGAAAGTTTTACAAATCTTGAATACCAAGAATATTATTATTAAGCAAATTACCATGCTATTTAAGACTCTCAAAATAATCTAGGTGAAGCATGAGAGATCAATAGTTTCTTTAAAACAAATCCATCACCGTGCTCTAAAAGATATAAGTGAAGTACTAGAGCAAAACTATCAAGCTCAAACGATATAAGTGAAGCACATAGAGCAAAACTATCAAGCTCAAAAGATATAAGTGAAGCACATAGAGTATTCTAACAAATTCCAATTCATGTATGGCTCTCTCAAAAGGTGTGTACAGCAAGGATGATTGTGGTAAACTAACAAGCAAAGACACAAATAATACAAGATGCTCCAAGCAAAACACATATCATGTGGTGAATAAAAATATAGCTCCAAGTAAAGTTACCGATGGAAGTGGACGAAAGAGGGGATGCCTTCTGGGACATCCCCAAGCTTTGACTTTTTGGTGTCCTTATATTATCATGGGGGTGCCATGGGCATCCCCAAGCTTAAGCTCTTGCCACTCCTTGTTCCATAATCCATCAAAAAAAATCGCCCAAAACTTGAAAACTTCACAACACAAAAAGCGGTGGAGCATGTGGTTTAATTCGATGCAAAGCGAAGAACCTTACCAGGGCTTGACATGCCGCGAATCCTCTTGAAAGAGAGGGGTGCCCTCGGCCCGCATCCAGGGGGGAGTACGTTCGATGGAATAATTTCTTAGATGTATTACCCTATCCCCAGGGGTTGGGACCTCTTTTAATGGGTCAATGGAATCTTTATGCCCAAAACCCTGATTCGAGTAATCGGTGCTGAGTTGGAATCCCATTCTAAGGATTCTTGTGGTTCCGAGGAATCGATTCTGGAGAACCGAGCAGGGAGCTCTCCTTTTCCGCCCGACTCTTTGATCTTAAGAATGCTGGTTTTAAGAACGAGTGATTGCCCTTCTCCGACCCTTACTACCCAACCGGAGAGCAGACGGCTAATGTGTTCCACTTATTGAACAGGGTCTATGGGCAGTAGGGGTCGGAGAAAGGCAATCACTCATTCTTAAAACCAGCATTCTTAAGATCAAAGAGTCATGGAAAAGGAGAGCTCCTGCTCCTCGGTTCTCCTCAGAATCGATTCCCTAACCACAAGAATCCTTAGAATGGGATTCCAACTCAACACCTTTTGTTTTGAG